>OX422209.1:672985556-674185556 GCA_949130495.1 Sambucus nigra
AGAAGAAAAACAACAAGTGGAGGATGTGTGTAGACTTCACTGACCTCAACAAAGCATGCCCAAAGGATCACTTTCCATTGCCCCGAATTGATCAACTGGTGGATGCTACCTCGGGACACGAGCTGTTGAGCTTCATGGATGCTTATTCTGGTTACAATCAGATTAAAATGAAACATGAAGACAGGGAGAGTACTTCTTTCATTACCCCTAGGGGAACTTATTGTTATAATGTTATGCCTTTTGGTTTGAAAAATGCAGGTGCGACATATCAACGGCTGATGAACAAGGTCTTTGCTGAACAAATCAGTTGCAATATGGAAGTCTATGTTGACGATATGCTAACAAAGAGTAGAAAAGCTGCCGATCATCTAGTTGACTTAAGTCAAACTTTTGATCAACTGGATAAATATCAAATGAAGCTGAACCCGACGAAGTGCATATTTGGAGTACGAGAAAGCAAATGTCTCGGGTACATAGTCAATCAACGAGGCATTGAGGCAAATCTTGAAAAGATCAAAGCTCTATTAGGGCAGCGATCTCCGACGATGAATAAAGAGGTGCAAAGTCTTACAGGACGAGTAGCAGCACTCAACAGATTTGTATCACGAGCAACTGATCAATGTCTCCCATTCTTCAAGACACTCCAAAAGTCTTTTGAGTGGAATGATGAATGTGATAAGGCTTTTCAAGACTTGAAGAAATACTTGGGAGCACCTCCACTGTTGTCCAGGCCAGTGATGGGAGAAAAATTATACTTATATCTTGCAGTGTCCGAGAATGCAGTTAGCTCGGCGTTGATCAGAGTGGAGAATGGAGTGCAAAAACCAATTTATTATACGAGTAAGGCCTTCCGAGGAGCAGAGATCAGATATCCAAGGCTGTAAAAGTTAGCACTGGCGCTGATTGAGGCGAGTAGGATAATGAGGCCATACTTTCAGGCTCATACCATAGTAGTATATACTGATATGCCATTGAGGCAAGCCCTTCATAAACCAAAAAAATCAGGGAGATTGATGTACTGGGCAATAGAGCTCGGTGAATACGATATAGTCTATGAACCCAGATCATTTCTTAAAGGGCAAGCTGTAGCGGATTTTATAGCAGAGTTCACCTATCCTGATACCCCTGAGGAGCAAAAGTTGCTCGCTGATCAACCTGTGGATGTTACAAGATCATCAAACACAAGCTCAGACCAACTTAGGTTGGTAAAAGGGCAAGTGGATGTTATAGGATCATCAAATTCAAGCTCAGACCAACTCCGGTTGGTAAAAGGGCAAGAAAAGATGATCAACGAAGAGCAAGAAATATCAGGGGAGGATGAAAGGAAGCAATAAATATTTCACCGAGGAACTCTGATAGATCATAAATTTAAAGACGAGTTACCTATATGGAGGCTATATGTAGATGGCTCATCTTGCACTACAGGATGTGGCGCGGGGATCATTTTGAACAGCCCGAACGAGGTCGACATGGAATACGCCCTACGTTTCCAATTCAAAGCTTCCAATAATGAGGCTGAGTATGAGGCCATGATTGCAGGTCTTAATTTGGCAAAAATTATGGAGGCGCAACAGCTTATTGTCTTTAGCGATTCTCAATTGATCGTAAATCAAATGTTGGGAATATATGAAGCCAAAGGAGAATTAATGATCAAGTATCAGGCGAAGGTAATGGAGTTGGTATCAGAATTTGTTGCTATTCAGCTGGTCAGAATACCAAGAATGGAGAATGCAAGAGCAGACGCCCTAGCTCGATTAGCATCAGCTACTCGTACCGAGCTCCGGAGAACAATCCCAATTAAAGTGTTGGCTAGTCGGAGTATAGATGAAGATCTGACGATAAACTTTATCACCCTTGATTTAGGACCATCTTGGATGGATCCCATCAGGGCATATATTGAGGAGGGAGAATTACCAATTGACAAGCTCGCAGCCAAGAAATTGAAGTTTAAAGCTGCTCGGTACGTATTAATTACGGTATTCTATATAGACGAGGAATTATGGCAGGTTTGCAAAGATGTGTACATCCCTCCGAGGTGAAAGAATTGATTTAAGAGATCCATGAAGGGTCCTGTGGAGCCCATGTAGCAGGTCAGACGCTTTTACAAAGGGTGATGACGCAGGGATACTACTGGCCGACGATGAGGGCTGATTGTATAGCCTACGCCAAGAAATATGACAAGTGTCAGCGCTTTTCCTCCATCCGAAGAACTCCACAAGCATTGTTGACACCCATAACTTCCCCTTGGCCATTTTCCATGTGGGGAATAGATTTGGTCGGGCCACTGCCAACGACCAGAGGAAGATTCAAATACCTCGTCGTTGCAGTGGATTATTTTACTAAGTGGGTTGAAGCTGAGCCTCTCATCGATATGACGTACGACAAGGTGTACAAATTTGTTTGGAAGAACATCACTTGTCGATATGGTCTTCCTCATGCTTTCATCACAGACCATGGAACACAATTTGATAACGAGGAGTTTGCTGCCTATTGTCATCAGTCAAACATTTTGAAGATCCACTCAGCACCAGGCCATCCTCAAAGCAATGGACAAACTGAAGTGACAAACAGAACGCTGCTGAATGGCTTGAAGAAAAGACTGGACGATGCGAAGCAAATTGGATCAACGAGTTACAGTCAGTACTGTGGGCTTATCGTACTACTCCCCGAGCAGCAACTGGAGAATCTCCATATATGCTAGCATTTGGAAGTGAAGCTGTTATACCTGCCGAGTTGGGCCTCCCAACACACAGGGTACTGAATTTCAATTCCCCTGTCAGCGACTTAATGAAAAGATTGGATTTAGACATGCTCGAGGAAGTTAGAGAAGAAGCAGTCATCAGGAATGCTGCATAACAATAACGAACAGATTTGTTCTACAATAAGAGGGTGAAGAAGTGCGACTTGAAATAAGGAGACTATGTGCTAAAGAAAGTGATTCAAAAGCACAACAAACTAGAGGCAAACTGGCATGGACCATACCGAGTTACAGAAGTTGTTCGACCAGGAACATACCGAATAGCAACTTTAGAGGGGGAGGAGTTTAAGAATGCATGGAACGCAGAGCACCTGCGCAAGTATTATCAGTGATGTATATTCTCTCCTTTTATTGAAAGTTTTTCGGGGAATACTAGTACTACACACTACTCGGCGAAACTCGGCAAAACTCGGACTACTCAAATTTATTCTCGAAAACGCCAACTAAGGTTGGTCGAGAAATAAACTTATATTCCTCCGGGAAGTAAAGCTACTTGTATTCCTCCGGGAACTAAAACTTATATTCCTCCGGGAAGTAAAGCTACTTGTATTCCTCTGGGAAGTAAAACTTATATTCCTCCGGGAAAGCTACTTGTATTCCTCCGGGAAGTAAAGCTACTTATATTCCTCCGGGAAGTAAAACTTGTATTCCTCCGGGAAGTAATGCTACTTATATTCCTCCGGGAAGTAAAACTTGTATTCCTCCGAGAAGTAAAGCTACTTGTATTCCTCCGGGAAGTAAAACTTGTATCCCTCCGGGAAGTAAAACTTGTATTCCTCCGGGAAGTAAAACTATGTGCCAACTTATGTTGGCTAGGAAGTAAATATATTCTCGAAAATGCCAACTAAGGTTGGTCGGGAGCTACAACTATTCCAAAAAAAGCCAAAGCTGCTCGTTAAGAAAAAAATCTACTAACTATGGCTGGTCGGGGATAAAAACCCACTAACTGTAGTTGGTCGACAAGGAAAATTTACCGACCGTGGTTGGTCGGAAACATTTTATGAAGACGAGAAAGTGATCGAGCAACATTTTTTATACTCGTAACTTTTTACTAAGTTGGTCGAGAAACAAAACATTATTTTTGCCAAATGATTACCACAAATTCAAGCTAGTCGACAATAAGTTGATCGACAAACAACACAATATTGTTATCTTTTTAACAGATACACATGCACAGATGTAAAGTGTTTTACAAGACAATAGCAATTAAGATTGCGAACAAAAATAAAAGTCTTTCATTAAATCCAAAAACAAATTACATTGAGAATGAAATGTATACTAACTGTTACATCAAAATTCCTACTCTATTGGTTTCTTCCCCTCTGCTTTTGAAACAGGTTCCTCGCCAGCAGGCGGATCATTTAAAGCAAGAGGAGAGTTTATAAAGTTCAAATCTTTTAACATCCTGATATTCATCACGGATGGTCGATCTAGGAGGTGCTCGGGACGAGATATCTCGACATTTGAATGGAGATTGTAGTCGCCGAGATATTTGGAAATCAAGCATCGAGGAATGGCCCGAGCAGGGATCCAACTCATATCGAGTTTGAATGGTGGCACGGGTAGGTCGAGCAGCCCAGGATCGTGGTAGTCCCACAGGTAATGACCCTGTTCGAGTTGCAGCACACCTAAGGCATTCAACCAGCCTTGCTTGTAGCCCTCGTTATTGGCATTCTGGATACGATCGTCCAAGTGGTAGAGAGCCTCGTTGTACCCAGCCATCCAGAACTCCCTGGGCTGTTTGTGGAATTGATATGTCAATCTTTCCAGCTGCTCGTGGAGATTTTTAATAAAGAGTTCGTTATTCTCCAAGACAGACTTCTGCGCAGAAAGATGTTCTTCCAGGTCCCTGATCTTCTTTGACATTTCAGCCAATGCCTGGTTCTTTGCCATCAATTGGAAAGCTTGGTTCTCTAAAGCAGATTGAGTCCTCCGTTCCTCGACAGGAATCCGAACTACTCTTGCTCGTCCCCGAGGAGCTCTTGCTCGTCCACGAGAAGATGTAGAGGGGCCATCTCTCTTCAAGGTCTCCAATTCGTCCCTCAAGTTGGCGTTCTCGACCTCCAAGAACGAGAATCCCTCATCAGTCACTAGGATCAAGGCTTTTGAAGTGGAAGCTGCAGACTTCAACTGTGACAACTCTCTTTACAAGTTGTTATTCTCTTGCTCCAACAACTCGGCTATTTGTCTGCACTCCTCGACCTCACCCCTCAGAGTTCTCTCCCTCACATCGTGGCCAGCAAAATGCTTCTCGTATCCCTTGTCGGCAATGATTTGCTGATATTTCTTCTCATACCCCTCGTGCAAAAGGGAAGTGGATTCCTTGTATTGTTGCTGAAGGTCTTCAAGAGTGCCTTGGAGATCCTCGATCATATCATAATAAGCCACATTATTGGCCACTGCACGATCAAGCAGACACTTCAAGTATTGGTAGGCTTCAATTGCCTGTTCCGAAGCATCTTGGCCGAGGATGTCGACGATTTGTGATGCACTCAGATCTGTGTGACCAGCCTTAAAATATTCATTGCATTGTCGCAACAGCTTTGTATCATGAGCAGACAATAATTCCATCCTGGCCAGAAACTAGTAGAGGAAGAAAAAACAGTAATCAATAATCAAAACAGAGCATGAAGAAGAGACAACAGTATGCAAAAACAAAAGTTTAAGTTTTATTATATCACAAGGTTCAGAGTTACATGGTTCAGGATTACATTTGTCAAAGAAAAATAAAATAGATAGAAGTCCGAACAACTCTACACCTTTTCCTTGTCTCCCAAAACTTTCTCGGGAGGCTGGGACGAGGAGGTAGGTTGCTCGAATGGAGCCGATAGTAGCTGGGGAAGTGTTGGAGGTTGCTCGGAGGAAGTTTTAGGTAGTTGAATTTCCTCGTCAGCGGGCTGGATAGTCGGGGGATGAGAAACTTGATCTCCCATCACCATGGAAGACTCTTTGGAGGCATCTTCGTCCTCTTCTTCGTCTTCAGGAGTTGGAGGGGGACCAAGGATGTGTCGCTGGAAGAGTTCAGAAGTTTCATCAACCTTCATCTCCTGAAGAGCTACGACCCACCCATCTCTAAAGTATTTTAGGTTGCCATATTCGACTTGTGACATCATGGCAGCCAAACCTTTGTTCCACCCCTTATCCCAGCCAGCGCTAAAAGATTTCTTCACAGCCAAATTCCTCTTTGTCTTCTCCGAGGAAAGCTTTTCGGACAGAAGATTTTCAGCAGCTTTCAATTTATTCTCAACCTCCTCCTTCTGCCGATTTACCTCCCGAAGCTGACCCAACTCTTCCCCAGCAACCTTGAGCTTATTCTCAAGCTCTCCAGCATTTTTGAGCTTCTTGTCGAGCTCTTTATTTTTCCCTTCCAAGTCCTTTATTCTCTTCTCCAATCCTTTGGAGGCTTCAACAACTCGAGCTTTCTCCTGCTCGGTGGAGGTAAGTTTCTTCTCCCAAGCAGCCTTGTCAGTATCATACTTCTGACGAGAATCTTCTAAAGACTGCCTCACGCCCATCAGAGCTTCCTCCACACCAGATGAGGAGCTTGAAGCTTGAAGCTTTAATAGCTTCATATTTCTTCAAGATTGTGTTAAAACAACTCACTAACTGTGAAAAGAAAATGAAGGCAAGTCAGAAACAGATATAACAAGGGAAAGAAGAAAAGTTCAAAGCAACAAGACTTACAGAAGTAATATGGCGAGCATCCAATGAGGTGACCATGTCCCGAGAAAGGTTCTCTTTAATACCTTGGATCTCGGGAATGATCCAAGTCTTCACCGAGCTCATGGCAGAGCTCGGGGGAACAAAAGTAGGAACACCAGTTCCAGTAGTTGGGGGCTGGGAGATGGTTTCAGCCAAATTGACCGATGAGCACTTCTTCAGCTTCCTCGGGGGAGCAAGAATAGTTTCGACCAAGGAGGAACTCTTGGTCGGTGATATGAAAATCACTTCTCCTGGAGTAGCAGCCTTGCTCGGGGACACTGGGAGCTTCTCGACAACCTTCACAGTAGCTGCCGGGGGAAGTGCATCTATTTTCTTTGTCCCTTCTGGGACATCAAGTTTACTTCTTTTTGCCTCTCCAACACCAGAGGCATGTTTCTCAAAAAGGGTGGGAGGTCTTCTCTTCTTCATCCTTTCACTTAAAGGAACGTGTGACTCAGGCGAGGAACTGGTAGAAGCTAGTAATGGTTCTACTTCACTTATCACCGGACGAGCAGTGAAAGAAGATGTGTAGCTTTTATACTACAGCAAATACGAGGCTGACCTAATGTGCTCATCGGCAACACTCTGATGCAAACTCCAGATAAGTTTTAAGTGCCTTATATTAACGTTTGCTTCTTTTGGACACTTTCTTTTGCTATCAACTGCAAATAAATCAAAATTACAATATCAATGGCACATTTTGTCAAACACAGAGGAAGCATAATTTCAAAATAAATAAAATGAAATAAAAATAACCTATCACATTGCCATAGGGAGGGCATCTGGGACCCTGATACACTTCATCTCTAGATAAAGGAGCATGTTGCCAATTTTTTATAACAACTCCGTGCTCAAAATAGTCCCTATTGGCATCCGGGAGATTGACCACTAAAGCCCTATTTAAAAATCTAGATTTTAAATAAAAAGTGTTATCACCCACTGCCCATCTATAACAAAACATGATTTCTGGAATTCCTATGCGAGTTCCATGAATTTGATTTAACCTATGAACCCCATTAACTATTCTCCATGTATTGGGGGCTATTCTTGCAGGAACAACGTCAAAATATTAACAAAATTCCAGACATAGAGGATTGGGCGGAAAAGAAAATCCACACTCAGCAACAAAGAGACTGGGGAACTAATATCCCTCAGCCAAACGGAAATAATCAGAAGGCTCAGAAAGCTCTTCCAGAACAACCCAGGATGGAATAGAAAAATCAGAGCGAAACTTATCAAGAGATTCAACAGGGTAAACCATGATGAATAAAGGAAATGAAGAAGAAGGAAGAAGATCTTACAGAAAAAGAGTGGATCTGTTGACAACGAACGATGAAAAGGATGAACGCACAAGAGAGTAAGACAATGGAAAATTCGAAGATACAAATTTGAAAAAGTAGAAGACGATGGGATTGTCTGTGACGCTTAAATACTCTGCTTGGGAAACGGTAAAGTTAATGATTACAAAAAGAAATGATTACGCTACCGGCGGCTAGAAGGACAAAAAGTACGCGGAGATCGAGGCGGTTATAAAAAATTCAAAAAAGCCTGATTCTACGAATTTGGAAAGAGAAATAAATACAAAGGAAACACTCCTAAAAGTCAGGAGGACCATTTAAAACTGCCATATTCCGAGAAAGAATGTTCCACACTCCTCAAATTTCGAACTATGAAACATTGGGGGCTTCTGTTGATACCAAATTTAGTCTGCTGACATGGCTCAATTGAGTGAAGACACATGGCAATCTACGTGGCAACAACAAACACTTCCGAGGAACTCACACGCTTTGAGGAACCATACTACAACGAGGAACACTGCTTCCCCGAGGAACTCATACGCTCCGAGCAACAAGAACTCTCCGAGGAACTCTTGAGTACCGAGAAGCTTAGGCGGTCCGAGCAACTCAGGCGGTCCGAGCTGCACCTCGAACAAAGCATTAATAGCAGGATAACCAACAGTTTGACTGTTCATTAAATGCTTATCATTCATACGCATACGCTTAAGGGGCATTGAATGTATTACCCTTTCATATGTACATCATTTAATGTATTACCCTTTCACATTACAGCCTCAGGGCTATAAATACACTGTACAATCCTCATTGTAAGGGGACCGGAATTTCTTGATAGAACTTGTAATCGAGAATTTCCAAACACTCAGCAATAACAGAAACAGTGGACGTAGGCCATTCTTATAAGGCTGAACCACTATAAAACTTTTGTGTCTCATTTATTTTATCTGTGATTAAATAATTAGATACGTTCTAATTTTTTACATCAACACTCTCATCCACTAATATTTCATGCTTATATTCCGGAAGTTTTACTGGTGTTATCCCTATTTTGATTTTCATCGTGCACTTTAATAATCTTTTATTAAATTTTGTATTTTAAGATGATTGTATTACAATAAAAAAAATTGGGAAACTTTGCTTTTGAAAGGGAGATGTCTGTTTGAAGAGGAGATGGTTGAGTTGAATGATTTGTTGCTCCATGATTCATATCTATCTATATTCGTATGCTACATGCTTTAGCATAGGGGGAGTTGTTTGATTCTTTTATTGTTGATATATACTTGATGATAAGGGGAATTGTCATATTATTTGCTTGCTTATGTTTGGATATATGTTTTTGTTGTTGATTTCATGTTTGGAGGAGATGATACCTTTGTAATTATTAATACAAGGTGATTTTCTTATTGGCCATGCTACACTTTTTAGACTTAATAATACATATATATTGGTGTTCAAATGTGTTTATTGATTGCTTTCGGCTCTTGATACCATATGGTAATTTTTTTTGTGTATATCCTACATGCCGTTGAAGGCAAAAATGGGGAGCAAAGACTATTTTTTATATTGATCGCATGAGTGGTTGTTATATTATTTGATTATGGGGTTTAGTGGGAGAAAAGAGTTTTGGTTCTTGCAAAAAAGTTTTGGTAAGAGTTTTGGTACTTGTTTGTTATTCGGGGAAAGTGGAGTTTTGTTTGAATACATGTTTGGAGTTTATTGTTTGTTGTTGATATGTTTGTTTGAGGGGGAGATTCATTACATTGTGATTTACTTATCATGTATTTCTATCTCATCATTCATATTTTTTCCAGGCAGAGGTAATTACTTCTCCTGCATATGTTGCATAATTGTTTCTCATTATTTAAAATTTTAGAGGATTCCTCACAGTGCTACATAAGCAAAGAGCTTGCATTGGAGTATTGAGTCGATCATTTGCATTTATACATTATTTATACTACAACCAATATATGAATAGTAAAGTGAATGTCATGTAGGGGTAATAAGATACCATTGGGGTTTCGAGACTTTTGTCTGGGAATAGCCAAAAGGGGTGATTGAAAACGTAGATTTTGTATAGTTTTTTTATATTGGCTATTTATAATGTCAAAACATTTGAGTCTATCAAGTCACGTAGACTTTATTCATTATAACTAAGGCACGGTCTAGTTTAGGATAGATAAGCCTTGAAGATTAAAGATTGAGGATCAAGCGTCGCCGCTCATTGAAACCTTTTGTTACTGTATATGAAGACAATATCTTTTTTAAGAAAGTTTGATTTAATTTTGGCTATTTGCACACACTGACGTGTTTTCCAAATTGAGCGAATTTTTTATAAAATGTTTTCGAAAATTATATTTTTGAGTGGAGTATTTGCTTTGGTTTTGGGTTTGTAGTTATTCGCACAGTTACAAAAGAGGTCTGCTCGAACGACTTTGCCTCGATGTTCATACTGGATGTTACTATGCGCACGATCCGCTCTTACCATTCGCACCAAGGCGTTAGATTTTAATTTTTTGCTATAAATATCCTTGTTTTCCCACCATTTTGTTAAAAACTTTCCCTCATTGTAACACATCTTATCCGATGAGATTTTCATAATTATGAGGGAATTTATTTTATCTCTAAATCAAAATTCAGACTCATTTGAGAGTTTGAAATGTTTTTATATCTATAATGAGATCTACACCTTTGTGGGGGTTTTAGAGCTAATTGAATTCACACATCTAGCCAAAGTTACACCTATTTCTGGTTTTCCATGATCAAGTCTCGGCGATTCAAAATTAGAGGTGTTTTTTTTTATTAGAGGAATTGGAGCATGACGTAATTACAAGAAGAATATTGAAGTTTTTATTCACTTCGTAGAGCTCGAAGTGGATTTATATTCATTTATGAGGGAAAGTTCGAATTTCATAGGTAACTACTCGTAAGTGCTTGAGTGAGAGGTACCTTGTTGATTTTCATAAAACTTTTTTCAAGCAGAAATAAAAATTGGAGTGCGTCAGAGGTTTTTTACCCCTAAGTGTGTGGGGGGGGGGTCCTCGTAAAATTTATTTTATGGTTTACGTGTGTTTGCTTATCTTCATATCTAGCACACGTTATCACGCACTTCACTGTACATTGTTTTGATCACTCATGGTCGTGTAAAATTTGGTATAGGTGTTACTTTTGTACATGATCTCCTAGATCTAGTTGATTTACTTATGTGTGTGGCTTAACAAGACATTTGGATTAATTGTGTTATATGGTTATGAAAATGTGGAATAATTTGTAAGAAATCTAAAATTCAGGCACATTATTGTAACACCCCGTATTTTTAATGATTTTTTAAATATTTGATTAATTAAATTAAATATGAGAAATTAATTGATAATTAATTTGGATTAAAATAAATATTAACTAGAGAGATAAGGGTTGGTATTTATTGATGATAATTATATTAAATATTACTGAGTGAATAAAGTAATATATGATTGTGAATATGACTGAGAAATTATGAAAATTATCATGAGTGAGAAATACGACAATTACGGTAATTAAGTCGGGACGACGTGTCGGTCGTGTCAAGATTAAATTAATAGAATAAAAATTAAACTATTTATAAGTCACCCAAATGGTCATTTCGAGTGCGTCAATGTGTGCGGAAGGGTCGAGATAGTCGGAAAAGTCTACCCGGGGATTTAGTTTGGGTCCCGGGACAGTTTTAGACCAAACGGGCATCATGGGAGAGTGTTTTGGTAATTTGTATTTTTGAAGTATTATTAATGACGAAAATTAAAGGGTTAATATATCATGTACGTGGATTAGATCAAGGCTATAAGTGTTAGACACAGAAAGGCCAAAAGAAGGAAGGACGAGGAGAGGTTTCTAGGGTCAGAACCACCACCAGTGCACCTTTTACACCACCAAGACCACCACCGCGTAGATCGAAGAACGAGGATCGCAAGCATACCAACTAAATCAATGGATAACACTTTATTTCGTGAGGCAAATGTTTAATCCTTGCTTTTTTTTTAGCAATAATCATGTTCATGTTAGTGTAGGTGATAAACACCCTTGAATTATACGGGATTTTGATGAACAATGATGTTTGAATGCATAAATTGGGATTGAATTGATATGAAATTGATTTGTTCATGTAGTCAGAAGAATAACCACGAATTTGTGATGAACATTGATGATTAAATCTGGGATTATAATGCCTGAATTGAAAATTTATGAACTAGGGTTCTAATGTATATAAATTTGGGGATATCGGATTTTAGGGTTGTTTGTCAAGGATTAAATGATTCTCAGTTGTTAGAAATCAAATATGCATGTTGGAGGATCGATTAGAACTAATTAATTGGTGTTTGGGACTAATATGTACAGGTTTTTAGGTTTAAAAATTATGAAAAATGCTACTGCATGAGGTAGGGGTCGTTGCTGTGCAATCTCGTTCGAGCGAGATGGAATCTATCGCGAAGAGGTCGTTCACATGACCTGCTATCTCGTCCAAACGAGATGCAGTTTCGTTTGAGCGACGTGACAATACTTTTGAAAAATTCGTTTTGATTCCAATATTTGCAACATAGTTAATTCCAGTGAGATTAAATAATGTGAAATTTATTTCTGTATAAAGCATAATTATTAAAGTTATTTGGGAATAAAACTTTAAGGTGTTTGGAGCGATAAATTATCCTTGAGAATTACGAGAGAGAGTATTTGTAATTAAATAAATATATCGTAAGTAGTAATGAGAATGAGAATAATACTACGTATAAACTAAAATATTTGGATCGTGTGTATACCTAAATGATCTTGATGGGTTGTGTGAATGCGCATAATACTATATATTATGTGTATGACATACCTACCATACTTGCTACCACGACAGGTCTTAAAGAGAGGACAATCTTATCTTAATGAGCATTCGGGGGGATATTAGATTCGTACCTCGAAGCATAGAACCTAGGAACGACTTATCTATGAGTTGATAAGTTGGCGGCCATATGGGTGCATAGGTATGTACATAGCCTATAGGCTTGGAACTATATTTGCCTCCAATGTGTGATTTGTATCAATATACAGAGTGATTCGGAATTCGAAATCCTTATGCACGTGATGTACCCGGATCTGATAACAAAGTATGTATGCACCGCAGGTATAGCCTTTTAGGGTGATGCATTGGTATATATGTTATGATAGTGATGTGCATATGTACACTTGTAATTATTATATTGTGTTGCTTCATAAATGATAAAGATTACGACATATAATTAATGTGGAAACTTAAATAGTTAATGAGGCACTTTGGTTTGATTGATTAATAACGGAAATGTAAGAAAGTATTATTTGGGAAGTATGGGTTGGCATAATGACTTAGATGTCATAGTAAGAGACTCAATTTAAGATAGTTAAGTGTGATATAATATCTAGTATGAGTTAGAAGTATACGTTAGGCGTGTACACTAGTTGATATGTAAGAATCTCAAGCGAGTGCTCGAAAAACTAACATGCACATAATATTTGCTTTATTGCAATTTTTAAATACTTGCTAAATTGTTTTAAAATGTTTTACACTCCCCGTCTCTTGCAAAATATCTTTTTCTTGTGAAATTATTTTTAGGTGTCCAGCCATAAGGACACCAAGCTTAAACTGTTGGATCATTTGACGTACTGCAGCTATTGTGGGAGTTGTAGGTCCTCGTATTTGGACGGCTTCATATCTAGGACTTCAATTCTCTGATTTAGGCTTCTCAATCAGGTCATGTGTCGTCCATTCTCATTTTATTTATGTTAGAGAGACATGGTAATTGTACTCATTTTATGTCAGTATTTAAGTATTCAGTCGGATTTAGTATTGTTACATTTTGATGGTTTGAATTTTTATTTAACAGAGTTGGAACCGGCACCACAGCTTGGACCTGGGGTGGGGCCTGCTGCACCACCGCTAACGCTACATTTACCGCCTCAGCAATTATAGCGGCAACTTCAGCTGGGTTAATCATTCCCTGAGCTACCGGCTGCTCTGGCTGGGCATTTCTATTCCTCGGGGATCGTCTCAGAGGCATTTGAAATGATAAGGGATTTATTAGTCAACGATTATTATTAAATCTTAAATAGCTGAAGACGTAAACACATAAATAAGGGTACAACAGTCCTAAAGATAGGGCTCTATATCAAAGAACGTTAAGCGAAAAACATGTTAAGCTGTGCAGATCCTAAAGGACACTAGAACCTGATGCTCTGATACCACCTGTGACACCCCGCCTAATTAAATATCGGGTGATCTGCACCTTATTAAATTAAATCAAAGTGTCCGGTTGATTCATTCTTAGCATCACTGTCGAAAAATAATTTTTAATATTAATCACCTACTAAATAATTAAGCTAAGTGTCAAAACATTTTCCCATTTAATTATACCCAATTAATCCATCAATAAATTTTCAATCTTTAAAATATAAGCTACTCACATTCCACATGAATAAAATAAATACAGACCATGAATCAAATACTAAAATAAATCAGACTGGATAAAACATTCCAGCTCAAAGTCACAAACGAGTAAACCATAATATCCCCAAGTGAAATATAAATAAAATCTTTGACTGAACTGAGTACAATCTCTACAACATGATAAGAAAAGGAGCGTAACATGACCCAAATGAAATATCTGAAAAGAGTGGAGAGAACTAATAGAAGCGTATAAGTGTAAAGGCCTGCAACTCCCACAACTGTTGCAACTCGCTAAATGATCCACGCATCTAAGTCTGGTATCTCTGTGGCTGGGCACCTGATAAACAATATATATATATATATATATAGCAAAATAGAAAAGAGTAGCAAGAAACGGGTTAGAGAGCGAGTTGTGAAAAATATTTATTTTAGCAAGTATTTAAAACTGCAATGATGCAATTATTAAGTGCATGTTGGTTTCGAACTCTCACATGAGATTCTCACCTCTCCACTATTTTGTGCACGCCTAATGTACGTCTATCCTAACCTAGTTATCCATGATGTTCCCAACTAGATCATAGGCTTATACTTCTAATTATATCTCAAATGAGTAACCCGTATCGCCCATACAATACGGTAACAAGATTATTTATTCAAATTAATCGTATATTACATCCACTATTCGGATAGTAATTCTTTTACCCACTGAAAATACTTTTCTTACCAACATTTAATAGTTCGCTAATTTCACACATTAGAATCATTCACAGTCTCTCTCTCTCTCTCTCTCTCTCTCTATATATATATATATATATATATATATATGTGTGTGTGTGTGTGTGTGTGTGTGTGTGTACCTCAATTTGTCACTTGGGCCCGACCCAAAGTCTAGAGGCCTCATGCCTTAACTAATTCATTTACGACCGAGTAAAATTCCTAAAATCTCGTAAGGAGATATTATAGGGGTTATGGACTGACATGGGGGAGTCCAACACCCCCACTCCCCGAAAACGAGCATGTATATAACAAACCCTCAGCCGGGGGCAAAGGGCATGTATTATTTTTCCTGTCAAATATTCCCGGAGTATAGAGAAATAATATTGAGAGCACCACCGTGGACGTAGGCATTCTTGATGAACCACGTAAATTTTGTGTTGTGTGATTGTCATTCCTTACTTTCTTTATTTGTTGTGGTGATTGACTTTTCTTGTTAATTTATGTTGAACTTATTTGTCACCACAATTGGCGCCGTCTATGGGAAAGTTTTTCTTCCTTTAAGAAAGCCCTCACCAACAAAGAATTTGGAATGTCTGGTCACGGTAGCAATGCCCCTCAAGCAGGGGATATCCAAGAGCAGCCTGCCCCTCGCGGCTCAGATCTGAATTTCGACGTTCAGATCAGAGGGCTCGCCTAGAATGGCAAGCCTCCGAAGAAAGTCAGAGACCAGCCAGGTCCACGAAAATCTCCAGGTTGATCGATTCCTATGAGGCAAGGCTCCAAGGGCAAGGGCAGGTCGCTCGCAAGCAAGAAGCTGAGAATCCTCACCTCAAAAGGAGATTGGAAATGATGGAGAAAGAACTTCATCGTAGCACCAGGCGACGTTACTATCGCACTCCTAGCCCTCAGGCGAGCAAGTCTCGCAACCGAGGAAGGAGACATAGACGTGGATATCAAAGATTCGAGGAACACGAATCGGATAATGACTCGCTCGAGCAACAGCGACCAGCTCATCGATGCAGGAGTCCATCTTGAGGAAATGATGACATACGAAATTTGGTCCAGAGAGAGATGGACCAACACCCAGCACATCGGGGTGCCAGATTGACTAGAGAGCCAGCTCGGTGAGCTCTCAGAACCCAGATAAAACCCCCTTTCTCATGGGAGATAGAAGAAGAAGCCCCCAAGAAGTGCATAATTCCTAGATTCAAGATCTACGACAAAAAGACTGACCCTATCGATCATGTTAGGTAGTAAAGGAAGGCCATGACTCTCTGGATCCACAGGGACGCACTAATGTACCGAATCTTCCCTTCGAGCTTGCATGATGTGGCCCAGAAGTGGTTCGAGAGACTCCTTCACAGATCCATAAGGAGTTTTGAGTCCCTGTCAGAGCTCTTTATGGCTCGCTCCATTACCAGCAGCTCCCATCCGAAGATGATGGATGCCTTGCTAAAAATGAAGAAGATTCCCCAGGAGAGCCTCCGAGACTACACAAGAAGGTATTGGGAGTTATTCAACGAGGTCGCAGACTGCTCAGAGAAAGTAGCCGTAGCCTCTTTTAAGATTGGCCTACCCAACTCTTGCCTCTTCCACCAATCCCTCACTAAAAAGGAGGCCACAACCATTGATGACTTAATGGCTCGCATCGAGAAGTACGCCAAAGTTGAGGATGTGACCCGCCTCAGTGCAGGGGAGAATAGTCGAGCTAAGCGCACAACCAAGGGCAACGATAAGGCTGAGAACCAGAAGAAAGGGAGCAAGAATGGGGGCAAGGGTAGCTCCAAAAGCGGGAACAAAAATGATGCTTCAAAATCATTTCAGACAGTAAACACTGTCTTCAAAGAACCAATTTACAAGATCCTAGCGAAGATCAAGGATGAGCCGTTCGTTAAGTGGCCCATAAAGATGAAAGGAGATCCCTCAAAGATGAACAACGCGCTGAGATGCGCTTTTCACAAAGAAGGTGGACACAAAACTGAGCAATGTAAGGCTCTTAAGTCCCACCTTGAAGTGGAGAAGAAGGCTGAGAAGGTTGCTGCCAACGAAAACACACGACCCGATAATGTGCTCGAGAAAGATGTTGGCCATGAGCTCACAGTAATTCACGGGGCATCTGATCTAAAGCAAATTCTAGGAAATTTAGCTCGAATGGAAGTAAAAAAGCTTACGGCAGTAATACAAGCTTTTCAAATCGATCCAGCAAAAACACAGTCGGGAAAGCATCGGTGAGCAGATGACGTCGACTACAACAAACATATCATATTCATAGATGAAGACTTAGTGGAAGTAAGAACCCCACATCATGACGCCTTGATCATTACACTCAGGATAGCAAACTATGACGTTGACAAGTTGCTCGTCGACCAAGGAAGCTCATCCGAAGTAATGTATCTCGACCTGTTCAGGAAATTGAAGTTAAGCGTTACCGACTTGAAGAAAGCCACTGTACCTATAGTTAACTTCGTTGTGAAAGTAACTATCCCTTTGGGAAAGATCGTACTTCCAGTGAGGGCATGAAGTGTCTCCAAGATGATCGAGTTTCTGGTAGTCGACATTGACTCGCCCTACCAGGCTATCCTCGGCAGAGGATGGCTACATGTGATAAAGGTCGTTCCCTCGACCTACCATCAGAAACTCAAGTACGTGACTGAGCGAGGAGTGATGGAGATCCACGGAGATCAAGCGATGGCAAGAAGGTGCTTTATAGCAGCCATCTGCCCAAAACCAAATAAGAAGGTCGAGAAGGTTGAGGAACAAGAAGGTTTGATACCTTCAAAATAGCAACTAAAGTATAGAAGACTTGGAATAGAGGAGATCAGGCTCCTCCCCTCTGAGCGGGTCATTGAAAACCTGGAAGAGGTCGTAGCCGGTGGTAGCAAAAAATATAGGATATTCTTGATTGGGGCCTCTCTCACAGATCGAGAGAAGAAATAATTACGGTACTATTAAGGAACAATCTGGATGTTTTAGCGTGGGAACCTTACGAGCTGCCTGGAATTGACCCCAATGTGGTTTGTCATCGGTTGCACATCGACCCTACTTTCAGGCCTATCGCACAGAAGGCAAGACGAACTGTGCCCTAGAAGGCCAAGGTTATAGAGAAGTTATTGGATGCATGATCAATACGGGAAGTTCAATTCCCTAAATGGTTATCCAACCCAGTAGTGGTTTCGAAGATTAATGGGAAATGGAGAGTTTGTATTGACTTCACAAACCTTAATAGGGCGTGCCCTAAGGACAGTTTCCCTCTCTCGAAGATCGACCAGTTGGTGGATGCCACAGTAGCTCATGAAAGATTGAGTTTCCTCGATGCATACTCACAATACCACCACATTCCTCTGTACGCACCAGACCAAGACAAGACAGCATTCATCACCACCATCGGATTATATTATTACAAAGTTATGCCCGTTGGGCTTAAAAATACAAGAGCAACCTACCAGCGGCTGGTCACCAAGATGTTTAAAGACCAAATGGGAGATACCATGTAAGTCTACATCGACGATATGCTCGTCAAGAGCAAGCACAAAAAATACCACCTCTCAGACATATCAAGGACCTTCGAAATCCTAAGGAAATATTGAATGAAACTCAATTCCAGCAAGTGTTCCTTCGGTGTCCAGTTAGGAAAATTTCTCGATTACTTAGTTAGAGAGAGAGGCATTGAAGCCAACCCAAACCAAATCGATGCAATCAATAAAGTACAGCCTCTTCGCACGATAAGAGACGTAAAAAATCTCACGGGCATGCTCGCCGCCTTGAATTGGTTCATCTCGAAGTCATCTGAAAAGTGCCAGCCATTCTTCAAGCTATTGAAGAAAAGCAAAACAGTGGAGTGGGATCAAGATTGCTCGAGAGCATTAGAGGACATCAAAGCTTATCTCAGCACATACCCCTTGCTCAAGAGAACGATTCCCTGTACCTATACCTTCCAGTTTTTTGGCCACGCTTTCAGTTCTGCACTGGTATGCAAAAGAACGGGAATCCAGTACCTAGTTTGCTACGCGAGCAAGACCCTCTTGGACTTCGAGCAGCGATACCTACTATTAGAAAAGCTTGCCTTTGCACTAGTGATAGCCTCGAGTAAATTGAAGCACTACTTGAAGCTCACTCTATCATCGTCCTTACGTCACACCCCCTTAAAGCAATCCTACAGAAAGCGAATATGTCCTGTAGGCTATCGAAGTGGTTGGTCAAGCTCGGAGGATTTGACATCTAGTTTCAACCAAGGAATGCAATCAAGGGGCAGGTCCTCACCGATTTCATCGCGGAATTTACAGGCGAACAGCCTTGCAACCAACTTCAATACGTGGGCCAAAGAGAGGGTCACTCGGTACAAGGTGTTTGGCAACTGTTTGTTGATGGAGCCTCTAATTCCAAGGGGGCGGGAGTAGGCATTATGCTTATTACCCCATAAGATACAAACCTCGAGCAAGGAATCAGGCTTGGATTTGAAGCCTCCAATAACGAAGCAGAGTGTGAAGCATTAATAGCAGGCCTGCAGAAGGCACAGGCTTTGGGCGCAAAGAACCTCAAGGTGTTTGGCGATTCGCAACTGGTCTGCAACAAGATAAGTGGGGACATCAACGCCAAGGATGAGAGAATGGTAGCCTACCTCGCCTTATCAAAGAAAGTAATGTCTAACTTCGAGTAAGTTAGTGTCCAGCAGTTTCCCAGAGGATAAAACAGTCATGCTGACGCCCTAGCGGCCTTGAGCTTAGTAATAGACTCTGACTTAAAAAGAACAATTTTCATCGACTTCCTCGCCCAGCCGAGCATAAACCAGAGCAACGAGCTACCAGACATGGACCACGTTCTCCAAATTGAACCAGCGCCCAGTTGGGTGGACCCCCCGAGGGACTATTTGAAAGATGGTGCCCTACCAGACGATAAGAAAGCCGCTCATTGTGACACCCCGACCAATTAAATATCGGGTGATCGGTCATTTATAAAATTTAAAACATAATGTTCGGTTGGAACATTCTTCGCATCACTGTCGAAAACATATTAACCTTATTAACCACCCAATAATTAATTAAGCTAGCGTCAAAGTATTTTTTTTTTCCAATATTACAAAATAAATCATTCATTTAATAAATCCAAGAATTTAAACATAACCCATCCATCACATAACTAACTAATATAAATACTAAGTCTGAATCACATACTGAAATAAATAAGACTGGATAAAACGTTCCAGTTCAAAACTTTAATCCAAAGGACCATAGTAACAATAAATCCAACTGAATTGAAAGGAAAGTAAACTGAAAACAATCTATGATAAAATGTCTAAGGAATGGGCGACACATGCCCTAAATGGAAAATCTATATAGAACTGAGTGAAATGATAGAGGCGTCTAATGCAGATACCTATAACTTCCATAACAGCTGCAGCATGCCAAGCAATCCGAATCTCTAAGTCTGGTGTCCCTGTGGCTGGGCACCTAATATAATACATACATATATATATATATATATATATATATATATATATATATATATATATATATATATATATATATAGCAAAAGAAAAAAGAGATGCAAGAAGCGAGTCAGAGCCCGATGTGTAAAAATATTTGTTTTAGCAAGTATTTAAAATTTGCAGTAAAGTAAGTATCAAATGCATGTTAGTTAGAACTCTCACATGAGATTCTCACCTCTCAGCTAATGTGCACGACCAACGTACAACTAATCAACCCTAGCCATCTGTAACACTTATAACTAGGTAAAGACTTATGCTCCTCGTGGTAGTAACCCGTGGTTCCCAACTTTCCACATTATTAATTTCGTCATTTATTAATTCGATTAAGTGTTATCACACTAAGTTAAGTATTCACAGCTTACGTCACTCAAGATTGTACTATCCCCATAACCTACAATTATCTCACAGTAGGAATAACACAAGTATACATATACATATTCATCACTATAATATACATATACTAATACAGTACCCCAAGATTAAGCATGTAGTGCAATGCATACTCTGTTATCATATCCCGGTACATCTCGTACTCTAATATGGACTATCGGTTATGAAGTTTCCCACGAACTATATACACAAAACACACATACTGGCGGCGAACATATTTCACATACCTATGGGTTACGCACATACCTACGCTCCCATAGTCAGCTGACTTATCAACAACAAATAAGTCTTCACAGTCCTATGTTCTGAGATACAAGTCAAATATCCCCCCGAAGGTCACCCAGGATAAGACTGCCTCTACACAACTCCCCGCAATAGCAAGCAGCTAGGTATGTCATACACATAATATTAAGCATGTAATAGGTATCCACACATCCTATTAATATTTATAGGTATTCTCCCAGCCATTTTGTATACTTACCATACGTATTTCATTCTCATTATTACGTATTTTATAGTATTACTAAATCACCACAACTCTTTAGTAATTTTCGAACTCACTCTTCTTTCCGGATTAAATAAAGTATAAAACTCACCTACTTTCTCATAGACCTATCTCGTTTCAAATCTGTTAACTGGTAATTTCTCTTACTGGAAAAGACTGGAAAATTCCAAAACTGCCCTTAAGAAGTTTCTCAAAAATTCACCCTGTCGCTCGAGCGACTTCGCACAAGATGCCATCTCGCTTGGACGACTTCGCGCGAGACCTACTGTTTCGTATTCTACACAGAATTTCAGCGTTTTTCCACTATTTTTAACCCTAAAACCTCAAATTATCATCCCAAACTCCAACCAATCAATCTCAAATCGAATCCTAACAATTATACACGGATTCTAACATCCTAGAATCATCAAAGAAATATGAAATCCCTAAATTAATTACTAAAACCCTAGTTCTTCAAATTCTTTTTCAAGAACACGTGATTTCCAGATTCGTTCTTCACATAAGTTCATCAAAACGTAATTTTTATCTTACATACATGAAAGGTTCAATCTAATTAATCTCAAATTCGAATTATACATCCTAAATCTCCAATTTTTCATTAGTTTTTATGAACAATACATATTAGAACATCCCTATACTAACATGAGTATGGTTATTGCTAAAGAAAAGCAAGTAATAAACACTTTCCTCGAATTAGTCGTCTGATTTCTTGGTGTTGTTGGTATGGGCGTGTTCCTCTTGTCCCGATCTACACGATGGTGGTGGTGGTTGTGCAAGGTGGTGCTAATTAGGCCTTCCCTCTTGGAAATTATTCTCCCTCACACTCTCTGTGGTCGTTCTTTACTTTTTATATCTCTCAACCCTAATGGACCTCTCGTGGCTGATAAAATAACTCCCAATTTTCGTCCATTAATTAAACCCTAAAATACAACTTACCATCATGCCCTTTCGGGGTGCCGGTTAGGCCTAAAATTGCTCTGGGACCCAAACTAAATACCAAGGTATACTATTCTGACTATCTCGACCCTTACGGACTCAACGGCGCACTCGAAATGACCATACGAGTTACCAAAAATAATTAATCTTTTTATTCCATTAAATTAGTCCCGACACGACTCACACGCGCGTCTGACTTAATTTACTAAACGGTCATATTTCTTATTCTTGACAATTTATCGAAGTGTATAATTCCATATTACATATCACACAGTAATATTCACCATTATCATCATATTTAAATACTAACTCTCATCTCGCTAGTTATTTAAATCCGAATTAATTTTCAATTAATTATCCCAAATTAATTTAATTAATCCCACAATTAAAAGCAATCTCATTTAATTAATCTCATAATTAAAAGCCATAAAATTACGGGGTATTACATACTTCCCCCTAATAACGGAATTTCATCCCGAAATTCGAAAAAATAGGCATACCTGGCAAAATTAGGTATCCTCCAGTACTCAAAACAAAATACAAAGAAATTCTCGATCACTACAACACTCGCTTCACAACAATCTTGTTGAACACTCTTGACACTTTTTCAGTTATAGGGTTACACCTCAATAAATTCACCTCACATTGTGCTCTTACTAAACAACATTCGAATAAGAATAACCTATACATCATTGGTCGCATTATCTCAATTTTATTATGAGTTTGCACCTCACTTCGTATCAACTCCCGCGTTTATCTAAACAAAAAACTCCCATCCTGGGAGAAACCATAAACCATCTGACTACTCTTGTCCGTTCTTTGAATTTCTGTTCCCAGCGTTGTGACTTTTACACAAAGGAAAGCCACTTCAGATGGTTAGTGATTAACCCTTTATAGTCATCGGACTCCAACTTCTGATTGATCGAAAACTCCGATAATCCACTAACCTCTAAGCATCCAGAGGGAGGATGGTAAGGTTCATTTACATAAAACATCTCTAAGTACCTCGTCCACTATAAATCGGTACGTGTGCTTTCACACAACTCTACTATTATGTAATTACCTCACCTTTTTACCATATTATACATCACTTCATTAAATACCCGTTATGGAAATCAAATGATCGCAATGAGTACAAAATTTACTTTCATACAGTTCCACCAGTTATCTATTCCTCGGGTTATAGGTGATACAACTTTCTCAAAACGAAACTATTCCCACTACTTCCTTATACCCCATATTGAAGGTGGGTTTCGGGGATCTCATCCTAATTCAGAATAATACTGGGTAAGACCACATACCGGCGTGATCACTATCTAATAGTGTAAATAACCCAAGGATATAACAATTTCTTTCCTACTTGACAATCCGTTCCACATATTCGAAGGAACTCGTTACTCATCTTTATGATTGCAACCCATCAAAGAAATTTACCATCTTGACTCTTTCGCTACTGGAATCGTCGGCTCGACAACAAGTTTCTGGTTGATACCCTTACTCCAACCGATCTCTATCTATAAGTGGTGCACGTGGGGGCTACTAATTATGTCCCGCTATACACCGATTTCCACTTATAACTCCTCCCATTAAGTGGTACTTAATAACCCTCTTCTTCCTTCGGCGTATACCAAGAGTTCTGACTCGTGCACTTGTCACCACGTTGTACACATCTGGACTATTTACACCTTAATGACATCCTCACTCTATTTACGCATAGGCCACCCTCAACATTCGATTGGGTGGAACTGCGCTCCAAATTGTCCATAATAGTTAAATATTTGTCTTCTCAAGGGATACTCCCTTTTTAAATGGTTTCACACTGCCCTTCAACTAATTTTGGACGTGCTACTCTGATTGCACATGAATATACTGATCATTATCCTTCTCTTAAGACGCTTAATCCATTATACCACTACTATTTTGTAATATTCTCACTAACATAAATTTCACCCATCTCTATGTCTCTTCTTCCGGCGATTATCACATCAACAAACCAAGGTGTCCATACACCCTACACATCGTGCAAACGGGTTTAAACATCGTACACGTTCATACATACTCCAAACTCTTTATTGTCCATCTATTTGTAACGTGGCTATACCACTTGGGCGTTCTCAATCACCCCTGAATTTGAAATTTGAAATCCTCCTAAACATCATTTCATCCTTCAACCCGCCAAAATAAAACAAAATTATCAGTACTTCCTCACCACACAACTGGCTCTACTGGCCTTATATCGTAATTCACCCTTTAACTTCCAGTTATAACTACATACTTCCATAACGACCGAGGTACCCAAATCATGGACGAATGGCAAAATATCTCCTTACTACCAACCTTACGCTAAGTTTCATGCGTGGGGTGTCTCGCAAAGCGAAATTCAAACAAGAAACCCCTCTGATACACTACTACCTAGCATTGTCGGTCATCGGAATTCGTTAGTCCCACAGTCCATAACATGTACCCCTATATTCCCGTCTTTTGACAACAAAGTTACATCTCCTTCCACAATTATACTTAAACAAGGAACGCCTTCCAAAAGACACTGCCTCTTAACATTGATGGTAATTACATTCCATAAACATCATGCAAATATAATCGGGGCTCTCAAAATCCCGTCCCCAGACATACAACTATGAGTATTAACTTTCATGTCTCTAAAGGGTGATATATAACAATGCACTCTTCTTATTACCACATCCTGAGTGTTAATTATAATAACCAGCTAAATCTTTCCGCTAAACAGTAAACCAAATACACTCTGAATCATATCATAAAGTCCCTACGCATATCGGGAACAAATATCCGAGACCATTATACTTTTGAAGTCTCAACAATATATATATACATATATACAAATATATAAATGCGAGCCCGGCCCTCTCGCAGATGGGGCCTCGCCAGAACAAAATATTCTACACCAAGATAGTAACCCCGATAGACTTGTAATATCCACACACTATCGGTTTAAGCATAGTATAAAACCATAATTAGGATAATATCATATTCGTATAAAATAACACTAAAACGAGAAATTTCAATAAGGTATATACCACTATCGATACACCTATTCATCCTCCGCGGATAACACTAAAGGTAACCCCGCTATACCAGGAACAATATTCACACAAACAATAACATTGTCGAGATACTCACTAAACTCGTCTCTCATGCGAATATAGCAATAATAAAAATAATATGCAGTAACTCGTTCCTGACACATACAACACGCATCATCATCATAGGATATAACTCATACTTCTATCTTGCTAATCACCCTGGCTGCTTAACTGGTTCCTGGACTTAACACACCTATCCATACAAAACTGAAAATTTCAATAACTATTGCCCTTGCTAGGCAACATACCCTTATCCCTATACTTGCTTTGGAATTTTTTTTTAACGCGCGGGTTTTACTCCCCACAAAATACTTTACACATACTCCACTTATCTCCGGTCACTCTGACCATATTAGGGTTGTCCTTCTCTCGGACGTTAGTAGTCTCGACTCTGATGAATACCTCTATTGTTCCCTTAGCTTTGATGTCCCTAAGGAATACGCTATTGGCTTCGACAACTCTTACCGAAATCACTATTGCTCGGTAAATTTTTTTGCTATCCACATCATTTAAATGGGTTTCCTGATAGGTCTCCCCCTTGTGGTGCTTCACCAACACCGTCCCCCCCCCCCCCCCCCGTCTTACTCTCTGACTAAATTCTTAAATTCTTGTAGCTCCCCACGCAAGGAAGCGTTTACCTCCATATTAACACAACGCGACATTATTACCATCTGTATTGACTGTCCAGCCAGAATTCCCCATAAGTGCTAGCAATTATTCGTGTAAGTTAATTTTCCCCTTTAATATCCTCTTCTCCATTGCACCTACTTCATCCGGTGTAAGGTTTGCTAATTAATTAAATTTCCTTTCACAAAGTGACTTATGTCTGACCCTCTTGTGTGAGTTCATAACAACGTTCGCATCTTATCTTGAACATCTGATGAAGGAACTTATGGTCAGACCATACCTATGCTCCTTCTCCTGACAAAACATTCCACTTTTAAGTGTGGTGGTTGGCTCTCACCACTGTAACTCTGCTCTTACGAGCCAAGAAAAATTTTTACCCTAAATTTTCACTCCCGATTAGCCATACTCCGATATATGCCCAAGTCTTTGGATATTTTACCTTCATTGGCTAACACACGCTATTTTTGTATTTCTAGAATTTCCACTGTTGGTTCTCTTCAATGTTTCGTCTTACTCTCTCCCAATCCAACCTTACTGAGGTAGTCTAATTCGACTCCACTTTCTACTATAACAGTACTATAATGTCATATGTTGTGTTCAAGCCACCTTTACTGTCCTAGATTTTCGTACCATAATAGGGGTGACCTCAACTACCGTCATCTTTCTTGAATATACCTTATAGCCTCAACTAAACTTTTTCGCCTGCTGTCCGCCCAACTCGCACGACATACTGCATTATTCGGCACATGAACACTCCCGAATGCAAATAAGATTCACTATTATATGCATTATAGTAGGAGAACGAAAACTCACCAAAGAAATAAACAATCCTAAACATGGGGCTCTATATCAAAGGAAGTTACGCTGGAAGCATAATAAGTCGCACAGATTCTAAAGAACACTAGAACCTGATGCTCTGATACCACTTGTGACACCCCGCCCAATTAAATATCGGGTGATCAGTCCTTTATAAAATTTAAAATAAAATGTTCGGTTGGTTCATTCTTAGCATCACTGTCGAAAACATATTAACCTTATTAACCACCCAATAATTAATTAAGCTAGTGTTGAAATATTTTATTTTTCCAATATTCCAAAATAAATCATTCATTTAATAAATCCAAGAATTTAAACCTAACCCATCCATCACATAACTAACTAATATAAATACTAAGTCTGAATCACATACTGAAATAAATAAGACTGGATAAAACGTTCCAGTTCAAAACTTTAAACCAAGGACCATAGTAACAATAAATCCAACTGAATTGAAAGGAAAGTAAACTGAAAACAATATCTGATAAAATGTCTAAGGAATGGGCGACACATGCCCTAAATGGAAAGTCTATATAGAACTGAGTGAAATGATAGAGGCGTCTAATGCAGATACCTACAGCTTCCACAACAGCTACAGCATGCCAAGAAATCTGAATCTCTAAGTCTGGTGTCCCTGTGGCTGGGCACCTGATATAATACATATATATATAGCAAAAGAGAAAAGAGATGCACGAAGCGGGTCAAAGCCCGATGTGTAAAAATATTTGTTTTAGCAAGTATTTAAAATTTGCAGTAAAGCAAGTATCAAATGCATGTTAGTTCGAACTCTCACATGAGATTCTCACCTATCAGCTAATGTGCACGCCTGACGTACAACTAATCCACCCTAGCCATCCATAACACTTCTAACTAAGTGAAGACTTATGCTCCTCGTGGTAGTAACCCGTGGTTCCCAGCTTTCCACATTATTAATATCGTCATTTATTAATTCGGTTAAGTGTTATCACACTAAGTTAAGTATTCACATCTTACGTCACTTAAGATTGTACTATCCCCATAACCTACAATTATCTCACAGTAGGAATAACACAAGTATACATATATATATTCATCACTATAATATACATATACTAATACAGCACCCCAAGGCTAAGCATGTAGTTCCATGCATACTCTCCTATCATGTTTCGGTACATCTCGTACTCCAATAAGGGCTATCGGTTCGGAAGTCTCCCACGAACCATATAGACAAAACACACATAGTGGCGGTGAACATAGTTCACATACCTAAGGGTCATGCACATACCTACGCTCCCATAGTCTGCTGACTTATTAATAACAAATAAGTCTTCACAGTCCTATGTTCTGAGATACAAGTCAAATATCCCCTTGAAGGTCACACAGGATAACACCGTCTCTACACAACCCCCCGCGATAGCAAGCAGCTAGGTATATCATACACATTATATTAAGCATGTAATAGGTATCCACACATTCTATTAATATTTATAGGTATTCTCCCAACCATTTTGTATACTTACCATACGTATTTCATTCTCATTATTACGTATTTTATAGTATTACTAAATCACCACAACTCTTTAGTAATTTCCGAAATCACTCTTCTTTCCGGATTAAATAAAGTATAAAACTCACCTACTTTCTCGTAGACCTATCTCGTTTCAAATCTGTTAACTGGTAATTTCTCTCACTCGAAAAGACTGGAAAAATTCCAAAACTTCCTTTAAGAAGTTTCCCCCGAAAATTCACCATGTCGCTCGAACCATATGGAATGTCATTTGAACGACTGCCACGTGTCGCTCGAGCGACTTCGTGCGAGATGCCATCTCGCTGGAACGACTTCGTGCGAGACCTATTGTTTCGTCTTCTATACAGAATTTCAGTATTTTTCCACTATTTATAACCCTAAAACCTCAAATTATCATCCCAAACTCCAACCGATAAATCCCAAATCGAATCCTAACAGTTATACACGGATTCTAACATCCTAGAATCATCAAATCATTACGAATCATCAAGGAAATATGAAATCCCCAAATTAATTACTAAAACCCTAGTTCTTCAAATTCTTTTTCAAGAACACTTGATTTCCATATTCGTTCTTCACATAAGTTCATCAAAACGTAATTTCTATCTTACATACATGAAGGGTTCAATCTAATTAATCTCAGATTCGAATTATACATCCTAAATCTCCAATTTTTCATCACTTTTTATGAACAATACATATTATAACATCCCCATACTAACATGAATATGGTTATTGCTAAAGAAAAGCAAGTAATAAACACTTGCCTCGAATTAGCCATCTGATTTCTTGGCGTTGTTGGTATGCGCGTGCTCCTCTTGCCCCGATCTACACGATGGTGGCGGCGGTTGTGCAAGGTGGTGCTAATTAGGACTTCCCTCTTGGAATTTGCTCTCCCTCACACCCTCTGTGGCCGTTCTTTACTTTCTATATCTCTCAACCCTAATGGACCTCTCGTGGCTGATAAAATAACTCACAATTTTCGTCCATTAATTAAACCCAAAAATACAATTTACCATCATGCCCTTTCGGGGTGCCGGTTAGGCCTAAAATTTCCCCGGGACCCAAACTAAACACCCGGGTATACTATTCTGACTATCTCGACCCTTCCGGACTCAACGGCGCACTTGAAATGACCATAAGAGTTACCAAAAATAATTAATCTTTTTATTCCATTAAATTAGTCCCGACACGACTCACACGCGCGTCTGACTTAATTTACTAAACTGTCGTATTTCTTATTCTTGACAATTTATCGAAGTGTATAATTCCATATTACGTATCACACAGTAATATTCACCATTATCATCATATTTAAATACTAACTCTCGTCTCACTAGTTATTTAAATCCGAATTAATTTCTAATTAATTATCCCAAATTAATTTAATTAACCCCACAATTAAAAGCAATCTCATTTAATTAATCTCATAATTAAAAACCATAAAATTATGGGGTATTGCACTCATCAGATAAGAGTCAAAGATGTCCTCTTTCACTTATCTCCTGAGGACAAACTGTACAAAAAATCTTTCACCGGCCCATACCTCCAATGTGTTCACCCGAAGGACGTCGAGCAAGTCCTGCATGAGCTTCATGAAGGAATCTGTGGGAACCATATTGGGGGCAAATCGCTAGCTTTTCGAGCAATGAAGGAAGGCTACTGGTGGCCATACATGCAGAAAGATTATGGGGTATATGCTCGCAGGTGCGAGAAATATCAACTACACGCTCCTATGGTTCACCAACCTTCCAGCGACCTAAAATCACTTACCAGCCCATGGCCCTTCTCCCAGTGAGGTATGGACACCGTCGTCCCTCTTCCTATCGCTGTCGATAATTGCAAGTATTTGTTGGTCGCGATAGACTGCTTCACCAAATGGATTGAGGCGGAGCCCCCTGGTGAACATCACAGACGCAAATATGATGAGATTCATTTAGAAGAGCATAATTACCCATTTCAGAATCCCTAGGACGATCATCACTGACAACGGAACCCAGTTCGAAAGTGGCCTATTCAAGGGTTTATGTAACGACCACGAGATCAGGCACCATTTCAGCTCTGTGGCATACCCTCAGAGCAACGGACAGGCTGAAGCTTCCAATAAAATAGTGATTGATGGACTGAAGAAGCGATTAGAGCGAGCCAAAGGGGCATGGGTGAGCGAGCTTCCACATATTTTATGGGCTTACCGCACTACCCCATGACGAGCAGCTAGGGAAACGCCATTCGCACTAACATATGTAATGGAGGTAATAATCCTTTTAGAAGTTGGCCTCCGAACCATGAAGTCCTCCTTAGTCGACCAAGGCCAAAATGATGCAGCATTACTCGCTGAACTTGACCTTGCTGACGAGCACAGAGAATTAGATCTAATGAAACTAGCAAGCTATCAGCAATAGCTAGCAAAGCACTATAACAAGAAGGTCAATCCAAGGGCTTTCCAAGTCGGGGACTACATCCTAAGAAATATTCTTGGCAGCCTAGTAAAAACATCAGATGGCAAGTTAGGTCCGAACTGGGAGGGACCATTCAAGGTGACAAGTGACAACCTGCAAGGAGCCTATCACTTAGAAACGCTGGAGGGCAGGGAGATACCCCGAGCTTGGAACGCGGCCAACCTAAAGAAATTCTACTTTTAGCTTTATATATTGGTCTTTTATTTCATTGTTGAAATGGGAAACTCACTTTTCATTATTTTTTATTAATAAAAGATTATTTGGCAGTGGCATTCTATGAAGTGTTAATTTTTTATTATGAACTTTATAACTTGCACATCCTTTCCAAGCGACAGGCACCCTACTCAACATGTAAAAGCATGGTGTAACCCTCCTCAGGTTTTAGTTATCAAACACGAATAACCTCTTAGCATTGCCCCTGAAAATATATGAAGCCCTACAAGAGACCCTTAGGCAGCTCGACCAAATCAAATTGGTCGCCAAATGATGTTTGGCTCAGAAAACCTGATCGGATAGAACATCCAACACCAGGTGTGTCCTCGCCATTGCCACACTTAGGCCGAAGGGAGTGTGACGACACGACCTAAAAGGTAAAGTAGGGCAGAATGGTATCTCATAAGCATACTGGACTGGGAGGATACTCACGCAATAAAACAACTCTACCCACATCAAATCTAGTCGTCTACGAAGAGCCCAAGATAATCAAATAAAAAATTAATGAAGTAGAAAATACACAACACATGTTTAGTCGGCGAATCACCCAAAACATAAATATTTTATTACTTCACTGCATTTATAACAGAGTTACATTGAATGAATTAAGTAAATCATAGTGGGGATTAGGTCTCCGAGCAAGGTAATCAGCTACTCGTGCTCTTCGGCCATCATCTGAGTGAATAGCTAACTCAAACTCAACTTCATTTGCATTTGGCTTCAATAGCTGCCTCGGGATAACATCTATGGGGACCCACTAGTCATCCCTCCTGAAAGGGTTAGGCATCAGAGTCGAAGAAGAGATCTCATGACGATACCAGAGCACTGAGTTTCTGGGGACCTTCAGCTCCCTGAGAGCATTCAACCATCCTCTAATAAAGGATAACTCTTCTATTTCTGCTAACCACATCGGAGCATCTGTCCAACCCTGATCATAGCCATCAGCCCACACTCGCCGATGACCTTTTTTAAACAGATGCCTCAGCAGCGTAACATCTCTCTGGAGCCCACCAGCTATCACATATGCTCGACGAACATCTCCTTTAAGCTCATTGACCTCCCTAGCTGCACCCCTATCATTCGTACCAGCTCGCGGACCAGTCGATGAAGAGGAACCCCTTAAAACTTAAGGTGCAATGCTCGGTGCATGCTCTCTGAGTCGCGACACCTCCCTCCTCAAAGCTTAATTCTCCTGTTTAATAACTTCTCCGACTTGATTGATCTCGAAGGCATCCAGAAGTTTAGCTCTCAGAGCGTTCACTTCTTTTTTAACAGAAGAGCCAACCTCTTCCATCTCCTGAAGTTTATCCTTCAGTTTGGTAACGAGCTCGGATTGGTCTTTAAAGCTCTTGTTCCTCGACCTAAGGGACTTGCTAATCCTCACAAAAGCTTGGCGAACTTGGTTACTAGTGTTAGGGCCAAGAATCCTTCCTAGTTGAGAAGTAACAGGTATATACTCATCAACTTCAATCAGCTACAGACCATATAAGCATTAAAGGAATGAATCAGTACTAAGAAGGGAACAAACTTCATTTCATTAATAAAAGATTCCAAGTACATCAGCAGAAATAAAAAAGGAAAGAACAAGCAAAACAAAAATACAAAGGGATCCTTATAGCAGGCTAGTTGGCAACCTCAGTTTGCTCTGAGGTCGCTGGTTATTTTCCCTTGTCTGCAGCAGCAGGAACACCTCCCTCAGATGGGGAAATCACTTTCCCCTGGTCAAAAGGAACACCAGTAGGGATGGTCTGGGTAGCAGGAATGCCTTCGTCGGAGGCAGGAGCAGATGCCTCATTCGCCATAGGCATAGGCCTAGGATCATGCTCGTCGAACAGTGGGGAGTCGATATCCACCTTAGCAGCCAGAAGAGCTTTGTTCCAATCCTTCCTGAAGTTTAGTTGGCTGATATAGGCTGTCTGAACATCAGCATCCTCGTACGTAGTAGCCCACCCGGCATTGTACGAGCTCTCTTTAAGGATGTCTGCCTCGGATTCCATTTTCTTCACCCTTTCAGTAAGCACCTTATTCTCCTCCACCACGGCCAGTTTTCTCGAGCAAACTAGGTCATAGGACTGTCTCAACTCCCCAAGCTTCTTGATCACTGCCTCCTTTGTTCGATTAGCTTCAGACAGAGCGAGATCAGAAGACTTCTGGATAGCATTGGTAGTCTTCAAGCTATCCTCCATCTCGGCATTCTTCTTCTCAATATCGATATTCCACTTTACCAGCTCGTCGCGGCTACGGTGGAGGATGGCAAAATCGGTCACAAACTGCAAAAAAGAAAAATATTAGCAAGGGAATCATGGAACAAAATATTATAAGAATAGAGAAGTAAGAGTAAACTTACCAAGGCTAGCCTCTGACTCGCCTTCAGAGCTAACTGGTCGGTCCCCATCGCCTTATGACAATCAGTCGACAAAATTTCTCTTTCGAGTAACGCAGGAGCCAACTGAGTAGAAAGGGTAACAGAGGCCCCTTCAGGCAAAGAAAAAATGGGCACCAGATCTTGCCCTGCCTTCGTCCTCACCTCCTCTCTCCTTTTTTCCTCTTCCCTATCGTTCCTCCCTTCTCAACTTTCCTTCTCTCCTCTACCTTCTTCCTTTCCTCCTCCTTCTTTCTCTCCCTCTATCTCAACTGCTCCCCATCCCTCTTCTTCTTCTCCTGCTCATGAGCAGCAGATCGAGAACCAGTTGCAACCTCTCCACTGCCAGATTTCTACTTCTTCAACTGGTGATAAAGGATCACATCATCATCATCATCATCATCACGGATCAGATTCTTCCTGCGAGGAACCCCATCTTCCTCGCTGGAACTACTCGATTCACTCAAAAACTCTTGAGCCTCTGAAACTTCTTTCGAGCTGGAAGATCCTTCACTACTAGAGCTCTCCTCACTGGAACCACCATCAGCACCGCCCTTGTTAGCACCCTCGCTCTCCTCACCAGAGATACTTTCTTCCTCGTCCAATTGGATGAGATCTGTGACAACCTCTTCGGTGATGTCTAACTCAGGAATGATGTCCACAGGACCCGTAATAAAGTTGGACTTAATGTTCTTATATTTCAGAAGGAAGACCGCTAATTGAGGGTGTTCACCGTCAGCCAAGAGTTCCCTGATTTTCCAGGCTTTGACCAACTTTACAGCTCGACCTCGCTGAGAGCAGGTTCCATGTTCTTTGTCTTCGCTGGAAAGAAAGAGAGAAAAATATAAGAAGAATCATACACGAACATAGGATCGATGAGAAGAACAAAGAATAAGCCTACTTATGTACTCCTCCCCATAAAAGGGAACCACAAATCTGTCAAACCTTGACCCCTCGGTATGGGGAGGGAACTGCCATTTTCTAGAAATAAAACCCTCATGCCAGTAATCCTTGTGGGAATCAGGTAGATTTACTACCAATACCCTATCATGACTCCTGGCCTTGAGCTACAAAAGACCAGATCTTATTCGTGAAAAAGAATAACAAAAGCAAATTTTGGTAAGCCCTAAAGTAGTGCCATAGAGGTGATTTATTCTGTGTACACCATTAACAATTTTCCATACATTGGGCGAGCACTGTGCAGGGACTATATTGAAGTAACCAAAAAAGTGCAAAAACAAATTGCTTGGGGGAAAAGTAAGACCCCCTTGGGATAATAAGAGAACATGAATCTAGTGACCATCCTCAACCTCTCTAATATTATGAGGGACAGGGGCACACTCGATGTCTACCCAATTTAGAATGTTATAAAACTTCCTAAATTCAGATATCGATTTGTTGCCTATTTTTGTCATTGAAAACTAAAAACCCTAGTGGAAGATGCGAAGAAATCTCAACAGAAAAAGTAAAGAGAAGGAGTAAGAAGAACTGGCGAAGTAAAAGACTTAGCTTGGGACGATGCAAAGTCACAAGCAAGGACGGTGAGAATATTGAAATTGGAAGATGAGACCTGGGAATGAAAGAGCAACAACGGAAGCTTAGAGAAAATTAGAGATATAGAGAAATTTGAAACGACAATAGGAAGAGACTTCTCCATAGACGTTTTAAACCTTTCTAATCATATCGCACAGGCAACGAGGAGGTCTGTCGCCTAAATCAATACAGAAAGGGCGCTTTGATATTGAAGAAGTGTTGTACGATTTACAAAAACACCATTATAATAAATCATTTAAAGTTATTGAGCCCAAATTGTGACCCAACAGCTTTAGGGGTAATTGTGGGTACCTCGATTTGTCACTTGGGCCCAGACGAGTAACCCAGTAGAGCCCGACCCAAAGTCTGGAGGCCTCACACCTTAACTAATTTAGTTACGACCCAATCAAATTTCTAAATTCTCGTAAGGAGATATTCTAGGGGTTATGGACTGACGTGGAGGAGTCCAACACCCCCACTCCCCGAAAACGAGCATGTATATAACAAACCCTCAGCCCGGGGTAAAGGGCATGTATTATTTTTCCTGTAAAACATTCCCTGGAGTATAGAGAAATAATATTGAGAGCACCACTGTGGACGTAGGCATTCTTGCTGAACCACGTAAATTTTGTGTTGTGTGATTGTCGTTCCTTACTTTCTTTATTTGTTATGGTGATTGCCTTTTCTTGTTAATTTATGCTGAACTTATTTGTCACCACGATATATATAGTCATATCATCTCTATACATATATATACAAATCCTGCGCCCCTTTGTTAGGACCACTTAGCGCAATGCATACTCTGCTATCGTGTCCCGATGCATCGCTCACTGTGTAAAGGATAATTGGTTCGGCGTCTCTCATGAACCATAAATCTCATAACACAAATATTGGAGGTGGGCATAATCACCAGCCAAATGGGTCACGCACATACCTACGCTCCCATTCAGCCATCGAAACTATCCTACGTCTCAGATAGCACGTATTCAAGTTCATATGCTCTGGGTACAAGTCAAATACCCCCCCCCATTGGGTTACCCAGGATAAGACTGTACACTGCACGATAACCTCCTCCCGAAAGCAAGCAGCGTAAGTATGCCATACACACAATAAATGTAATATTATAATAATAGGCGCTCCCACGTCCTATTAAAGTCCGGGTATTTCCCCAACCCATACATACATTTCTACACGTAGTGTACTTCCCATTATTTCCTATAATGTAATTAATTTGATTATTCACTCTCTCAAAAGTTTTAAATTTAATTCACCTATCCAAGACTTAAGGTATCATCCTAGGAATGCTTCCCAGAAATTTGCCATAAGATAATATCAGTAAAGGGCAGTTTTCCTCACTCAACTAACGATGTCACAAGACTTGGGGGGGGGATAGGAATTTCTGAAATTTCTGGGAACTGTCGTTCGAACCAGAATTGGTTTCTTTCGAATGAATCAGCATGTCATTTGAACGACTTTGCATCTCGTTCGAACGAGACGTCGTCGTCTCCATTCTGCTACCTGCTGCGTTTTTTCAACATTTTTCAACCTATAACCTCTACAGATTTATCCCAAACTCCCAGCAATTACTTCCAATCAATAATTAAAACATGTATGGATAATACCTAACAACCTATAATCATTTAAGCATGCATAAACCTTAATAAATTATGAGAATGCCTAAAATTAATCAAACAAACCCTAGTTCTTCAAATTTCTGCACATGAACTCAAATTCAGATTCGTCCATCATAATTAATCATCAATTCGTTATTTCTAACCTATCTACATGAGGGATTCATCCTAATTATATTCCAGTTTTTATTTAATGTCCTTAGTTCTCCAATTTCATCCAAATTTATGAATTACAAATGGGTATTATATATCTATAATAACATGAACATGATTGTTGCTACAATTTTGCAAGGATTAAACACTTACCTCAATTTCGAAGGTCTGATCTCCTGGTGATGTTGATATAGGTGTGTTCCTCGTTTCACGATCTACACTTTGGTGGGATTTTTTGTGTGTGTTCTTGAGTTATACACCAAGAACTCCTATGGTTTTCTCTTCCTTCCTATGTGCCTATTTTTTCCCTCTCGTACGTTTAGAACTGATAACTCCCCTCTAACCCATGTTCCTCTATATTTAATTTCCTAATTTTCATCCATAATATTTTCCCAAAAATTCGAAGGATAAAAATACTCCTACGGGGGGGCCAGTTAGGCCTAAAAACATCCCGGAGTCTCAATAAAATACACGGGTAGAGTTTTTTGACTATCTCGACCCTTCTGGACTCAAAGCTGCGCTCGAAATTACTATACGAGTTACTTAAAAATAATTTACTTCTTTAATCGATTAAATTAGCCTCGACACGACTCACACGCGCGTCCTGACTTAATGTATCAAACTGTCTTATTTCCCACTCTTGATAATTTATAAAATTTCATAATTTCATATCACGTATTCACATAGTAATATTCCATAATTCTCAACAATAAGTATTAACCCTTGGCACGCTAATTAATATTTATTTTTTTAAATCCGAATTAATTAATAATCAATTTTCTCAAATTTTTAATTTAATTAATCCAACAATAATAATTAATCCCACAATTATTTATCATAATAAAAATACGGGGCATTACATCGACATTTGTGCATTCCTTTCGTTAATCGAATATCAATGTTTTATAGTTATTTCGTTAGTTGAATCCCGATTAGTAACTTTGCTTTGTATAACTAAGTGTTTTTACAACTATTATTATTTTATGGATTCTCAATAATTTTGGAAGAATAATTAGTAGCCTAATGTATCATATTTATGTATTCATATATATGATTTTCCATCTATTATATATATCACAAGTTAAACCATCGAAACTAAATTAATGTACGCACAGAGAAAGAGAATGCCATTAACAACTTTTAAAGGGATACAAATGGTTGAATTGAATGATATAGTTAAGGGTAAAAATGTACAAGAGGAAGCTTCTACTCCAATACAGGCCGAAACAATATAAGAGGGGGAACAACCTATGAATGTCATTGATGCTGGTAGTGAAGATGGTGAATCTGATAGTGAGACATGGCCATCCAACAAGAGAGAGTCTGTCGCGCGTCCCCTGAAGATTATGGTGGGCCAAATGATCTTTAATTATGGAAACACTTCACTAACCACACTGCGTATGCAATATGGACTGTTTTTTTCTCACATTATAAACTTAACTTTATTTCGTAGTTGTACAATAAATGAAAATGAAGTATTCATTAACCCTCTTCAATGTTTATTATATAGCCCGAACGTGGACTATTATTATGTGTGAACCACTAGACTAAAATAAATGACTAGCCAGTGGAGAAACTAAGTAAAGGCATACGAGACAGGGTTCAGAAGTCCGAGTTAATGGGGTTAATCCAGAACAATCACAGATAGGGTGCCCTTCTCTTCTACGGGTACAAATGATTTTATTAATTGAGGTTATTTATATTTTTATAATTCTCTCTCTCTCTCTCTCTCTCTCTATATATATATATATATATATATATATATATATATATATATGCACACTAAGTTTGCACATCATTTTTTTTAAATAGTAAAAAAAATATTTTTCATTTGATTTTTTTGTATGATATTTAAACATTTCAACGGATCCAAGTAAAAAAATCAGCTCAAAAAAACTTTTTTTCCTATTTTCAAAAAATCGGTCAAACTTTCGCTTCTGTTAAGCACTTTAAAAGCTGTGAAAGTTTGACCGTTTTTTTTAAATAGCAAAAAAACATTTTTTTGAGCTGATTTTTTTTACATGTGTCTGTTGAAATGTTAAAATATCACATACAAAATCAACTCAAAGATATTTTTTTAATGCTTTAAAAAAATTGGTATACACCAGCACTGTGCATAAGAGCCTGCCCCCCTCTCTCTCTCTCTCTCTCTCTCTATATATATATATATATATATATATATATATATATATGTACAGTGAGCCTCTCCTATATAGTGAGCCTCTCCAACACAGCTCACTTAACATACTTATGAACATACTCATTTTTCTTAAATAGTAAAAAAATGTATTTTTTAACCATACTCGATATATATGATCTATATAATAACGAGATCATCTATGAAAAAATCATCAAACATTTCAACTCGGAAGTGGATGAGATTATGGGAAAATTTTGAACGGTCGAAAAATGCTCATATATACTCACTTTTCATTTCACCCATTTTCGAGTTGTTTTTTTTTATGATTATTTTTGTAGATGATCTCCTCAATATGTAAATCATATATACCGAGTTTGGTTTAAAAAATCCATTTTTTTCACTATTTAAAAAAATAAGTATGTTCATAGGTATGTTGTTAGAAGGTATGTTGGAGGGCCTGACTGTATATACATTTATGATTATACTACTTGAGACATTAACTATGGTATTGTGTATTGTTCATGCAGTTACGCATATATGAACATTTTACCGAGATTGAGGCATGATTGAGTATGGAATTTAATAACATAATGCCAAGTATTGCTCTGTGGTCATTGCAATATGTTTCACAAAAGAATGTGATGCCACAACTGTATAGATACAAAAGCAACTTACTGACTCATCCTCTAGCACTGTAAGTGTCTGACGTGTCATTGAAACTTTGCTTACATTGAAATTTTATAGGCCTGTTAGGACCCGTACCGTAACAAAGAGATGCATACCCATTCCATAATGTATCATTTTATAATGGAATGTTGATTTGCTTTGATGTGAGGGAACCTTTCGACCCGGAGCACGTGATGATACAACTAGGGCGTGTCCAAGTCATTCATATGGACCCAATGACACCTGTTGTAGATAAGAGAGGAAATAAAGCTACCCATTATGATGTAAAGTTCAATAATAAAAAATGATACCAAGAGAATTAGCAAGACTATTTGCTTGCAACTAAGTCCCCTTCAATACCGGTGTTGCTCTCTTGGGATTCAACTGACGATTACATGTGACACCCATCCTAATTAAATACCAGGTGATCAGTCATTTATTAAATTAATTCAGAATATCCAGTTGGTTCAGAATATGCATCACTGTTGAAGATCTTTATTATTAACACTAACTACTTAATATTTAAAAAGGTTGATGTTAAATTTCCATTCACATAAAACCAATTTTATCCAATTACAAACCACACACCATTCAAAACAAATCTCGTATGAATTAAAATGACTAGAGTAATAAATGGGACTGGAGTAAACATATCCAACCTAAATCTCCATACAATAATCCAACAAAGTAAATCAATAACCGAAATGAATAACTAAAATGATCCACAAATCTCCGACTGTTGGAAACAAGTGAGGCAACACGCCCTATCTGAAATAGAGAAGCTCAATATGTAGGGATAAGAATTATAGAGGCGTCTACTACCAAGTCCTGTAACTTCCACAACAGCTACAACTCGTCAAATGAATCGAATTTCTATCCTTGGTCTCCCTGTGGCTGGGCACCTAAAATAATTTGACAAGAGAACAAATTTGAAATCAACGGGTCAAAGCCCGAGTTGAAAACAGTTTAAAAATCAGCAAGCGTTTAAAATGCATTAAATAGTAAATATTATATCCATGTTAGTTTCTCGTGCCCTCATTTGAGATCCTCACCTCTCAACTATTATGCACGCTTAGCGTAGACTCTTAATCCCCTCCAAGTCACGCTACCCACTTATCTAACTTATCCCAAGTCCTTTACTGAAATGCCTAAGTCATCGTACTCAATTATGACATCCGAGTAATACATTCTTATAATTATAACGCCACCTTATACGAATTCCAATAACTCATTAATTATTCAAGTTCTCACATTATTGATTAATATTAAATATTATAGTCTTTCTCATCTACTCGACAACACAATATAATAATCTTAAGTGTATGTATATATATATAGAGAGAGAGAGACAGAGAAACAGACAAGCTCATGTGCACACTAAGTTTGCACATCATTTTTTTAAAATAGTAAAAAAAATATTTTTGAGTTGATTTTTTTTGTGTGATATTTATATATTTCAACGGACCCATGTAAAAAAAATTAGCTATTTTTTTTTTGCTATTTTTAAAAAATCGATCAAACTTTCGTTGCTTTTAAGCATTTTAAAAGGTGCGAAAGTTTGACCAATTTTTTAAAATTAACAAAAAAAGTTTTTTTGAGTTGATTTTTTTTACATTGGACCGTTGAAATGTTTAAATATCACATTAAAAAATCAATTAATTTTTTTTTAATGCTTTAAAAAAATTGGTGTGCCCCAGCACTATGCAAACTTAGTGTGCACAGTAGCCTGCCTCTCTCTCTCTCTCTCTCTCTCTCTCTCTCTCTATATATATATATATATATATATATATATATATACACACACACATACTAGCGTATGCCCGTGCCTGAAGACGTGACGAAATTTTCCAAAGTACGTAATAGCGAAACGCAAAAATTTTAAAGTGTAATTTTAAAATAGTTGGCCATAATATACTTTATTTATAGGACTATTCAACATGCTTAACAAATAACAAATAGTCCAATAACATTCAAATAGTATAAATTCATCAAATAAATTCACATATAATACGAAATATATAATATTCATCCATCGAATTCACATTATGTCTCAAAAAAATAAAGTGTCAAATTTTTTAAAAAAATGGCATAGTCTCCTTTGTTTATGGAATTATTCACCCTACTTAACAAATAACAAATAGCCCAACATCCAAATTGTCAAAATTCATCAAACAAATTCACATATAAAATGAAATATACAATATTCATCAATCAAATTCACTGTCTCTCAAAAAAAGAAAGTGCCAATTTTTTAAAAAGATTGGGCATAGTCTCATTTGTTTATTGGGCTATCCACCCTATTTAAGGGGTAACAACAAATCCAACAATATAAAAAAAATCCCAAATTTAGAGATGGAATCTAGAAGGCCGGGAAAGGAGAACATGGATTTATTCTTTCTGTGGGACTTCCTCAAAATGTTTGTGCCGTGGTGTTCGACCACCATCTTGGATGGGGTGAAAGAAACTGAGAAGGCCTTTGCGGGAGGATCGGAGAACATATTTTTATAAATTGCAATTCTTTTAAGTTTTTTGCACTCATCTGCTTCTGGATTAGATGCTACTACTGTTGTCTTCCCATCCTTCTTCCCACCTCTCTCCATTATCACTCTCTCCCTCTCGGTTTTCTGTACGATTTGACAAACAATAAACATAATTAATCAATTTCTCGAACAAAGATACAATCACATAAGTAAATATACAATCAGTAACATACATGAGCTTTTTTCATCTTAATCTTACTTTAGTCCAAGGAAAAGAAGATTGATAGTAATCTTTTTTTCATCTTAAGCTTCATCCATGGAAAAGAAGAATCATCCGAAGTTTTTTTCATCCTAATATTATTTGATATCTAAAAGAAACCAATATCATACTACATCTTGAATGAGAAATCTAAAATTCAACCAAATCTTGAATGAAAAAATCTTGATACAGTTACTAAAATCTAAAACTGACCCCAAATAGTTAGGATCGTGTGTTTGATCTCAACCGTTTTGACAGATTTTTTTTCAGTTTCTTGATTAAGTATCCTGTCTGTCTGAGTTGGTTGTCGTATTTGAGATCAAAGTCGACGCCATCAAAATAGTCGATTAGATCAGATAATGCGGTTCCATGTGTGAATGTGTTTAGCGTACCTGTAGATTCAATCACGTGAATATATTAGATTAGATCGAACTGAATACTGATTAGAAACTATGATACACAACTTTGTTATGCAAACTTATTTACCTTATAGTTTATACACATCTTTATAACTACGAAATGATATATTAGATTAGCTACAACATCCTGAAAATATTTAGCATGTAACCCATTTTTAATGCCTTCAGTTACTTGGCAGAGGTACCACAAACGAAAATTCGTCATATCCTGCAGACTTGGAAGCCAATTTCAACAGCTATTGAAGCTAATATAGCTGCTATAGCAGCTTATATAGAAGCAACAAATGCTTCAAATGCTTCAGTAATGTCTACGCTCATTCCGTGACGCGACATGGCCTATTGAATATCTCCAATTGTACATAAACATAGTTAATATGAAACATAACTAATATGAAAGAAATGAAGGAGAATAATAAGAATGCTTCCGAAGTCGAATCCAAATCCCAGAGCTACAATCTTAGACATAAAACAAGGTTTGAAATGAAGTCTTTTTGTTAGAATATTAGGGGAATTCATTGCTCCAATTCCTAAAATATTTTAAAAAGTTTATGTTTTACATATAAACCAAACTTTGATTGATATTTTAATTTTGGAATTCAATTGGTATGTATTTTTCACTATAAATGATAAGCGATCTTTGATCCCAACTATTTGTTTGTTTTATTAAACCATACATAATATATCAATCATACGTAATGTACCGTAATCTTGCACTTGCAATTGCAACTGTACAAATATTATACAGATTAACATATGCAGGAATAGTTACCTCGTGTCCACTGCCACGGTACTTGAAAGAGCGAGGGAAGTGGCGAAAAATGTAACTGAGACCATCATTGGAAAAGAAGCTTAGGCATGATGTGGTATCGGAAGGGAAATCTCTGGACAAATGCCCTGGGTGACCACAAATGTAGCAAACCTTGAGTGTCAAATTAAAGAAGCAACTATGCCAACATGTGCTCAATAACCGATAACAATTTTATTTACAAACATATTACATATTACATATTAGTTTATTTTCCAACATGCTAAAAAAATAACTAAACAATGAAAGAAAAATGGAATTCACTCGTTCTTCACGAATTAAAAAAATCCATGACCTTGAAAGATAAACTTTACAGTAAACCGTATATGTTTCCAAACACACGTCACACAAAAAGTAAGAAATGCGAAACAAAAACTCATGTACTATGCACGCATAACGCACATTGTATAAATAAAAAATGTAAAAAGAGTAAAATTTATCCACATGTGGTCTCTGTATCGGGAAGGCTCTGAACATATATCATCCTAAACCCTTTATATTCCTGGTTAGTTGAAAATGAAAAGAAACATAAAATATTCAAAACTCAATCAAAGTACAAAATTGTTATCAAAGTACAATAAACATGAAAATTACTCAGCCACCCATGAAAAAAACTAATTGGGCATTTTGACGAACATTTCATGGGGCTAATGAAAATCTCACCTTATATGTACGACACAATTTCCACACTTTTTGCTTAAGCTTAAGTGTTCAAATCAACATAAACAATCTCAATTTCCACACTTTTTGCATAAGCTTATGTGTTTACAAAAGAAGCTTCCAGCAGTTCTCCATTGGTGAAAAATGAAATAGTTCGAAAAACTTCAAATTCCATTACGCAACTTGTTCTCAACTGTAATCAAAAGAAAAAGTAGTCAACGTATTCTCAACCAAGAAAATTTTCATGATGCAAAAATGGCTATTGGGTAAAAACTACTCGACTCTTTCTCCAAAAAAAACATACACGGACATAAAAATAAGAACAGGGCATCAAACATTTAGGAATAAAAAAAATATGAAATTACTAAAATAACAAAAGTGTATACTTGATTTTCAAATCTTATTGTGTGTTGAGGTTTGATCTGCAAAAATGAAGCTATAAGTACCCTAAAGAAAGAATTAATCCATACATGTAAGGATATACATATGAATGAAAAATACAGAGGGATTGAGATACCCATAGGACTTTCATACCATGCCTAATAAACATCACATTGTATATAAATCAAGTTGCTAGAAAATGAAATAGGTAAGCTATAAGGAAAACTCAATTCAGGATTTCGAAAGTATAGAAGATCCTTCTTCCACGTTGAATACAATTCAGGAGCAGGGCCTTATTTTCCAAGGTGTAAAATATTTTATTCATGGAAATAAATTCCAATTACGACACTTGATATCCTGTCTAGTATGTGAAAAAAAAAAGGTCCACAAATCAAATGGCATGTGTATAGAAGAAAATCAGAGGACACTAAGAAATAACTTCACTTAGTTAGTATATATTATAGGAATAGTTCAATAGTATATATTATAGGAATTGTTAAAAGGTATATAAGATAAAAAAAATTAATAACATATTTTGTTCCACATATATAAAAGCAAAAAAAAATGCTTCATTATAGTAAATCTGTAACCCAGACTACCCATCCCCCACTCTAAATAATCCACATATATAAGTAGAGGTGCATAGACAAACTACTTTGAAGTACACGCGAGTTACATTAGGAAGAGAGTTTTACTTACAATGCATGCCCATTTCGACATGTTGATGGTCTTAAAAAAAATTCACAGAGTTCTCTGCACATTCATATAAACTCATTATGAGTAACACAGTCTAGGCAATGTGCAAAAAATGCAGGCACGTGTACACAAATCTTAATAAGACAATAATCAGGGGCATATGTCAATGAATATGAGCAACACAACTAGGGTCACACAAATAATATTTTCAATAGAATGGTTAAAGTAGAAATTACATTGTTAGCACATCAGGTGACAACATGAAGAGAATTTTCTCCATATTGACCTTGTGTATCAGTTATTTGATCGGAGTACCAAATAATTTCTGATTTCAACACTATGATTAAGCAAATTCAAGATAAAATAATATATTTTCTTGGGGTAAATCAAAACTCACAATGAATATTGATCATAACACAAAAACTAAGCGATCAAGGCCTAAAAGAACTCAATATAGGAAAAAAACATATCATGACCACATGATTGTAACAATATGAACTCTAGATATCAACTCTGGATTCTGTTCAATATTGATTGTAAGAACTCCCCCTAACAATATGAAATATTAGGTAATAGATATCCTTACACATAACTATTGATTACAACTTGGGCATAATTGATACCTGATACTTGGGCATAACTTGGGCATAAAATAAGAAACTAAAATAAAACTTGGGCATAACTGATACCTGCAAAGGAAAAAAAAAAGAACAGGACATTAGTTAAAGAATTTAGCAGCCAAAACTGAAATTAGCAACCAAAATCGAAAGCAGCCAAAATCAAAATCAGCAAAAACCATACATCCAAAATCGAAATCAACAACCGAAATCAAATATCGTTTTCCAAAATCCAAATCCATACAATAAACCCAGAAAATGATTTCATTTCTACTTAAATCGGCACCCCCCCCCCCCCAAAAAAAAAAAAAAAACATAGAACCCATGCATTCATCCAAAACCCCTAATCGGCACCCAAACAATGAACCCAGAAAATGATTCCATTTCTACCGAAATCGGCACCCCCCCAAAAAACTTAGCAGAGGTAAAATCGTAGAGAGAGAGAGTGTATGTGTGTGTGTGTGTGTGTGTGTGTGTGTGCATTTGTGCATGTGTGAGTGCGCTTGTGTGTGTGCGTGTGTGTGTGTGTGTATTTGTGCGTGCATGCGTGGGAGTGGGGAAGGGGGAGGGGGAGGGATTTTACCTAGCGGCGGGAGGGGGGAGGCGGGAGGGTTTGTCTTTGGGGAGAAACGACAGAGAGAGTAAGGTGAGAGATGTGAGAGAATTAGTTGGGTAGAAAAGGAGGGGGAAACCCAACACACGGTGTGCTTTCACCAAAAAGCCCCAATTTTTGAATTGAAGGGTAAGGTTGTTAAGTAGAAAAAGGGGGGGAAATCAAATAATCGAGGGGTAAGGTTGTAAAAAGAAAGTAGATATGATCTCAACCATTAAAATATGTGAGGAGGTGGCACACATCTGAGCCGTTCAAAATGTACATATTTTCAAAAACCAACCTATCTTATATATATATATATATATATATATATATATACACACACACACACACACACACTAATACGACACCCCAAAAAGGCTAAACCTATGGTCCACACATACTCTGTTATCAGTCCTGTTACATCACGTACATAAGGACTACGAATTTTGAATCACTCTGGAATCGCATCAACACATAGACGGACATAGTTCCTAGCCCCATGGGTTATGCACATACCTACGAACCCACGTGACCGCAAACTTATCAACTCACAGGTAAGTCTTTCTCAGACCTATGTCCTGAGGTAGCAATCTAAAATCCCCCCGAAGGCTCATCAAGATAAGATTGTCCCCTTCTTAATACCTCACGTGATAACAAGTATGGTAGGTATGTCATACACAAAAGGATTCATACAATAGGCACACAACCCATATAATTAATAGGATCACACCACCTATTATTTAATATTTACACGAGTTATTATTCTTACAATGTTCACGATGCATCTTAATTACGACTATTCTCTCTAACGTATCACATCGCTTATAATGGATATCACTAAGGAGTCCCTCTTATCCTTATATACATATATGCCCATATTACTAGCTTAAGAACTAAGTGTAATACCCCGTAATTTTGAGGGCTTTATTTATGAATACGATGTATAATTTCAATAATATTATTATTTTATTAATCAGGATATTTACATTATATTTATTTTTATTTGAAATGAATCGAATATTTAAATTCAAATTTAATTGACTTTTGAACATTTTGTAATGGTTTAAATATGTAAAGTTGATAATTTTGAATTAAAGGGCAATATAGTAATATGTGTTAGCTTAGTCTCCAAGCTAGGGTTCGAGATAGAGACTATATAAGGAATATTAGGGGTGATTATAAGGACAGGGAGATGAAAAATAGAGGCCAACAACGAAATCCAAATAGGCAAAAACGAGTGGAATGAGAAGAGCCAATTTAGAACGTTTAGATCTTCTTTTTGAGTGCATTCGAATGAGATTTGAGAAAAACTCAAAACACATACTTACTCAATTTTTCATGTAGAATCCAAATCTGAAGTCAGATTGGCAATTCGAATAATTTTTTAATCTAATTTTTTCTGGGGTTCTAAAATATGACCATTTGGGGTTATCTCGTGTTGGGGTTAGAACATGATTTGATTATTTTCACGAGAGGAACGTGATGGCTCGATCAGATTTTAAGGCTGAATTTATGCGATGATTTTGAGGTATGGGATTTTACACAGTATGCTCCTTTAAATCTCTTGAGATTTATTCCATTGATTTCTTATTAATTGAACTCATATTTGAATTGATAAATTCATTGAAATCTGGAAAAATAATTGTTGAATTATTTTGATTCATGTGGCATCATTATATTGTTGTTGAGAACGTTGTCATGATATTTTAATATGGCACGGAGGTTGGACACCCTAAAAAATTCATGCTTCCTAGGGCTATGTCTTGATAAAGCATATGCGGATGGGGTGAGGCCTCGTGACCCATTGATGTGTTGTTGAGAAATTTATTGATAAATTATTTGAGAATTGCATTTGATTTGAATATTTGTACTCGTGTTGTTACGCTTTATTCACAGCTAATATATATTTGTTGAGCATCTTTCCTATCGTATAGTGTACTTCCCCATATTTTCTTTAGTTGGCAGGTTAGCGTGGATTGGGACGCTATGGACCAATTGGGATGGTTTTTTAGCGTGGATTATTTGGGAAGAATTTTAATACAAGACGAGAAGACTTGTATTTATTTTATTGTGTTATATAGAGCATTGGTGATTTATATTATTTCGAGATACTTTGTTGTATTGAATTTGAAGAATTGAGATTAGTGGTTTCGTTTATATTGTGGGATTTTTTTGATGCTCTATACACATTGTTATTGGGGAATTAGTTTAGTTTATATCATAATAGCACGCCGCGTGTCTCTACAGGCGCGTGGGGTGTTACACTACGTTTGCCCTACATATACTTGAGTCATTCATAGTTCTCGAATTATTTTCACCAAATTCCAACTCGCCCGTAAATTCCTAAAATTTTGAAATCTTTTTCGAAGTGCCCAGTACCTCGTTCGAACGAGCTTGTTCAAATGACCTTCAAACGAACTAAGTTCTGAATTCTCGTTGGATTCCCGTTCGAACGACTTTCCCTCTTCCCGGGTCGTTCGAACGACTTTTGTCCAGTTCGTCTTCTACCTTAGGAAATCTACATTTTTCGCCCATTTTTGTTCACCCAATTCACATCAAACTTCATACAACTCACAATTAACAGTCCTAAAGCCATTGTACATACATATAGATGATCCCTAACATCTTTTAACCATCAAACCTCATTAAATCTTATATATGGGTGAAGGAATTTAATCAAATGTCAAAAACCCTAATTTTACATCATCAATAATTTTATCCAATAAAAACCTAAAATTAAATTCGTTTTCCTTCATGTAATATCCCAGATTCATAGCCTCTACATACATTATTTCATCTATAATTAATTTTCTTCCCAAAGCTTAATTAACAATTCAATTTCAACCAAAATTTCATCATATTAGGTGTATATCATCAATTCTACACTAACATGTAGAATATATGCACTAATTTAAAGCAAGATAACCACTTGCATTGTTTGGAAGGTCTGAATTGTTGAATGAGAGTGGTATAGAGGAGTTCCTCTCTTTTCGATCTACAAGTTGATGGTATTTTTGGTGAACGATGGTTGATTTTGGTCTTGGAGCTCCTAGAAATCCCTTCTTCTTCCTTTTGGACTCTCTCTTTTTCTCTACAAATAAAAACAAACTTCTCTCATGTACATGCAGATATAATCCTCCTAATTTTCGTCCATTAATTTGCTAAGATTTTTCAAAAGACAAAAATACCCCTCTGGGGTGTCGATTTGGCCCAAAACTTTCCCGAAACCCAAACTAAACCCCCGAGTAGACTTTTCTGACTATTTCGACATTTTTGGATACGTTGGCGAACTCAAAATGACCATTTGGGTTACGTATAATTATTTTACTTATTATCTTTCTAATTTAGTCCCGACACTACTCACACGCACGTCCCGACTTAAATTCCATAATTGTCATATTTTTCACTCACGACAGCGTTAATATTTTCATGATCATATATCACTTTACTCACTAAGTAATATTCAATATAACTTACATCAATAAGTACTAACTCCCGTCATGCTATAAATTATTTAAATAAATCCTGTTTAATTATGAATAAATTTCCCTTTTTAAGTTAATTAATCCTCAATTAATCTCATAATTAAAATCATTAAAAATACGGAGTGTTACATTACATGACACGGTTCCTGACATACTCCTATCCTAACATCCCAAATACTGCCAATCGACAATTGGAAACTAAAAAATCTTCATTGGTAATTTATATTCATTTTGTATTTGCATATAAAATTGTACGTCAATATGATAAATCTCATTATATATTAATTATATATTCAGTATGATCAAGTGCGAAAGGTCATTTGCTAGCTGGAAACAGAAAAAATGTGGACAATGCTGATGTTGCAACCATATTTGAACGAGATATTTAAGCATTCGACATCCTTACATCAATAACTGGAATATGATTCGGACTATAGAAGAATAGTGAAGAAAAAAAGAAAAACAAAAAGAATAAAAAGAAGGTTTTCGAAGTTCGTGATAATGTTCCCTAATAGCTGTAACACCCCGAGAGGTACTACTGAAAATATTGATAAATAAGAGATTTTTTTTTTGTAAAACAATACCCTTTAGATTGAGAATAAATTTGCGGGAGCATAAATAATAAATTGACTGAATAAAAATTCTCAATTTTATTAAATCTCATATGTCCTTTTACAAAACAATTTACAATAAACAAAGCGTTACATTTCAATTTGAAAAATAAATATCCAGAGCCTCTAACAAATATCCTAATCCCAACTATGCCATAAATGTCATCTCGCATCAAACATGAACTACAAGAACTATGGGAGGATGAGAGGGAAACTCAGTAACTCGTATAAATACTCCAAGTGCAACTACATATACTCGTGTGTGCGTACATCATATACAAAAGTGTATGCACTATGAACACTCAAACTAAAATTCCAATAATATAAGCATCACCTATGATCTCACCGTGGTACTACACAACCCAAGACCCAATATCAAAATTCTCGTCGTACTTCCTACAGTATAGTATGGATTATCGTCCAACATCCTATTAAATATCATCGGAACAATCCAATAACCCTATAAAATAAATAACACAACTTGGGTACATGGTCCATCAAAACTTGGCATCACCGATATAATAAAACTTGCCATACTCGTCAACCAAGGTCCATGGCATAGTCTTTGGATAATAAATAAAACTGTAGCCGAGAGCACACCCAATCCAACGGGTGGTTTGGCGAAGGAATGTCTATACATTCTCCAATAGTAATCATCATAATATCATTCTCTCAATTCAAATAAATTTCAGATTTGATTCCCATAAATCAGGTGTACATATTTTCAACCTAAAATCTATAACCCAACATGGTCGTAAAATCAACTAGTTTTGTTTTCCCAAACTACACGGCATGAAAATAACACATACAAAATGGGTACAAGAACGAATATAATATGCGAGCATACAATACATATAAATGCAACACATAACATGGATATAATTATACAATCAAGATTGAATAAGTGTAGCACTCTAAATTAACCGCGGGATAACGAAATTAGCTCAAGATAGTCAAAATTCATAATCGTAGGCCCGTTTTGAAAACCCAAAAAAATCAGCTCGAAACATTAATCAAACTGCCAATCCGACTTCAAATTTGGACTACACGCGAAAAATTAGGTCGGGTATGTATTTTGAGTTCTTCTCAGATCTCATCCGAAGGCACTAAAAAAAAGATCTAAACACTACAAAATGGCTTTTCTCATTTCACTCATTTTTTACTTTTTTGATTTCGTTTCAGTCATTTGTTTTTCATCTTCCTTTCCTTATAATCACACATAATATTCCTTATATAGCCCCTATCTCAAACCTATCTTGGAGCCTAACCTAATGTGTATTACTATATTGCCCTTGAATTTAAAATTGCTTACTTTACATATTTAACTCATCACAAAATGTTCTAAAGCCATTTAAATTTTAATTTAAATGTTTGATTTGATTTCAAACCAAAATATATTGCTTTCAAGTGTAATATAAAAAAATATTTTAATTTAAAAAAAATATCCCAACAAAAATCTTATAGAATATGTGACACCCCGACTAATTAAATACCGGGTAGCTACTCCTTTATTAAATTAATACAAAATGCCAAGTTAGTTCAGTTCATAGCATCACTGTCGAAAACATTTTAATATTACTAACCACCTAGTAATTAAAAAGTGAGTTGTCCATTTTAATTAAATCCGATTAACATGCAGTAAATGAATTATGAAAAGTTAACATAATCAACAATATAGTCACAATAGAATAACCATCCAATAATAATGAGTCTGGAGGAAAACTCCTCACAACAAACCGAATTCTGAAATAAATAAATACAAAGTCTGCATCACTAAAATTAATTACAACCCAAAGTCTAAAATAACTGAATAAGTAAGATGTCTCTAAAAGTGATGGGCGACATGCCCAACAAATGATAAAAAAAAACGGATAATGGAGTCAAGATCAGAAATGGAGGCGTCTACTGTCAAGGTCCTGTAACTTCCACAGCAGCTACAATCCGTCACCTGAATATAACTCTTATGCATGGTGTCCTTGTGGCTGGGCACCTAAAAAGGTTTTTACAAAAATAGATTTGAAAGAAAACGGGTCAGAGCCCGAATGTGAAAATAATTTTAAAAATATGCAAGTGTTTAATATCATTAAACAGTGAATATAAAGTACATGATAGTGTGTGCACTCACATGAGTTCCTCACCTCTCAACTAATTATGCACTCCTATCGTACCCGTACCCATTTCTAGTTGCTCCCATATCTATCTAGTCCAATGTTAAATCTAACATTTCTATATGATATCCAACTCAAATCCCAACATCTTCTATTTAATAGAGTATTGTACCTTATTACACAGTGCCCCACTTTAGCATTACAATTTATTGTAAATCTTACATTTTCACTTTACAAATCGTTGTTATTACTTATACCCACAATTATTCACGACTATTCATTTCAATCAACAGTATATTATTCTCACCATAAATATACAATACTAGCACCCCGAGGCTAAGCTGCGGTGCTCACATACTCTGCTATCAAATCCCGGTACATCACGTACATGAGGACCACGTATTCCGAATCTCTCAGGAAACGTTTCATTAACAACAATCACAAATAGTGGAGGCGAACATAGTTCACATCACATGGGTCATGCACATACCTACGCTCCCATGATCAGCAGACTTATTAACTTCTCAATAAGCCCTTCTCTGACCTATGTCCTCGAGGTACCAATCTGAATCCCCCCCGTAGGCACACAAATATTAGATGTCCCTAAACGAACGCCAACCTCCCATGATAGCAAGTAAGGTAGGTATGTTATACACATATAACTACATATACTAAGCATTCACACATCTTAGATGTTACAATATTTCATTAGTGGTATACTTCTCGTTCTTATACCAACACTTAGTGTTATACAAATCCCAAGTCCCCGGTTTATATGCATTTAAATTATCGATTATTCTCACTTCGTGATTAGTTACTCGCTTCCCAATCCACAAATGTCATCCGGTTCAAGACACTATTCTAAGTTTTACTCCTCCATGTACCCCAATCTCCCAACTATACCCACTAGTTAATAAGGGAAAGTTATCTCACTATTTAGATAAGTCTACGGGATACTAGAAGTCAAATCAGGCCAAAAAGGCCAATCTGTCAACTCGTTAGAAGTCTCGTTCGAGCGAGTTCGTTCGAACGAAGGGATTCGAACGAAATACCAACTCTTTAGAAGTTATACTGTCATCTCGTTAGAAGTTCATTCGAATGAGGTCGTTCGAACGACCTGGGCAGGTCTTCTAACGAGATGGAAGTTTCAGCCCAGAAAATCCCAATTCCGTTTTTCTCAATTCTTCTCTCCTCTAAATCCACCCTAAGACCATCCAAGTTGTGTTTTAACGTATATATATATAAACCATTTCTAATCACCCTAGATCAGTCCTTATCATATTTAAAGGGTCAAATCTTACAAATTATCATGGAATTAATATGAATCTTCAAATATTTCCCCAAACCCTATGAACGTGAACTCCAATTTTTCTTATGCCTAATTACTCATCATAAATCCATTTTTAAATCATCATATATAACTAATCAAGTATTAAATCAGTCCATTATCATACTACATGCAAATCCTAACCCAAATTCAATGTTTCTCCAACAAATTTCATGGGTTTTCTTCAAAAAGATCAATATGAGATAATTCCTCCACTAAGCATGGAAGACATATTCAATGCATTAAAAATACTAAATCACTTGCCTTAGATTGTTCTTCAGAATTTGATGTTGAAGGTTGAAGGTTGATCTCTCCCCTTTCTCTACAGATTTTCTCCCAAGGTTGCAGATGGTGGTTATGGGTTTTCTCTTGGGAACCTCTTCCTATAACTCCCGTAGCCCTCTAACTTGTAAAATGCTGGTAATGGGCTTAGTGGGTTACTAATAATGTATAATTAACTCTTAAAATTCGTAGGCTTTAATTCCCAAAATTTCAAAATTACCAAAATACCCTTTTAAATTGTCGGTATGGCCCAAAAATGCCCCGGGACCCAAACTAAACCCCCGGCTAGTGTTTTCTGACTATTTCGACCCTTCCGAACACGTTGGCGCACTCAAAATGACCATTCGATTGATAAAAATAAAATTTACTTTTTAATTCAAAAAAAATTATTTCTGACGCGACTGACACGCGCGTCCCGACTAAATTTCCCAAATTGTCGTATTTCAGTCTCGCGACAATTTTAATATTTTCAATATTCATATATTTCCATATATAGACAACATAATCAAATACCAACTCACATCTCGTTAGTATTTATATCCGGATTAATTCTCAATTAATTCACATTTAATTTAATTAATCCCTTTAATAAATATCAATAAAAATACGGGGTATTACAGAATATTCATAAATATGCTCTTAAAATTACGAGGTACTACATTCTTCCTCCCTACAAAAGGAATTTTGTCCTCGAAATTCACCCAAAATTTTCTTACCTTAAATTCAAACAGAAAGTTCGACATCACCCACACAAGATCAAACATAAACCAAATCTCTCTCAATGGACAACGTAACGAACCAATAATTCCAAGTCCAATAATACAAAAAACATATGCTCTGATACCCCTTTGTAACACCCCGAGAGGTGTTTCTGAAAGATATTGATAAATTAAATAATTTTTTTATGAAACAATACCATTTAGATTGAGAATAAATTTGTGGAAGCATGAATAATAAATCGACTGAATAAAAGTTATCAATTTTATTATATCTCAAATGTCCATTTACAATAAACAAAGCGTTACATTTCAATTTTAAAAATAAATATCCAGAGCCTCTAACGAAGATCCCAATCCCAACTATGCCATAAATGTCATCTCGCATCAAACCTGAAATATAACAAATTATAGGGAGATGAGCGGGAAGCTCAGTAACTTGTATAAATGCTCAAAGTGTAACTACATATACTCATGTGTGCGTGCATCATGTACAAGAGTGTATGCAATATGAACACTCAAAATAAAATCCCAATAATATAATCGTCACCTATGATCTTACCGCGGTTTTACACAACCCAAGACCCAATATCAAAATTCTCGTCGTACTTCCTACAGTACGGTATGGACTACCGTCCACTATCCTGTTAACTATCATCGGAACAATCCAATGACTCACAAAAATAAATAACATAACTTGGGTACATAGCCCATCAAAACTTGGCATCACCGCCATAATAGAACTTTGCATACTCGCCAACCAGGGTCCATAGCCTAGTCTTTAGATAATAAACAAAATTGTAGCTGAGAGCACACCCTATCCTGCGGGTGGTTTGGCTAAGAAATGTCTATACATTCTCCAATAATATTCATCATAATGTCATTCTCTCAATTCAAATAAATTTCAGATTTGATTCTCATAAATCAAGTGTACATATTTTCAACCCAATTTCTATAACCCAATATGCTCGTAAAACCAACTAGTTTCGTTACCCCAAACTACACGATATGAAAATAACACATACAAAATGGGTGCAAGAACGAATATAATATGCGAGCATACAATACGTATAAATGCAACACATAACATGATTGAATAAGTGTAGCATACTAAATTAACCACGAGAGAACGAAACTATCTCAAACGAGTCAAAATCTATAATCGTAGGCCTGTTTTGAAAACCCATAAAAATCAGCTCTGAACATTATTCAAACCGCCAATCCGACTTCAGATTTGAATTCTACAGAAAAAATTAGGCAAATATGTGTTTTTTAGGTTTTTCCAAATCCTATCTGAAGGCACTAAAAAAGAAGATCCAAACACTCCAAATTTACTCTTCTCAATCCACTTGTTTTTACTGTTTTGATTTCGTTTTTGTCCTTTATTTTTTATCTTTCTTTCCCTATAATCACCCATGATATTCCCTAAATAGCCCCTCTCTCAAACCCTATCTTGGGGCCTAAGCTAATGCATATTACTATATTTCCCTTTGATTTAAAATTGCTTAATTTACATATTTAACTCATCACAAAATGTCCAAACACCATTTAAATTTGAATTTAAATGTTTGGTTTGATTTCAAACCAAAATAAATTATTTTTAAATGTAATATAAAAAACATTTTCATTTAAAATAAAATATCCCGACTAAAATCTTATAGAATATTCACAAATATGCTCTTAAAATTACGATGTATTATAATGGGGACATTAGAAAATAAAGAATACACGAACTTGTGTGGAGTTTGTATGATCTTTTTTATTGGGTTTTGAACTTGTTGGTTTTATGTGAACTGGCTGCATTGATGTGAATCGATTTTGTTATTTTGTATTTTGTATGAACATGACTTTTTTTTTGGGTGGGTGGGGGCGTACTTTGTATGAAATGGTTTGTTTGTCTTGTCAATTAGTTATGTTGTTTATGATAAGGATTATAATGGTTTGTTAGATGTGAATTATCTTTTTATTAATTTTTTGGGGTGTTTTAAAATTCGTAGTGTTTTGAAAAATGATTACACTATGACATTAAATTTGGTTCATAGGCTGAATAACTACTACAAACACCCCCAATCGGGTCTTATATCCCGATTATTTTAGAAGGGAATCGCTATCTTAATAACAGTTGGGTTTTTACATTTGTGGTGTTTCGAAAAAAAATAAAGGCATTGTGGCATTTTATGGCAGTTGTTGTAACCATCCCCATTGGTTTTTTACCTTGTGGTTATATGCAAAGTGATGTTTGCTTTGTTATTTGTATGATGACAATGAAAATGATAATTCGAGATTGTCATAACGATCCTTATAACTCCTATTCATTATTTACACACCGAATGAAGGTACATGCATATTTGAAAAAAAACTCCATGTTAGGGACATTCATCCCGACACTTGTCACATATAGTTGTTATCTCCATACCGATTAGATTTTTACCTTATGGTGTTTTGAAGAAAAAATAAAGGCATTGTGGTATTTTATATCAATTGTCATACCCATCGCCAATGGGCTTTTACCTTGCGATTATATACAAAGTGTGGTTTGATTCGTTATCTGAACGACGATAATTAACCCATAAGTTAGGATGGTTACGGCGATCCTCGTGACTCATATTCGTTATGTACTTAGTGAACGAAGATACAAGCATATTTGAAAAAACATCCTGTTAGGGGCACTCATTCCGATAACTGTCATATATAGTCGTTATGTCCATACTGATTAGGGTTTTACCTTGTGGTGTTTTGAAGCAAAAATGAAGGAATTGTGGTATTTTATAGCACCCATCATATCAATTAGGAATATGTCCCTAATTTTCGTTACTTAAATGTTGAATCATTACTGTAATCCAATTTATGCAGTTTATACACAATAACTGAGGTAACTTATTTTGACCTTATACACATTATTTGGGTAATAATAACATCATTAAAAGATGACATTATTACGAATAATTAAAATAGTACATAATAACTCCCCAAAAATATATCCACTCGTATTACATTACAATATACATCCACTTGATCGGTCATTCATTCACATTTCTTCTTGACTTAAAAAATAACATTCATTCCCCAAAAATACATCCACTCGTATTGCAGTATAAAATAGCATTCACTCCCAAGAGATTCACCATTAAGTACGAACTCTGTAAAAAAAATACACAATTATTATACTTCCATTAACTCAGATCAATTGGAGCATCACGGGTAGCAACTTTAAATAAGCAAAGCTTCTCAAACTCCACGATCAATTCGTGTATATGTCAATCCATGCTCGTTTTTTGGGCAAGTGTTTGATATCCCAATAACCTGCAACCGGTGACATTGGGTACGAATGTCTCAACTTCAAAAATATAATATGACTATTACAAACAACAACCATTTTAACAAACATCGTGATTTTTTTGACTTGTTTCGTAAAGACAGGAACATCAAATACTGTTTTAGAGATATAAAATTATAAAAGCAACTATAAATACTTGCAATGAGATTACCACACTTGAACATAAATAACCAGTTCTTCTGACTGCACGGGCTACTTAAGTTGTTCAATAGTGAAAGAATGGTATCATGAAACTTCACCCCGAACATATATTCATAACATGGTTTGTGTTTTATCACCTCTTCCGTTATATCTAATCTTACACCCTTTCAAGCATCGAATCACTACAGTTCCTCAATGAACCTGCTACGTACCTAAATCCACAATTACCATCAACGTCGACGTTTATTATCTCCTTAAAAAAACTCAAGAATCTCATTCGCACACTATTGGTATATGGGTGTGTATTTAGACCACCTCAGTGTTGGGCCCATAAACTTCTTGTAGTCAATGCTGACTTTTTTTTGCACCGCTGGGACATTAACCTTGGCCCTCGCGTATTCAAACGCGGATGGGTCCCTTTTGGTTGACATTGTATGCTTTTATTCCTTTGCGAATGGTTTTACGTCCCACTGGTCTTTCCATACCTTGCCTCATAAAAGGTTCATATAGTCTCGCGGTGGTCGATAAAACTATATCCTTAAGCTTGCGTAACAAAGCCTTCTACTCATCCTCAGTCAATCTTGAAAACCTCTCTTTAAACAATATCATCTCCGGTTCGTAATCAATCTCGTAGTATTTAACCACGCTGGGAATCATTATTAGCTTATACCGATGAGCATCCAAATTCGCCCTACGGTTGTAAGCAACCGTCCAGTACATAAATTGCTAACTAATGAGCACATGGAAGGCCGTATACCATATACGGTACGTGGTCACACGCGTTCACATCAACACCACCAACATCAAATTTTGTCATCTCCTCCATTATTAAATCAATGCCAAAATAGGACACCCGCCCCACTAGCTCATTAAAGATCAATATATTATGAGAATGCTTAATTTTATGCAATGAAGTTTGAAACTTTTTCTCGATCTCCCTTACTTGTAAATGCAATAGATTATTTATCCCCACCTAAGGGTGTAAACGGATTGGGTCTCGGTATATCCAGATCCGATCCGGGTATTTTTTTTAGCAGATCGGGTCTTACCCGATTACTCGTCGGATCTCGAAAAATGGATCCAAACCCGGATCCGTTAAGGACCCGGAGACCCGACCCGAATACATGTATATATATATATAAGTTAGTTTATATATATAAACTAACTTATAATATAATAACAGTTATTATATATAGTTAGTTTATATATTATATAAGTTAGTTTATATATATAGTTAACTGTTAATATAGTTTATATATATAGTTATATAACTATATATATAAACTATAATAACAGTTAACTATATATATAAACTAACTTATAATATAATAACAGTTATTATATATAGTTAGTTTATATATATAGTTAACTGTTATTATAGTTTATATAAATAATTATATAATTATATATATAAACTATATTAACAGTTAATTATATATATAAACTAACTTATATAATATAATGACAGTTATAAGTTAAGTTAGTTTATATATGACAGTTATAAGTTAAGTTAGTTTATATATATATAAACTAACTTAACTTATAACAGTTATATAAGTTAAGTTAGTTTATATATATATATACACACACATTCGGGTCAGGTCCTTATCGGATCGGAGTCATGTATATCCATATCCGGTCCATTAACTAATCGGTTAATCGGGTAATCAGATAATTGGGCCTATGAAATTTGCTCAGATCCGTTAATTTGGGTCGGGTCCAGATCCATACCCGGTCCATTGACAGCCCTATCACCACCCATATCGAGTCAAAGGATTGGTGTCAGTGCTCCAGGTCTTTCTTCAACTTTTCATGCACACCTTCACAACGATTAGTGGTTCGGTTGCCGCAATATTTAATTATATTAGTCCAAGTGGTGCCAGAACACTCCTTCAATTTAATCCATGTTTGGGTTATGTACTTGATGGTATTATGATAATAATCCTAACACACACTCATTAATATCTAAAATTCAAAAAAATCTTGCTTAGTAGGCGATTTAACAAGATGGACCCAATCTCGAATGAATTTCTGGTATATATATCCTCATCCACCACTTATCTCCTTGCACGGGATTCCACGTTCCTCTATATGTGAAATGTGAAAAACATGTATTTTCCACGCGAGAATACATTTTATAATGCATTCATACATGCAAACTTACGATTGGTCGCGAACACCTCCGAGACGGCAGTCGAATCAAACATCATCTTTAGATGTACCAATGCCCACCTATAATTATTCACTCTCTCTTAGACTATGAAGGAAAATGAAATAGTGAAAGTACGACCGAAATAGGTCATCCCGGCCATCTAAAAAAGTGTCATGTTGTAACAATTGTTCTTGTACATGCAATCCACTATCAAAACTGACGAAAAATACTTGGCTAGTTAAACGGACTTCGGATGGGCCCAAAATATATTTTACATTTCCCCGGTATCCTCATTATGCCTATACTAGTAAACATAATGTTTGTCATTCAACAACTTCATCAGATGCTGCATTGCACTCCTGTCCTCCCTCTCGCTTATCTTAAACTTTGCTTTACCATTATAAATCTGTTTTATGATTAAGACATTAGATTGACACTGTCGTTTTACTGTAGTTAAAATTATAGCAAGTTTAACACCATTAAGAGACATCTCCTCTATAATTTTCCTCTATTTCGCAATTAAATGACCGACATAGGGATGTCCTAAAAGAGTCTGGTGGAGGTAATGGTTGTGGACACTACTACAAACTTGAAGCATCCACCGACCATCGTCTAAGGGGACGCCCTTCAATGAAAATGGACAGTTTCACTTCTTTGTGTAGGAATATTTCTTTGATTTCTTCCCATAAACATATGGATTCTTGTGATAACTATAAGCTCCTCCCCTTTCACAACTCAAGTGAAGAAAACCCTTTCGTGAAGTCGATGATGCCTGTGACTTGGTAGTTACAATAACCGTTCATACTAATATGCTTGATTTTGAGTCTAATCAACCAACACATGTCGTGCAAAAAATACCTAAAAAATACACAAGTGAAAAATTAATCAATTTTTTAACAAGCGAAAAATAAACCTTAGTTGCTTCACAAGCATCCAAGTGTATAAAAACACGTAATAATAAATAAATAAACTGATCAGTGGAGAAGTGCTCGCCGACATCAATATGAATAGGAACCTCATCATTCTTCTCTTCATTTCTTTCAACCATTTCATCGTCAAAAAGCACTAAGCCCATTCATAGATCTTGGAAAATATTGACATTTGATTACCTTAATAAATTCATATAATGACAATAAATAAATAAACAATAGTGAAGCGTATAAGGATATATTAAATTTATATAATGATAATAAAAAAATAGGAATGAAGCATAAGGTCATCTCGAATGCAAATGGCGAATGAAAGAATTGGAACTCGAGATGCAAATGATCGCAAGATCATTCGTCATGTAAATGTTGAAGTAAAACTAAAACCTTAAAAGGGATTTTGTATATGTTGCACGAATAACCTTCAAATAGATTCGGGTCCCATGTCATAATTTATAAGTTATATGTTCGGTTTTAGGCATCGAATGGTAACTTATATAAAAAATAAAAAATACTTCAGCAGGTATATGACGAATATATGAAATAATTTCGGCACGTAGATAAATAATTCAAAAGACAACCACCGGGGGCAAAGGTGCTGAATAGGCACTTAAAATTTACAAAATAATAAAGTTTATGTGATTTCGAGATACTAAAAAGTTCCATCGTTATCGATACCCTGACAACGAATGCAACTGTACTTGTTTTACCGCTATTTTTTTAGACTTAGTTTTACATTAAGCAAAAAATTTAATAAGTGCACAAAACTTGGAAATATACCTCATTTTGTACTTTGTGATTGTTTTGATAGGATGTTGATATCTTGAAACCACCAACATTTGTATTGATATTTTAATCAATTTTTATGTTTTATATGAGTTGATATGCTTCCAAAAAGTACTAAAATGACCAGAAAATGGTACACTACTAGTGTATAAACCAATATGAATGACAAACTATTTTTTTTTCAAGTTTGATTTGTGTTTGTGTGGTGTGGATTTTCACCGAGCAAAGATGTTCACGATCGGGAGGAGCTGTAGGGTTTGCTTGTTTTACGTGGTGTGGATCCCTTATTTGTATGAAAAAAAATATTATTTATGATGTGAGCGTTAATATAAAAAATTATTTTAGTTTTTGTGTGTTATTGTGAGTTATTTACCGAGCCGTGCAATGCGCAGACGATTTGCAATTTTTGTTGTAGTGCCTAAACACTAGTTAAATTAAAAAATCTATTGGACATCTAAATGATGTGTGTATTTACCAAGAAAATTTACAAAGTAAAAGCAATGTATGTATTTCATTTATAAATACCCAAAATCCTGTAGCATTTTAATTGGAGACTAACAAAAAAAATTCAATAAAAGTTTTCAAGAAAGGAAAAGGTTAACGTTGAATAAATTCTCATTCGTTTTAAGTTTTATTTATATTTGATATACCTTTTTCCATGCTTCCACAAATTACATGACGAAAATTTGAATCACACATTTTAAGTACGTAGGAATCTATACAATAAATTAAACCATGATTATAATCATACAAAACATCCTTGCACATACATGTCCATTTTTTAATATTTATTCTCCTACGAAAATATTGGCTATATTTTGTGCAGAATTGTATTAATATTCATATATATACAAACACGCTTAATCCATATTCTTTTAAAAGCCTAACTTGTTTAATATGTAAAGTACAGTATCACTCGTCTCTATACTTTCTAGATAGATTTAATTAATTAAAAATGATATGAAATAATTTGATAAAAGAAACTTACCAAAAATCGAAAATATAACTTAACACGAAGTAATTGTTCCTTACATCTATTAAAGTCAAAAGCCACTTAAAGTAGGTTACTCTAAATTTAATCAAAAGCTTCGTTACTTTGACATATGTTAAGGTAAATAATAGCCTGGAAGATTGAGTTCGTACACCACTTAAGGGGTCATTATGACTATATAACATTAAATCAAGATTTTTACTAAAGTTGCATAGTAAAAAATTATCAAGAACAACAATTGATAATGGTGAGCAATGACCTGCAAACAAATGCAAATAATGTAATTTCTACATTTTATATTAATATGTACATACAGAGATAAGCTACATATGTATGCATTATGCATATATCAAAGCTGGACTATTTGTTACCATTTGAATTTTAAAAATCCATAAATGAATATTAATGTTTTGCTTGAATAATTAGACAAAGCTACAGACTTTATAAAAAAAATCATATACCTACTTTTTTTTACGCTTGCTAAGTAGTGATAAATTTGTAGATGCTGTTTTTAAAAATTTATTGCGCATTGACTAATTGGTAAAGAAAATCAAAATGTTTGTTTAAAACACCTTCATATAATTACCCCCCCATTATGACTACACAATATATATGACATAAATGCGACACCCCGACTAATTAAATACCGGGTAGCTACTCCTTTATTCAAATTAATACGAAATGTCAAGTTGGTTCAGTTCATAATATCACTGTCAAAAATATTTTTAAACAATTACTAGCCACCTAATATTTAAAAAGTGAGTTGTCAATTTTAATTATCTTAGATTAACATGCAATGAATTAAATTATGAACTAAAGGTAACACAATCACATCACAGTCACAATAGAATAATAATTGAATAAAATGAGTCTGGAGGAACACTCCTCAGAATAATCCAAAATACTGAATAAAACCAAATACAAAGTCTGAATAATTAATTAATTAACTCCAACACTGAAATAAACTGAGTATGATAAAACCGTCTCTAAAAGAATTGGGGTGACATGCCCTAACAACTGAAGAAATCTGAAATGGAGTCAATGTAGAAAGTGGAGGCATCTACTATCGAGGTCCTGTAACTTCCACAGCAGCTACAACACGTCACTGGAATTGAACTCCTAATCTCGGCGTCCCTGTGGCTGGGCACCTAAAAGGTTTTTCAAGAAATAGATTTGGAAGCAAACGGGTCAGAGCCCAATTATGAAAACAGTTTAAAATATAGCAAGTGTTTAATAATATTAAACAGTGAATATAAAATACATGTTAGTTACGTGCACTCACATGAGTTCCTCACCTCTTAACTAATTGTGCACTCCTAACGTACCAGTAACCCGTCCTAGTTATGTCATTAACTACTAGTCTATTTCACCACCTGACTTTACTATTTAATATAAGGGTCGATACCAAACATTTAAATGTAAACTGTGAGTCTTCCTTTTTATTTCTCAGATTTACCTAATATATTTATTATATGAATTTCCCATTTTTAACTCTACTAAAAATGTCTCAATTATTCACATTTACACTTTAATAACAAGTCTATTTCAATTACCAGTATATTAATCTCATCATAAATATACAATAAGGGCACCCCTAGGCTAAGCTGCGGTGCACACATACTCTGCTATCGAATCCCGGTACATCACGTACATAAGGACAACGTATTCCGAATCTCTCAAGAACCGTTTCAATAAGCAACAATCACACATAATGGAGGCGAACATAGTTCACATACCCATGGGTCACGCACATACCTACGCTCCCATGGTCAGCTGACTTATCAACTCACAAATAAGTCATTCACAACCCTATGTTCTTAAGGTACCAATCTAAATCCCCCCGTAGGCACACAAGGATTAGATGGCCCAGTGCCCAGTTCGAATGCCGACCTCCGGTGATAACAAGTATTGTAGGTATGTTATACACATAAGTCCATATACTAAGCAATCACACCACTCAGATATCTTAAAATATCAAATAAGGTATATTTTATTTTCCTATACCGTTATTCCAATTTGTACATCCTTAAGTTTTCGAATAATATATAATAGACCGCCGACACATCTCAACGTCGTAGTTTCTAAGTACCTAAAACCTAACCCACAAAGGTTACCAAATCTCCTATTATTTCCACATTTAATATCCACTATTCGTAAGGTCCTCAATTCTGCCATCAACCGTATATTATCCAACTATCTAAGACTTACTCATCAATTCTCAATCTCAAATAGTATCACACTCGTCGAGTCTTATTAAGTTTAATATAATTCCCAATTTGACTTCAAATTAAAATTAAAGTCTCCCAAATATGTCTACTGGTCTTTCTTGAATCTAAGAGTATTCACAAAGTCTCCACCAATAATTCTCTTGGGTTGAAATTGTTAAAATACAACAAAAAAAATATCACTAATTCTAGGAAGGTCGATCGATTGACCTGAGAGTATCGATCGATCGATGGTGGTCGATCGATTGACCGCGCAACAGATAGGCTACGGCCTGCTTCGTTTTTCAATCCACAACTTGTCCCAAAACTTCATTTCAGGGTATGGAAATCTAATATAACGTTATAGGCTCATCATACAATCAAAATACTTCATTGTTAACGTTCCAAAACCTTTTAATCATCAATCATTGGTATTATATGGATCAAAACTTCAATAAAACCCTAGTTTCCTATTTTCTTCAAGAACATTGATATATCACCTCTTTAATTCATTTTTAAATCATCAAAAGTTATATTTGGAGTAATGAATTCGTCCAGAACAGATCTACATCTAATTCCTAACCAAAGTTTAGAGTTTTACATCAAATTCATAGGGTTTTTCATCAAATATTTAAAGGCAAATCATAAATTTCTACACTAAGCATGGGGGAAATCTTCATTGAACTAATGAAACCAAATCACTTGCCTTAAGTTTGATGTTCTGATTCGTTGCTGGTGTTCAAGGGCTGATCCTCTCTTCTTTTCGGTCACAATTCCGTTCAAAATGGTGGTGGTGGGTGGTGATTTTGGTTTGGAACCCTATTTGGAACCTCTCTCTAACTTCTCTCCAACTCCCGTAGCCTACTCTCTTGTTTTTTGTTGATAATGGCCTTAATGGCTTTTCTAATAATATATAATTAAACTCTAAAATTCGTGGGTTTTAATTCCTCAATTTTTAAAATTACCAAAATACCCTTCCGGGTTGCTAGTTTGGCCTAAAAATGCTTTGGGACCCAAACTAAATCCCCGGCTAGTGTTTTCTGACTATCTCGACCCTTCAGGACACGTTGGCGCTCTCAAAATGACCATACGGTTGATAAACATATAATTTACTTTTCAAATCAAATTAAATTAATCTTTTACGCGACTGACACGCGCGTCCCAACTTAATTTCCCAAATTGTCGTATTTATATCTCTTGATAATTTTAATACTTTCAATACTCATATATTACCATATATACTCAGTAATATTTAACATCATCATCATAATCAAATACTTATCAACATAATCAAATACCAACTCGCGTCTCGCTAGTATTTAAATCCGGATTAATTTTCAATTAATTCTCATTTAATTAATTAATCCATTAAAAAATATCAATAAAATTACGGGGTATTACAATAAACTCATTAAGTTATTTAAGAAGTTAGGATCAAGTGAGGTCTAGAACCATATTCTTAGAAACCTGTAAACAATACAAACATATGATAAGATTTCCAACTTTCCACACCACCCTTAACAATTACTAAAAAAAACTTAGTATTTGAGAACCCATAACCATATTCTTATAAACGTATAAACAATACTAACATATGGTCAGATTTTCAACTTCTTGCTCTTCCCTTAATAAAAACCAAAAACACTTAATCTTAGAGAACCCAAATTGATTAATACAAGGTAGGAATGTCGAAGACAACAAATCTGTGAGGTCCAAGGTAACAGGGGTCGCGTATCTCAAAGACGATGATTGATGCGGTTCGGAGGTGCTTGACCGAGGTGGATCGTTGAGGATTTTGGTTGTCTCACGATGAGCGAGAGATATCATATTATTTTGGGCAAGGATTGGGATAAAAGGGGTTTGATAACATAATATTGGCATTAATAACAAAGTAGGAAAATAAAGAGGATTGAGATTTTGAATATGGAGACATGTGTCGAAAGAGAAGGTGAAATGATAGGTTATTCTAAAAACAATAAAGTAAAAAGGAAGAAAGCAAATGGATGCAAAAATGGGTCTTTTCGTTTGGAAATAAGAGTACAAAACTTCATATTAAATGAGTACACGTGTAAATACTACATATGAACACTCCGTTTTTAAATTATAACCATTTTTATATTAAAATATTAGATAACATCTTTCTTTGTCTGTTAAAAAATGATATCCAATTAACAATAGTAAAATCTTGGATAAATAACTGTATAGTCGCCAACATATATACATATTTTGTAAAACATACACCTATTTTTGATTTAACCCATTTAGTTCCTCGAACACCCATTTACTAAATATTCTCTTATTTTTAAAAATCTGTACTAGCGACCCCCACCCCCATTGCTGAAGCTTTGACGACCCCTACCAGAACTCTGGAAACTACCTAACATTCTCTTGATTTTAAAGAGCCGCGTTAATGACACTCTTCCCACCCCACTTCCTCATTACTGAAGCTTCGATAGCGCTCGCTAGAGCTTCAACAGTGGAGTGGGGAGAGGTGGTGGAGGAAGGTGGATAAATAAATTTGTGTGTATCTTTGTTTTGATGGTTTTTATATGGTAAGAAATTTTTAAAAATAAAATAAAAAATATAAATTAATCATATATTAATATTTATTTAAAAAATTAAACGGATTCATGCAGTAAAATCTTTGAGAGGTAACGTGAACAAATGAGACTCAAAATGCAAATATCTGATTTATTTGTAATGAAACCGGGTAAGAGTTTGAGAAAAGTCTTTCGGTGTTGATACCATATACGCATAGGGAGTTACGCGCGGTGAATAAAGTCCAGCCCATCAGCCCAATCAAGAGGTGATGCAAGTTGAAAGGACTATAGTACCCCTGAAGGATGAAACGTGGCGCCTTGATTTTGGTGGGTCTCTTAAAGTATAAAGGGTTGGGGAGCAGTGGAATGTTAGCAAGCAGGTGTTGTTATTGGTAAATACTAAGGACAGTGGGGGTGGGGCAAACAAAAAAGAAAAGGGGGTTCTGGCAGTTCGATTAAGCAAAGAGCAAGAGGAAGATCAAGATCGGTCGACAAAAAATATATGGAGATGTTATGAGAGTATTTAGTTTTCCCTGAGAAAATCTGAATCAACATAGGTGGATTTGTTATATGAGAATCTTGTGCTTCCACCGGTGCGTACCGTGAATTTTGATTAGGTTAGGAAGCAATGATGTTGTCGTTACAGAATGATCTTCGGCAACTCCATCTGCAGCAGCAGCAGCAGCAGCCACATCTACAGGTGGTTAGGGGCTCGTACACTGACGATTCCTTGGCGGACTCACCCAATCTCAAACTATCGCAGGGATTGGACTCTCGCCAAGGTCTATATTCCCCCCCTTTTTGGCTCTTCGCCTCACATCTACTGTTTATTTTAACATTCATGCGGCTTTCCCTCATTTCCTGCATCACACCCATTGATTCTATAATTTTTTTTCAGTCTACTTAAGATTGTTCAGCTATCACAAACTACTCACTCAAAATAATGATTAATTTTATCAATAAAGAAATTGTGATTCAAAGTGGAGGGGGGGAGGGGCTTCATTAAAGAAAATAATATAATTGGGGTTTAAAGCTACATATACATATACTACTTGTTCAGTGGCCATGCGTTCTTTCAATCAAGAGACGCTTTTCCTTTGGCCTGAGGTAATATGGAACCATCTTTGCCACAAAAAGCTTATACAATCACTAATGTTCTCACAGTAGGTTCATAGTCATCATAGAGTTTGGGGAGACTTCTCCAATTTGAACTATTGTTAAGTGTTGCTTCTTTCTCTTCTGCTTCCGCTCCTTTATATCACTTCCACTTTTTGCATGGCCCACTAATTTCTTCCTTCTCACAATTGAACGGATATTTAATCTGAATGACTGTAACTCTTGAGGATCTTATGGGATTTACTAGATTTTTTGAACTATTTTCATCCTTCTTCTTTTCCAGATTCTAGACTTTGAAGTTTGAACTCCAGATCATTTCGGTATATAACATCTTTTAAACTCTCTTATTTCAGCACATCATTTTCCACTCGTAAAGTCACTTAAAAAGCCAACGTACCTTGAAAGTTGGAGACTTTGCTAATCTTTGGTTCGAAATAGGCTCAATAATGAGTATTTGTTTCAAATTCGTAAGCTTACAAGGTTTTATCCACCCGTCGCGTGTATGATCCGTAGGCAGACAAACAGTGAAGTCCCGTTATCATTTTTTTATTCGCTGTGATCTTACTGACGTCTTTGGTCCATTTTTAGGGTTTATTAGGAGGTTTGGATTTGTCCTTCCCCCATCGATAGATGTTGTATCCGAAGTATTAGTATTTTGAGAGGAGCAGGGATGCAAGGCTCTTGTGCTCGTGTGCCATTTTTGCGATGCTGATGGTGTTGGACAAATAGAAATGATATGTTATTTCAGGATTGTTGTTTACCTTTTTCAATTTCAAGTATAGGGGTGGTTTATTGGGATCGTCGTTGCTAGGGGTGCATTTTGAGGCATATGTATTACCAGTGAGACAAGAGATTGGAGAACTTGGTGCAGTTAACAAGTTTGTTGTGTGTGTGTTATTTCTTGATTAGAGGGTTTCTCATCCCCTTGTTTTGTACCTTCTTCATTCTTTTTAAGCTTCTCTTTTATCCAAAAAAAGAAGGCACAAGTGCTTCTGTAAAGGACTGCCTCCACATTAGATCAGCCTTGGATACAAATACTATTAAATGTTTTGAATATAAATATTGGATACAAATAGTATTAAGTGATTGAAATAAATTATTTTTTCTTGATGTGCCCCAATTTGGAAACAGCTCCTTCTAAGAATATTCGACTATTATATATTCTCATACTCTGATGTGTGTACAGAAGTAGACGAGTTGTTTTTTAATTATTAGTCTATATTTTAATTTTATTTAGGAAGGGCTTATATTAAAAAAATTTGAGGGTGTATACCTGTGTGATGGGATTTTCTTAGTATTTTACCTGCTTAAAATTAGTGAGGATTTGTATATTTGGTCCATTCCTTCCTCCCTCTCCGTATTCTTCTTCCTTTGTAAGCTGGTTTACTTGTACTATTATATAATGCTACGTTTTGAATAGTATAATTTAATATTACTTGATAAAGTTACCCGGACTAATGTTATATGGAACGTAGGTCGTTTAGGTGCGTGATATGGGCACTCATAGGGTATGTATAATACCTGGTACCCAGGGCGGTGGACATTATTTCGGGTTGGATTTGGATAGTTGTTCATACCATATGTAATTATTATGTAAAATATAAACTTTACTAAATTCAACTCAACAAAGTCTTTTCCCAATTATTTGGGAAAAGGTTCAATGAAAACACATTGAGATTGGGATTTTTTCTCACAAGTCTCAAGTACAATTGAACTTGGAAAATTTGAATTTTACTGGGATTGTTTTGTAATTAATCTGATTTATTTATAACTTTTAAGGATCTACACTAATTCAAACTCAAACATACACAGGATATTGTAAATTATGTCCTGCAAACGTCCTATCCTATGAAGCACAAATGCGGGTGCGGGTGCGGCGATTCGAATTTTTTTGAAAAAATAGGGTGCGGGTGTGGCAAGAAAAATAAATTAATATAATATATAAATTATTATTCTTTATTATATATATCAAATTTTAGAGTTAGAAAACATGCACCATAATAAAATCAACAACTAAATATGAACAATAATTAAATTATAATTTAAAAGTAAACTAGCAGGAGCATTAACTAAGTACCAGAAGAAAAACATCATATGATTCATGTACCAATTGTTTAGTAGAAGGATTTACAAATCAAAACACCATATCTGTTTCGTCAACTTCTTATGTGAATCATAACAAAAAAAGATAGTTTTCCAAGAACAAAAACTACCCCCCCACCCTTTAACACCATTTCAATGGCCATATAACTCAACTTAAGTTTTTTATTTTGTTTTGAAAATAGGCCCAAAACTTTTACAAACTTACTTTTTATTAAAAAACGAATCCAGAAACGAATCCTTGCCGAATCCAAAACAAATCGGGAAAAAAAATATTTTTTCCCCACCGATTCTTCTTGGGTCCGAATCGGGGCCGCACCCGCACCTCAGAAGAATCGGATTCGGACTCGAGGCTATTTTCGAAGAATCGGTGCTTCATAGGTCCTATCTTTTTCCTTTTTCCTGAACAACATTATTTTTTTTCATTCCTTTATTTGCCTCGTGGCTAATAGTAACCTGTGAGCTTAACATAATTATCTCCTGAGTTCAAATGTACGTTTACAACAATCATCATCTAAAAGTTAATTCAAAGTCCAACACAAGTACTCCAATACAGTCACCCATTCCTACAGCAAGTTCAACAACAAAACGCGATGTACGGTAAATTTAGGATTCCAGTTATTTTTATTCTGCACTGCGGCTTAGAAGAAAAACGGGGTTTATGAGGTTTGTTGATGAAGATGCACTGGCGTTGGAAGAATTTGCCAGCAATGGCTTTTGGCGGTGATGGTTGTTGACGATCTTTAGGACGATGGGAAGAGCTGTAAGACGTTGACAGATCTGTATTCCTACTCCTTACTATTTCTTTTAGATTTTTTAAAATAGAAATGCTTGACATACATGATAGATTTTTCTCCATAGAAATCCATTTTATACCATAGAAATTTCATATTTTATGAACCCTCTTTTTGTGAATCTAAAGGGGGTGGTAAGCTGGGTCATGAATGCACCCCTTTTAGGGCGAAGCTGCAATATTTTGATGCATTGTTGCTTCGGCTCCTATTTCTTTTTGCGTTGCAGTGGATGAAGACATACTCTTGGCCCTTGCTCACCAGGATTACAAGTCTGGAAACTACAAGCAGGCTTTAGAACATAGCAAGGCTGTGTACGAGAGAAACACACAGCGCACTGACAATCTTCTTCTACTAGGAGCAGTTTATTATCAGGTGTATTTTTAAGTAACCCCCCCCCCCCCCTTTTTTTTTTCTTGTCGTAGAGTTTCAGTTCATGTTTCATTCTTACTGACAACTAAAATACATGAGTCTGACTCAAGGACATGCTTTTTTTTTTGTTATTTTTAGTTACAAGACTTTGATATGTGCATTGCAAAGAATGAAGAAGCTCTTCGAATTGATCCTCATTTTGCTGAGTGCTATGGTAACATGGCAAATGCTTGGAAGGTGACTTGCAATTATATATGTCATTGAATTTATTTTTCAGGTAGCCAACTAGGATTGTAAGCATGTAACATTTATGTATCTGTTCACAGGAAAAAGGCAATATCGATGTTGCGATCCGCTACTATTTGATTGCTATTGAGGTTTGTATATAGTTACTATCCGGTAAATACTTGTACAATACTTTTGAAATTCTGAGAAGCAAGTGTGCTGGGGGTGGCTGCTTTTTACTCCACCCCCTCTTACTATACACGGCCACACTTGAAAAGGCACCTGTACATCTTGAAATATTTTTTTTGTGAGTGGGTGTCTGAAGATAGCGTTAATATTTGCTGTCGTTTCATTGCACAGTAAAATTATTTAAGGTTCAAATTCCTATGCTTATTTTCTTTCTCATCACAAATTATATTCTTGTGTGGATTAAGTATGATTATTTTATGGTGCATATGAGACAGTCCTGTAGCAACTTAAACCACCTTCCTTGACTAATTGCATAATATTTGTGCAATCATTCATGTTCAATCTGACAATTTTGTTTCAACTGCTTGGTTTAAAGGTGTACAGTGTTTTAGTTTTCAAAGAAAATGTTGTAAAGAAAAATTCAAATTAAAATACAGAATTGTTTAATCATGTAATTGCAGAAGTATGTTGAAGGAGCTATATATCACTGTTCAGATCATTATGAATTTATTTTTATTGGTTAATGTTGTTAAAGTTGTTTGGTCTATTTCAGTTAAATGGACTTTCTGGTTCAGTTCTATCTTTATTTTTCATTCGGGGCTAAATTAGTCATGCTCTCTTTCTTAAATCATCCGTTTGGCCAGTTTTAGGATAGCCTATTTGTAGCTGTCAATAATGTTTAAAAAGGCAAGGCGAGGCGTAAGCCTCACGCAAAAAAAAAAAGGGAAAAAATATAAAAAGTCTAATAATTTCACAAAAAAAATAATCCAACACATTAAATGATGCAAAAGGGTCCATAATCATTCAATCCATCAACCAATCAAACTTAAAGTTCATCTCCATTACATTATTACCATATTGTTCATCACAAAAACATATTGTTCATCACACAAACATACAAAAACAAAGCATCCTCAAGTTTACTACTAAAACAAAAATGGATCATCTGTATCCAAAGGCTTGAAAAGTGGATTTAATCCATCCTCATCCCCGCAATCACCACCATCGCTAATAGGATCGTCCATGGAATCATCGCTAATAAGATCGTCATCATCATCATCAACAAATTCATCTTCTTCATCCACCATGATCCCCTTTCCTTTATCTATAAGATAAAATGTAATTATTTTAACCCTTTAAAATAATTATTTAATGTAAAAAAAAGACAATAAAAATATTTAATACTAACCCTTTCATGAAGTATTCAATTGTGAATTATTCCTCCTTCTTCCTCGCCCCCCTCTAGCACGTTCATGACGAATGGGAATGGGAATCTCCCCTACCCTTGTCACATCATCCATCGCTCCCGAGGCATTCGTAACCACCGAGGCATCTGTCGAATGGGAATCATCATCTTGCCCTGCAACTCACTCCTCATCTGACGGTAGGTGATCAATAACTAATGGGTCCTCATCCTCCATAAGCGCCTTCTTTTTCAAAAACGTCGTTTGCAACTTCTTGTTATTTATTATATACACAAATGAATTCAACCTCATCGTTGACAAACGATTTCTCTTTTTTGTATGGAGCTGTATAATTTTCACAAATAATAATTTTTAGTCATTAAATAATAAACTTTTGTAGCATTTAGTTTGCAACAAACGAATACCTGATTAAATGTGCTCCAGTTGCGTTCACATTCGGACGAAGAGCATGTAAGACTCAAAACCCTCACCGCAAAGCTAGTCATTTCTTGAGTTCCATCTCCAAATTGAATCCACCAATCCGCTAAAATAAGAGTGAAGTAAAATTTAGTTCAAAAGTGTATTTAATGGTATTAATTAAAAGCAAAGCGTTTTAAATAAAAGATTTACTTATTGGGACTACGCAATTTGCAACTTGTTTTCGTTGATGCGAGAGAAAAAAAGCCCTTTCCTATTCCTGACTCAATCTGTAAATCCGCTTTAAGTCTATCTTGGTCATTCAGAATAAGCTTTTCCATGCAAGTCAATAATCTCAATTTAATTTCAGGATAGTTAGAGAAGTTCTCTTCATATTGAAAATGTGGATTTAGGAAATATGCAGCCGCATGCTAATGGCGATGTAACTGGAACTCCCATGTCGTATCAATGATGCTCCATATCTCCTTATAAGACCCCTCATCTCCTCCCAAGTTTTCCGCTATGGCCTCTTTTGCTTTGTCCATGGCACCATAAATGAAACCCATCCCTGACATCTTCTCTGAATCAGTGATCCTCCAAACCCCCACAAGAGGTTTTGTGCTTCCAATTGCATACGACATGCTACCCCAAAAATTTCTATCCTGCAAAAATGATTTTTTTTTTATTTGTTTCCTTTCATCCTTCTTTGCCCAGCTTGATCTAGCCCATTCAGGAGAAGTGAACATACGCTCCAATGGTTCCTCAAGGCTATACATACTTTGAAGGGTCAAATAAGCGGTAGCAAATCTCGTTTGCATTAGATAATATCCTTCCAACCATCATAATATGGACACCCCTTTGCATCCACGTTTTCTTTACGTCATCAACTATTTTTTTGGCACGGCTTTCCTCCTCATCAAATATCCATGTGCTAAGCTTGTATGCATTAGGAGCAGTGTTTTAAATAGCTCGCTATTGCGAACGCAATAGCCCGCTATTGCTTTTTGCGATGGGAAAAGGCAACGCAAATGGGTCTGCTAATTGGGATGCTGATGTTGCGTTCGCTATTGGGCGCAATTTGGAGCGATTTAGCGCAAAAGCGCGCAAACCTGCGCTATAGCCACGCGATGCATGCTTTTTTTAAACCCTCTGGCTTACCAAAACGGCGTCGTTTTGGCAAGTACAAAGGTTTTAAAAAAACGCAAACACTTCCCTTATTCACTTTTGACAGCCCAGCCCCAACTTAACAAAACCCTTCCTCAATCACTTTTAACAGCCCCGATCTTGAAAACCAAAATAAAAACGTCATTAACAGTGCTCCGGACTCTTCCTTCCACAATTTGGCAGCCCCGATCCAAAAGAAAAACCTCATTAACAAAGCTCCGGACTCTTCCTTCCACTGTTTGGCAGCCTCAATCCAACTTTGGTAAGAATTTATACAGTTCTTTTTTTTTTTACGTTTGACAATTTTTGAAAAAACTCATTTGGTGTTAATTTATTCTTGAAACTTAATGCCTTTGAGATTTTTGGAACAATATGGTCCTATTTGTGTTTTATTTGGAATGTTGTAGCACTATATGACTTTATGACTATATTTGAAATGATTTGGAGTGATTGTTTGAGCTTATTTATTTATTTATATTTGTTACATGTTTTTCAAATTAAAAATCTGAAATGCACGAATTGCTTGCGCGATACGCGACGCGATTTGCGCGAGGCGATTTCAAAGCCAAAACGCGACACCCTGCACGACCGCGATTTAAAACATTGATTAGGAGGTTTCAACCCGTGGCCATACTTTCCAATTGCTCCACCATACTAATAAAGTATGGACTATTTGCCACATGAAATGAAAGACCATTTTTAAAGAAAAACCTACCAATATCAAGGCATGCTTCATTTCTAGCCTCCTTTTCAGTTTCAGGCTTAGGTTCGTCATCACAACCCTCATTATCAAGATCAACTAAAAACCTATCCATGGGGCCTCCTAACCCCCCAAGCCGTACTACCCATGCTTGATTGATCCATTTTTTGAACTCGTGAAATACGCACCACTCCCAATATGCTCCTTGGTTTTTCTTCGGGACACATCTTTTTCGAAGTTTTTATTTTTCAAGAAATCCGCCATTTCCTGTCTCACATCCGGAGGAACTCAATCACATTCTCGAACATTTTTTTTCATTCCTGCAAGATGATCTTTCATTCGTTTGACACCTCCTTTTATAACCTTATTGCAAAAATTATATTGGATATAGTCATATCCTTTCCCATTATCAACCTCCGTACCATATTTCCAGGCGGGATCCTTTCTAGACCAAATTCAACTACAAAAAAAATAAAAAATAAAACGAAGTTATTACAAAAAAACAGTGGACAAAACATAATATTTATACAAAAAACAGCAACTTTATTGGGAAAAATTGAAAAAACAGAAACCTTTTCAAGTTATTTCAACAGATTCGTAACCCTTTTAAGTTATTTCAACAAATTAGTAACCCTTTTAAGTTAAAAAAACAATTTTTTTACACAAACAGTTATTAAAACTCAAATATAGTGAAAAAACAGTTAAAAAAAACAAATTACAATTATTTTAAACTATATTTATAATAAAAATATAATTTCAAACACTTATTTCATAAAATTAGTAAATTTTTAAGTTAAAAAAACAAAATTTTTAAACAAACAATGATTAAAACTCAAGTATAGTGAAAAGACAGTGCGAAAAACAAATAACTGTCATTTAAAACTAAATTTATAATAAAAATATAGTTTTAAACAGTTATCTCAAACAAATAAGTAATGAAAATATGTCTAGAGTGCTTACTAAGGGAAGACGAAGGCCGGAAAATGAAAACCGAGGGTCAGAATGGAACAGATAAACGCCGAATGAACAAAACAAGGCCGGAATGATCAAATCAACACCGTAAGGAAGAAACGATGGCCGGCTGTAATTTTTTTTTGACTTAGGGCTTACGATAAAATGAGGGGATATTATAAAAGTTTTTTATTTTTATTTATTTAGTCATTTATTTTAAAAGTTAAAGCCTCGGTTTTAAGTAACTTAACTTTTTTTTTTAAACCCCCAAAACAGAAGCGTACGCCTCACAGCCACAAGGCGCATTGCCTCAAGCAACAAAGGCGGTAGCCTCACCTGTCACCCATGAGGCTTAAGCCTCGAGGCTTTTTTCCTCCGCCTCCTCTTGAGGCATACGCCTCGGGCGCCTTTTTAAACATTGGTTGTCAATACAACTCTATAGTCTCTCTCTCTCTCTCTCTCCCCTTCTTTTTGCCAGCCTTCTCCTGTTCTTTTATCAGCTCAACATGAACTTTTTTAATTGCAGCTCCGTCCTAATTTTGCTGACGCATGGTCAAACTTAGCTAGTGCTTACATGCGGAAAGGAAGGCTTAATGAGGCAGCCCAATGTTGCCGACAAGCGCTTGCATTAAACCCTCATCTGGTATATCCTTATGGACCTATATATATATATATATATATGTATATATATGTTAATTAATTAATTAGAAGTGAATTTTATACAATTCATCGGGCTTTGTCTGCTGTCGTAGGTTGATGCTCACAGTAACCTTGGGAATCTGATGAAAGCTCAAGGTTTAGTGCAGGAGGTAAGATAGCGTGTTAAGTGAGGATTCAGTTATCTCCATTCTCCAATTTGTCCTCCCTTTGAATTGTGTAAGGTGCTATGGGTGTAATGAAGTGCTGGACCATCTGGGCTTATCCTGCATTTTTTTTTGTCTTCCTACTATGGAGCAGGTGAAGAGGACTTGACCGTTGAGTTTTATGTATGATGCACATTTGACATAAACTGGCACCAAAATTTATTGCAGAAGTATTCACTATGACCTTCCTTGTGGAGGCGATATAAAATCATTGAACAACATTTTTTCTTTTCAGTCTTTAATCATTTTTCGGCCTGAGTTGGGTTCTTTGTAACCAAGTTGGTTATGGAAACTTTGCTGCTGTACAAAGAAAACGGGAGTTGGATGAGAACTCCTCCATAAGTACCTATTGTCATTGATTTATTTGTTTATGTTGTTGTTAGTAATAGTAGTCGTAGTAGATTGTTTAGTCGATTCACTTTCTTTTTAATAAATTGAGCTTCTATGTTTTTGTTAGGCGTACAATTGCTATGTTGAGGCTCTTCGTATACAACCAAATTTTGCCATTGCATGGTCCAATCTTGCTGGGCTTTTCATGGAGGCAGGTGACCTTAACAGGGCTCTCCAATATTATAAGGTATGAAATTTTGGATTTTACTATGATATTTTAATTTAAATGAATCGTGGTTCTTGAAATTAATGCAACCCACATTGTCTGCTAAACTCATTTTATATTTTCACTATCTGTTTTTTTTGCCTTTTTTGATTATTTCTTTATTCTTCTTATTTTTTTATTGAATTTAACTTGAGCACATTTATTTCCAGGAAGCAGTTAAGCTCAAACCAGCATTTTCAGATGCCTATTTGAATTTGGGTAATGTTTACAAGGTAAGTTCTCATGAATTTTGGTAGTAAGGTTGGGGAGCTGCAAATGCCAGCACAAGAATCTAGAGAAAAACAAAGTCTTCTTTGCATTTCCAGGCTTTGGGGATGCCTCAAGAGGCTATTATGTGTTACCAGCGTGCTCTGCAGACCAGACCCGACTATGCTATGGCCTTTGGTGAGTTGTTTTTTTCGATTTTGTCTATATTACATATGTGAATACCTTAATTAGATATGTTCTGGTGCTGCTTATTTTAGTGTTCGTTTGATTACAAAGATGGAGGAAGACGTTTTGTTTGAAAACGTTTTTTGCTTAGGCAATGTTTTCAAGCTAAAATTTACTTTTTGTGTCCTTCATTGTAAATATAGAAACAAAACGATGTTATATATATATATATATATATGTGTGTGTGTGTTGTAAAGTTTTCAAAAATTGCTTGGAAAACTGAGTTAGATATGTTCTGGTGCCACTTATTTTAGGGTCCGTTTGATTACAAAGATGGAAAAAAAAACGTATTGCTTGAAACTGTTTTACTTGGAAATGTTCTGCTCAGACAATGTTTACAAGCTAAAACTTTACCGTTTGTGTCTTTGATTGTAAAGATGGAAAAGAAGTTAAAATGGAAACGGTGGTATATATATATATATATGTGTGTGTGTGTGTGTGTGTATGTTGGGGGGATGTAGGAAGAAGATAAAAGTTGGAATTGAAAAAATAAAGTTTTAGGTACTTGTACGTTCAAAAAGCTGGAAAACGTTTTTCATGGAAAATAACGCCTAACAAACACTATCAGAAGTTGGAAAACACCAAAGATTCCTTTTTTTTCCCCTTCATGAAAAATAATGGCTATGAAACACCATCCTTCGATCTTAATGGCAAGCCTGTTGGGTTCTGCAATGTTTTTGCAATTATGATGTTGCTATAAAATTGCGCAGGCAATTTGGCTAGTATATATTATGAACAAGGTAACCTGGATATGGCAATACTTCATTATAAGCGAGCCATAGCTTGTGATGCTGGATTCTTGGAGGCATACAATAATTTGGTTGGTCAATTTCTTTTTCATTTTTTTTTGGTATGCATATTGTAAATTTTGTCTCCATATGTCAGCTGAATGGCCCTCCATGTGTTTGTTTTGATATTGTTAGGGTAATGCGCTGAAAGATGCTGGCAGAGTTGATGAAGCTATTCACTGCTATCGTGTAGGTTCTTTTCCATGATTATATGCCATTGGTGGGTTTGATTTGCATATTCTTTCTGACAGTTATTCTGATTTTGCATTTCTGATTACCTTTCAGCAATGCCTTTCTTTGCAACCTAGCCATCCCCAGGCACTTACCAATCTTGGGAATATTTACATGGAGTGGTATGTTTAGTATTGTATTGCTGATTTTTATTATATTTTATTTTATAGGTTAGTGCAAGTGTTATTAAGATATTCATGACATGGATTATATACACGTGGTTTTCAAGAAAGTCTTTCTGATCTTGTAGGAATGTGGTGAGTGCTGCTGCGCAATGTTACAAGGCAACATTATCTGTAACAACGGGACTTTCTGCTCCTTTCAACAATTTAGCAATTATATATAAACAGCAGGTACTGGCACCTTGGACCCCCCCTCTCTCTCTCTCACACACACACACACATCTATTTTTCATTGTTCAACTCTTTGGCAGCAGAAAAAACCATTGTTGTATTTGTGAACCTGTTTCTGGATCTCTACTTCATGGAAACAATACTTTGTGTGCGCATACCCCCCCCCGTTTTTGTTTTGATGCTTGGTTTCCCAAGTTCCTTCTACTGAAAAAAGATATCTTTAAGTACTCTTTTTACAGTTAGAGAATTGGTATTTTACCTTCCCTCATTCTTTGTTATTCCTTGAGATTTTTACTTTACTATCAGTCATTAATCTCATTTTTTCAAAAAATAAATTACAGGGCAATTATGCAGATGCTATATCTTGCTACAATGAGGTTCTCCGAATTGATCCTTTGGCAGCAGATGGGCTTGTCAATCGGGGAAACACTTACAAGGAGATCGGAAGAGTTAATGAAGCAATTCAAGACTATTTACAAGCTATTGCCATCAGGCCAACCATGGCTGAAGCTCATGCAAATTTGGCTTCAGCGTACAAGGACAGGTATAGCTATGCTATGCTTATTTGAAGAGTCCAGACATGCCTAAGTTGGACATCACATGCGTTTCATGTATAGATCTGTGGTAACTCCTGGGTTTGGATAAATATGTAGTGGACGTGTGGAAGCAGCTATCAAAAGTTATAAGCAAGCATTGGTCCTGCGTGCTGATTTTCCAGAAGCAACTTGTAATCTCTTACACACCTTACAGGTAATACCTACAAATTATACGTGGATACAGTTCGGTCTCAGTTTATGTTTCCCGTCATATTAGTAATTCCTTGTTAGACTTAATTGAACATTTATTCCATGTCATCTCTCTCTCTCTCTGTCTCTAGCAACATTTAGTGTGCTTAGAGTTATAACACCATTCATATTGAGAGCGTTCGTGTGTAACAATTCATATGGAGAGTGTTCATATATCGAAGTTGCGGTATCGGTGTACAACTTGGACCCTCAATTTTCAATGCAGTCTTGGTATTGGGCGATATGCAATTTAGAGAGCTCCAAAAAATTTGAAAAAAATATAAAAATTTCATAAAAATAAGAATAATATTATTGATTAATGAGATCAAGTACAAAACCGTCATTTAGTATGCATAGCATTGTGTAATTCTTTCTACTGATATGTGTCACACTTATTAGTTGCAATATTCCATAATCGTTTAGTAATAAGTAAGCACAAGGATCAAATTAGACACAAACTCTAGAAATAAAAAAAATTAAATAGAAGTTAATTAATTGTTTTCGTTAATGTGCTAAAATATTTATTATTAGTTAAGTGAATAATAATACTTATTTAATATATTCCATAATACTTTTTCAAAAACAATTTGATTAAATAGAGGTATGTTTTAAGGAGAGATAATAAAGATATATATTAAGTAAATAATGATACGTTTTAATATATATTAAGTTAATAATGGTACATTAAAAAAAATATTTTAAGTATATAAAGAAGTGTTTAAACACGATGATACATATTTTATATATTTTAACAAATTGATATAAATACATTATCACTCATGTTGCAAGGATTTAATTCAACCATAAATTACATCATAAATTTGACAGAAGTGGTACAAATTTAATGACTATATAATTAAAATGAATTTTATAATGTGATGTGAATCAAGAATTAGGGGTTATTTTTAGTATTTTATTTTATTTTTGTTATTTTCTTTCATTTCTTTCATTTCTTTTATTTGATGTATTTTTTTATTAGTTGTTTGTTTAGTATTTAGAAGAAGGAAGGTTATTGGCTCCTAGGGACATAATTGTAATTAGATTCTTAGCTTAGAGGCCAAGCAACCTCCTTCCTATAAATATCCATATGTAGCCTCATTTGAGGTATTCTTCCATTTTGAGATATTGAGATTTGAGAGAGTTTAGAGAGATTTATCTTTTCTTGCTCCCATTTGACGTCTAGGGCTGTAAAATGAACCAAGCTACTCGAGCTCGGATCGTGTTCGTTCGGAAAAAAGCTCGTTCGAGACTAGCTCGTAAAATAAATGAGCCAAGCTTGAACAAAAATTTAAGCTCGTTATCTTATTGAGCTCGGCTCGGATTCGGCTCGATCATCGATATCCATATTAAACTAGTGTAAAATAACCAAGTTACTCTAGCTCGACTCGTATTCGCTTGCTTAGAAGCTCGTTCGAGCTTGGATCGTAGGATAAATGAACCGAGCTTGAACATACTTTTAGGCTCGTTTACATTTACAAACCAAGCTTGAGCAATCTTAAGCTCGGCTCGGCTCGGCTCGCCTCATTTTCACCCCTATTGACGTCATTTACGTCAATTGGTATCAGAGCCTAGTTTGCTTCACCGGTTGTTGTTGTTGTAAAAAAAAAACTCGTAAACAACGTCAAAGTGGGTCCAAGAAAAGATGAACACCTCCGCAGAAACCCCTCGCAATCAAATCTTGGAGGCCCTCAACCGATTGATGAACTCGATGTGCCTATTCCTCCACCAACAACCACCTCGCACCATGACCCTCTTCTCCTCCAAATTTCGACCTATCCCCGCCGCCACCCCCAAAGACACCTCGAGCCACTCACCACCATTAACCCTAACCCTATCCCTAGCCCCCCAAAAGCCTCTACCTACGCTTCCGCAACCTATTTCACACCTCTACCCCACAACAATCAAAACCTTAACCCCTCACCCCTCTACCCAACCTTGTCCAGTGGTGCTGGAGGTGGGTTACGCCCACCGGAATATCCCCTGGGCCAGCAGGTGCCGCCACCCACCACCCAGGACCACCACACAGCCGTCGACCCCCAACCAGGGACACTCCGGCCAGCCGATGTAAGCCCCGATCTTGCTGCCTTTCACCCAGACCTTGCGGCCTTTTATTCAGGCCCCGCCGCCCTCTTTTCCATGACAACCAGCCCTCGATCTGTCCCACAGTTCACCAACAACCACCGATCAGCCTTTTCGGCCTTCGTCCGGCACCAACCAGGCCTACCGACCACATTCCAGCAGTAAAACATCCCCCAAAACCCCTCCCCATGGCGCCCTAGACAACTTCTCGCCGTTGATTCTGTCCAAGAACCACCGGAAGACAGGGCCGGATCCCCAACCAAAGATATTGAATGCTCCACCGACGTTAAAGGGGCAAATCACCATCAACCCTTGTCGGTTTTTCTCCAGGACCTACCTGGACCAACTATCGGCGTTTATAGACCATCAACCCATGTGGGTCAACCTCAAAGTGGATCGATTTCAGTTGTGGCCCAAATTGCAGGCCCCACTCCAGAAAATCAGCCCAAGAATCACTCTAATACAAACCCTAGCCTACCCATTTCTCCCCTCGTGTTTGGAAACCCTCAAACACATACCTCACCCTTTGAAACCCTAAGTCAACCCACTCAAACCCTCCAAAATTACCAAAAACCAATCAAGAACCCTCTTCCCACAAATTCAATCCAATTTTCAGCCTATTTTGACCCAATCCTATCAAGAACAAATTCAAGGACGAGAGTTTGACACATAAACCTTGGTTTTTGATCCAGTTGGTAGATAATTTTGATGTTGGACATAAGTGGCATGAGGAAGAAGATGAAGATTGATGCAAGAATTGAAGAATCTTCCTCAAATTCTAAGCAAATTACATTTTGGCCTACCATTTTTTTCCTCTTCTGCTCCTTTTGGGAATTTTTGCATTCGAATTCAATTTTAAAGTTTGAGGATGAACTTTTTCGAAGGCGAAGAGAATGATGTGAATCAAGAATTAAGGGTTATTTTTAATATTTTTCGTATTTTATTGTATTTTTGTTATATTATTTTATTTCCTTTATTTGATGTATTTTCTTTTATTAGTTGTTTGTTTAGTATTTAGAAGAAGGAAGGTTATTGGCTCCTAGGGACATAATTGTAATTAGATTCTTAGCTTAGAGACCGAACAACCTCCTTCCTATAAATACCCATATGTAGCCTCATTTGAGGCATTCTTCTATTTTGATATATTGAGATTTGAGAGAGTTTAGAGAGATTTATCTTTTCTTGCTCCCATTTGACGTCATTTACGTCATAATGAGTTGTTCGATATTGTTTGAGATATATTCGATATCGTTCGAGATAGCGCCGATATGGTCCGATTCGAGCAGATATCTTCTATCCTATATTACTCAACTCGTGTCAGGGTATCGGATTCGTAGGACACGAGACCAAATCAACTTAGCCAAGTCAACTCGGTATCAATCGATACTTTGAACCGTGATCACAATTCATATTGAGAGTATTCTTCTACTACTCCATTAGCCTTGCTCATATATTTTCGTAACCACCTTATGTTTGGTGGAAACATTATTGCAATTCTTCTTCGAAGCATATGTGATGATATTATGATGGAGTTGGCGACGTAGAGTAATGGTTTTCTTTACATTTGTTATTCATACTTGTTGATCTTCTCTTTTTGGTTAAAGATACATGTCTTTTTCTGTTTCTTAATGATGTAAATCCCTTAGTCTATAAAGGGTATTTTTGTCCTCTCTAGTATTCCTTCATCTAGTAGGATTAATGAAGGGTAGTTTAGACTTTTTAGGCTTAGTTTGATTAGAAAGCTAACCTCTTCTCCTCATATTGTAATTAGACTTTGGAGAATTATAAAGAATGTTAAAAGATAATTTCCTCTTCATTTGTGGTTGTTATTGTTGTTGTTGTTGTGTAGATTAAATTGCTTTCGCTTTACATGCTGTATGCCAATATTCCAGTGAGTTTGCTAAAGCATTTTTGGAACGTGTAGAAATAAGATAAACATAACCAAGGCTGCGATTTCAATTGGTTATACTCGTAGGAATTCTAAGTATATAATTATACCTTTTATATAATGATTTTTTTTTATACATGGCACAACACGCTCTAACAAGCAGTTAGCTTGTTAAACAATAGTTCCAAAACTTGTACTTCGTACACAATACCAATATGTAAACTTAGCTTTATATTGATTCAAATAATTGAGAAAAATTTCAGAACAGATTATCAAATTCAAAAATAGAATTAAGTTGACAGATTTGTAAATGCACAGTTTACATAGATAACAATTGAATGAATTCGAAAGGGCTTTCATGATTGCGTCATGTGAACGTAGTGCTAAACACGTACTTTTCCTTGTGTGTATATATGGACTTAAATCTACCACTCCAAGATACAACTCAAAATTGAGCGAAAAGTTACATGCAGTAAAAAATGAATTTTTTGATGATGTTTTTTTGGAGATGATCTCCATAACGAGGAGATCATCTACAAAAAATTTCATCAAAAATTTCAATCCAAAAGTGGGTGAGATGATCATCCGAAGTTTCGACGGTAAAAAATGCACATACTCATCATTTTTGCATATCATTTTCATTTTCTAAAAATAGTAGAAAAATAATTTTTTTGTTACTACTTTTTGTAGATCTCAATAGTGAGGAGATCATCTACAAAAAGTTTAATCAAGAAATTCATTTTTTTATTATTTTTAAAAGATGGTTTGAACGGGAGTATATATATATATATATATATATACAGGAGATTCTTTGTGTGTATATATATATGTGTGTGTGTGTGTGTGTATATATATATATAGATATATATAGATAGATAGATAGATAGATGGGTAGGTATAGATAGATAGATAGATCCCGCCCAGGTCTAGACAGATCGAGATAGATAGATAGAACCAGATAGATAGATAGACAGATCTAGATAGATAGATAGATATATAGAGAGAAGATAGATAAATCCGGATAGACAGAGATAGATCCGGATAAACAGATCCCGCCCAGATCTAGACATATAGATAGATAGAACCGGATAGACAGATCTAGATAGATAGATAGATAGATAGAGAGAAGATAGATAGATCCGGATAGACAGATCCCGTCCCGCCCAGATCTAAACCGGATAGATAGATCCAGATCCGGATAGATAGGTCCCATCCCGCCCAGATCTAGACCGGATAGATAGATCCGGATAGACAGATCCCGCCCAGATCTAGACATATAGATAGATAGATAGAACCGGATAGATAGATAGACAGATCTAGATAGATAGATAGATAGATAGATAGAGAGATAGAGAGAAAATAGATAGATCCGGATAGACAGATCTCGCCCAGATCTAGACAGAGCCCGTCCAGATCTAGACAGATCTATCCATATAGATAGATAGAATTGGATAAATAGATAGACAGATCCCGCCCTTGGTAATAAATAAGCCTCCTGACTAACTATCTCCTTTTCCAATGCCTCTAGGCTTTTCTTAGGCCTTCAAGCTAAAAACAACCTTTTCATCGCCTTTACCTTGAAGCCCAGACGGGTTCTATTTATTCTAAGAAATCGATTCCTGGATCTGGGATCGATTTCAACTCGGAGATAGCAGGGTCTATAGTAAGAGCCGCTTTGTGAACAGCAGCGGATGCCTTCTCTTCGATAAGAATAGGGATTTGAAATAATACAAATTCCTCTTCATTCTGTTGTGCTCAGCGAAAGAACTGTCTAAGCATACTTTTTCGGATCCGGCTAAGCACAGTTCTTTGAATCAAACGTTGAATGAAATCGATTCTTTTTTAGATATCAAAATTGAAATCGGATAGGATAGATGGATGGATCTATCTTTCTATTCATATATACTACTAAAAAAAATGGATTTCTATTGTTAAGTAGCGTAGCAAGAAGCCCCCGCCCAGATCTATCCATATAGATAGATAGATAGAACCGGATAGATAGATAGACAGATCCCGCCCAGATCGATCCATATAGATAGATAGATAGATAGATAGAACCGGATATCCTGGCCCGTAGATAGATAGATAGAACCGGATAGACAGATCCCGCCCGGATCTATCCATATAAATAGATAGATAGAACCGGATAGATAGATAGACAGGTTCCGCGATAGATAGATAGATAGAACCGGATAGATAGATAGACAGATGCCGCCCAGGTCTATCCATATAGATAGATAGATAGATAGATAGATAGAACCGGATATCCTGACCCGCCCAGATCTATCCAGATCAGTGCCTTTAGAACCGGATATCCTGGCCCGCCCAGATCCCGCCATATAGATAGATAGATAGATAGATAGAACTGGATATCCTGGCCCGCCCAGATCCCGTCCAGATCTATCCATATCAGTGCCTTTATTACTTTCTATTCACCTCTATGGGTAGCTTAAATTTTATTCCGGTCTGTCAAGATCCTTCGTATAGATAGATAGATAGATAGACTGAACCGGATATCCTGGCCCGCCCAGATCTATCCATATCAGTGCCTTTATTTTTTTTCCTGATTGTGACATCTATGCCTGAGTTATGTTGAATTAACATGAGTGGTAATGGAGGAAGCACTTTCTATTCACCTCTATGGGGAGCTTAAATTTTATTCTGGTCTGTCAAGATCCTTCGTTGATTCATAGATAGATAGATAGATAGATAAACCGAACCGGATATCCTGGCCCGCCCAGATCCCGCCCAGATCTATCCATATTTCATATTTCCATGGTCGGTGCGGCCAAACTCAATACATTTCTCACATAACTACACTTGATGCCAGAAAGCTGAAGGCTTCATCGTCAAGTCAAGGTCCTGAAATCATATAAATATACATACATATATTGTGGATATATTTCACTGAGATGCAGATCTAGCATTTTTATGAGTCTTGTTGCGCGATTTAAACTGTAACATATTATGGATCGCATGATTGATGCCAATCTAATTGAATATACTTTTCTCGAATATGATGACATGCTTTTCAGTGTGTATGTGACTGGGATGATCGGAAAAAGATGTTTATTGAAGTTGAAGGGATACTTCGGAAACAGATTAAGGTTGTTCCAAATTTGCTTGAATTTTATCCTCATATTACAGTAATGTTGGATCACTATGATTTAAGTTCATCCAGGGGTAACTATCTGACTACATTTACTATTGCTTCCAGATGTCAGTCATTCCAAGTGTTCAGCCTTTCCATGCTATAGCTTATCCCCTCGATACGATGCTTGCACTGGAAATTAGGTGAGAAATGTAGGCCCTATTTAGTTGTTGGAAAACGGGGTCGTTTTCTGGGGAAAAAATTCTATGGAGAAAATAAACTATAGACTGCATTTAGACGTGATTATTTTTCCAATTTATATAGCGTTGCTCTAGTTTTCTACTTTTTCTCTTCTTTATAATTTCTCGTATTACTTTGAAAATTGTGTTTTTTCTACTCTTTTCATTTTGGGCTTCTTGAAAAAATACACTGTTTTTACACGAAACAGCTCTCGCTTCACCACCACACCACCAGGACATTCATCACCACTGCACTTCCTCGACCACTACCTCCATAGCACCACCATCACATATATCACCACTACTGCATTTCCTCAACTACCAGTATCATCATAGAAACTATCAATAGCTCATATATATATATATATATGTAAATATATATGTAAATTGTCAGTAGGCCATTATCACTAAACTATCAATAGTTTAATCATATATATACACATATATGATGGGACTCAATTTAGCTCAACAAAGTCTTTTCCCAATCATCTGTGTTCGGCTACATGATCCTACTTTTCCGTTCTGTATAGAAAATGATCCTACTTTTCCGTTCTGTATAGAAAAATACTCTGCTTTAGTGCAATGTCCTTGGTTAAACCACATGATACATCAACTCAGTTTAGGTATATGGCATTACCATCAATATTAACTAAATCACTCTTTCTTGAGGGTGTACTTATTGGTCTACTTATAACCTGTCCAATTTTACTTTTTGGAGTTTTACATTTTGATATTCACATCTACACCATGCTCATTTTCTGCACCTGTTTCTTGGTTGCTACGCTCATAGTCTCCTATTTATGTGGATAATATGGAGTAATGATCTTTTACTCTTCACCCATGCATGATATTTTTACTTTTTATGTATGATATTTTTGACATTTCATGCCCATGCATGAAATGTCATGCTAAACGTGTTTTTTTTTTTGAATAAATAGATATGGATATATATATATATTATATATATATATACTAGTGGGCGTGCCCGTGCCGATGGCACGACGATCCCCCCCCCCCTCTCGTGCCCGTGCCCATGCCGATGGCACAAATTTTTAAAAAAAAAGGCCCATGCCCATTTCTATTTTAGCAAAAAAAAAAGCCCAAGCCCACCAACCCAAAACCCATGCCCAACCCATTTGTTAATTTGTTAAACCCATAGCAAACCCATAGCAAACCCATGCACCATAAAATGTCATGCATAAAATATCATCAAAATATCATGCAAAAATATTAATATGGAGTAATGATCTTTTACTATTCACCCATGCATGATATTTTTACTTTTTATGTATGATATTTTTGACATTTCATGCCCATGCATGAAATGTCATGCTAAACGTGTTTTTTTTTTGAATAAATAGATATGGATATATATATATATACTAGTGGGCGTGCCCGTGCCGATGGCACGACGATCCCCCCCTCCCCCTCTCGTGCCCGTGCCGATGGCACAAATTTTTTTTAAAAAAAAGCCCATGCCCATTTCTATTTTAGCAAAAAAAAAGCCCAAGCCCACCAACCCAAAACCCATGCTTAACCCATTTGTTAATTTGTTAAACCCATAGCAAACCCATAGCCCAAGCCCATATCTCCCTTTTATAAAAAAAAAAAAAGTTGCATTTAGCATGACATTTTATGGATGCCCATGCACCATAAAATGTCATGCATAAAATATCATCAAAATATCATGCAAAAATATCATATCATTATATATATATATAACTAGTGGGCGTGCCCGTGCCGATGGCACGACGATCCCCCCCCCCTCTCGTGCCCGTGCCGATGGCACAAATTTATATAAAAAAAAAGCCCATGCCCATTTCTATTTTAGCAAAAAAAAAGCCCAAGCCCACCAACCCAAAACCCATGCCCAACCCATTTGTTAATTTGTTAAACCCATAGCAAACCCATAGCCCAAGCCCATATCTCCCTTTTATAAAAAAAAAAGAAAAGTTGCATTTAGCATGACATTTTATGGATGCCCATGCACCATAAAATGTCATGCATAAAATATCATCAAAATATCATGCAAAAATATCATATCATCCCTAATTTATTATATAGAATATATATGATTATTATATTATTTTTTTGAAATATATTTTTTTAAAAAATATATATTTTTAAAAAATATATATATATATATATATATATATATATATATATGTCTATATAATAAAGTAGGTGATGTGGATGGTGAAATATATGGCTGATTTTTTTTTTTTTGTATGATATTTTATGTACTTCATGGATGCATAACATACATATAATTGCATGCATACATACATACATAACAATTGGGTTGGGCTAATGGGTTGGGTTATAAAAAATGGGCTGGGCTTTTAATTGGGCCGGGCTATAAAAATTGGACTGGGCTTTTAATTGGGTTGGTCTAAAAAAATGGGGTGGGCTTTTAATTGGGCTGGGCTTTTATTGGGTTGGGCTAAAAAAATGGGTTGGGCTTTTAATTGGGCTGGGCTACAACTAGTGGGCTGGGATTTTAATTGGACTGGGCTAAATCGTGCCATAGGCACGGGCATGGGCTAGTATATATATATGATTATTATATTATTTTTTTGAAATATATTTTTTTTAAAAATATATATATTTTTAAAATAAATAAATATATATTTTTAAAAAATATATATTTTTAAAATAAATATATATTTTTAAAATAAATATATATTTTTTTAATTTTTAATTTTTTTTAACTATTTTTTTCTAATTTTTTTAATTTATATTTTTTTTAAAGGTGTTTTTTTTCCAAAAAAAGGCGGGTTATTCTGGGTTGGGTTTTATCACGGGGGTAAATTTATAACCGTGCCCTCGGCACGGGCATCCGCTAGTGTGTGTGTGTATATATATATATATATATATATATATATATATATATAGAGGGAGGCTCACCTACATCATGCACTATACATCACACCGTACATCACAACTAATTCTAAGCCCTAAAAAACTTTTTTTTTTCAAATTTTATATTTTCCCATGAAATTAACCTTCCAATCAACCCATATGCAAAAAATTAGGTCAAAATACATTTTGTAGCTATTTTTAAAAAATCCACAAAAAACTGCTTAAAATACCTTATTTTTAAGGGTCTGCGCCACCAATTTTTTGTGGATTTTTTAAAAATAGTTACAAAATGTATTTTCACCTAATTTTTTGCATATGGGTTGATTGGAAGGTTAATTTCAAGGGAAAAATATAAAATTTGAAAAAAAAAGTTTTCTAGGTCCTAGAATTAGGTGTGATGTATAGTGCATGATGTAGGTGAGCCTTCCTCTCTCTCTCTCTCTCTCTCTCTCTCTATATATATATATATATATATATATATATATATATATATATATATATATATATAGAAAGTCTCGACTCCTTATGGCGCAAACGGGGTACCTACAATTTTTTAAAAATAGTAATTTTTTTTTTAATGATGAAACTTCATGGATATGATCTCCACGGTGAGAAGATCATCTCCAATTTTTTCATCAAAAAATTCAATAAAAAAACGTATGTCAAAAAAGGGTATAAATACGCATTTTTGACCGTTGAAAGTTTGGGTCGGCGCTAGCCACTTGATTGATTGAATTTTTTGATGAAACTTCATGAATATGATCTTCTCACTGTGGAGATCATAATAATGAAGTTTCATAAAAAATCTCAATCAAAAAGGGAGTGAGATGATCGTCAAAATTTCAAGGGTTGAAAATGCGTATTTATACCGTTTTTTTACGCATCATCTCATCTCAACATTTTTTTTATTGAATTTTTTGATGAAAAAAATTGGAGATGATCTTCTCACAGTGGAGATCAATGTGAGATAATATCCATGAAGTTTCATAAAAAAAATTATTTTTTTACTATTTTAAAAAAATGTTATGTACCGGGGCTGCACCATAAGGAGTCCTTACAGGAGGGGGCCTCTCTCTCTCTCTCTCTCTCTCTATATATATATATATATATATATATATATATATATATATATATATATATATATATATATATATATATATATATAATGACAAGAAGTCATTGACGAGGACTTTTAACCACTTCAATAATCACACGTGTCACCTGCTCAGAGCCTGTAATCACATTTCATTAAAACTTACCTTAGCAATTAATATCATATTGATAAATTGCATCGTCCAAGACATTCTGGTCATATAAGACAATAGTCAGGTTACATAGGTATCATCAAAGAATAAGCTTAAAACATTAAGGACAACTAGTTCTACCCTATTCTGGCTCATTCGATTTTCCAGATTACCCACAATTAGACTGCACCAACAGGATGCGTTTGGTAGTGGTGGCGGCAGCATTGATCATGGTGTGGTTTGTGGTGGTTGTGGTTGTGGTGATGGTAATGGTTATAGTGGTGCAACGTAATGGCGTAAAGCGAGTTTTATATCCAACAATTGAACGCGTTTATTAATTAATTTAAATTTTTATATAGCAAATAAAAAGTAGAAACGAAAAATGAAAACTGGATTATTGAAATGAAAAATTATTTTCTACAATGAAACAGGTGTTTAGTCTTTCTTTCTGGGTTGGAATCAAGACCATCTCTATTCTGCATGCTAATCTGAATTCTGTCTTGTAGTCGGAAATATGCGCAGCACTGTTCTGTGATTGCAGCCCGTTATTCTCTTCCCCCTTTCAACTATCCTTCCCCATTACCCATAAAGGGCGGCGGTAGGAATGGCAGGTTGAGGGTTGGGTGAGTTTGCAAATTCGTTTATATATATATATATATATATATATATATATATTCCTTTTCTCTCTTTGCTATTCCTGTACCCCATGAAGTAAAGGAAAAACTTGTCTGACCTGATGTTACTTTTGATTCTAGATATGTGAGCAGTGATTTTGGTAATCATCCGTTGTCACATCTTATGGGCTCTGTATTTGGCATGCATGACCGTGAACATGTTGAGGTGACAGTTCATTCAGATCCATTGCCTTCTAAATCTTTATACTTTGTATTTTCTATGATTTTACATGGAAGACGTGTGTAGGTTTTCTGCTATGCTTTAAGTCCAAATGATGGCACTGAATGGAGGATTCGTATTCAGTCAGAAGCAGAGCACTTTGTAGATGTGTCTGCCATGTCTTCTGATATGATTGCAAGGCTTATCAATGAGGATCAAATTCAGATTCTTGTCAATCTCAATGGCTATACGAAGGTTTGATAGAACTGCCACCTTAGCAGTTTTTTAGTTTATTCGAAATTGTATAAATTATAGGGTACAAAACCCCCTAGACTACTGTCCTGGTTGTGCCCCTATTGCTGCAAAGAAACCCTAAACTATGAAGAAATTGCAAAGCCACCTTATGTATTGCTAGAAGCCCATTTTAGCGGGACTTGAAGAGAAATTGCAAATAATGAGAATAGTTGAAGGGGATTGTTTGTGCAAATATGATAGTTGAGGGAGGCATTTGAAACTTGTGTGATGATAGTTAAAAAGGTTTCCTGTTCTATTTTATAAGCAGTTTTGAAGAACCATTGTTAAATATTGTGGCACAGTGGTGTTTCTTCCATATGACTTATAATTAGTTTTTAAGAATTGGCAGCTAGCGTTGTAGCGTTCAGAATCTTACAACATTTCTTCCACCCCCCCACCCCCCTGGGAAAGATCGCCCTCCCTTGACTATATAACAAACCAAAATAAGAGTAACAATAAATAGTTGGATAAATACTTTTGTTGACCTGTGGTCATCCTAATAATATTGTCACTCTTCTAATTCTCCAGGGGGCAAGAAATGAAATATTTGCCATGCAGCCTGCTCCTGTTCAAGTATCATACATGGGATTTCCTGGAACCACAGGGGCAACCTACATACACTATTTGGTCACTGATGAGGTTGTGGAGTTGGAGTTTGTGTCGTATGATGCTGATTTATGTACTCCATATAACAGTTTTAACACACTTCTCTTGTGACAGTTTGTTTCACCTTCACAATTCTCTCATATTTACTCTGAGAAGCTTGTGCATCTCCCTCATTGCTACTTTGTAAATGATTATAAGCAGGTTGATATCTGCACCCAGAAATATCCTCTCTCTCTACAAAAATCACGGTTTAGTTATGCTGACTTGTTGTTAACCTGTTATAATTGCCTTTAGAAAAATCGTGACGTACTGGATCCAAACTGCCCCCACAAGCGATCAGATTATGGATTGCCAGAGGACAAATTTATATTTGCTTGTTTCAATCAGCTTTACAAGATGGACCCTGAAATTTTTATTACTTGGTATTGAGTGAAGATTTTTTTCGTACTGCTGCCAATCTTTTCTGTGTTTACTTTTTTGAGATTTTATTTTTGGCTAAAAATTTGGCTTCAAATGTTTCAGGTGCAACATTCTGAAGCGTGTTCCCAATAGTGCACTTTGGCTCCTCAGGTTTCCAGCTGCAGGCGAGATGAGACTTCGTGCATGTATGTAATAATTATAGTTTTATTTATACTGCCTCCGTCCCAAATTAAGAGTCACCGAAGTCAAACTTTCTAAAAATAACATTAATTTATTAAATGTAATTAATGACCAATAGCTTAAAAGAAAATGTAATACTTAATTTGAGGCTGATGTTATTTGCACGTGTGGTAAACTTCCTTTTCCCTTCCTCTAATGTGACATTCTAATGTTGTCTTTAAGTTTTCTTCTACCTTTATGGGAAGAAAGGGGGTGGGGGGGAGTATTGAAGATGAAAATCACCTAAATGGATGGTCCTTGTTTGTCCAGATGCTGCTGCACAGGGTGTTCAACCAGAACAAATTATTTTTACAGATGTTGCGATGAAAGGCGAACATATTAGACGCAGCTCTTTAGCAGATCTATTCCTCGACACGTATGTTACCATGTCCTTTCTACTTTGTGATTGTTGAATGTGCAGTTTGTTAATTTTTATTGCCTTGATTTGCATGTAACTGCTCCTTTTATCTTCACGAGCAGGCCCTTGTGTAATGCGCACACAACGGGCACAGATATTCTTTGGGCTGGTCTGCCGATGGTGACCCTTCCTCTCGAGAAAATGGCCACTAGAGTTGCTGGTTCATTGTGCTTAGCCACTGGAGTTGGAGAAGAGATGATTGTTAACAGGTAGGCATTGTGGTCTTGTGATCATGTATGGAAAGTAGTAGTAAGTAAGCACAGTGGTATTATATATTCCCTCCGTCTCAAATTAAGAGTTTTTGTCTTTATTTTATGGGGGTTTTGGAAAAAGGTCCTCGTAATGCTCAAAATATATAAAAATAGGACCGTCCATATAATTTTATAAATTTAGTCCCTGTACTAAAAATACCATGAAAAATGGTGAAAAATAGTGCCGCTGGCGCGGATCAAAAAAATAAAGGCTATTGTACCACAGGGACTAGATTTATAAATGCTATTGTACCGCAGGGACTAGATTTATAAACTTGAAAAGCATTATCCTAAAAATCCAAATATATAAAGAAACATGACCTTTACCTTAATTCTCTATTATTTTATATATATTAAGGATATACTCGATCAACGGCCAAGATTAACCCTTGTTCACCATCTGTAAGGATATGTTCTATATATGTCCAGGGTAGTATCTAGGTATTTCTGGTTTATCCTAGATTCCAGAATATATGTCGTATACCGCTGCAGTCGGCTTGTCTCAGCACGATCATATTTCGTCGGCCTCAATCCGAATTCTGCATTTCACGTATCCATCATCACCAACATCGTGCGTCATACCTATTTCCTTCAATCGTGTATTTGTGGTAACGTTTTTCGGTTCATAAGAGTCCTCATACAGAGAAGCTGAAGCAAAACAGAGACCGGACCGATCCGGTCCTGAAGAAAATCGAACCGGTCCGATGACCTAAAGGCTTACTGTCCAAGTTTGGATACCGGACTGATCCGGCCTTCTGCAAAAACGAACCGATCCGGCTCTGGAAAACCTTATGCCAAGTTTTAACAAGCGGATCGATCCGTTTAAAGAGAATAACGAATCGGTCCGGATGCCGAACCGATCCGATTATCCTTTCCGGACCGGTCCGACGAGCTCAGAAAAATCCGGCGTATCTGTTTTCTTCGAGCTCTATAAATTGTCAAATTCGGAGATCTTTTCGTTTAAGACTTTGGAGGAAACATTCATCAGACCTAATTTATCAAGTCTTCACCTTTTATCAGCACAAACACTTTGAGATTCACAAGCACTCATAATTTCTTGTGAATCGTGTTAAACCCAGCCATACCCACATCTGTGGAGCATCTTGTGTTGAGAAAGGGTCTTCGTTTGTCAAACTGTATTTCTTTATGTATGTAAGTTGTTACAATCATATAGAAATAAAATGGTTTTGCCCCTTTGGGGGATTGACTATTGCATGATTTGAATGTGTTTATCTATTAATCAATCACCTTTAGATGCATGACCTAGATGTGTATTTGAAATTGGTTTATTAAACTGGGCTTAATTAAATTGGTTTCTCTAGTTGAACATAAAGCGCACTCTCACCATCGTGGAACTTGGTTCGTTGATTATGTCCAAAAAAGGAAAGTGGATCCTTAATTTGGGCCAACCCAAAAAGGAATAGTGGACCCTTAATATGGGACAAATGGAGTATGATAATTTGGGGGACACGCATACACTAAGCAGTTTTTTTTTTTTTGCTCTTTGGGGTCCATTGTTATGCCTTATTATGAGATTGAAGTCTTCATCTGAGGAAAAAAATGAGGTCAGTGTCAAAAGTTCATTTCTGGATCCCAATATTGCAAATTACAAACTTGGGACCTCAAACCTCCTATTTTGCACAAATCTCTTTGCATGGTCACTGTATGAAGATTGGTTGCTCGTTTGTGTGTGCGTGGAATTGACGTTGCTGTTTATTTGTTCAACACTGATCATGGGCTAAAGATACATTGATTTATCGTCTTTTTTCTTTCCTTGGTAGATTTATAACTTGCTATATTGTGTTCCTAATGAAGCATGAAAGAGTATGAAGAGAAGGCAGTGTCATTGGCTTTAAATCGCTCAAAGCTTCAGGATCTTACTGATAGACTCAAGGCATCCCGCTTGACTTGCCCTTTATTTGATACTGCACGCTGGGTAAGTATATCAATATTAGTTGCCATGTTTGTGTTGGTATTTTAGGGCTCGATCCCAGCGTGCAAAAGAAAACAGGATACACTTAGTTTTTTTTGCTTGCCTGTGGTCCTTCATCCTTGTCACTCTTATTATAATGTGACACCTGAAGCATTTTACTCTTATTATCAGTTGTGACCTTTTGTTTGGTGCCATTGTTTTTACATTCGGGCAGTGCTCTGATTCTAGTAACACTGATTTTTTTTTTGAACAATATATTCAGGTGAAGAATCTGGAGCGATCATATTTTAAGATGTGGAATCTGTACTGCTCTGGCCAACATCCTCAGCCCATCAAGGTGACCGAGAATGATTCTGAGTTTCCGTATGACAGATAGAGAAGGCATTGTAGATAAATCAAAGAGTGTAAAGAATTGTTCTTATCATCATTATTATTATTATTAGTTTCAAGGTTAGATTGGTTGGTTCGGATAATGCAGCGGCCAGAGGTCTGAGTACTTATTGTGGTTTGAAAGAGGATTGAAACTCGGTTTTAATATTATGTAGCGTAGAGCTTTAATTTAGCAATATTCAGTAAAAGAAAACAGAGAATGCTATTTGAGTGTTATTCCTGGTTGGTGATGTGCTGGTTCATATTTAATCCATTGTAAGTTAGATTAATTCCGTGCAAATTATTTTGTCGATGGACTCGAATATGGAGATGGAGATTAGCTCGTTCTTGGTTCTGATGATTACCCTTCCTCTCGTTCAGATGCTTACCTCGGGCTTGGATCCATTGGGGAACCATTGGACCGATGGTTGACATGTTTAGCTCAATGACCGAGCGTTGCACATTATTCTTCATCAAAGCATTAACAACACAACGATCAAAAGGACCCAATTCGTGTATATTTCATCGTCCACAAATTGCCATTGGTTAAGATCAAGGCTTGATTCATTTTGGTGAAATTTAATTTGCTGCTTCCACGAAGGAAAGTGTGCTTTTGTCCCCCCAAAGTGAGATTGGTAAATGTGGGACATACATACAAGTGTAGTACTGTAAGCAAACCAAACCAGCAACGTCGAAATCTACTTGAACACACAAATCACCCCACCCCCCCCACCCCCCCATTTGTATCATCACATATCAGCAAGAAATCACTAGACCTTGGCTCACGAAGTGATTTCCTTTTTATTTTTATTTTTTTGAATACAAGAAATCCTACTCTACCCTATAATATTACATTACAAAGGGGAGGTGATGCATTTACCCTGAGACTCGAACCATGGTTGTTCCCAAGGTCAGATGGGTGTCCTACAATTGGAACAACCACAGGCTCGGCTGCGTGTGACTACCGTAACCTCTTGGAGTGACTTTAGATTTACGCGATTCTTGAATGTGCATGTCAAATTAATTTTGCTAAATTTAAAATTACGGTTGTTTATAAGAACTGTATTCGGCATTCGACTTGAGTTGGTCTCCGCTCAACTATGATATAAAGGACAATTTTCAATTCTTTTGAATCTAGAATCAAGTCATTCCCCTAGGGGTGTTCAGAAAACCGAATGGACCGACGGACCGAACCGGACCGAACCGGACCGGCATAATTTTTCCGGTTTTTTTTTTTAATCGGTCCGGTCCTGGTTTTTTTTTTTCAGACCGGTCTAACCGGTCCGGTCCTCGGTCTCCCTTAATAAATATCCGGTCTGGATCGACCCGGACCGGTTACTCTAATATATATGCATTTAATTATATTTATACATATATAGTATATTATATGCATTGAGTTAAGTTATTAGGGGAAATGAGGGGTATGATGGTCCAAACAAAAGAAAGGAAGCAAGTAAAACCCTAACCTAATCAAACAACACACGCACACAAGCACAAGCTGCACACAACACTTCTCTTCTCTCTTTCTTGGCAAAGCCGGCGGCGGACACCTCCCCTCTCCCCTCTCCCCTGCGCCGACGACACCTTCCCTCTCCCCTCTCCCCTCTCTACCCTGCGCTGCGCTGCGCGGCTTCCCTCTCTCCCCTGCGCTGCACCGCTTCCCTCTCCCCTGCGCGTCGCTTCCCTGGGCCTCTACCGAATCGAACAACGATCACCATCTCTCTCTCATATCGAACAACGATCACTTTCCCTCATATTGGAGCGAACTTCAATTCCATCGTCGGCACCCTCAAGGTTTAGATCAAGGCTTTGTGATATGATTTCCTCTGCTTTTGTTTGAATATTTCCTCTGTTAATTTGGGTTCCCTTGAATGAGAAATCTCTCATACTTTGATTTTGTAAACAGCTTATCATGCTCTGCTCTATTAAACCATACAGATACCAATTTTAGGACCTGTATCGTTTAATCATTCATTTCTATTTTCTCATACTTTGATTTTCTAAACAACTTATCATGCTCTGCTCTATTAAACCATACAGATACAAATTCTGACAAATTTTGTATCAATCAGTCTTGCTGTTTTCTCATGTTCAACATCCACCTTCGTCCTTGTTTTGTACATCTTGAGTAATGCTGTACAAACATAAAGATTCATGATAAACAGTGTTGTTGATTCAAAGTTGCAACATTTTCTGGGTTGAAAAATAACACAAACAAAATTGTTTGTTAAAAAAAAACTGTTTTGTTTGTTTGCTATAAAAATTGTTTGTTAAAAAAAAACTGTTTTGATTATAAAAAAAAATGTTTTAAAAACTGTTTTGTTTTTATTCTTTGAATGTTTGTTATAAAAATGTTTGTTATAAAAATGTATTTTGTTTTGATTATAAAAAAAAACTGTTTTGTTTTTATTCTTTGAAAGTTTGTTATAAAATTGTTTGTCATAAAAGTGTTTGTAATAAAAAAGTTTGTTATAAAAATGTTTGTTATAAAAATCTGTAATTGTTTGTTTGCTATAAAAAAACTGTTTTTAAAAACTGTTTTGTTTTTATTCTTTGAAACTTGCTTAAATTCATATGATAATTATTCATATGGTATTAACTTGTTTAAATTTATATGGTATATTTTGTAGATAATGGCCGCCCAAATGGATGAAAATGAAGGTGGGCTTCCCTCTACCCAAGCTGTAATGCAAGGTACAAATGTCCCTCCTAAACCCCCTATAAATCCAGAAGTTAAATGTTCGAAACGAAAATCGAATGCTTGGGAGCATTTTACCGAAATTCAAGGTTGTGATCCAAACAAACGTAGGGCAAAATGTAATTATTGTCCCTTAACATATGCTTATGATCCAAATAAAAATGGAACTAAAAATATGTTGGCCCACATCAACAAGTGTAAGAAATTTCCGGGAAGGTGTGATGAGAAACAAAAAAATTTGTCATTTAAAAAAGAAGATGGGGATTGTCCTAGTCTTGTAGCAATTGGTTTTAGTTTAGAAGCTTGTCGTGATGCTCTTGCTAAGATGTTAATCATTGATGAATTGCCTTTTCGGTTTGTTGAGGGCGAAGGATTTCGACAATTTATGAGAATTGTGCAACCGAAATTTACAAAAATCCCAAGTCGTATTACGGTTGCAAGAGATTGCTTAACAATATATTTGAATGAGAAAATAAAGTTACAAAGGGATTTGAAGGGCAAAAGAATATGCATCACAACGGACACATGGACTTCTATTCAAAATATCAATTACATGTGCCTCACGGCTCATTATATTGATGATGAATGGAAGTTACAAAAAAAGATTTTAAACTTTTGTCAAGTCCGAAGTCATAAGGGGGAGATGCTAGGGAAGGTTATTGAATCATTGTTAGTGGAATGGGGGATTGATACCATTTTCACCATAACCGTTAACAATGCTAGTTCTAATAATGGTACCATTAAATATTTGCAAAGGAAAACCAAATCTTGGAAAGGTACTATTTTAGAACATGAGTATTTGCATATGCGATGTTGTGCTCATATCTTAAACCTAATTGTGGGTGATGGGTTAAAAGAAATGGATGAGTCGGTTGTTAAAGTGCGCAACGCGGTGAGGTATGCGAGGTCCTCCCCTTCTAGGTTGTTAATGTTCAAAATGTGTGTAGAGAAAGAGAAAATTGAGAGTAAGGGTATGTTGTGTTTGGATGTTCATACTAGGTGGAACTCCACCTATTTAATGCTAGATGTAGCCGAAAAATTTGAGGAGAAAGCTTTTGAAAGGTTAGGGGAGGAGGACAAAAATTATGCTTCTTACTTTAATGGACAAAAATGTCGATGGGCATACTTTTTTAGCTACCCAATTTAAAAAACATTTAGAGTCTGGAGATAGTTTAGGGCGTAGTAAGTCGGAGGTGGAGAAGTACTTGATTGAGACTAATGACGATGCAACCAACAAAAGCTTTAATGTATTAATGTGGTGGAAGAGTAATTCATTTAGATACCAAGTTCTTTCTCGTGTGGCAAGGGATGTATTGGCAATTCCGGTGTCAACCGTGGCCTCCGAGTTGGCATTTAGCACGGGGGTCGTGTCCTTGACCCATTTCGTAGTTCACTTTCCCCCAACACGGTGTAAGCGCTTGTTTGTACCCAAAATTGGCTCAAGTCTTCATCAAAATCAATTAGCCTTAGAGATGCCATGGATGAGGTGGAACAACTTGAGCAATTGGATGGAGGTAACTAACATATATCATAATTTTAAATTATTAAGTTATCAGGTGTAATTTATTTTTTAAATCATTAACATATTATTTTTACAGATTTGTTGGGAACATCAACAATTGTGGATTGACAATGACTTCGTTCGTATTATTGAGGTAAAGTGAATAGTTTGTTTTTTTTATATTCATGGTTGCATTTTATTTGGACTATTTTTCTATCTATTCTAAAATTATTTATGATCATTTTCAGGTTTATAGAGGAGATTGTTTTGGGCAGCATTATGGATGGTTGCATTATTTTGGATGTTGCGGTTACTTCGGCTAATATTTATTAATTTAGACATTCTATTAGCGCATTATTAATTTGTATTATTATGGACAACCTTGCGGTTTAATTTGGACAGCTTTATTTGGTGTTATTTGGACAGTTTATATGTCCAAATTTGGACAGTTTATGACAGCTTGATGTGATTGTATTATTTGCCAATTTGGGCATCTTTGGACAGTTTTTATTTATGCTAAAATTTGAACATTATGTTATTATTTTGGATAAGTTTGGACAGATTTTAAGGTAAAATTTGGGCAGTTTTTATAGTAAGATATGAGCAGTTTTTTGGATAAATTTTGAGCAGTTTTTATAGTAAAATTTGAGCAGTTTTTGGATAAAATTTGGGCAGTTTTTATGATAAAATTTGGGCCTTTTTTTGGATAAATTTGGGCAGTTTTTATAGTAAGATATGAGCAGTTTTTTGGATAAATTTTGAGCAGTTTTTATAGTAAAATTTGAGCAGTTTTTGAATAAAATTTGGGCAGTTTGTATGATAAAATTTGGGTTTTTTTTTGGATAAATTTGAGCAATTTTTATGATATTTGAGCAGTTTTAAAAAAGATTATTTCAATAAGATTAGGACCGGCGAGTTTGACCGGACCGACCATATAAAAAATCGGACCGACTAAGCCCGAAAAACCGGTTTAATCGGTCCGGTCTTGGTCCATTTATTTTTAGGACCGGTATAATCGGTCCGGTCCTTAAATTCATTAAAAACCGGATCGGACCGGACCGCGAACACCCCTACATTCCCCCATGTCAATTTATTGAAGCATGCCAGAAGCGGAAAGAGACCAGATAAAACGACGAGGTGCATAGTAGGAAAAATGGTGTTGATAAAGTCGCCCCATATTAATATTTCAGACATCACACAAGAAGTCAATGCTTATTTTACTAATGACGTCCAAAGGGTGCTGCTAAGGGCACCGAACAATTTACTTTATAATACCAAATGTTATAATTATTGTTTTTTTGGCTAAGAACCACTGCATGGTATACATAGAATTTTGAACAAACTAATGGACCACAATGACATTTTCGTCTCCCCCTCAAACACTTCTCTCTCTTAAACCCTTCCCATACTCTCTTGCCTCTTTACGTTCTCACCCGGGCTATCCACCATAACAAAGATCCCCCCCCCCTAAATATTCGAAACTTGTTATTATCATTGGGTCCTTTGTTAAGGATACCTTATTTCTTAAATTTATTATTGGTCATTTCAACCATTATAACTCAATGGAAGGTAGACATGAAATTGATGATGGTTGTGGTCACTCAAACTCCACCCAAAGGAGCAAGAATAATCGAGAGGTATTTTTATGCTTAACCATATGTAGTTTTGATTTTTTTAAAAGTTTAAAAAGACTGGACCCTAAGCTGTTTACAGTCGTTCGGTATCAGAATACCGAGAACGACAATTTTCATTATCCAAATACTGAGTCACTTGGTATATTTTTTACGCATGAAAAATCCATTTGGGGACTACATCCCGGATTTGAGATAATGTCTTGACACGAGTGCCCTAAATCAAGCAGAGTTTTTTTTTTGTTATATAAGCCCCGAATCAAGCGAAGTTTTTGTTATATAAATCTTGAATCAAGTAATGTTTTTTATCATTTGTATGTCGAATGAAGTATACTGTCCATTTTTTTAAGTAACTCCCCTTTAAGTAACTTTGATTAGTGAAATATATTATTGTCATTTTTTTGACATACATATGTATTTATTCATCTAGGGGCCTCTAATATCCTGTATTTTTAAGTAATCAAATAAATATTTATTTATTAATTATTTTAAATAATCTTGCTGTATAATTTATCAGAATTATTGATTTCGTGCTATAATTAAATTTAAACAGAGAAACTAAATTTCATGTGGGTGACTCGTAAATTAATATTAACGTGTTGATTTTTTTTTTTTATGTTGGGAGTAGTAACGTTGCACTGGGCCCTGGGGATAAGGAGGCCCAAAGAGGTGTTTTTAGAATGTTGATTTGGGTCCCAAGGGTGGTTACCCTAATTTTGAAAGTGTTTGAATGATGTTTTGAGCTTATTTACAGATCTTAAGCTAGGCCCATAAGAGACCTACGAGATTAGAGAGTTAAATGGAGACTTAACCCTCATTAATCTCATTATTCTAAGCATAAGGCAAAAGCTAACTGAGAGAGGAGACTTTGGGAGAACAAAGGGATCATCAAAATGACTTAATTAAGAGATCCATCTTCCGGTTTTAGGTAAGAAGTAACTTACTTTACTAACATATTCTATGTAACTTATTTATGATTATTGCTTTTATCATCTAATTTGGACAGGACACATGCTAGGTTTGGATCTCATGCATTAACATGTTGTACCTTAGTTTTAATGCTGATTGTATGTTTAGAATTTAATAGATCTATAATATAATAATTTTAAATGACTAGGACCAAATTAATATGATATATCATGTGATTTGAAAGAGATTTGATGGTTAAAAATTTGTTTTAATGGTTAAACCCGAAATTAAGATGAACCCTTGTCAAACACATGTTGACAATTAATGATTTAACCCTTAGTTTGATGGATTTAATGTAAATAATGATCATATAATGTTAGAAACATGTTTCGTCGAATCCGTTAAACTTTTTTCGCACCAAATTATGGGGCAGTTAAACCGTCCCAAATAATACCTTTTTGAGACGGCCAATACGCCATCCTAAAAACATATTGTGTTGATAGCTCTTAAAGGACGTCTGATAAAACTGTCCCTAAACTTCGATGGGATGCCCACAACTGCCCCTAATACATTTGGGACCCATAGTAAATGTAAGAATCCGTATATTTTGTTATTGAAGTTTATCAGGATCCAATACCAAAATATACATGTTATTAAAATCAAAACACCATCTTAGGATATGAGAAAAATATGAAACATTTAAAACTTTTTCCATAAGAAGAAATTAAGATATTTCAACAATAATAAACCAGTTCACCACAATACGTCCATCATCATTCTATGCTCCAATAATAAAAATCTCAGTTCTAGCAATAATAAATTCAATTGATATAAACAAAATCTCTCCAACTAAAAACCATAAATCAAATGTGGTGTCAAGTAACTCGCTAAATCCAATACAACTGAGAAGAAATAAAATGATTGGAAAGGAAACTAAACTAATACAATAAAATAAATCTCTAACTGCAAGTCAGCTAATATCCAAAACTAAACAACTACCTCACAACCCATCCTGACAAGTTAGTCAATAAAAATGGGTCAAGACCCATCGTAAGAAAAAATAGGATCCATGAATCTAGTCATAAGCATTATAAAAGATAAATATCACAATTGAACATTTAATTAATGAAAAAATATAATAACAATGTGAGTAATGTAAAACTATAACAACTACCCACATAAAGTAAATCATCTAAACTACCAAAGTCCATTTATGTTTATTTTAACATTGATTAAATATCTTTCCATTTTCCTTCTCAATATCGATTACATTATCGATGCAACACAATATAGCCAATTTTCCTTTCTAGTGGTCCTGCACATACTAATGTGCGCATCCCGTCTCATCAAACCAAATCCACATACATCACCATATCCCATTGGCCCAAATTATTAGACCACACATAACGTGATGTTCTCCATACAAGACACGTCACTATAGCCAGTTTTCTCAGGTCCCACAATCAACCTCGTGGCTGGCTAACAGAAGACACTGCACGACCTCATGACACCGGTATAAATCATCTAGTATCCAAGATAATATAAGTCCTGCACATAAAATGTAGCCAATCAGCCCACAGCTTCACATACAATGACATAACATCAATCCGTATTTAATCCCCATTTATTATTTTAGGTATTAATTATCTTTACCTTATCATGTTTTCATATTTTGCAATTAGCCCCCAAATAAAATTCGGGCATCACGACTACAATCCATCCCTAGTCCCATACCTAAAGATCACCAAATCCATAAATATCACCAAGTACCTCACCTAGGAAGAATACATAAAATAAAATCATAACCTAGGCAGTTGTCTAGGATAAAACAATATAAGGACGTACTATTTACTCCCAAACCTAGGAAATACCCAAACGTACAAGTGAAAAATCTCTAGTCCCATACCTGAAAAGTGTCAATAACAATTAATATTCCTCCTCGCTAATCCCATACCTAGAAAGTAACGTACTAATACACGGGCTGAAAGTACAACTAACGTGAAAACGCTAACGTCCCAACGATGTCATTTTAATAACCACAATTTCTACATAAATTTCATTCCTAATCTAACATTATAATTCTTTAGTTCCTAATTATACAAATTCGATTTCATGTATGTGAAAGAATTTTAATCATGTGATGCACAAGTTCTACGAAATATCTAACAAGTTGTCCAATATCAATGTTTCTATTCGAGTGACAATACAAAAATATAAATCATGAACCGATTTAAATATGCGTAATAACAATTTTCAGCAATATGTTAACACATTCTACATCATGTTAATCGTCTACGTGCTTTTATAAATCTAAATATATGTAAATATATGATCAAATTACATATTTATTTAACATGCGAGTCATCCCAACACCTAAAAATAACAAAGTCTACTACACTAAGCATGCGATATTTCAAGTATTAAATTCAATTTCAGAAGTTCATAAAAATATATTTATAATCAGGTTATCACTTTCCCTAATTAAATTGCTAGTTGTCTTAAAAAATATGGGTATTTGATGTTTAGGCAATATTTAAATCATATAATACTAAAGGAGAAAACTATATATATTCTTCCCTGAAAAATAAGTATTCTAAAAATCTGACGGTACCACTACGTTCATGTCATGATATTAATCAACTTCGCTTTATGGCCTTTTTCAAAATATTAATGTAAAACTCTCTAAATAATGGTCGAAGTTTTGTTTTAATGGAGGTTTATGGTTGCAAAAGATAAAGAAAAAATTATGCAGCTTTTTATTTTGTGAAAAAGAGTTTGAGGTGAAAGGAACTTGCCTAACTCAATATATTTTTAAATATAACCACCAACCCAACACCTCAGCTGACCCATGCATAAGGGGCTCGGGGCAGGCTAGAAATGGGTCGTGGTCTCAGTTAGAACCCCGCGATCGCGGGTCCCCGGTCTCTCTCTCTCTCTCCACCCTCCATGCTTTCTTCTCCATGTTTAATTAGGAAATAATTTGGAAGTCCAAATTTAGCTTAAGTTTAAATCAACCAACCATTCTATTCGTGATTTTATTTTCCTAACCCAAGACTTGGGTTTATGCCAAAATACAAAGATACCAAACTATTAATTAAATGCACCAAAATATCATCTAATTAAACAAAACTTAACAAATTCATTTAAATTAAATCTTTTCTCGTTTAATTCAAATTCTAACTAAAATAATATATTTAATTAATTAACCTATTTAATTAATTGAACTATGTTATAAAAAATAGGGGGTATTACAACCACCACCACCCGAACCTTAACACAACCACTACTTCCACCACCACCCTGCCACCCTTGTATTTATGCTCAAAAGCTCCAACGTACACCCGTCTCTCTTTAAACACTAAACCGCCGCCAGAGCACCAACAAAAACTATTAAACCACCCAAAAAGATCACATCATGCTGTATGTACACGTTTTGTGTATATTTGTGCGTATATATATACCAATCCATGTATATATTAATACATTTGGCGACTCTACTGGACCAGATAGATCTAACAGAGAAAAGTGACGACCCTAGGCCAATCTTCATTTCGAAAGACATTGATGGTGAATCGAAGGAAGCCCTAATTAAGTTGTTAAGATGTTTTTGCCTGGCAGTACACTGAGATGATGGGGGTAAAAAATGAGGTGAGCTGCCACAAGCTGAATGTGATGCCCCAAGCAATCCCAGTTAAATAGGCTACTTAAACGTACAAGGCATAACTAGATTTGAAGAAAAAGGAGGAGGTGAAAACGTTTTCATTGTTCCAATACAACATCCTATTTGGTCGTCAAGCATTGTGCCGGTTGGGAAGAAAGACAAAACCAAATCAGGATTTGTGTGGATGTTAGGGACTTGAACGGGGCTTGTCCCAAATATTAGTTCCCATTGCCTTCTATTGATAGCCTGATAGATGCAATTGCGGGGCATTGTGATAACCCGCTTATTAAAATAACGGGTGGCCAACCCTCTACTAAAATAAAACAAGAATCTCAAATGGTTCATTCTTAGCATCACTGTAAAAAATCCAATCTATTACTAACCACCTATTATTTAATCAAGTCGTGTGTCAATTTAAACTTTAATTAAATTAACATAAATAATAACATTCACCATCAACTATGCCAAATGAATAATTAAATACAAAATTAAATAATCATATCTAAATACTGAAATATAATAAGATAGATCAACCGAAAAAATCATTGGTTTACAATCTAATACAATAATCCAATATAACTAAATTAAAAACTGACATTGGGCGACATGCCCGGATAATAACTGATCGAATTTAATCTAGAATATCAAGGATAGAAATGACTAAACAATTCCTGCAACACTCCACAACTGCTGCATCTCCGATGATCTGGAAGTGATAATCATGCTTGGCATCCCTGTGGCTGGACACCTGAAAGTGTTTAAAATTATTTTGACACGGGTTAGAGCCCAAAACGTTTTGAAATTAAAATGCATAATAATTATGAATACATTCTTCCATATTTAAATTACTGTCGTACTCACATGAGATAATCCTCACCCTCAACTACAGTGCGCACCTAACGTATGCATTTTTCCATCCTTGTTATGGTACCTAGCCTAATTAGTTTAAATATACCCATAAGTCCATATGTGGGACCGTTAGAGCCGAGATACATGGGACCGTTCCCTATTATTGAGAGGGTGGGACCGGTAGCATACAAATTGGAACTCCTAGAGCATCTTCAGCGGATACACGACGTGTTTCATATGGCGTCGCTGAAGAAATACAGGAGGAGCGAGAGAACCTTTGGCACGTTCCACTTGAGGAGGTTGATTTGCAGCCAGATGTCTCATATGAGGAGGGACCCGTGGCTATTCTGGATCATACCGAGCGTAATCTTCGATCCAGGGTAGTACCGTTAGTGTGAGTACAATGAGGACACTACAATGTTGACGAGTCGACATGAGAGCGGGAGGAGGATATGCGAGAACTGTATCCAGAGTTATTCACCGCAGATGTATCCTAATTTTGAGGACAAAATTCCTTTGTAAGGGGGGAAGTATGTAATACCCCGTATTTCTATGTATTTAGAATTTAATTGATTTGGTAATTAAATAGAAAATACATTTTAATTTAAATTATGTGAGTAGAATAATTTAATATGTTTTAATGATAATTATGATTACTAAGCATAAATAATAATTGTGATTATTAAATATTAATCGAGAGATAGATACTGATTAATATTATGATTTAAATTTACTAGGTGTGAATAGTAAATATTGATAATTAATTTTTACGACATAGCGAGAGATATTGACGTACTTTATTATACCTCAACCGAGTGTCGCGTGTAGACTAAATTGAGGATGAGATAGGAAAAATATTTTTGGTGACTCAAATGATAATTTAGATGTTACATATGATTCCAAAAGGGCCGAATTAGTCAAAATAGTATACCCGGGGTACTAGCCGGGTATCAGAACATTTTTGGGCTAAACCGGGGCCGTACGGGGGCGTTTTAGTCTTTTAGCATATGGGGGTGAGGATACCTACGAATTTTGGAGTGCTTTATTAGCTGATTAAAAGTGGGGTTAGGGTTAGAAACCTCATAACACAAAGGAGAGCCATTAGAGAGAAAAGAAAGATCATTCTCAAAGCCTAAGGAAGAATCGGTGAAGGATTCAAAGTGTTCTTACACCACAAACTAGTTGTGAAGGAAGATTGTAGGAGAAAGACAATCAATCACCAACAACAATCACGAAATCAGATAATCTCGGAACAAGGCAAGTGGCTATTTGCAAATTATTTTTAGTTATAATATCCATGCGTAAGATTTATGGATAATTGGTTTTGATTAATATTCTTGGAGAAAAAGAATTGATTAATTGCATATTTGGGTAGAAATATCATGTAGTTAGATTTATATCTGTAGAGGATTGAAAATCAGAGGAACCATGATTGTTAATACAAAATAAAATCTGGGTTTATGATTAAAAATATGGGAAGAACATGTTTTTAGGGTTCTTGAATAACTAGAGGGTTTGAATTATTCTGGGCTAAATTTGTGAAGACTTATGGTGTTTAAATCATTGGAAATCATCCTAGAGTATGTAGGAATGATTAGAAATCATTGGTTTCAAAAGTTTGGTGTGTTATCATGTAAGTTGGATAATTAGAAATGGTGAGAAAATGCATGAAGAAGACGAACTGCACCTGCACATGCTCGATCGATCGATCGACCCTTGAATGTCGATCGATCGATGATCATGGTCGATCGATCGACCCAGGCTGATTTTGGGTTCTTTTGTTGGTTAAGTTCTAACCGTTTGCTAATGTTTGGAGGTAACCTTAGGGATAATATTGTACCTATGTAGGGATTGAGGGAAGATCGGTATGTGGATAGTGGGGTCCCGTTATAATCATTGAGTGCAATATTCGAAGAGATGGACCGACGAGGATAAACCGATCGAATAGTGCATCAGGAATTTGGGATTTGGGTTACGGAGAGAGTAAACGTCATCCTAAGGAGTATACCAGTAGGTTAGAGATAACTTAACTACTGAAATGAATGGAGGGGTAACTAGGGCCATTAGAATTGTGTGAATACTCAAATTAAAATACGATAGTGAGATAAATTGTAAATAATTAAGTACGGTGAATATCAAAGCGAAAATATTACGTATGAACACTATTATTAGGTTGTGTGTATACCTACTTAATTATATAGATACTTAGGTGGAGAGAATACCTAAAGTATAATTGCCTATATTAGGATCGAGGTAGGATTCCGAACTAATATATGGAAATAGTAAGTTGGGGTCATGACGAAAGAGTTCTGAACCAATGTATGTATAAAGTTTCATTAGTGGGGTCGAGGCGATTTTTCGAACCACTACATGAAATGCATTTGGGATCGAGGTGACATTCTGAACCAAACTCTTACTTGGTGTCGATGGACCATTCCGAACCAAGAGTCCTTGATGTGTGTTAATAGGACATATTAGTAATGAATGAATTTATAAGTATATGTTGTGTGTGAAATATATACTGTATTAATAATCTACTTGTGTGAGTTAGTAGATAATGAGATGCCGTGAATACATCTAAAAGCTAATTAAGTAGGAATACTTAATTATAAAATGGTGAAATATAACAAGGCGTGAACAGTTATCTAAGTATATAAATCATGAGATATGGTTACTATTATATACTAAGTGGGCGGAATGGGAACTTAGTCGCATATATGAGTTCAGTTAAATACTATAGTTCGATTAGTTTGAGTAGTATAGATAGGTGGGCTAGGTACGGGATGTTAGGCATGCACGATAGATGAGGGGTGAGGTTACTCAAGAGAGTGTATGCAAAATCTTAACATGCGTAATCAATAACTCATTTTATTGTGATAATAACTTGTAAAATATTTTCAAAACGTTTTGAGTACTAACTCTTGCTATAAAAATATTTTCAAAACCTTTTAGGTGTCGAGCCACAAGAACGCCAGACTTGAAGATTATGTCTAGGGACTCATAGCTGCAGCTTTGTGGAGGCTGGCAGGACTTTGCATAAACGCTTCATTTATTCAGATCTAGTGTAGGATCTCAATATACTACTCTCTACTGGGACATGTTGTCCATAGTCTTTATTTCAGATTTCAGTTTTGGATTATGTTAGTTTTATTTAGCAGTTTTGGATTTTTAGCCGAATGTTGACTCAACAAGATTTTATCATTTATATATTGCTTCATGGTTTGATTCATAGTTTATTGTGAATGATTATCTATTATTCCGCATGATTAAATTGTCTTGGGTTAATGAAAGATAAAATTTGACACCGATCTAATTTCACTTAGGTGATTAGTAATTTAAATTTTTTCGACATGATGCTAAGAATGAACCAACTGAGAAACATGTTTTAATTTAATTTAGGACTGATCACCCGAGATTTAATTAGGCAGGGTGTCACAACTACTGAGATCCCTTTATATCGATGAGTTTGGAGGGCAGGCTACTTTTGGCCCACGATAAAGTAAGATGTTGTGCAGGTATAAAGAGGTTGTGATAAATATCAATTATATTACCAAGCAGCTGAGTGTAACTTCATAAATTAACCACTTGATTGGAGGCAACTGTACACTGAAATGCTTGAGGATGGGGGAGTTTCGTTCGATAAAGACGATACCATGAGACTCAAGAGGAGGATTTTAAGATATTACATGCAAAATGGCCAGATCTATCGGATGGGTTATCATGATAGACCTCTGAGATGCATCAGGTTAGAGGAGGCAAATTCAGTTTTAAAACAAGCTCATGAGCTAGACCATATTAGGGGAGCAGAGATTTATAAACAGCTCACGACCTTGGGATATTTTTTTCCATCCATGGAGAAAATCTCTACTGAGTTTGTTCGAAGGTGCAAAGCATGTCAGATTCATGGTAATAAGATCCACACTCCCTCAGTGGACTTGCATTATCACTCCACTCCTTTTTATTTTCACACTTGGGAATTTGATCTTGTGGGGGTAATTAGCCCCTCCTCCAGGGAAAAAATCTGGGTCTTAGTTTCCACTGAGTGCTTTACTAAGTGGGCAGAAGACATAACACTCAAGAAGTCCACATCAGGTGTAGTATCTCGGTTCATAAAGGAGTACGTCATCTGCCATTTTGGCATCCCAAAGGTTTTCCTTTAAGATAATAGATTTCTATTGCAAACAACGACGTAAGGTTATTCACAGACAAGTGCTCCATTATTCACCACAAGTGCATTGTGGCCTACCCTAAGTGCAACGGGCAGGCATAAGCTACTAACAAGACTTTGGTAAATATTTTGGAAAAGATGATTGAGGATTTTCCTAGGACTTGGGATGATAAGATACCAAAGGTTTATGGTCTTATAGAACAACCAAGAGGAAACCCACTGGTTATACTCCTTTCTCCTTCGTGTTTGGAGTAGAAACTATCTTACTAGTTGAACTAGAAATACGTTCTGCCCGATATAACTTGCGTAGTGTAATGTAGCCCCAAAGCAGACATGTACAACTGAAGGCACTAGATGAGCACATGGACAGTGCAAGGGGGCACTTTAAGATGTACAAAAAGTAGCTCTCCAGGTCTTATGACCAAATAGTGAGGCCAAGGAAGTTCAAAGAGGGAGACTTGGTCTTAAAGGCTTGCTCAAGACACACACGAGGTCTCTCACTACCTAAGTTTGAAGTTAATTGGGAAGGGCCATATATCGTGCACAAGGCGCATGACTCAGGTTACTGTGAGATTTCAAAAATTAAAAATGACATAATGTTCAAGCTTAATAATAAGTGGCTCAACCATGTTTGAAATATTTTTTTATTTATCCTTAGCCTTTTTCTCCTTTGTTCTCTTTTGTTTATGCTTACAATTATCATGGTTGGTTGAGAGGTTGTTCTCATACTTAGTGAAATATATGATTGTTTATAATATAAGGAAGTTATGTAGCAAATTATTCAAGTGTATATTTTTTATACGAGCACAAATGTAAAGCACAAGTAAGAGAAGATAAAAGTAGCAATTTTATTTCAATGTCTCAAGTATAAGTACAAATATAGGAGGAGCTATTGCCTCAGATTATAAAATAATAAAAAATGTACAAAGTCGTAATAGTCAATAGTATCATTTATTATAAACCTTAGGTTGGTAGACTTAATTAACCTATTGTGATGATTTGGTAAAATAGTCTCTAAAGAAGAATGCTCATTGGCCAAATTATCCATATCCCTCTAATGGTTTTCCATTTGTTGTTGTAACTTTTCCAACTCTGCCTCATCTTGGTCTAAGTCTGCTTGGGCAACCAAAACCTTTTCTTCTACCTTAATGAGCTCAGGGCTAAGACTTGCCATCTCTTTTATAATAAAAACTTGGATTCTGTTGGTGGTTGAAGTCCGGTATACAAAGAAGATAAATCAGCTTTCTTGAATAATCTCAGTAGATCAATCAGTCATATCAAAGAAAAGCCATCATTCACAAGTACATTAATATTGCCCATCAACTCTTTAATTTTTGACGAAGTAAGTGTTGCTGTGGGGTACTCAACTTCACTAAATACAGTGGTAAAGCCGAGAAACCTACATGTTATCATCACTGGTAGAGGTTTGTGTAATACCCCGTATTTTTGTGATATTTATTTATGGGATTAATTGAATTAAATGTGTATTGATTGGAAATTAATCCGGATTAAAATACTAGCGAGATGCGAGTTGGTATTTGATTATAATGTGTATATATGATTATATATGAACATTGAATTATGAAACTTGTCGTGAGATTGAAATACGGCAATTTAGAAATTTTGTTGAGACGCGTGTGACAGTCGCGTCAGGAACATATTTATTTTAATTAAAAGTGAATTTTATTTCTATTAACCGTATGGTCATTTTGAGTGCGCCAGCGCGTCCGGAAGGGTTGAGATAGTCAGAAAACACTAGTCGGGGGTTTAGTTTGGGTCCCGGGACATTTTTAGGCCATATCGGCAACATATAAAGGTAGTTTGGTAATTTTGGATTTTTGGGAATTAAAACCCACGAAAATTTGGAATTAATATCTGATTTGGCAATTACCCACTAAACCCACTAATAACCTAATAGGCTACGGAGGTTATTGGAATTAGTTCCAAAAGAGTTCCTAAGGCAAACCCTAGCCACCATTGTCACTTTGGAGAAGAAGGCTTGTACAGAGAGAGGAGAGGAGAATTTCGCAGAGAGAGAGAGAATCATCCAGCAATTCGACATCAAAATCAGAGATACACATAAGGCAAGTGGTTTAATTTCGTTTATTACAAAGAATGTTTCTTCCATGCGTAGGAAATTGACAAAATTTGTATTGTTCTTGGGAGATTGATGAAAACCCATTAAATTGGAATTTGAAACTTGTACTTTGATGAGGAATTGCATGTAGAACTGTATGTAGGTGATTAATCTGATGATAATATATTTTGGATGAAACAAAAAAATGGATTTAATTAGACTCATTGGGGATTTAAGAATTTTAGGGTTCATGTTCATGTGATTTGGGGATAAATGGAGGGATTTGATGATTAAATAATGTTTAGGAAAGAATTGGCCCTATATAAACGTTAATATATGACCTAAGTATATTTAGGATTGATTAGAACCCATGTACAATTGTTGGTTTGATGTTTAGAGGAGATTAGAGGTGAAGAAAAGTTGGAAAAACGAGTTAAGGAATTTCTGGGCTCGAAACTGGCCTCTCGTTAGAAGACCTACCCAGGTCGTTCGAACGAGCTCGTTTGAACGAGCTTCTAACGAGTGGACAGTTTGCCTTCTAATGAGTTGAATGTTAATTCGATGCCTTTCGTTCGAATGAGATTTCGTTAGATACCCAGTTCGTTCGAACGAACTCTCGTTCGAACAGCCTCGTTCGAACGAGACTTCTAACGAGCTGACAGTTTGGGCTTTTTAGCCTGTTTTAATCCCGAGTGTCCCGTAACCTTGTTTATATGTAGAGATAACACTTCCTTGATGAGTAATTGATATATTAGGGATATTTGGGATATAATGAGGAGTAAAACCTAGAAGTGTAGTTTGAACCGAAGGGAAAATATGAATTAGGACGAGAGTGTCTATTACGATGCGAGAACTATTGACGGCCTAAATAATTATATTAACCGGGAACATATAAATTGTGTAGCATTATATGTCGGTACGAGAATGAGAAGTATACCATAACTATATTACGGTGATTACTAAGATGTGTGCATACTTAGTATATGTATATGATTTTGTGTATGACATACCTACCATACTTGCTATCACGGGAGGTTTACGTTCGCTTAGGGCCCTCTAATCCTTGTGTTGCCCGGATTTAGATTGGTACCTCGATGAACATAGGTCAGAGAAGGACTTATTGGGATATTAATAAGTCTGCTGATCGTGGGAGCGCAGGTATGTGCATGACCCATGTGATGTGACTGTGTTCGCCTCCATTGTTTGTGATTGTTATTATCTAAGAACAATTCCTGAGAGATTCGGAATGCGTGATCCTTATGTACGTGATGTACCGGAATGGATAGCAGAGTATGTGTGCACCGCAACTTAGTCTCGGGGTGCTTGTATTGTATATTTATGACGTGAATAATATACACTTAATTAATGGGAACTTTCATGTTGGTATTGTGGAAATGTTTTGAGAGAACATAATGGGTTAACTGATAGTGAATTGTATTACTAATTGAGAATCCGAGTTTAAGTAAAGCCCTCTATTTAATTGATAACGCTAGAATGTAATATGGGAATCGAGTAGTAAGGGGTAGAACTTATTACGGTTTGGTTAGATATGTATGTCATTTAGATGGGTACGGTACGTTAGGAGTGCACATGTAGTCGAGAGGTGAGAATTTCATGTGAGTGCACGTCCTAACATGTATTTTGCATTTAATGTTTTAATGTTATTAAAACACTTGCTGTTTTTAAAAATGATTTTTCCACTTTCGGGCTCTGACCCATTTGCTTTCAAATCTATTTTTGTAAAAACCATTTTAGGTGCCCAGCCACAAGGACACCATGCTTAGGATCCTCATTCAGGTGACGAGATGTAGCTGTTTGTGGAAGTTACAGGACTTTGCTTGTAGACGATTCATCTATCTTGACTCTATATCCAGCATTTATCAGTTGTAGGGCATGTCGCCCATTTCTTTTAGAGTCATTTCTTTTATTTCAGTTATTCAGACTTCTGGCTTGTAATTAATTCAGGATTCAGACTTGTCATATTATTTTCAGTTGTGGGATTGTTGTGAGGAGTTTTCCTCTGGACTTATTATTATTTGTTGGTTATTTCATTACTTCGTTATGGTGAATGGATTATGTTGTTCTTCCATTATTCTTTTATTGCATGTTAATCAGACTTGAGTTAAAATTTGGCAACTTACTTTTTAAATACTAGGCGGTTAGTAATTATTAAAATGTTTTCGACAGTGATGCTATTAACTGAACCAACTTGGCATTTTGTATTGATTTAATAAAGGAGTAGCTACCCGGTATTTAATTAGTCGGGGTGTCACAGGTGGTATCAGAGCATCAGGTTCTAGTGTCCTTTAGGATCTGTACGGCTTATTATGTTTCCGCTGAGCTTTCTTTGATGTAGAGCCCTATATTTTAGGACTGTTGTATTCTTTTGTATATGCTACGTTCTTCAGCTATTTTGAGTTTATAACTGCGAACTTATAAACTTTATTCTTATTTCAGATGCCTCCACGACGTGCACAACGGATTTCCTGGGATGCAACGCCAGAACCACAGCTCGCACTAGTTCAGGGCACGATGAATGCCGTTGAGGTTGCAGCCATTGTGGCCCAGGCGGTAAATGCCGCACTAGCCGTAGTTCAGCAGGCACCACCTCAGGCGCCAGTATCCGCGCCAGTTCAGGCACCTGCATTCCCGTCTTCTTGGGAACGTGTTCGATATGCTTTCCAGAAAGCACACCCACCGGATTTCGCAGGTAGCTCTGATGTTGTGGTTTCGAGTCAGTGGAAGAAGGATATTCAGCGGCACTTGAGGATGTATGAGTGCACCGATGTCCAGAAGCAGATACTAGCTACCTTTAAGCTAGTGGGGTCTGCACTGCAGTGGTGGGAGTCTATTACCACCGTGGAGGAGAGAGACACTCTCACTATTCAGGAGTTTTGGGTGCGGTTCGACCGCAAGTACTTTCCGTCAGCTGTTCACACGGAGATGAGGAGGAAGTTGATGAGCCTTCGACCGGAGGGTAAGACTGTGGCCGAGTATGAGGCCGAATTCACTAATCTTTTGAACATTGTTTCGGATGAGATACCGATAGAGGAGAAGAAGATACAGAAATTTACAGACAGGTTGACTTGGAGGATCCGTCAGCATTTGTTGGGGAACCTATCGTTGGCCACTTACTCTGATGTGGTTAACGCTGCACTGTTACACTGCCAGGATCATCGCTTTCACATGGCTGAGGGCAAGCGATCGGGAGAGTCCAGCCATCAGGGCAGGACTGGAGGAAATGGTGCCAGTGGGGCACAATCTGTTCAGGGGCAGAGACAGGGCGACCAGGGTTCCCAGCAGGGGGATCACAAGAGGTTCAGGTCGGTAAATTTCAGGCACGGACAGGGAGGTTTCCGACAGGGCCATCAGGGTCCGAATGGCCATCAGAACCAGCAGGGTCAGAATGGTCAATAGCAGTTTCAGCAGGGCCAGTGGAGGAACGGTAACGGCCACCAGGGCCGGGGGCAGCAGGGACAGAGAGGGGGGAACTTCCCGGGGAAGTGTTTCGTTTGTGGCAAGACTGGCCATAAACGCCAGGACTGTCCTGATAGGGGCAGGGCCCCGCAGCAGTAGCAGGGTGCTCGACATGAGCCACAAAGGCCACTTTTTCCACCTGCCCTCCCAGCTCCAGCCCAGGTGCCAGCACTACCAGCCATTCCAGCAGTTCCTGTGCAGCAGGGGCAGTTACAGTATGGACGTGTCTATAACGTCCACCAGGCAGCAGCTCCACAGGCACCACCCGCGATTGAGGGTATGTTTCCTATCCATGGCACTATGGGTCGGGTTTTGTTTGATACGGGGGCAACGCACTGTTTTATAGCTACACATTTTGCAAAGGCCTTAAGGTTGTTAGCCACAGCAGAGAGCACAATGACGTGTGTAGACTCACCATTGGGGAGTGGGTCACTTATTTTCTTTATATGCCGGGGAGTGGGGGTAGAGATTGGTAGTTTGGTATTACCTGCAGACATATTGGTATTAGATATGCATGTGCACGATGTGATTATCGGTATGGATTGGCTCGCTGATTATAGAGCCATGATTGATTGCTTCGGTGGGAGCATTGTTTTTGCCATTCCGGGGCAAGAGATGTTTGTAGTGGCGATGCCTCGCCCAGAGGGAGGTTCGACCGCTCATTTGTACTACATAGAGGAGGATACCTCTAAGGAGGTTGCGATTCCTTTAGATTCGATCCCAGTTGTCAGGGAGTATTCTGACGTGTTTCAGGAGATACCAGGCCTACCCCCCAGTTGAGAGATAGACTTTGTCATAGACTTATTGCCAGATACGAGACCTATAGCACGCGCACCGTACCGTATGGCTTCGGCAGAGATGCGAGAGTTACGAGATCAGATTGAGCAGTTGTTGGGTCAGGGGTTTATACGGAGGAGTACTTCGCCGTGGGGTGCCCATGTGTTGTTCGTGAAGAAGAGATATGGTTCACTAAGATTGTGTGTGGACTACCGAGAGTTGAATAAGGTCATGATACGGAATAAGTATCTGTTGCCTCGAATCGATGACTTATTCGACCAATTGAGAGGAGCTTCTTTCTTCTCGAAGATTGATTTGCGATCGGGATACCATCAGTTGCGTATCAGGGAAGAGGATGTCTCGAAGACTGCGTTCTTAACGAGATATGGTTCTTACGAGTTTCAGGTTATGCCTTTTGGTTTTACCAACGCTCCAGCAGTGTTTATGGACTTGATGAATAGGGTGTTCAGAGAGTTCCTTGATCAGTTCGTCATTGTCTTCATCGATGATATTCTGGTTTACTCCCAGACCGAGGAGGAGCACGCAGAGCATTTGAGGCAGGTTTTGCAGACGCTACGTCGGAACGAGCTGTATGCAAAATATGAGAAGTGCGGGTTTTGGCTGAAGGAGGTCTAGTTTTTGGGACACATTATTTCCGACCGGGGAATATCTGTTGATCCGGGGAAGGTATCCTCGGTGAGGGAGTGGGGACAGCCCACGACACCAATGGAGATCCGTAGTTTCTTGGGACTAGCAGGATACTACAGGAGATTCATTCGGGGATTTTTGAAGATAGCGGGTCCTTTGACACATCTGACTCGTAAGGGTGTGCCATTCATCTGGAGTAATGTCTGTCAGTTGGCATTTGATGAGTTGAAGGATAAGTTGACCTCAACACTTGTGTTAGCATTGCCGAGACCGGGAGTTGAGTATCTAGTCTACACCGATGCGTCCTTGCAAGGACTTGGAGGTGTATTGCAGCAGGAGAGTCAGGCCATAGCTTATGCTTCTCGTAAGCTTAAGCCTCATGAGAAGAATTACCCCACTCATGATTTGGAATTGGCGGCAGTGGTATTTGCCCTTCGGATTTGGAGACATTACCTTTTGGGGGAGAAGTTCTGATTGTTCACAGACCACAAGTCCCTACAGTACCTATTCACACAAAAGGAGTTGAATATGCGGCAGCGAAGGTGGCTTGAGTTTGTGAAGGACTATCAGTTTGATATCCAGTATCACCCGAGGAAGGCTAACGTGGTAGCAGACGCGTTGAGCCGTAGGTCAGTAGATGAGGTGGCAGGGGTGTGGAAGGCCAAGTGGAAGGAGTTGGGACACCAGGATGCAGTGGCCCGATCATTCATGTCTGTGATGACTGTTACGTCGCAGATTGTCACGAAAGTGGTAAAGGCATAGGCAAATGACTCGTTCTGTCAGGAGCTGATAGTTCGATTACTAGCAGAGGGAGCCGAATCCTATACCGTTAGCTCAGACGGAGGATTACGCTTCAATGGGAGATTAGTAGTTCCGGAAGGAGAGGAATTGCGGCACAAGGTGATGGCAGAGTCTCACGGCTCACGGTTCGCGGTTCATCCCGGTGGGGACAAAATGTACCAAGACATGAGACGACAGTATTGGTGGAGCGGGATGAAGAGAGATATTGCCGTGTTTGTTTCAAAATGCGCCACTTGTCAGCTAGTAAAAGTGGATCATCAGAGACCGGCAGGACTTCTACAGCCATTGGAGGTCCTGATGTGGATGTGGGAGAGCATATCCATGGACTTTATCATGGGGTTGCCTACGTCACAGAGAGGTCACGACTCCATTTGGGTAATTGTGGACAGGTTGACCAAAGTCGCTCATTTTCTACCCGTAAGGACAGACTACACTACGGGACAGTATGCCCAGCTCTTTATTGCAGAGATAGTGAGACTTCACGGTGTGCCCCTAAATATCGTGTCTGACCGAGACAAGATATTTGTTTCACAGTTTTGGGAAAGTTTTCAGGAGGCCATGGGCACGGAATTGCGGTTGAGTACGGCGTACCACCCGCAGACCGATGGGCAGACCGAGCGTACAAACCATATGTTGGAGGATATGCTACGTATGTGCATCATTGATTTTGGGGGTGGATGGGATAAGTATCTTCCACTGGTGGAGTTTGCTTACAAAAACTCCTACCGGTTCACTATTGGCATGGCTCCATTTGAGGCGTTGTATGGTAGACCTTGTCGTTCCCCAGCATGTTGGTTGGAGGTGGGGGACAACAAACTACTTGGGCCGGAAGTGATTCAGGATACTTCGGCGAGGATAGAATTGATTCGGAGTCGCATTCGGGTAGCTCAGGATCGGCAGAAGAGCTATGCTGATGCGAAGAGGTTCTTCAGAGAGTTCCAAGTGGGGGACCAGGTTTTGCTCAGAGTATCTCCTATGAAGGGGATTATGCGTTTCGGGAAGAAAGGGAAGTTGGCACCGAGATATGTGGGACCATTTCCTATTATTGAGCGAATTGGACCGGTTGCGTATAGACTTGGGTTACCGGAGCATTTGCATCGGATTCACGATATATTTCATATTTCCTCGCTAAGGAAATATCTTAGAGACGATTTGGCTCATTCTCATATTGCTTTGGAGGACATCGATCTCCAGCCTGATAGCTCCTATGAGGAGGGGCCGATTGCTATTTTGGACCGAAGTGAGCGAAAACTGCGGTCAAAGATAGTTCCGTTAGTACGTGTTTAGTGGCGACATCATAATGTCGAGAAGTCCACATGGGTGCGCGAGGATGAGATGCGCGAACGTTATCCAAAGTTGTTCTTACCAGGTACTTTCTAGTTCCGAATTTCGGGACGAAATTCAGTTATTAGGGGGAAGTATGTAATACCCCGTATTTTTGTGATATTTATTTATGGGATTAATTGAATTAAATGTGTATTAATTGGAAATTAATCCGGATTAAAATACTAGCGAGATGCGAGTTGGTATTTGATTATAATGTGTATATATGATTATATATGAACATTGAATTATGAAACTTGTCGTGAGATTGAAATACGGTAATTTGGAAATTTTGTTGAGACGCGTGTGACAGTCGCGTCAGGAACATATTTATTTTAATTAAAAAGTGAATTTTATTTCTATTAACCGTATGGTCGTTTTGAGTGCGCCAACGCGTCCGGAAGGGTTGAGATAGTCAGAAAACACTAGCCGGGGGTTTAGTTTGGGTCCCGGAGAATTTTTAGGCCATACCGGCAACATATAAGGGTAGTTTGGTAATTTTGGATTTTTGGGAATTAAAACCCACGAAAATTTGGAATTAATATCTGATTTGGCAATTACCCACTAACCCACTAATAACCTAATAGGCTACGGAGGTTATTGGAATTAGTTCCAAAAGAGTTCTTAAGGCAAACCCTAGCCACCATTGTCACTTTGGAGAAGAAGGCTTGTACAGAGAGAGGAGAGGAGAATTCCGCAGAGAGAGAGAGAATCATCCAGCAATTCGACATCAAAATCAGAGATACACATAAGGCAAGTGGTTTAATTTCGTTTATTATAAAGAATGTTTCTTCCATGCGTAGGAAATTGACAAAATTTGTATTGTTCTTGGGAGATTGATGAAAACCCATTAAATTGGAATTTGAAACTTGTACTTTGATGAGGAATTGCATGTAGAACTGTATGTAGGTGATTAATCTGATGATAATATATTTTGGATGAAACAAAAAAATGGATTTAATTAGACTCATTGGGGATTTAAGAATTTTAGGGTTCATGTTCATGTGATTTGGGGATAAATGGAGGGATTTGATGATTCAATAATGTTTAGGAAAGAATTGGCCCTATATAAACGTTAATATATGACCTAAGTATATTTAGGATTGATTAGAACCCATGTACAATTGTTGGTTTGATGTTTAGAGGAGATTAGAGGTGAAGAAAAGTTGGAAAAACGAGTTAAAGAATTTCTGGGCTCGAAACTGGCCTCTCGTTAGAAGACCTACCCAGGTCGTTCGAACGAGCTCGTTCGAACGAGCTTCTAACGAGTGGACAGTTTGCCTTCTAACGAGTTGAATGTTTGTTCGATGCCTTTCGTTCGAACGAGATTTCGTTAGATACCCAGTTCGTTCGAACGAACTCTCGTTCGAACAGCCTCGTTCGAACGAGACTTCTAACGAGCTGACAGTTTGGGCTTTTTAGCCTGTTTTAATCCCGAGTGTCCCGTAACCTTGTTTATATGTAGAGATAACACTTCCTTGATGAGTAATTGATATATTAGGGATATTTGGGATATAATGAGGAGTAAAACCTAGAAGTGTAGTTTGAACCGAAGGGAAAATATGAATTAGGACGAGAGTGTCTATTACGATGCGAGAACTATTGACGACCTAAATAATTATATTAACCGGGAACATATAAATTGTGTAGCATTATATGTCGGTACGAGAATGAGAAGTATACCACAACTATATTACGGTGATTACTAAGATGTGTGCATACTTAGTATATGTATATGATTTTGTGTATGACATACCTACCATACTTGCTATCACGGGAGGTTTACGTTCGCTTAGGGCCCTCTAATCCTTGTGTTGCCCGGATTTAGATTGGTACCTCGATGAACATAGGTCAGAGAAGGACTTATTGGGATATTAATAAGTCTGCTGATCGTGGGAGCGCAGGTATGTGCGTGACCCATGTGATGTGACTGTGTTCGCCTCCATTGTTTGTGATTGTTGTTATCTGAGAACGATTCCTGAGAGATTCGGAATGCATGATCCTTATGTACGTGATGTACCGGAATGGATAGCAGAGTATGTGTGCACCGCAACTTAGTCTCGGGGTGCTTGTATTGTATATTTATGACGTGAATAATATACACTTAATTAATGGGAACTTTCATGTTGGTATTGTGGAAATGTTTTGAGAGAACATAATGGGTTAACTGATAGTGAATTGTATTACTAATTGAGAATCCGAGTTTAAGTAAAGCCCTCTATTTAATTGATAACGCTAGAATGTAATATGGGAATTGAGTAGTAAGGGGTAGAACTTATTACGGTTTGGTTAGATATGTATGTCATTTAGATGGGTACGGTACGTTAGGAGTGCACATGTAGTCGAGAGGTGAGAATTTCATGTGAGTGCACGTCCTAACATGTATTTTGCATTTAATGTTTTAATGTTATTAAAACACTTGATGTTTTTAAAAATGATTTTTCCACTTTCGGGCTCTGACCCATTTGCTTTCAAATCTATTTTTGTAAAAACCATTTTAGGTGCCCAGCCACAAGGACACCATGCTTAGGATCCTCATTCAGGTGACGAGCTGTAGCTGTTTGTGGAAGTTACAGGACTTTGCTTGTAGACGCGTCATCTATCTTGACTCTATATCCAGCATTTATCAGTTGTAGGGCATATCGCCCATTTCTTTTAGAGTCATTTCTTTTATTTCAGTTATTCAGACTTCTGGCATGTAATTAATTCAGGATTCAGACTTGCCATACTATTTTCAGTTGTGGGATTGTTGTGAGGAGTTTTCCTCTGGACTTATTATTATTTGTTGGTTATTTCATTACTTCGTTATGGTGAATGGATTATGTTGTTCTTCCATTATTCTTTTATTGCATGTTAATCAGACTTAAGTTAAAATTTGACAACTTACTTTTTAAATACTAGGGGGTTAGTAATTATTAAAATGTTTTCGACAGTGATGCTATTAACTGAACCAACTTGGCATTTTGTATTGATTTAATAAAGGAGTAGCTACCCGGTATTTAATTAGTCGGGGTGTCATAGGTGGTATCAGAGCATCAGGTTCTAGTGTCCCTGGGCAGTTGTATGGCTTGCTAGGCAGGAAGATTCTTGACAAGACCACCAAAATATACACAATAATCTCCAGGTCACTATTATACCCTTTTACAGTAAGAGGTATCTAGGCAACCCGTTTTCCTTTAGGGTTTCTTTTAGCGTCTTCCCTATCCTTAGCAACAACTTTGTTTTCCATGAAATAAAAATAGCGGATGAGCTTCGAGAAGGTACACGTATTGGATATTTCTTGGTGGGACCTTTTAACCTCTTTCATATGGCTTCTTCTTCCTTCGAGAGAGCTTTCTCGAAGAACGTTTCATTTCCAGCAGCATCCACCTTCAGAAACTCACACACACCTTCCAACGCTATTGTAAATTAACCCTAAGCACTTATAAAAGTATGAGACCTATTGCTCCATCGAGAAACCAGTAGTCTCAAGGTGTTGTTATTTTTATCAAGAGCCAAGTTTCCAAATAATATGGAAGATGATAGATCCACTTGAGAAAACATGGCAACATACTTGCCATGGATATAGTTTGTCCACGCACCCAAGCCATCATGCACACCTCCGACTGACTCAAATTTAATGCTGGAATAAAGTTGGAAGAAGACTGTCTCTTTTGGGACTAGGTTAATTATTTCTTAAATTCTAATCCCATTTCCAAAGTTCTCAACTTCATACTAAGGAGTTCAGGTGTGAGATTTTGATCATCCATCTCCTCGATTGCATATCTTTTATTATCAAATTTCTGTGGAAGTGATCTTAGTATTTTAGAGACAATTTCATTTCTATCATATACAATCCCATTGGCATGCAATTTGGTCACAATGTCTATCAATCTAATAGAGAAGTCATCGAATGACTCAATCTCAGTCATGATCAAGGAGTTGTACTGTTGGATTAATATTTGTGTTTTAACAACTTTAACTCTGGTGTCACCCTCATGTGCAGTCACTAAGGTGTCCCATACTTCCTTAGAGGTAGTACATAATGATATCCTCTTAAATTCGTGTTCATTGATAGACATGAATATGGCATTTTTGCCTTTGTTATTATTAAGAGAAGTCTGTTTCTCTTCTTTAGTGAATTCACTTAGCAACTTTCTAATCCTCACAGTACTTCCTTCAGCAGCTGGTTTAGTAGGAAAAGTATAACCATTTTCAATAGCATCCCAAACATCATCTCCCACTGTCCCTTGTATGAAAGCAACCATCCTTACCTTCCAGTAAGGAAAATTAGTTCCATCAAAGAGGGGGCCTGGACAGGTGACCCAGTCTCTAAAATTTCTTGTCTATAATTTGTTTTGAGAAAACAATTTCAGAACTCAAGATCTAAAGAATTTTGAAAAACCAAAGCTCTGATACTAATTGAAAAAGTACCACTTAAGTCGTTTAATATAAGATTAAACTATCTTAATGGCTCCGAACAGTTTGTTGAAGAAACTCTTTTCTTAAAACAAATTTCTTAACATAAGATGTGTAAAACAGTATGGACGAGTTATTTAAGGTATAGGTTTACCAGTTTTGAAAACCAAAACTTATAAAGAAATCAAATCAACACAGCCTTAAGAAAGGGATGAGAGGAAGATGAAGTATATAAGTACAATTTTTAACGTGGTAAAACCCCACCCAATTGGGAAAACATCCGCGGAGGACTCTACACCTCAAAAGTAAAAAATCACTAAAATAGAGTAACAAGTTACAAACTATATAACAATCAAGCCTAAACTAAGTTCAGATATTGTATCAACTCCTCTAGCATTTTCTGACTTCTCCCAAGGCTCTGATGTTGTTGATGTTCTCTCAGCTTTGTAACTCCACTCCTTTTAGCTTTATGTCGACTCAACTGTTCAGAATCTCTCTACCAACACTGTTTAGTGTTGTAGTGTGAAAGTGTAAGTGGCGATGTGCTCTAAATCACATGCATGCAACCGACACACACTTATTACATACCAAATGATTATCAAATTAAAAACAGATTCTAAAATGCAATGAAGATTTCTAAAATCAGTTTGATTGAAACTTAAGACTTTGGACCTTTCACTTTATACACAGATCAAGAGGGAATCTTGCTATACAAAAGAGCCAAGATCCTAAACACTTTTGTTATTCGAAAATATTTACAAATATTTCACAAAATGTGAAATAATTGAAAGTGTAAATCCCCAATCAAGATCTTAACTAGATCTAAGTCTGAGTACTCTCAAAAACTGAAATAAAAAATGATTTTGTCGGTTTAGGATTTGAACAAAACATAACAGTTTAAAACAACCAACAAAAATGAGATTTCTCGAAAGAATAAATCAAAACCAGTAAGATAAACGTGAAGTGCACCACAGACTCACAAATCTCAGATTTTTATGAAAGAAAATAAGATTTGGAAAATGTGACTGGTTGGAGAAGAGATTAAGAATAAGAGAGGATGGATCTTCTCAAATCTAGAACTAACTCAACTCTCAGAACTACTTTCAGGTGAGATTTGGCCGGAGTTAGTTTAGGTTTTTGTTTTTTTCTCTCTTTTTCTTCTCTCTCTCTCTCTCTCTCTCTCTCTCTCTCTCTCTCTCTTCTCTCTTTTTTTCTCTAAAAATTAGGTGAGCCAAAAGTTAGAATTGAAAGGAAGAAGTCTCCTTTTATACAAGGAAGAAAAGGCTCTGGAAGATCTCAAGCAAATGAACGATCAAGATTTGATCGAAGGAAATCTAATGGCTACCAACACATCGCGATTATAAAGACTCTGATTGGTTTAAATGTAAACACAAGGATCAGGTAAGAATGCATGTAGGCCATAGATTAAAACGATCCAAGGGTTCTCAATCAACCTCAGGTATGTGAGTGCAAAGAAGCACATATCCAACCGTTATAAGTCCAACACGTGTAAAGCTGAGATGACATATAAAATGCGTATTTTTGGTCTTGCAGAAATATAAAATTTACCCATAATATTATCTAGTGCTTTCGGTTTTTACCCAAGACAAGTTTTAACAGCTTTTCTTAATTACAAAACAACCCACAACATTTATTAAAACCAATTTTAAATTTCAAAAATTGTTTAAAAAATCTTAGAAATGATTTAGAATATCCCAAAAATTATGGAAAAATTATTTTAATGGGATTTAACTCACCCCCCCCCCCCCCCCCCATATCATGAATAATGCAACACATGAATGTAATACTAGGTGAGGTGTTGGTGTTCTACCTTTAGGGACAATTTGAGGAATTCAAAATAAAGAGTATGAAGACTTTTTGGTCAAACTAGGATATGACTCAATTTTGTCACTATTTCTAAACTAGATGACCACCTGTATAATATAGACTCAAGTGAGTCAAAGATATGGGGCGCTTCAATCTCCCCCTTTGGAAATATGAGACAAAATCTCCTTTGAGTAATCGAGGACTCGTAGGGATACAAAAGAAATAAGAAAATCCTATTCCTATACTAAAATTTTATCCAACTAATATCCTAGAAAAAGAAAATTACATAACTCAACTAATTATTGACCAATACCCTATCAAAATTCTGATGAAACTGAAGGTATTGATTCCTAAAAATGAGATAACTAAGATCAAGCTTTTTAGTTGAGAATACAAGAATAATGTCCTAGAAGACTCAAATTTCCCCCCCATTTTGTCTCAAATGGACAAAGGGCAAAGAAAACAAGTATGAAACAATAAATCATTATTCTGCCATAACCATACAAATAGATTTGCTAAACGATTCAAATCGAAGATAGTCAAATAGTTTAGTGAACAAGTCAGCTAATTACAATTCAGGAGTCGGGTAATTAATTTCTAACTCCTTAGATTCAACAAACTCGCGTATGAAATGATATCAGATTTTAATATGTTTGGTACGAGTGTGCTAAACTGGATTTTTAGAAATATTAATCGCGCTTTGATTATCACAATAAAGATGTAACTTATCTTCAGTTATACTATAATCTTTCAGCATTTGTTTTAGCAAAAGTAATTGAGCACAACAACTTCCTGCGGTAATATATTCGGATTCGGCAGTAGATGAGGAAGTGAAATTTCGTTTCTTACTACTCCATCCAACCAAATTGTTACCAATGTAGTAACATGCTCCTGAAGTACTCTTACTATCATCGGAACAACCGACCCAATCAACATTGATGTATCCTACTATAGTACTAGAAGTTTCTTTGGTGTACCAAAGTCCTAAGTTTAGAGTGCCTTTAATGTATTTTATAATTCTTTCGAGGCATAATAGATGACTCTCTTTAGTATTTGTTTGATATCGGGCACACACACGCAGACAGAGTATATGATATCAGGACGAGAGGCAATAAGGTAAAGTAGGCTTCCTATCATACTACTGTATAATGTAGAATCGATAGATTTACCATTCTCATCTTTAAAAAGTTTGACAGAAGTACTCATAGGAGTCCTAGCTTCTTTTGTTGTTTCTAGGCCAAACTTCTTGACAATCTCTAAAGCGTATTTGGATTGAAATACAAATAAGCCATCTAAATTTTGTTTAACTTGAAGCCCTAAGAAGAATTGTGACTTCCCCATAAGTGACATTTGAAATTCTTTGTGCATAATGTCCGAGAAGGTCTTAACTTATAAAGATGAGGGGGATCCATATATGATATCGTCAACATAAACTTGGGCTATAGTAATATTGTTCTTAAAATGTTTGAAAATTAAGTTTTGGTCATTCCCGCCTCTCCTAAAACCTTTGTCTAAAAGAAAGGTGGATGGACGTTCATACTGAGTTCTAAGAGCTTGTTTTAACCCATATAGATCTTTTTTAATATGATGGACATAATTTGGATGATGAGGGTCAATGAACCCTTTGGGTTATTCTACATAGGTCTCCTTAGTCAAGATGCCATCAAGGAAAACAGATTTAACATCCATTTAATATAGAGTGAAATGCAAATGACAAGCTATTGCAAAAAGTAAGCGAATAGACTCGAGGCGAGAGATATGAGCAAAATTTTCCTCGAAATCTATTCCTTCAATCTTAGAGTTGCCCTGGACAATTAATCTAGCTTTATAATCTAGCTTTATTCCGAATAATCATCCCAGATTCATGTTTTTTATTTTTAAAAATTCAACTTGTGCCGATAACCCTTTTATTTTCAGGCCTCAGTACAAGATACCATACATCATGAATGATAAATTGAAGAAGTTCCTCCTGCATAGCACTTATCTACAAAGAGTTATTTAAGGATTCATTTACAGTCTTTGGCTCAATAAGAGACACAAAGCATGCAAAATAAGAAATACTACGAACTTAAAATCTTGTACGAATAGGCTCAGTAGGATTACCAACTACACTATATAAAGGATGATCTTTGGAGACCCAGTTAGGTACTTCAGGGGTCTCAGTTGGTAAGTATTCAGTTATTTCTGGAGAGTCATAATTTAAAATGTTTTCGGACTCATTCGCAATAGCTGGTTCTTTGATCTTACTTTCTATATTAGTGTCACTTACAACCTGATTAACGGATTCCATCATGGTTTTGGTACAAAAGTTGTAGACACGGTCGGCTCTACTATTTGGAGAATATCCTAAGAAAATGACTTTATCTCCCCGGGTTTCGAATTTAGACAGATGTTCTCTATCCTTACAGACATAACAAGTGCTACCAAAGGTTCTAAAGTTTTTTAGGTTCGGTTTCTTCCCATACCAATACTCATAATATGTTTGTTCGATATTTTTCCCTAAGTAAACACGATACAGGCTGTACGAATGGATTCTACCCAAAAATATTTAGGTAGATTCTTCGATTGAATCATCACACCGGCCATTTCTTGATGAGTGAGATTTTTACGCTTAGCAATTCCATTTTGTTGAGGTGTCTTAGGGGCACTAAATTCATGTTTGTAACCATTATAGTCACATTATTCGATGACACATTAATCTATGAATTCTCCTCCTCTATCACTACGAATTCTATCTACTTGGGAATCCTTTTCATTTTCTATACGAACTAAGATTTTCAAAAACTTACGAAAAGTTTCTGACTTGTGTTTAAAATGGCAACCAAGTTAAATTGAGTGAAGTCATTAACCATAACTAATATATAACTGTTGCCACAAAGACTAATAGTACGAGAAGGACCCATTAAGTCTATATGGATGAGTTCTAGAGGTTTAATGTATAGAACTTCTTTAACTTTCTTGTGGGGAGCCTTAACAATTATTCCTTCTTGACAGGGACCACATATGATGTTTGAAATATGTTTGATATTAGGAAGACCTCTAACTATCTCTTGGGAGCAAAATTTACTAAGACTATCATAGTTAATGTGACTCAACCTATTATGCCATGTCTCATTGTCATCCATTCTGGCAATGTTACAAACCTCTGTACTTGGATTGACTGTGTAACAATTATCTGGAGTACGGAGTCTTGTAATAATGCTATCACCTTTTTCATTTAAAATTTTGTAATTGTTCTTTGAAAAGGTGACAATATAATTGGAGTCACAAAACTATTATATACTTAGTAAATTGGCTTTAAGACCTTTTACCAAGAGAACATTTTCAAGAACGGGTAATCCTTTTTCATGGAGAGTTCCTTTACCAATGATTTGGGCTGATACACCATCTCCAAACAAAACTTTTCCTTCGTAGAAGTTAGTTTTGTTTGAAAGTTTGGAATAATCCCCGGTCATATGTTTGGAATAGCGAGAGTCTAAATACCATCCAGATGTTGTGTGTTTAGCTTTAAAAGCACTCATCCCAATATTGCATTTCAACTGGGGTAATAAATAATCTTTTCTGACCCAAATTGCTTTAGTTTTCAATTTGTGCTTATTAGCTCCTATTTGATAAAACTTGCGAGCTTCTTTCTTTTCTTTAAAATATTTTGCGCATGTTTATAAGTATTATAGGCAGTTTGAGAAATTGGTTTAGAAAAGAATCGAGGTTTCCTTTTTGTTGATGATCTTTTAGTATTAGTCCTTCTCTTTCTGTTTCGATAGTTAGAATTCTTATCTGGCTATCTAGGAAGGATATAGTTGTTTCGACTTCTCTTAGAATAGTTGAAGTTATGGTAAACATGAGAGTTATAGACTGGATTATATAGACGTTTGGAATAGCAATCATCAAGGGAATGTCCATAGACATCACAATAGGAGCAGTAAAGATGGCACGCAGAACTCATAACCTTAGGAAAATTGTTATTCGAAGGCTTGTCTAGGTTTTGAGCTCTAGTCTTATTCCTAGCTAGCACATAATGAAATGACGAATCAGCTTGTCGAATAGGGGGCAAACGTATTTAGTTCAACATTATGCTTAGAGTTACTTGATTCACCAATGTCTAACTTCTGTTGTTTTATATCAAACTCATTATTCGAACTTTGAAAGTCTGGACAAGTTTCAATAGGTCTTTTGCCATCAGATACAAACTTTATTGTTTCTAAGTTTTTAGTTTGTGCCTTAGAGTTGGGACAAAATCCTATTCCAGTAATTGGTCTTACTTTATACAACATAGTCTTCAAAACAGTTAGAATTATTTTCACAATTTAAATTTTTTTTGAAGACTGTTGATGTCTTTTCTTTTGTTTGTTCCAATTCTAACAATGTTCCTTTGTATTTCTTTTTCAGAATTTCATTCGAGTCAGACAATTCTTTCAGTTTTTGTTCAACATTTTTGGTTTCATTCTCATGAGTTAGACATTGAGTAGTATACTCTTCATCATTCTGTTTGATCATATGACTTAGAGCTTCTATCTTCTGGGTAAGATCTTTGTCAATCTTTTCAAGTCTAGTACTTTTCTTAAGAGTTTTTGTATATAGTGTGTGAATATCAGGAAGCTCATCATTGTTGGAGTCACTAAGTGTGCAGTGTGAAGTGTCCCCTATCGATTTATTTTTAGGACTCACACACCCATTGACATCAATAATAGAGTGTTCCCTTTGACTCTCACACACATGGCGTTTGAAGTATTGTCAGCATTCTCAAGAAATAAGGTAGATAAACCAGTAGGCATAATATCAGTTAACATAGCATGAGCAGATTCCTCATCATCAATGTAGATTATCTTAGAAAAGAATGACTTACAAGGATCAAAAGTGTTAGATGACCCATGTTCATCATTTTTAGATTCACTTGAGTCATCCCAAGTCTTGCATAGATGAGCCCTAATATGTTTGTGAATTTTGTCTAAGTTAACTCTACACTCACTAGCCATCTGTCCTAACTTTCCACATCTATAACATTCAACATTTTTAAGTCTCTCTCTAAAGTCTCTTGTGATTATCAGTCTGATGTTTGTCTTGTCTTCTCTCATGAGGTCTATTATTAGATTGGTTTGGATAAGTAGGTTTGCCTTGCCTTTTTGCTATTTTATTTCGAAAGTTCACAATTTTCTTAAACTGCTTAGACATCAAAGCTAGCTGATTATCCAGATTATCTAAATTAGAATCCTCATCAGAGTCTAAGTCAATGTCAAGTATACTAAATTCAGGTGTGGTTAACTTAAATGAAAAAATAAGATTGGAAGCAGACTGTCTCTTTTGGGACTGGGTTAATTGTTTCTTAAATTCTAATTACATTTCCACAGTTCTCAATTTGCTACTAAGGAGTTCAGGTGTGAATTTTGATCATCCATCTCCTCGATTGCATATCTTTTATTATCAAATTTCTGTGGAAGTGATCTTAGTATTTTAGATACAATTTCCTTTCTATCATATACAATCCCATTGGCATGCAATTTGGTCAGAGTGTCTGTCAATCTAATATAGAAGTCATCAAATGACTCAGTCTCAGTCATGATCAAGGAGTTGTACTGCTAGATCAACATTTGTGTTTTAGCGGCTTTAACTCTAGTGTCACCCTCACGTTCAGTCACTAAGGTGTCCTATGCTTCCTTAGAGGTAGTACAAAATGATATCCTCTTAAATTCATGTTCATTGATAGACATTAATATGGCATTTTTGCCTTTGTTATTGTTAAGGGAAGTATGTTTCTCTTCTTTAGTGAATTCACTTAGCAACTTTCTAATCCTCAAAGTACTTCCTTCAACGGCTAGTTTAGTAGGAAAAGTATAACCATTTTCAATAGCATCCCAGACATCATCTCCCAATGTCCCTTGTATGAAAGCAATCATCCTTACCTTCCAGTAAGGAAATTTGGTTCCATCAAAGAGAGGGGGCCTGGACAGGTTACCCAGTCTCTCAAATTTCTCGTCCATAATTTGTTTTGAGAAAATAATTTCAGAAACTTAAGATCTAAAGAATTTCGAAAAACCAAAGCTCTGATACCAATTGAAAAGTACCACTTCAGTCGTTTAATATAAGATTAAACTATCTTAATGGCTCCGAATAGTTTGTTGAAGAAACTATTTTCTTAAAACAAATTTCTTAACACAAGATATGTAAAACAGTATAAACGAGTTATTTATGGTATAGGTTTACCAGTTTTGAAAACCAAAAAGTTATAAAGAAATCAAATCAACACAGCCTCAAGAAAGGGATAAGAGGAATGGGAAGTACACAAGTACAATTTTTAACGTGGTAAAACCCCGCCCAATTGGGGAAACATCCACGGAGGTCTCTACACCTCAAAAGTAAAAAAATCACTAAAATAGAGTAACATGTTACAAACTATATAACAATCATGACACACAATCAAACCTAAACAAAGTTCAGAAATTGTACCAAATCCTCTGGCGTTTTCTGAATTTTCCCAAGGCTCTGATGTTGTTGATGTTCTATCAGCTTTGTAACTCCACTCCTTTTAGCTTTACGTCGACTCAAATGTTCAGAATCTCTCTACCAACACTGTTTGGTGTTTTAATTTGAAAGTTTAATTGGTGATGTGCTCTAAATCACATGCATGCAACCCCCCCACACTTATTATAGGCAAAATGATTATCAAATTACAAACATATTCTAAAATGCAATGAAGATTTCTAAAACCAGTTTGATTGAAACTTAAGACTTTGGATCTTTCACTTTATCCACAGATCAAGAGGGAATCTTTCTATACAAAAGAGCTAAGATCCTAAACACTTTCGTTATTTGAAAATATTTACAAATATTTCATAAAATGTGAAATATTTGAAGTGTAAATTCCCAATCAAGATCTGAACTAGATCTAAGTTTGAGTACTCTCAAAAACTGTTATCATAAATGATTTTGTTGGTTTAGGGTTTGAACAAAACATAACAGTTTAAAACAACCAACAAAAATGAGATTTTTAGAAAGAAGAAATCAAAACGAGTAAGATAAATGTGAAGTGTATCACAGACTCACAAATCTCAGATTTTTATGAAAGAAAATAAGATTTGGAAAACGTGACTGGTTGGACAAGAGATTAAGAATAAGAGAGGATGTATCTTCTCAAATCTATAACTAACTCAACTCTCAGAACTATTTTCAGGTGAGATTTGGCTGGAGTTAGGTCTGGGTTTTATTTTCCTCTCTCTTTTTCTTTTCTCCCTCTCTCCCTCTCTCTCTCTCTCTCTCTCTCTCTCTCTCTCTTCTCTTTTTTTTCTCTCTAAAAAATGAGGTGAGCCAAAAGTTAGAATTGAAAGGACGAAGTCTCCTTTTATACAAAGAGGAGAAGGCTCTGGAAGATCTCAGGCAAATGAATGATCAGGATTTGATAGAAGGAAATCTAATGGCTACCAATGCACCACGATTATAAAGACTTTGATTATTTTAAATGTAAACGCAAGGATCAGGTAAGGATGCATGCAGGCCGTAGATTAAAATGATCCAAGGGTTCTCAATCAACCTCAGGTATGTGAGTGTAAAGAAACATAAATCCAACCGTTATAAGTCCAACATGTGTAAGGCTGAGATGACAAATAAAACGCGTATTTTTGTTCTTACAGAAAACCAAAATTTACCCACGAAATTATCTAGCGCTTTAGATTTTTACCCAAGCCAAGTTTTAACAACTTTTCTTAATTATAAAACAACCCACAACATTTGTAAAAACCAATTTTAAATTTCAAAAAATTGTTAAAAAATCTTAAAAATTATTTAGAATATCCCGAAAATTATGGAAAAAATATTTTATTAAAACTCACACACACCTTTATTATGAATAATACAACACATGAATGTAATCCTAGGTGAGGTGTTGGTGTTCTAACTTTAGGAACAATTTGAGGAATTCAAAATGAAGAGTTAGAAGGCTTTTTGGTCAAACTAGGATATGACTCAATTTTGTCACTATTTCCAAACTAGATGAGCACCTATATAATATAGACTCAAGTGAGTCAAAGATATAGGGTGCTTCAATGTTTTGTAATGATTTTGAGGTTAATCGGTACCTTCGAAGGACCATGTCTGGAAGGACATGGGAGAGCTCACATGCTCTATCGAATAACCTCATTTTAGGAACCTTACAGGAACTTGGTTTGGAGGATTGGGAATAAGGTCATGTTGGGTAGGCAATACCGAGATTTTTGGCACACTAAGGCAAAATCTCTATAAGCACAGTAAATGGCCACTCGAGATATCATCTGATGAAGGACCTCTCTCGAAGGATGTAATTTCCAACAGTTGTTCAAATATGTTCCTTTGGCTACTCATAGATAGTTTTAGGTTACTTGAACAACCATCGTCTGAAAGACCACATTTGGCTGATTAGATAGCTCACATCATAGGATACTATTTTCCACCTTTTATGATGTCACATTTCTGACATTTTAGGATCTCGAGCAAGGTATCACTTGAGTGAGTTTTTATCTTGAACCACTACCCCATTTGAGGGAATGTCCTATCAGCCGTCATAAATTATACCTTTGTGTCAACCCGTCACATCTCAATTAATTTAAAGGAACTCTTGATAGCACAGACAATGTTCTCACTAAAATATAATATCTTATACATTTAATGCAATATCTTTAGCATAAATTGCACAATACTCTCAACATTAAATGATGTCAGAACATTTAATGCGGGCAAGGTCGCTCAATTGACATTGCCCTCATATAAATAATTTTATGTATCTTCTTTAAAAGGATCCCGGATCAGACTTATTACTCCCAGAGTTAATGCCCAGTTCTCTCCAAACACAAAAGTTTTTTCATCATTTGTTGATTGTTCCCTTAATCACTTTATTCTCCAACACTAGCATTCATTTTGTTTTTGATTTGTTGCCTTGCATTTATTGTGTTAGATTGCTTATTCCTTCTCCTTCCAATCAAGTTGGTTATGAGGTCCCATTTCATTTATTGTGATCAAAGAGCATTTATGTTGTAAGAGATTCATTAAATATAGACTTTTGGTCTTAAAAATTATTTGTTACAGACAATATAGTTATCATTTGATGTGTTGTTCTTTGTGCATTTATCATCATTCTAATAAGGGGTTATGCCTCGTTAGATACTAATTGTATTTCATGAACCCACATCTTACATATATATAAATAAATATTGTATACACGAAAGTGAGGGAGACATCAATAGCGAGGGAGATAGATCACACTTGAATGAGAGTGAAAGGGAGACAGGTAGAACCTCAAGTCATATGCGGTGTGATGATGTGTATTTGAGAGAGAAGTAATAAATTGGCTAAAGTAAAAAATAAGAAGTTAAAATTCCCTTTAACCATGTGAGTACATACATAACAGTTATATAAAGTAGAATATCTACTTACATGGTTTTACAACATCTACAATGTGTTCCAAAACTTAAGACTCTTTAGCTTATCTTTAAGATATCTAAATTTTTTGAGATGGGATATATAGAATCTTAAACACCCCCAAATGCTAAAGAGGTTTGTGTCAGATATATTTTATTAAAGATATTCCATATGAAAATTTTTTAACCATATACTTTTTTAAAATTACGGAAGGTAACTTGTTACCAATTTAAAGCTTTGATTTTATTTAATGGATCTCTATCACGTTCAATGAATATTTTAGTGGCTATATTAAGTAGTATTGGGCTATTTAAACACCCCAGATACTCAATTTCATTACTATTTTTTTTATATATCCACATTAAATTGTTTACCAAATTCCATTATCAAGCTCCAATATATATCAATGTTTTTTTGCCAATTGTTCATTGCTTTCAAAAAATGAAAAGATTATTCGCTAGGTTTATAAGTGCTCCACCGAAGGAAAGAGAATAACCGTTGCTAATTTTACTCCATTTTGGCATTACAAAGTTGCATTGGTGGATAGAACCCCATAAATGGGATAGTCTTGAGGTAGTAAGGAGACTATGTACAATGTGATGTAGCTTTAATAGTGTATCCATATATAAAAGTATTGTGACAAACCCTTATTTTCTCACATACTGGTTAGCAAAACGATAAAATTAAAACTCGAATACATAAATGTCTCAATCGTTTAACATAATAAAACTGAACTAGTCTCAACTCTCCCAGTAAATCCGACTGAAATAAATAATTGGAACCACATGTTCCATGCAAAAATCTATGAGTAAATAAATTGAACTGAATAACTAAAATAAATAATAACCTAAAATAAGAATCAACAGAAATGACTGAATAGAAAATGGAGCGACAAGTCAGAATCTCTTTGGCCCTATAATTTTTGTCTCAGAATGCCTCCAAAATATTTTTATATAATTTGGTTCAACACCTTAAAGTGGAAATAAATAAATTAAAGTATCAAGTAGTAATAACTATGCGACTCATTTACGATAAACATTCCACCCTGTCATCACTCATATGAAAGAAAATGCCTCACCCCTCATCATAATTAAAGTACTACATGAATGTCCCAACCCAAAGCATGAACGAAACTAAAAATCTTTATTACTAAATTGATAAATGCATAACATTGAATAAGATGTAACATGTATGTAACTAACTACTCATGTAAGAATACAACACAATACCAACCCCCCACATGTCACCCATAAAGTAGGATACACACGATTTCATGATATAACACATAATGTAACATATGGTTCATTTAATTATATGTCCATCACTCGACTAAAATATATTTTTCTATAAGTCCCATAAAAATCACACGATTACCTTTTGTGAACTTTTCGTGTATCTATCGATAAATACGTAGGTGTCCCTCATCTATTTGAAATTTGCACACACATAAAACCGTGGGATCACTAAGCAATCACACCCATAGGTAATGTTATACCAAAACTCATCTGATGGATCAGGACGTCCACATCTCAAGTCGCGAAGTTTAAACCGACTGAACGTATGATCAAAATACAACAATTTCCATAAAATCCCCTGTCATCAGCCATGATTACGGTAGACGATCACAACCATTAAATTTCAAAACCCCGATTGATAAATTTTCCATGAGTTAAAATGGTATATTCACAACAACAACTAATATATATATGGAGGTTTAGAACAATTTGGATCACTTTTTCAATATCAGATCCTTGAAAATGGGTTCCATTCAGTCCCGACGGTTTAACAGATATCGCAGGAAATCCTAAGTTGGATACATCACGTCTATGCTTCCTATTTTTGCAGTTTGGGAGCTCTGAAAGGAACGCAATAACAGGAAATTATAAAACTAAATATATCAATCGACTTATATTATTCAACAAATTTTGGACTGGCTTGAGGCATTTTCTCTACCCATCCTTACCCTAAAAAATCAAGATCACCTTACGTCCTTGAACCAATGACCATCTTTCGGCTAACCTAGCCTCCTCCGTCCCATGGGACCAATAAGGGGTAGTAAAAAAATATTCACCTGTTATCTTTCTGGGCGAACCCAAACGGGTTTATCGTTGTTATAGTCCGGTTCTAAGGTGGGGGGGGGGGGGGGGGGCTTGCCTCATGATTTTTTTGACAAGCATTTGGATTTAATTGTCTGCTTTACTATACTGGTAAGCCCTTCCTATCAATGCAATAGCTTCAGAGCAAGCTATGTGGTTCTACACCAAATGGCTCCTAAATCGAATCAACTATTAGAAAGAAAGTAGTTGCCGCTAAGAAAAGCTATTCAATTTTCTTTGAAAACTCCTAAAGCTATGGAACCTAAGCTCATAGTAAGAGGCGAAGAAATCTAGTAGCCGCTCGCTATGTATTCGACGTTAAGGCCCCTAAATCAAGCTATTTAATTATTCATAACCAAAGAAAAAAGAGATATAGGTTATGTTCATCTCATAAAGATGTTCCCTTTCAGGGGTAACGTCATAGGCCTTTTTGAGACTTTATATCCCGAATAGATATATTTTATATCAAGAATAAGCTATTAGGTGATGGTAAAAGAACCTTGCAACTGGATTATTATGCTTGCCTAGTGGTGTCGTTTACTATCCCTCTGTTAACAGATTCGATGAATGGTAATGGGCATCCATATCCTTTTTTTCGCTATATATATATATGGCCTATATAGCTAGCTTCTATTTCCTACTAAAAAACCTAGCCTTTTGACTAAGCTGCTTATTCCTCAGATAGATTAGTTGGCCCTGACGGAACGGCACTCCATGTTCGAAACCTCAAATAGATTGAATAAAAGCTTCTTATTTTTTTAATATTACAAATGCAAATTGGAAACCAAAAGTCGGGTATGTAAGCCATGTATCTGGGAGGAACATCAAAGAAGGGCTTTCGGTTCTTTGCACCCTATTTTGGTCTTGCAGCTATTTAAATAATAATAGAAAATGGATATATAAGAATCTATTTTTTAGAAGAAATATTATATATATATATATATATATATATATATATATATATATATATATATATATATATATATATATATATATACATATACTCTCATGCATAGCCGAACCATCCCAATCCCCATAAGTCAAATTGTCTATTAAACTAAAGGTTTATAAATTCTTAAAGCTTAATTAAAATTCTTCCTCTCATTAATTTAGTTTAAATCTCATATAAATTATTTATAATGAGCATATAATTCCTATGGTAATTAATTATTCACCCAAAATCCAAATACTGCCCTTGTTACCCCGTTCCCGCGACATTCCTAGACCCAGATCGATCTGAAGGGTCTGGGATCATCTCCTTCATCTAAAAAATTATAGAAAATGTCCCAACCTTAATTTTTAATACGCCTAACTTTTATACAACATTCACTACTTCATGATCACTCCAATAAAGTACGGATTCATGATCCTAAATAGTTTATACAAAAAATAATGCCCTTCAAACATAAATAACGGTTCAATTATACAAATTTCCAAATAAAACCTAATTTCATATTTTACATTAAATGGACTTAATTAACACGAGATTCCAGATCCAAACATTAATTTATCTTAAGGGTTTGATTAATACACATAAAATAATTTTAAGCATGAGTTCTAAAATAAAAGCATAATCCAAAACGAATATATTCGAGGTCCATCTCAAAAGTCCCAATTTTGAAATCAAATTTATAAGAGAATAGTATGATAAATATGCTCCATAAAATTACATTATTTAAATTCCTTGCCAAAACATTTTTGAGCCATAAGAGGTCATCGAAAAGCTTCATCAACTTTATTCCGAATTCACTTATGCTGAACCTCAAGCACACCACTTAAGAAAGGTATAAGACTTAGCGGACTTATATTCACACCTTGGTTAAATGCTTTTATAATTGGACAAATCTTTTCAATTAACCTTGGTCGGTCAAATTTTCAAATACATGATGCAAATATACTTCTAATACAAAATATGTACTTTATAAAGAGTTGCATTTTTCTAATGTATTTTAAGCATCAGTGTTCTTACTCGGTCAAACATACTGAGGTTTTTTCCAAAAAAAATATTTTCCAATTTTTTTCTAAAGAAAAATGGGAAAATTCTCTTCACACTTCAACGATCTCCTTCATCATAGCTATGCCGTATTAACGATTTTCTTCGCTGCATCGATGGATCTTTACTGGTATATTTGTGTCCCGTGTAAAAATATCTCGAACTTTTTGTGACCTGTCTCGCTTCAGCATCGCCACAATGAATATTTTATTCGCTACAACGAGGCATCAGTGAACGTCCCTGATAGCACCGAAATCTCCTTGTTGCAAAAGATCTTTCTTTAAGGTCTTCTAGGTTTTTGTATCAAGTACACCGTTCGGCTGACTTTGACCTTGAAGTGACTACTTGACTCCATAAGAGTGTGACACCTAACCTACTAGATTTTGAATACTTTTAAATTAAAAGGATATATAGTTAAGCGTTCCATATTGTTCCGAATCAAGAGTGAGAGCTTTGAAAAGTATTTTTGCCGATAAAAACATTTCATATATTTGAGATCATATTTTTCACTCCTATTCTTTAAGTTCTTCAAGCCATTGCATTTGGATTTTTCTTCTTACGAAAACCTTAGATATTTATTTACTGATGTTTGTGATAAAAAATGTATTCTAAACTATTTTGTTCTAAGTAAATATTTTCTCTTTTTTGGCTTGAAAAAATCATTTTGAGATTTAGAGCACCATAACCTTGGAATACACCGACATAACATTTTGTGATCACCTTAAAATACTTTGTGTACCTTTTTTGGTTTTTTGAAGGTTACATTCTTGGAAAAAGTTGCTTAAACTTTAAAGAAAATTTTTTACCAAGAGATTTGACGACATTGCTAGGGACCAAAATCGGTGGCGGTTGTGCAGCGTACTTCAACGTTTAGCATTCTTCTCAGAAAATATGGCATGAAAGAGTTTCTAGTAAGTCATAGCTTCGTGTTTTGGTAAGTATTTGTCTTCTGGTTGTAAAATCTATGCTATAGTGCATTTCTCGTTCTTATTATCCCGATGTTTTTCCCGTTACTAGGTTTTATCCCCGTACATCCGGTCAGGTGCTTATTTTAATTTTTTTCTTATTTTTAGAATCATTGGCTTAACTAATAAGATAAAACTTGAGATTCTAAAATCTAGTAAAATATTTTTACACATAGACCTTTGGATTATTAAACCTTTTTTATAACTACAAATTAGTAAACCTTTTTCTTGAATTAAGTGAATTGTTTGGGTAGCAACTGTCGAGAGGCACGGTCTTAACTGGTATCAGATAGGGTTTCCGACATATTAGCTGTAATAACCTGGGTTGAGATATCGTTTTTGTGCAATGGATGGAAGTTCAACCATACGAACTACTCTATTTGATGGTATCAATTATTCTTAATGGATGGCCCGTATGACAACTTATTTGGTGTCTATGGATGATCGAATATGGAATAATATGATTTTGAGATGGACTTGTCCCAATATTGTTGTCAATGATGTCCAAGTAGACAAGGTTAGATCAATTTTGGATGCCAATAATCTTAAAGAGAGTGGGTGGAACATTAATGGACTTAATGTCATTTTTGGTTACATGTCCCCGACTGATTTTTGGCGTAAATACACTTGTATGATGTCTAAGGAGGCGTGGGAAATTTTACAAATGACCTACAAAGCCACCTCTAAAGTGAATCACTCCAAGCTTTAACGGTTATGCACCTATTTCGAACTTCTTAACATGAAGGATAATGAAACTTTTGACGAGTTATATGCCTAGCTGAATGACATAGTAACCTCCGTCATGGCTTTAGGGAAGATTATTAAAGAGGATATTGGTGTTATAGTCTCTTCGAAATCGGTTACGTGGCATAGTGGATGCCTTTGATGAGGTTAAAGGTCTACTCGCTAAACCCATGTGTGTAGATGAATTAGATGGATCTCTCCAAATCATGAGGCAAATTTGTCTTATCACTAAGGAATGTCATCCAAAGAGAAAAATCTAGCTTTCAAAGCTAATAAGACGTCTCCTGATTTTACTTCACTTGATATTAGTGAGGATGATGTGTAATTTCTCACAAAGTTTTCCAAGAAGTGGCAAAATGTTTTCAATATAAAGGCGCTCCCAATAATTATCTGCCTAGATTTGAAAATGGTCAAGAAAGTGGAAAGAAGAAGGATAAATCACCAAAACCCATCACATGTTTCACTTTTTATGGTCTAAGACATATTTCGAAGCAATGTCCCTCAGATTTGAGTCCAGATGTGTAATACCCAGTATTTTTGTAGGAATTAATTAATTAATTGTTAAATTAATTATTTAAATGGTGAAATTTTGATGAGTTGTTATTTTCTTGTAACGTGGAGAATGTCCTTTATTATATTTGTGATATGTTGCTATGTGATTAGCATTTGTGATTGTATATATGTTATGTGATAAATACCTTTATGGAATTTGACATAATACACGGTACTTCATTTGTTAAATAGTTTAAGTGACTAGTATTATGGGCGACTATGGAATGGTCAGGGAGTAGGTGTTCGGGCCATTTGGAGTGTTATTTGGGCTTATTGGGTTGAGGACCATATTGGGCCTAAGCGTATTTTTGTGGGAAGCTTACTTCATAATTTAATTAGTCGAACCTAAACCATATTTGGAGCCTCAGAGAAACCCTAGAAGACTAAGGAGAGAAGAGGCACTCCAGGGTGAAGAGGAATTGGAAGAATTGAGGCTCAAATTCGTACATTTGGTCTAAAACAAGTTTACATCATTTAACTTTTTAATTGGGATTGTATTTTAATAGTAGTTTTTTACTGGATTCTGGACTTGTATGAATATAATGTGAGTTTAATCTTATAAACCCACCTTTTGAAATTAATGTAATTTAGAAATTAGTCTTATTCCGAGATTATTCAACTAGAATGGTTTGATGAGTAATATGATGAAATAAGCTTGGAATTGGATATATTTATTGTATTTTTCATCACGTTAATGAATCTTACAAACGTCCCTTGTTTAATTTCAATATTGAAACAAATATAAGATTTAATTTTAGAAATATGAAATTAGGGTTCTTAAACTTAGAATCAGAAATTTAGAGTTAAAATTTGATTAAATCATCTTAGACTTGTAGAGATATCTTAGAAGTTGATCTAGTAATATTCTTGGGTCATATTTAGGTACATTTGAAGTAGTAAAACCTTAGTTTATACCGTTAATAACATATTCGGGGTTTGGTCTCATAACAAGGGACTTAGGGTTAAAGAAAGACACGTTAATGGGATTTAGGATATTTGGACCGTGCACACATCATGGTTTTGGGCTGTGCGCCAGGATCATGGAAAATTTTGGAATTTGTTTAGTTTTTAAGGGGTCCTTAGGGATAATTTATGAGATGATGGTTAAGATATCCTGAGATATTTAGGACTTAAAACCACAATTGTATGGATACCGTATTCCAAATTAAGTAGAGTTAATTAAAATTAGAATACGAATGATGTTTAGTCAGTTCTTAATTAATTAGAGTTAATTAATTTGTAACTTACGATACTTTTAGCAATTTGTGGGAATATTGGATCCATGTGACTTGAGGACCCTTAGTATAAGACCGAGAATTGAGATGATTTATGAGAACGATGGAGGCTTAGTGAGTGTGTAAATTTCACATTCATTTAGAATGCTTTATGACCCATTGAGTAGGTTAGTGATTATATTAAGATAATTTTTATAAAGGTTAGGTGTGAGATGATGCCTAGTTTTGGAAAACCTTGGGAGTTCGGGCTAGGGTTAAATATAACCGATTATAGTTAATGAGCCTATTAATTAATATTAATATGTGGCATTATTAACATAGTTGAGTAGGGTTTGTATTTGTTTATTTTTCCCGATTACATAGGGTAGCACTTGTTTACTTGATTTATGTGATATCATGGTGTGTGTGCTCGTAAGGGACATACTAGGAGGGATTTTAATGGGGTGCGTATAACGTTGACCACGCTGGTACACCAGTGATGAGAAGGGATCTACCTTGGTTCTTTTACCCATAGGACTAACGTAAAAAATGGGGGATTTCAATAGCAGAGCCTTGGGTGTGGAGGTTAGGCGATATATGGGAATGAGTAGTGATTATCCCTTACCGAGGATTTGAGGTCATAGGTTTTGGACGACCTATAACTATACCCCGAAGGTAATAGGATTAGTTCTTCATACTTTTATTTGCGGGCTCGTTCATAGCCCATGAGATTTGGTGTGAGTTGTGTACACCCAGGGATATTCTAGATTACGTGATTTTGTGTTGTAGTACTTAAGATGATGGTACCTGTTTATGACTTTTACTAGAGATGTATGATCATATGTTTATGACTTGAGAATATTGCAGTAATAATATACTAGATATGTATATATTAATCTATGACTTGAGAACATTTTAAACTATTACATTAGAGATGGGCATATTTTGAAAGATAACTTGAGATGGTTAAGACAAGAGAATAACGTTAAGAAGAGAATTTATATTAACGCATGAATCTATTGTAGATTATGAACATCTTAAGTTAAAAATTATACCTAAAACTATTAAAGTAGAGATATTTAATTAATGATGGCATTATATCACATCGGGCAATTACAGGGGTTTAGGAGTAGAATTGCATGCTTATTTTTAGGTGGTTTGGGTTGGCAAACTTCAATAACTTAAATTACACTTAAAATGGAAGGAAGATATATTATTATTATGGCCCAACTTCAGTTAAATCCTTATTCTTTGTATACTTGATTTAACTCCCATTGTTGAATTATTTTATTAAGGTCTTCGACGGTCGTTGCTGTCGTAGACTTGGGTTAATCACTGGAGAAGTGTCTCGAGCGACATTCTAATCATCATTTGTATGATGAAGAAGCCGGGCAATGTAGCTAATCCATCGTTGTATTTATTTATATTTCAGTAGGCGATTGTATTTATTTTAGTTTCTCCCGATTTAGAGATTGTTTAAGTTGTACTTGTATTCAGAAATGAATTTTGTATCGTTGAAATTTTATTCCAGGGTTAGATTTATTTCTCGTAGTTGAGATTGGTATTAAAGGTGTTGTATTTGTTTTAGTAGTTTATTATATTAAATTTTGTTTACTAATTTCGTTTTATTTTTTTCATTGTAATGTTACCAAATATTTTTTATTCTCGTGATTTTTTTATTAGACACGATCAATCTATTTGTGGATTTTACGAAATATCACAAGGTGGTGGCAAGAATGCTTACCAAGACACTCTTAGTGATGACTCAGACTCGTATAGTGACACTCAAGAATGTGATTATGCCTCTTTCATGAAAAGAGATAAATTTGTTGAGTTAGATGATTTGGAAGATTTTAATTTTCCTCCTCCGATTATTAGATAAGTGATTACTTCTAATACCTCTTTGAGCATTATTAAGGAAATAGATGAAAATAATCTTCAAGCCAATTATGTTATGCTCTGCAAGGAATCCATAAACCTTGAAAGACAAAACATAGAATGCTCCCCCATGCTAGCCAATTTCGAAGACAAAATGGCTATGGTGGGTGAGAGTAGTGTGAGATTTTTTATGCTCCACATGGGTGGTGTGGTGAACCAAATATAAAAGGACGTACTGATTACTTTATTCGATTAGAGGTTGAGTTCCTTAAGATGTCCTTACAAGAGATTGAAAACTCAAGGATAGCTATAGAGAATAAAATCTCTTTACTTGAGACCAAACTACTATCTGCATCCTGTTTTAAGGTAGATTTGGTGGATAATTCTCAAAACACTACACCAAAACTGCTAACTTGTCACGGTCAAAAACCTTAACAAGTAAAACTTGTCACGCTCTTTGACCTGACAAGTTTGGGGGTGACAAATGACCTTGTCACGGACTTGTCACGATCTTTGACCTTGACAAGTTTGTCACGATTAATGATCGTGACAAGTTCGTGACAAATACTTAAACTTGTCACGGTTTTCGATCGTGACAAGTTTGTAACAGATAAAAAAAATATCACGAACTTTGACCATGACAAGTTTTTTTTATCACGAACTTGTTATGGTCAAAGTTCGTGATAATTCTGGATAGAATTTAAAAAAAAAACTATTGGGCAGTATAACCACTGCCACTACCCACCAATATATTTGTATTTGTTATAGAAAAATCGTACCTGTCCAAACAGTATATATCCAAATAAAATAGAAATAATGTACCAAATCATGTCATATATAATCCATATCCAAATAAAATAGAAATATAAATATCCATATCCAAACCAACATGTACTAAATAAAAAAGATACAAATATAATCCAATATCCAAATAAAATAAATAGAAATATTGTCATGGCATGGGGTGTTGAACAGGTCGGAGGAGGAAGGAAGTCCACATGAGATATGCATTGGCACACCCCTCAATTTGCTGAACGCCGCATTGTTTGCGCAACCACAAAGATGAGTTATCCATTTCGGCCGAAACATGCACGAAGAGCACCCTTGCCTCAATATCTTGAAGGGGACGTCCATGAACCACCATACTCGGGAGGAAGCCCGGGTCCCTCAACCCCCTCGCTATCGATTTCCCACCATATATGTTGAGTAAAAACATGCTCGGCCAATGATTGTTGACATAGGCGGTTCGACGGGGGTCAAGATGGAGAATGGATCATATGGCGGTGAGTCTGTGCATATTGGAGATGAAGCAGTGACGTCCTCGTGTACCTCAACCTCATTATCCTTCTCCTTCCCCTTCCCCTTGCCCTTGCGCTCATTGGGGGTGGACCCCAACTGACGCTTCATGAAGGCGTATCTGGGACCGTTTCCTCCAACCTTGATAGATTATCGTCACGGGTGTTCACCTTATGAGGCAACCAGGTGTTGTTCGTCTTCATTTAAATGATCCCCGACTTCCTCACCCGCGAGCTCACCCCTAGTCCTCCCCTTGAAATCCGTCGCAAGCACTTGGCTGAGTGTGTCCGTAGCCAAAGATACTTTGTCGGCATGAGACTGCGACTCATGCACTTCCCTAAGCTTTGCCTGAAACGACAAAATGTACACGATTAGTTAATTAAGTAAAAAAATTATAACGTAATTAAAAAATTAAACATTATAACTTACAATATATGCTGCGATGCTCAGGAACACCTCCTTGTCCTTGCCCTTCTTCATTCGAATTGTCACATAGGCATCGAGCCTATGTGGCCTACCCCCAGGGCCGCTCCCCGTCTCTTGAAATAAAATAATGCAGAATTAGTAATAACACAAAGTAGTGTTAAATTAGAATAACATAAAACTAAAATTAAAGAAAAACAAAAACTTACCATCCTGTGCTCCACCTCGGCATAAGACGTCCGCCGGAGTAGTGCATGCCCAAATTTTTCACCCGGTTTCCCTCCCCGATTGATGAGATGGAAATTGCCGCTCATCGATCACATTGTCGACAAACTTTTGCCACTGTGCCAATGAGATCGTCTCCTTCGAGGGGACGTTGTCACGTACTCTTAGAATGGACTCCTGGGTCTTCCAAAAGTATCGTGCACGCATATTCTTCTTCCACGTCTTATATTGATCCCTCAACTATTCCAACATGGAGTCGCGGACATGTTGGGGTAGGCCGAATTGATCCTGTCAAACAAATATAAACCAAAAAGAAAGTAAGTGTTAGTTGCTTATAAATATAAATATAAATATAAATAAAAGTATAAATACACTAGCTGTAGTGCCCCCCAGATGCCCATCTTGAGCTCATTAGGCACGAACCTCCAATCAGTGTACCTCGGGACAACGATTGCCTTTAGCAACTCTAGGGATCTAGCCAATAATGTCATCTTATTCTTGATGATGGACCCTAATTTTCCCCATTTTAGGGGCCTAGTGGTCGAGGAGACCTCGTCACCTCCGCTACTGCACTGGGATGAAGACATTTTCTGAAAAAAATGTTATTCTTAGTACAAACATGTGTATGGACTTTGAATTAATGCTCAAATTCGATAATAACAAAGCACTAGAAGAATACAAGTTAACGACATTATAAATCTAAATATTGTTACAATATCGGGTCATGGACTTTGAATTAATGCTTAAATTGATTAAAATCCTAATTAACATGTTCAATAGCCATAAAATCAATTTTGATTCAAATTCGATAATAACAAAGCGCTAGAAGAATACACCCACTGGTTATTACAAACATTAAATTGATCAAGTACAAATGAATAAAAAGCATTAAATCGTCATCCGATAATAATAAAGCACCAGAATAATACAACCACTGGTCAATACAAATAATTGTGTGGCCATTCCGATCGAAGATGCGCATTGCTTCCTCTTCTCCCTCTTATACCTCCCGAAGGGGGGATGGGAAAGGACGGGGGATCGAGAGGTCTCACACCCTACTTGGGAACGCTTCAACCGTTAGCGGTGTGGGATAAATGTAAAGAGATAGAGTCACCAGCCTATTTTTCACAAAATAGGCAAAAGAACATGTCGCCGCCTCGAGAGAGCGGCATCAAAGACAAATTGATGCATACAAAACCAATAGTTCTAAGGTTCGGGGGCTAAGTTACGGAATGGGAAGGTGTTAGGCACCCATCCGCCCTTTCGATCTCTCACGGGATAATGCTATTATTTTCCTTTATTTATCCGTGAAGTGTGTGTGTATATATATAATGGAGATCAAAATCACTCAACTCATACCATAAAAGAGATAGAGTGAGGTCATCCATAGGAATGTTCCCAAAATAATATATGAAAAATAAGATTTATGCGTTTATCGCGATATTGATCGTTATGATGGAACGATAATATGTGTCGGATGAAACACTAACAAACATAATAAGTATAATAATGCAAGAATATGAAAGTGGGGAATTTTTGTAAATTGGAATTTTGGAAAATTGGACTCGAGTCTCGGGTTTTAATCCAAAATGCCTACGTATCCTATAAAGTCATCAAAGTCAATGTAGTTCGAATGCGACATGGGGGTGGGGTTTATCCCATAGATTCGAATGGGATTTTATTATGTGTATGTGTAGAAAATGTGTTACAGTTTTGAAAAAGCGTGATGGATAATCCCGTTCAAAATTTATGGGTGTAACCAGCCTTTTTTTTAAATAGAAAATAAAGTATGTGCAATATACTAATAAAAGTGCAAGATGTTAATGTGTATGAACGAAAGTAAGAACTAGATTACAAATCTAATGAAATTTATGCAAAATAAGAAATTTAAAGAGAGGGGTAAGCATTTGGACCTTCTTTGAAGCTTTATCTTTGATCTTGTATTAACTCCCTTAAATATGAGATGAAGGTTGGATGATAGAGAATGAGATTTTTCCAAATTGGGTATGAAAAGGATGGGAATATGAGCTTGAATGGAACTTCACATGGAGGAACTTCGCTGATTTCGAGAGAATGTTGCTGAGATCAGTGATGCTGATGGATCTAAGGTGTGCCTTTGGAGTGAGGTCACGCTTTATATTTATAGGGTGAGGAGTGGTGCTAACTGGTATGGACCTAGCCCTGCCCATCAATAGTTGACCCTTGACACATTTCCGATAGGCAGGGAACTCGATGTGCCAATTGACAGTCTCGTGCAGATTTTTCTAGAAAAATGGTCGTAGGTTGTAATCCGTCGATTCGAATTGTGCATGGGGCATACCATTAAAAAGGTAATTTAGAGACCTTCAAGAGTCCTTTGGGATGATCCTGGGTCCAAGAGTTGACTTGGGGTTAAATGTGGCTGAGAAGCGCACGTCTGTCCTTTGGACGGGAGATTGTCGGACGAAAATTGATCGTTCATCCGCATAGTAAATCAGAACCACGCACGGGGAGGACTGTTGAAAAGGTTAGGAGATGTACTTCGACCTTCCAAAGAGTTTAGATCGTTTCGAAAGTTGAACCCATTAGAAAGGGTATCCAATGCCCTTTGGAGATTCATTCAATCTCATTTGAGTGAAGAGTTTACCTTGGTCAAACGGAGCTCAAGAGAGCCTGGTGGCATCCAGATGAACTTTTGGGGGAAAATGGATCGTTTATCTGAACGATTATGCCATTTCGCACATAAGGTGGACCGCTGGAAAGGGGTTTCAGTTCCCTTAGAAGATTCAAAGAGATTTCCCTCTGAGGATGAAGTTGATTGGTGTCAAATCAGGGCCCGGGAGCACCCGATGGCCTTCAAATTGATTTTTGATAGTAAAAGGGTCAGTTCATCCGAACCGTTATATCGATTTGCACACATGGAAAACCATTGGAAAGGGGAATCAGAGCCCTTATAAGATTCAAAGAGATTTTTCTCTAACAATAGAGTTGACCGAAGTCAAATGGGTCCCAGGAGCGCTTGGTGGCCTCTAGATTATGCTCGGAGTATGACCTAGGGTTTGTAGTGAAATGGGGAGGTGCTAGGGACCTAAGGATGGACTTATAGGGTCTTATAATGTGGTGTCTATAGAGCCCCTCGAAGGGTGAGCTTGGGACAAGTGAAAGCCGCCAAATAGACATCGCATGATGTTTAGAAAAAATGTCGATTCTGTGGACTTGAGAATGAGGATGACCGATTCATAGGGGCGAGGTCGATTCTGAGGACCTAGGTTGATATTGGGGATGGTTTATTCTGAGGACCTAAAGAAAATGACAACCGAGGTCAAAGGTAGGGAGCGTCCAATTCTACGAGCCGAGGTCAATTCTGAGGACCTAAGTTATAGCGACCAATTCTGCGGATCGAAGCCAATTCTTAGGGCTTAAGTAGAAGTGACCAATTCTGTGGGTTTAAGATAGTGATGATCAATTCTACGAGTCAAAGCCAATTTTGTTGGCTTAAGATAGAGGTGACCAATTATGAGGGTAAAAGCCAATTCTGAAGGCTTAAGATAGAGATGACCAATTCTGCGGTTTGAAGCTAATTCTACGGGCTTAAGATAGAGATGACAAATTCTGAGGGTCAAAGACAATTCTGCGGGCTTAAGTAGAGATGACCAATTCTACGGGTCAAAGCTAATTTTGCGGGCTTAGGTAGAGATGATCAATTTTGCAGGTCAAAGCCAATTTCGAGGGCTTAAGTAGAGATGACCAATTCTACGGGTCAAAGCCAATTCTGTGGGCTTAAGTAGATATGACCAATTCTGAGGGTCAAGACTAATTTTGCTGGCTTAAGTAAAGATGACCAATTCTGAGCGTCAAAGAAAATTATACGGGATTAAGTTAAAGGTGACCAATTCTGAGGGTCAAAGCCAATTCTGAGGGCTTAAGTAGAGATGACCAATTTTGAGGGTCGATTCTAATTCTACGGGCTTAAGTTAAAGGTGAACAATTCTAAGGGCTTAAGTAGAGATGACCAATTTTTTGGGTCAAAGTCAATTCCGAGAGCTTAAGTAGAAGCGAACAATTCTGAGGGTCGAAGCCAATTCTACGGGCTTAAGTTTTCTTGGGGAAATTTAAAAACTCCACTGGGGATATGTATCTTACATATTTGCAGGGGATTTATGGGAGAATTTGATTATAGGTTCCACTGGGGAAGAGGGAATGATCCGAAGGTTGGATGTTTCTTAGCTGGGAAATTTTCAATTTTTGTAGTGTCCTTTGGAGATGTTGCTAGGAGGATATCCGATTGATTTTTGGGAATTCCACTGGGAATAAAAGAATTATGTTGGGGAGATGAGTGTGGTAAAGATATTTTCTTGGTGAAAATGGTTCTCAAATTCATTTGGTAATTTTAAGAATTTTTCGGGGATTTTTTGGGATTTTGTGGCATTTCTTGGGAATTTTTTGTACGAAATTTCAGAGAGGGAGCCGACCGACATGGTGTGAGGGGTGACAAATGGCAGTGTCACGTTCTTTTGGGGTACCTCAAGGAGGTGGAGGGACAGTGAAAATCAGTGGGTGATTGGGAGATGCCGATCGACATGCCGCTTAGCCTCCTATAAAAAGGGAACGGGTTCTCTTCATTTTCACAACTTTCTGACTTGCCTTCTTCTGCAATTACCTTTTGCAAATTGTTCTAACGTTCTATAATCAAGAGATGGATGATTCCTCAAGAATCACGACACTTATTGCATGGCTTAATGTTGATGATTGGGCAAACTTAGAATGGATGGCTAGGGCTCCCCTTGCACTGGGCATCGAGAACTCCTTTGACTCATTCAAGCCGGTGGCAGATGAGTGGACCCTCTTGTGCGAGACGACACATCATTTTTCTTCTAGGGTGTTGAACCCTGGAAGCTATGTAATTATTGATGACCTTTGTTATTCCTTTCTTTTTTTCTTGGTGGTATTTCCTTATTTCTTTAATTTTGACAAGGGTTTTTTCTTTTTGCTTTTTGGCAGTCTAATATTTCTATATCGACTCTGTGTGCTTGAGGGATGATGGGTCTTTGGGAATTTTGGGAGAACCTTCCATTGGTGGTGCGTTGGGTGGTGTCATCAGCTAATTTTGGGAGACTGGCATCTGTTCTGGATGAGACTCCTCGTTCTACGACTATTCACTGTGCTATGGGGAGAGGTGATGGGACACCACCCACACATTTCACTTTGGATTTTGGGAGATGACGATGAATCTGATAGGTGTATAGAAACTACTCAGGCTAGACTGTGATGGGGTGCAGATTGAGGTGGATAGGACTTTGAGGGTGACGCCAGCAGCGGTGACGACGACGCTAGTGATGTGGAGAGGGTAATTTCTGGGGACTCTTTTTGTTTGTCTTTTTAGAGGGAGCTATTTCTGAGTAGGAGGGTTGACGAGAGTAACGGTAAACAGGTGTGGCAGATGGCCCATTTGTTTATTCTGCTGGTGTTGGGGGGGTTTCTTGGTGGCGATGAGTAGCGACATCACCACTTTATGGGTTTTGCCATTTTTGAGGGTGTTTTCAAACGTCCCTCTTTATGACTAAGGGAGCATGACATTGGCGACCCTTTATTCTTCTCTTGATGCATTCAGTCGATGCTATCGGTAAACTTTTATTGGGGTCACATATCTTTTCGAGGTATTCTTTATTTTGCGCATTTTCCATTATGCATTCGCATTTTTTCTTTATGCGTTTTATTCTTGATTGCCAACCTTTTACCCTTTGCAGACGTTGTTCTATGAGGTGATTGAGTTTAACACCCAATTGATAGTTTTGAAGGATGATTCTATTGGGGACTTCTGCCGAATGTACCAGTGGCGAAAGTCCAATCGACGGTCGAAGAAGTCTCTCTCTCTAGAGACGGTGCGTCAGGTCTTGAATGGCCTGACGAGCGAGTGGGTAAATCCTTCTTTCTCTTCTAAGATCGTTTTTCCTTTATTATCTTTGCCTATATTGATCTTTATTTGTTGAGGATTTTATAGGTGATCTTCTATCTGTGGGGGACAACCATTCATCACACGGGGTTGACTAGGGGGAACGCGCAGATACGTTGTTTGCTCGTGCCTGAGTTTGGCTACTCCTGGTATCTCGAGGAGAGAGTAGTCTGGTAGGTTGAGGAGGATGAGGCTACAGTGCCCTGGGTGAGGCCCCCGGTGTTTATGAGGTGAGTGAGGGAGATAGAAAATGATGCGCGTGTAGTGGCGATGATGGGCGACCCTTACTCGTCCTATACTGACACAGTGGAGACATATGATTATTTAAACTTTGTGTCGAGCTTGTTGATGCCTCCTAGAGTATAGGACATGATTCCTCTCTCTCATGCAGGTTCGAGTCAGCCTCTGGGGTCCTTTCGCAGTACAGGTGGTGCGTCGGCATTGACGGCAACGACGACCTCAGAGATTTCTTTTGTACGACTAACCCCTCCTTCTTATAATATCCGATGGGCTGATGGAAGGTCAGCCCGTTTGTTGCACTGTTCTTATGCGATGGATCCGGAGGAGTTGGGTTTGACTGAGGAGGTCCTTGATCCACCGATATACTTTTCATCTCTTTGACTTTTTGATTTTTTGATTCATTCCTTTTCCTCAGAATGAGTGATTTTCTCTTTTATATTTCTCTTTGCAGCATATTCGGGTCTCCACCACCTGGATGAAGCATGTTCGGAATTGGATATCTTCGGCGACCGCCCACATTCAGGGTGCGATTCCAGTTCCTTCTTGTTTGGTGCCGTCTGCCTCGTCTGAGAAAGGGTCTTCTCGGGGAGTGGTGGTACATCGTCTCGTCGTCGGGGGAAGAGAGCGTGCTGCAGGGAAGGAGGATCTTAGAGAGAGAGAGAGAGAGAGAGAGAGAGAGAGAGAGAGAGAGAGAGAGAGAGAGAGATTATAGGTAAAGAGAGAGGGAAAATGTAAGTGGGTGAGAGAGAGAGAGAAGGAAAAATGTAGGTTGGTTCGGGCTCAGTCCTGTGCTATTTTCTTTATTTCCTGTAAAACCGATATAACACAACGAATATCTATGCAAATAAAATGAAGTTTATTATTGATTTTTTTGTTTTTAATGACTTAATGCACATGCTCTTTTTACTTTGTTTCTGAGACCGTAAAAAGGATTAAAAATTATTTGAGAGCGAATTTATTTTCCAAAACAAGACAAATATAAAGCAAAGAAAATTCAGAATTATTTGAAAATAGAAATGATTTTTTATTGTGTTTTTTGATTTTGACAAAAAAGGAATTTCCCCCAAATAAGGGGTTGTCGATCGGCATGACCCCTATCCTGCCTATCGACATGTCACTCCAGTACAATCAATCCAAGGCTTTGATTGCATTTCTTCAATTGCTTGGTACTTGATGGGGTAAGTCTCCCTCCAATTTCTTCAGGGTTCCTTGTCTTTGTTTGAGGGTTTTCAAGTATAAATAGGGGTGTGAGTGGAGCATTTTATTCACACATCCACATTCATTCTCTTTTGCATTATTCTTTGTTTTCTTTGCAAAATGGCTCTCTCTGGTAGTGTTGAATTTATAAACTGCCTCGAAACCTTGGAAATAATGTGCTCATACAGTGTGGACTATGATGCTTTTAACACGCGTCGTGTCTCCTTATGGCAAAACCAGTGCATAGACTGGAACATGCTGATGGCAGCGGTGGAGTTCTGGTAATCTGAAGACCCTATTTTCTTTCTTTGGGTTAGATGAGGTCTGTCCAACATATGATGAGTTTTCTGCCTTGTTGGGGATAAATCCCAGTGTTCCAGTGGCTATGCCTGAGTTTTTTTGGTCCCCCAGGGAGCTATTAGCGGGACTTCTCCATTTCTCGCCTTCGACGGCCATGTCATTCGTTACGGGAGGAGTGGTTTCTCTTCTGGATGTGTTGCATTCTGTGCATTTGTAGGATGTCGGTGATGCTGGCTATGCTGGAGCCGTCACATTGGGCTTGGTTTCAAAACTGCTGTTGGTGACTGGAGAATTGATTATGGACCCACAACTTGAAATCATTTCTTTTTGGATGTCGTACTGTCATAAGATCGCGATGGTAATACTGGTCGAGACTTTGAATGGTCTGGATGCTTGGTCGGAAGACCGTTCTGACTTCTTGAGGGGTAGCCCAGTAATACTGTTCATGTGGCTATCAGAGAGATTCCGCATGGAGGTCCTACCTGAGTATCCTTTGTCGGCTATGCCAAATTTCTTTTCACACTCTTTATTAGTATAGGCATAGAAATTAAGAGCCGAGAGAATTATTTCTTGGATCACGGGGCTCGAGGCTTGCGTTGGTCAGTGCTTTGGTTAGGGGAGCTGCTTTCCATTCTGGAACTCGAAGAATACCAGTACGTTCGGTTAGTTGGCCTCAGGCAAACCTCTTTCTACTTTTCCTAGCGGCTTTTATGCCAATTCATCTGGGAGAAAATTGTGCCACCTCGAACACTAGATTTCTTTTCAGTGGAGGACTTGACCGAGAGCATGCGCATGCGGCTAGGCTCTCTGTGGGAGAATCGTCAATCGTCAACCCGTCCATCCCAGTCTGTTGGTAGAGTATGGCATATCTCAAGGGTATACATGAAGTAATTATGGAGGAAAGTAGTTGCCAAGATGCCGGCTGTGGAGACTGGGCAAAGGTGGTTTGCCACATCTGACACCATAGAGGGAGGTGTTGTGGTTTTCTCTAGGCTAGTGTGGGCTTATCATTCTATGGAGCATCTGCGGCACTCTATTGAGGAAGGGAAAGTTTGGGGACCCCAGGATGTGGGTGATGATGGGGCTGGTTCCTCTGGGAGCTGTGGGTAGGATCCCTACGGAGTTTATTTGTGAAGCTTTTGTAATGGGTGTTTGGGAATAATTTGAGGGTTATTTTGGGCATAGTGGGGCTTATTTTTATTTTGGTTTTTGGAAGGTAAGAGTCGGCTGACAAGGGAAGTCGTTTGACTCCCTATGCTGGTGTAATTGTACTGGAATTTTCAAATAATGGAATAAAAAAGTTTTTAATCATCTAGTTGTGCCTCTCGATGATACTTTTGCATTTGAATACCAATCTCTAAGGCATACATAATCCTTTAGCCCATGTATATGATAAAATGAACTGTCATTTCATGGATAAGAAAAGAATAGCATTTTGTGAAAAAGAAGGTGGTCGTGCTCATGTAAAGGGTATGAGTTGCCTACGTACCTCTGGGGGTTTTAAAAATTTTCTAAAATGCATTTTTGAAAGAAAAAGGTTTTTCGAGGATCAGGCCCCACGTAGTTATGAGTAGAGAGACATGAAGATATTTTATTTAGAGTAGAGGGGATATGATAAGAGTTATAGCGCGTCGAGATTTCGGACTAGGGATAAAACTTCTTGAGATAATCCTGGTTAACTGGACGAGCCATCTCCTCTCCATCAAGGTCGGTGAACATAGCGGCGCCCCCGATAAGATCTTATTCATAGTATGTTCCGCTCCAATTGGGCTTAAATTTCCCTCTGAGGTTCTAGATAGGCTCTACTATTTCTTTAAGGGACAAGTCCCCTTCTCGGATACCGCGATCCTTAACTATCTTATTGAATGATCACACTATTCGACATTGGTACCCTTATATGTGATATAGAGGCTTCAGTCTTCTTTCATCCAAAAGTGACAGTTCGTCAAGATGGCTCTGATACCAGTCTTCCTTACTGACTTTGCTTTCAAGTATGACACGTAGCGAAGGGATTTTTAGCTCCACGGGTAGGGTTGCTTCCGTGTCGTACACTAGAGAATAAAGGGTAGCCCCAATAGATGTTTGAAATGAAGTGCGATAATCCCATAGGCACAAGGGATCCTGTAATCCTAATCTCGGTAACTCTCAGTCATCTTGTTGATGATGGCCTTGATGTTCTTATTAGCAGCTTCGAATGCTCCATTGGTTTGAGGTTGGTAGGCAGAAGATTTGTGCCTCTGAATCCCATACTCTTTGACCACTTCTGTGACCTTTGCCTCAAAATGTAACCCATTATCTAATACCAGTTTGTGCGGGACTCCATATTAACAGATGATGTTTTTCTTGATAAACTTGGCCACCTCCTTGGCATTCAAAACTGCGTATGACTCGACTTTGACCCATTTAGTGAATTAGTCAATGGAAACTAGGATGCACTCATGCTCGTTGGAGGATTTGGGTGTAACCTTCCCTATGATATCAATTCCCTATGTGGAAAATGACCAGGGAGAAGTCATGTTATACGATTCCCGTGGAGGTAAGTGTTGGAGGTTGGAAAACTGCTGGAAATTGAGACATCGTCGAACATAGGCGGTGCAATCCTGGACCATGGTAGTCCAGTAGTAAACCTGTCAGATGATTTTCTTGGTGAGCATATTGCCATTCATTTGGGGTTCGCATTCCTCGCTGTGGATTTTCTGCCTCGTCTCTTCAATGCCAGCCCCTGCGATGCAGTGCAAATGGGTTCCATCGAAGTCTCTCTTGAACAATACTTTATCACAGACAATATACTGGGCAACCAGTCTGTAGAGGGTTTCTCGGTCTTTCTTATCAGAACCTTGGAGATACTTACCATGCTTGAGGAGGTGATAAATATCATAGTACCAGCAGTCGGCTATGTTGAGATCTTCTTCTGTGATGAGCTCAAAGTGGTAGTAGTTAGTTGGTTTATCTTATTTTTAGGCAAGGAAATGGGCCATTATTATTCTTTTGGGAATGTAAATCATGGAGTCTAAGGTAGACAGGGCATCAACTAGGTTGTTCTTTACTCGAGGCAGGTTGGGAAGGTGATTTCTTAGAATTGAGAGGCTAGCTCTTATAGGTGGGCATGAAAGGGTGAGAGTTTCTCGTCCTTGACTTTCCATATTTTGAGTAGTTATCCAATGATGAGCACTGAATCCCCATAGACATCTAGGCATGTAACTCCTTTCTTAAGGGCGACTTTGAGGCCTACTATGCACTTCTCGTATTCAGTCATGTTGTTAGTGCAAGGAAAATCCAGCTTGATGGCAATGGGAGTGTAAGAGTCATCAGGGGAAATTAGGAGTATACCAATGCCATATCCTTTCTTATTGGTAACGATCGAAGATATTCTTGGGAGGTACAAAAGATATTATCATTTGAGAACTCAGAAATCTAAACATCGGTTTCTTCTATAAGGTAGTCAGCGAGGTAGTCGGAGATGGCTCTTCCTTTTATGGCTTTCTACGTGACATAGACAATATCAAATTTGGCTAGAGGCATCAAACCAACGGGCCATTCAGCTGGACAGGGCGGGCTTGTTGAGTAGGTACTTGATCATATCCATTCGGGATACATGTTTGATGGGAAAGGCGAGCCTATAGTGACATAACTTTTAGTTGACCCAGATAAGAGCGACACATGCTTTCTCCAGAGCTGTGTAGTTAACTTTGTATATAACTAACTTATGACTGGAATAGTAGATGGCCCACTCTTTATGGGATTATTCAAGGTATTGGGCCAGTAAAGTCCCAACTACTGTGTCTATTACGATTAGGTATAGAAGTAGGGGAAGACCAAGCTACGGCGGGATAAGTACCGGAGGTCGAGTTAGGTATTACGTGATTCAGTCAAAGGATTCTTGGCAGGCTTCATTCCAGACCTTGGTGGAATCCTTTTAGAGGAGTTTAAAGATGGGTTCATAGATGAAAGTCTATTGGCTGATGAACCGACTGATATACTGTAACTTTTTAAGGAATCATTGGACTTCCTTGTATATCATATCATGCAAGATGGTTGTGTCAGCCCTTTGGTAGGTAGTCCCTGCATTTTTTAGACCAAATGGCATGATGTTATAGCAAAATGTTCCCCAAGGTGTGATGAATGCAGTTTTCTCTTAATGATTCGGGTGCATCTTGATCTGATTATATTCGACAAACCTATCAACAAATGACTTGAGAGCGTGATTGGCCATGTTGTCCACAATCATGTCGATGTTGGGTAGATGATAATAATCCTTCAGAGAGACTTTGTTCAAGTCTTGGTAGTCAATGCACATGTGAAATTTCCCTCTTAATTTTAGCACGGGTACGATATTGGCTAGCCATGTGGGGTATTTGATCACACGAATGAAACCCACATTCAACTGTTTGGCTACTCCTTCCTTAATTTTGAGAGACCTTTCGGTGCGTAGCTTTCACAGTTTCTATTTGATCAGTTAACATTCTGGGAGAGTTATGGTCTCATGCTGAGCTATCTCGGGATCAATGCTGGGCATATCATCATAGGACCATGCAAATACATCCATAAATTCCTTCAGTAATTCCTTGAGTTGTGCGCGCTCATGCTTGCCAAGGGTGGCCCATATCCTAATCTCGCTTAGTTGGCTACTAGAACTGAGATTAATAACAATAGTTTCATCTTCATCAACTTAAATGCGATTATGTTGTTTATTATTAACCTTATTTAGATTAGCTTAGGATTGTTCATTTACAAAATCATCATCATCAGGAGTTTGATTAGAATCAAGACAATTAATCTAAGTCACAACAAGATACTCAAAATCTTCATTTATTTTATTTTTAGGGAAAACAACATTGAGAACCTCATCAAAGGAGGTCTTGATTACATCAGAGTAAGGAAGAACTACAAAAGAAGAGGAAATGGGATAAACATCAGGGTTAGGTTGAATATTTGTAGGTGGAATAGGTGCAGCATGCCAGTTGAGGAGATATGCATCACCAACTTTGATCAGACGAGATGGATCTGATGATATAATGCTTGAGTGGATCATGCAGAGTGTCAGCCCCAGTGTCTATAAATTAAAAGAATCCTCAGAGTCACTTCCTTCAGAATCTTCGGTATCAGCTATGGTCTCTTCAATGAGTGTTTGCACACGATGCCGGGAACTCTCGGACCATGAGTAACTGTCTCAAAAAAATATCTCCATTCCTGGTTTCATCTTCTTATCCACATGATCATACCACGGTTCAGGAAATCCGCAAAAGGGGAAATCTTTACCCTCTCTGATGAAATATTTCATCTTAGGAATCTCTGGAGACAGTCTTAGAACTTTCTAGCATTCTCTTTAGTCGAGGCTGATAGATTATTTTGAGTTCTTCTACTGATGGTTGATAGCCCAAATTGTAAGGAGGAGTTTCTTTAATATAATGGGTTCAAGTATCCCTTGATTTCTTCGTCCCAGCCCCAGTTCGAGCATGAAGTATATGTTCTTGAATATATGGATCACATTGACGTTGCCATGAGGGTTATACTCTGGACAAACCCAATCTTTGAAATCGTCCCCTGCTGGGAGAATAAATGGTTCAACTCGAAAGCTTGACAGAAGCATTTCATTCACCCCGTGCTGTATCTCAAGTACTGTCTTGCTAGTGATTACATTCTTGACATTATCTCCATCTCCCAAAATGGTGATGACCTGCCCATTAGTGAATAAATTCACTTGATAATGAAGGGAGGAAGACACAGCCTTAATACTATGGAGCCACGGTCATTCGTGCAACCAATTGAAATAAGCTAGGATGTCAATGACTTGGAATTTAAAAATCGAATTTATAGGATCACTCCCTATTGCTAGCTTTATGGATCCCATCAATTCTCGATGAGTATTATCATAGGTATGTACAATAACAAAGGTTGGAGCAAGGTCGCTCACTTTTAGTCCTAAACAATTGAGGGCCCTTAATGGGCAGACATTAAGAGCTGAGCCATTATCGACAAAAGAGAGTGGGATAGTCTTCCCCATGACTTCGACAGAGATATTGGTATCATAGTTGTGGTTTGGCCCAATCTTAGGGATTTCTTCTTTGGAGAAAGATATCATTTGGTAGAGGTCAAGGGTTGAGGGAGGAATCGTGGCAACGTCAATATGATGTTAGCTTGGGTCACATTAATATTAGCTGGAGTGGTTTCATGTTCTCCTGGCGTGGTTAGATGGATCACATTGATGTTTCCATGAGGGTTATACTCCAGACCTTGACCTCTACTTGAACTTCGAAGAAAGAGATCATTCTTGAACATCTGGATTCACTGCTTCTTCTGGAGTGGTTTAGGGAGGAATTGTGGGTCATGTGAGTAACTTGATCAAGGCATTTCTGTGCAGCTAGGAAGACATAAAGAGTCCCCACAGAGTGATTTTATCTTGGGACTTCTTCAATTAATCAAGGATGTTGTTCTCCTCGAGTGTTATTTCTATCATAGGAAGATTCTCAACACCTTTTCCTTTTTTATTTGCTGATGGTGGCAGGCTGGGACTTGGTAATGCCTTCCTGATCTAGTTATGTGGTTAACAGAAGAGGGGAAAAATAAAAACCCCATTTTCTCATCGATCTCGGGTTGTTCATCTACCTTGTTGATTTTTCCTAGTATTTCCTCATTTGATATCATCCCGCATATGTTAACTATCAGGCTAGTCTTTTCCGGACTGCGCTCTTCATCTGAATCATCAAAGTCGTCCCCTTATCCGGTGGTAACGACATCATCTTTCCATGAAAAGTCAATAAACTCCATAACCTCAACGCCCTCTTTGTATAAGTCCTCCCGTTCGGCTGGGAGATATAGAAGTGAAGGGACCAGATGCCCTTGTAGTTTCCAAGCATTAAGTAGCTCAGTATACTGCAAATTTCATTGGCCTGTCAGAATAAATCAGCCATGATCTGGATGACATCTTCTAGATTAACTTCATCGGTCGATACTACCAAATTATCTGACTTTTGAGCCCATTTTCGAGCCTTTAAGAACAATACACTGAATCTATGGTAGTTAATAGTCATTTGGGAGGGAAATTTTAGCCCAAAATCCAGGAGTTGGTTCAATACTTATGTCAATTCCATATCTTTACCTCCATAACGGGTGTGGACAGCGATGCATGCTCTGGTAAGGAGTGACAAGGCTTGATTGGCAAAGCTTGTAGGGTGTAGGGGAAAATACGAGAACACTTGGAGAGGTTTAGGAGAGTATATAGGTATGATTAGTGATTTTCTTGGTGAGATTTGGGTAGATGGGTTAAACTCTGGGTTTTCTTCTAAGAAGATGGCATTTGTGTGATTGTGTGTAGTGTTTGGTTTAGGATTGGCTGGTGGGGTAATGATTCCCCAGTCAATCAGACCTTGGATCACGTTTCGAAGGTGGAAACATATGTCGGTGGTATGGTCGACAGTTTTGTGAAAATCACAATGGGCATCTGATTTGAAATTTTTAGGAAGTGGGTTTAGTAACAGATGAGGGTCCAATGGCTTGATGAGATTTCGGCTTAATAGGGCCTGATAAACTTTGGAGAGAGGAGTGTGAAGCTCAATGTATTGGTTCCTGACTGGGTTAGGGAGGCTTTCTGGTGCCCATGAAGTGGCAGGATGAGGGATGTTGTTGATGGTTGAAATTGCGGTGCTAACAGGTTTTTCATACTTTCTGGGAGTGAATTGTAGAGACATTTTCTCCGGTTCGACTTCTTTTTTGGCAATACCTTCTTCAATCTCTATCCTTGCTTCTCAGAGGGATCAGAAATGAGGGTAATACTGTCCTCCCATCGTCACTCGGACATGGGGTAAGAAATTCTTCTTCATAATGCCGACTTGCTCCTCTTTGGAAGGTCGATTGGTCATGGTGGCTGCTTTCTCTCTCCACTTTGCTATGAAGTTACTGACCGACTCCCCAAGATTATATTTTGAACAACTCTATATCACGGTGAGTAAAATCTTCAGAAGCACCTAAGAGAGTCATGGTTCAGTGGTAATTACGGAGATGGATAATTTGGGGACCACTGCCCCAAAATTTCTCGATGTTGGGCATCTTAAACTTTTTCGAAAGCCTTGCTTTAGGATAGGGAGACATGTGGGTGTAGTCCATGTAGTTTCCAAAGAGTCTGACTTGGTCTAATTTCTTAGTCAACATCTTGAGGTCCTCCTTAACCTTGTTCAATTCTTCCTCCTTCGAATTAATAGTCACGGGTAAGTTAGCCCCAAGATGGGTAAGATGGTATAGGAAGTTGGGCTTGTGGAGGCCCATTAGCAGGAGGATCACGTGGAGCGTGCTGATATTCCTCGAGGTGCGGGTGGACACATAGCGCGAGGGAATAAAACCTTGGGCTCTTAGGGAATAGGGACATGATTTCGTTGAATCTCATGAACCTCGATTTGAAGGTTGTTAATCTTGGTAGTGAGTTGGGCTAAAACCGTCATCAAATTCGGCTGCACATTCGGTGCTTGATCTGTATTCTCCATGGAAAGCGGATGAAGGTGAATTTCGTACTCGAAAGAAGTAGTGAGGGAACTGACAAAACTTTGGGGCGGTTCGGGTAGAATTGGCAAATTAAATATGAGTGCTCTAGGTTCGACACCTATGTAAGGGTATGCAGTTGTTCGGTTAATTAGAAGGTATTCCCCCCTTTAGCATGACTTCCATAGTATACGTCTTGCTTTTGAGGGCAATCGGTATGTGTAGATAAGCCATTTGATATACCTGAGTGTACGTGAATTGCCTTACTATATACCATGTGGGGACAATACATGTGAGAGAGAATTCGATATACTTGACGTATGTGAATGAGTTCCCTGCGATATACCTCTTGTCATGACTTCGGTCAAGAAGTTTGATGCGGGGGGGGGGGGGGGGGGACCCTTTGATATACGTCGAAGGTACTTGTCTAATGAAATGTGAGAGTCATATCGCTTAGGGTAACTACGACCTGCTGGACTAGCGCTCATCACGAAGTGACCCGCGAGTTCCGAGACAAAATTTGGTTAGTAGCCATGCTCTTTGGTGATGTAGTGTGAAAAATGCATGATCCTTGATTAGTACATTATGGATAGAGTATCTTTATTGATGAGCATCATGCTAAGCAGGGAGTAATGTTCAAATATAAAAAATAAATTTATACTAAGCATGAATTATGTGAGAGTGAGTGATGTGCAGCTATCTACAAGTTAGTGTGTGGTAGTGAACAAAATCATGGATCAACTACAAGTGGTGTGTGATAAGTGTGAGTGAGAATGGATATATACAAGTGTGATAAGTGGAGGTGTGTGTTAGTGACACCTACGCATGGATATTCTAAGTGGTGTGTGCAACATGTGGATATAAGTGACCCTAGGTGCACGTGGTATGAAGTGTACATGGAGAATATCTATAAGTGTGTGAGTGAGTAGTGATATAAGCATGAGTTATATATGTACAACAAATAATAGAGGAGAAAAAGTGTACATACAGATAGGTATATACGCACACAAGAAAACAAAACATCTATGCATACGGTGTCTAGCCCTCTTATGAAAAGTAGTCCCCAATGGAGTCTCCACTGTGGCTATCCCGATCAAAGATGTATGTCGTTTCCTCTTCTCCCACTTATACCTCCTGAAGGGGGGGTGGGAAAGTAAGGGGGATCGAAAGGTCCCACGCCCTACTTGGGAACGCTTTGGCCGTCGTCAGTGTGGGGTAAATGTAAAGAGATAGAGTCGCCAGCCTATTTTGTACAAAATAGGCAAAAGAACATGTTGCCTCTTCAAGAGAGCGGTATCAAAGACAAACTGATGCATACGAAACCAATAGTTCAAAGGTTCGGGGACTAAGTTACGGAATAAGAAGGTGTTAGGCACCCATCTCGCCTTTCGGTCTCTTATGGGATAGTGTTATTTTGAAAATTGAAAATACTAGTAGCATTTCTCTTGAAAATTTTGAATTTGAAAATTCAGAATTGAAAAAGAAAGTTGACACGTTATTGCCTATCTTGTCAAATTTTGCAAATGGCAAAAAAAATTTAGACAAATTGTTAAAAGATCAGAGATGGATTTTTTATATAGCTTGAATTGGTTATGACATGAACAAGAATGAGAAAAAAAATTATTCAAATTTAATTCAAAATAATGCCTCATCTAGTAACTCCGAGTCCTTATGCACATATTGTGGAGACACACACATTTTTCAGATTTCTATCCATACAAATTTGAAAAGAGAAAATTAGCCTGGGTTCCTAAAGGAACTATGATGTATACTAACCCATATGGACCTAACACATTTTGGGTATCAAAGAGAGAATTTTTAAAGTTATGTAGGTTGCATTTTGAGAGGAATGTGGATTTTCAAAGCCTATGATTTGGTACATAAGCAAAATCGAAATTTCATGTATCATTCACACTTGGAGAAAATTTTATGAAAATATCTTTGGTATTGGTAAGGTGGTAAGGCACACCCTATTCGAATTTTGAATATCATTTATTCACCGATGATTTAAAATATGATCTTAATTGATATCATGCTTAGATTATTATATAATTTGTTGTTGATAATTAAGTCTTCACATGTCAATTTGTACATTTATTACGTTTGATGATTTTATGTTGTAAGAGATACACTTGATTTTGATGTTAAAGTTTTGAGATGAAAACTCATTTATTTTAAATTTGATATTGCATCTAAACATATATTTGTGCTTAATTTGAAAAGTTATATGATTATTAAAAATGATTTGCGAATATTTTGAGATGTGTCAAAAATGATTTTATGGAAGCAAATATTGAAACTATTTTATCTCATGAAAAAGATGCACATTATTTGTTATATGAATATATGCCTTCGTTGGTATCCTTTAGGGGGAGATATATGTTTATTGAAATTGCTTATTAAAAAATGCTCGATTATGAATCTTGATGCATTATTATGGATATTGCAATATGATTGACAATCCCGAGAGTTTTAAGCTCATATCTTGAAAATGGTAAAAGCATGAACATCTATACATGCTTTACTATATCTCATAATTGCAACACCGTGCATATATTGTTTTCGATAGGTGGAGCTACGCTTTTTACTTTTGACACTCGAGTTGAATGATATATCTTTTTTATAATGTCAAAGAGAGAGAAATATGTATGATTCACTAAGGGTCCGTTTGATAGAACAGACTGGAATTGAATTCCAAGCCATTGAAAAGCTGGAATTCAATTCTTTACCCCCCCCCCCCCCCAAAGAATTGAATTCCATGGCAAATCTGGTTTTTGTGCATAAGGTGTTAGTACCTTAGTGTAACTTAGAATTATTTGCCATGGCAAATAAATGCTTTCAAATGGGTATAAAAGATGGAAAATGAGAAAGATTCCATATTTGCCATGGCAAATATGGCTATCAAACAGGGCCTAATTGTGCTTAATTTATTGATTTTATGGATCATTGTCTATCACTGTTTGTCATCATTAAAAATGGAAAAATTGTTAAACGAAAATGTAATTAACCCCTTAATTAGTATTTAATTATTTCAATTGTAATTAATATACATTTTAATTTGATATAATATTTTGATTTTGATGATTCCAAACATATATTTATTGTTTATTATGAAGATATTTTTTAAATTACAATATTATTTTAATTGTATACTTTATATATATATATATATATTTGTCTTTACCTTGTTCTGAAAAATAGTCCACTCCTACGGCCCCACGCACAATTGTCCGGTCAACCTGCCTTTGACAGTGTTTCGTTAAATCCTAAGAGCAACCCTTATGGGTACCTCAAATTTGGAAATGAGTAGTCTAAATTTGCAGTACAGAAAGGAAGAAAACTGCTACGCGCGATGATTTGAAAAGGGTAAAAAAAAAAAAAAACAGAAATAAGCCAAAACGACGCCGGTTTATGCCAAAACGACGTCGTTTTGGTCATTAAAAATCAAAACCTTGCGCGGAACATCATGTTCCGCGTAAGGTTATCCCAAATTCCATTTTCACCCCCAAATCTCTTAACCCTTTAATCTTCGCCCCCCGAATTAATAACCTCAACTCCCACCTACATTTCACCTACTCAAATTAAATCCAACTCTCTATTTAAATCCAACCACGGTAAATAATCTTTATCACTTCAAAAAAAAATAACATCAGCAAGTAATCCGGCCAATACAAGGTAAATCCTCTGTTTATTTTTTTTTGTAAATTATTTAGTTGTAAATTATTTAGTTGTAAATTATTTTTTGTAAATTATTTTTTTGTAAATTATTTATAAAGAATATCAGTAATTATTTATAAATATTATTTATAAATAATATTTGTGAAATAATTTCATATAAGTGAAATATGTTAGGTTTTTTGTGATATATGAAATATGAAATTATTTGTGATATATTTGTCTGCTATATTTGTTATAGTAAATAAATTAGTAAATGTTTAATTCAATGTTAGGTTTTTTTACGGTCCTATATTTAACAAATTATTTAAGTGAATTTACAAAAATAATATGTTTTTATATTTTTTAAATAATATCTTCCTTTTATGTTTTTTAAATAATATCTAGTTGTGTATTTGTAATTGTCGTATTTATTACGTATTTAGTAATTATCATGTAAATTTAGTAATTAGCTGATGTGTATAAAAAATTTAGTAATTAGCTGATGTGTAAATTTAGTAAATATTAAACGGTTCGGTTATGTTTATTTTATGTTTATGTTTTTAAGAAACTATTTAAGTGGATGTTTATAAAAAAAATAGTGAATGTGTATAAAAAATTATTTAATAAATTATCGATTCGTTATGTTTTTTAATAAATTATCTGTGTTGTTATTTTATTTAAATAATAATATGTTCTATTTTTGTAAAGATTTCTTAAATTGCAGTGTTGATAATGGAACAAATTGGAAAGAAATTTAGACGGGCTGTTGGGGCTAGAAAGTCTCGAAAAATGGGAGAAGGTAGTCGACAGGCCGAAACTACTACTGCCGAGCGACCTATAGTTTTTGAGAACTATAGGCGTATAGTGGACGACGGAGATCACATTAAACCTTCTCCGGACACGGCCACAAACGAGAACTCAATAAAGATGCGTGGCAATTGGCATAGTCTTAGGGCCACTTACAAATATTTAAAAACATATCCTGAGGTTATACAGTTTATACACCGTAGCGGTTGGGGAGATTTGTTGGATGCTCAAATTCCAAAGACAAGTTGGGGATTGGTACAAGCGCTCGGTGAGCGTTGGTGGGACATAACCAACACGTTCCAACTACCAACCGGGGAACTCACCATTACTCCTTATGATTTTACGATTTTGACTGGTTAGTTTCTGCATATAAAAAATAAATTCAATATTAACATTGATTAGTACATTAATTAAATTTACAACTGATTGTTATCCTTCCCATCTTGCAGGTATTCCTATTGGAAGCGGTCCTATGGTACCGATGAGTGACAGAAAATACTTGATTGTAATTGACGGAAAAACTCAAATACGGGCTGACATTATACATAGATACTTTCCCGGCATCGAACCAAATTGCAGTGATTCATGTGGCGTGAAAGTGTCGAGCTTAAATAAGTGGTTCGAGGCCATAAAGTTAAATACTGTGATTGTTGGGCCTGAAGACATTGCTAGGGTTTTTTTATTTTTTTGTGTGGGACATATATTTTTCCCGACCGCAAGAGACAGCGTTCCTATTGGTTGGTTGGCTGCTTTGGAGGATTTGGAGATTGTGGGATCATACAATTGGGGTTCTGCAATTCTAGCTCGCATATACTACTCTCTCCATCTCTTGTCAAGATGTCGCGTAGACTCTATGAATTGTTTTTGGCAACTCATATTGGTAAGTGTAAAAAATTGATATTATATGTTTTATATCAAAAATTTATGGTTTAATAATAATCATTTTTGTATTGCAGTTTTTCGGGTTCGAATATATACAACGGGCGTGTCCCTTATTGAGGGAAGATACAGGTGACTGCTGGCCTAGGATTAATCGATGGAAGAAAGAAAATCGGTTAAATCGTAAGGAGACAAAGGGGTCAATCCAATATAATTTTCCCACAGCCCAGAGTCAGATTGAAATGCGATCGCCAGGTTCAATCAATTGGCTACCTTACTCGGGGTCTACTGTGGAGATGTATGCCTACGTTCAACATGCGAAGTACATATCGCTGAAACGATGCGTTCTTATGGATCCTCAATATGGTGGGGTATATTACTTGGGTGATCGATGCCGGCGACAGATCACCGGTGAGATTTGCATACCAAATGACCCTCCGTCGCAAATGATGAGGATACCCTTTCACCATGATGGGCATGGAATTATTATTGACGAGATGGACCCCAGTGTATCTGTTGTTTCCTAACCCATGTATGACCGTTATTGGAAGCAAGTGTCCCTAGGCCTTGTAATGCCACCCCTATATCGAGCAGTCAACACGGATGTCATAAGTCCCAGCGCACTTTCATACCACATACAAATACCGACTGTCCCTTCACAGGCACCTGGCGCTTATGAGACTCCCATAGGTCGGGTACATCCCACTCTACCCCAAATGACTTGGGATATACCGTTTTGCAGTCCTGCAGGTGTACCCATATTGATTCCGGTTCCACGGCCAGACAGGATTGCGGTCGATGAAGAATTGCCCACATACGATGACCTCTTATTTACTAGTCGGGAATTCTCAGATTATTGGCAATCATCGAGAGCCACCACTCTAGGTGCAGCCATGCATCTTAATAACTATTGGAGTCATGAGTTGGATATAGCTACAAGGAAGCTCCAAGAGTTGGGTGTATCTCACGAGCGAACTGCGCCCCCGCCTAATTTCTTTAGTGGTACAACCGCGGCTTTTTACAACCCCACAGAAGATCCCCGGCCTCCGACCACAGTATATCAACCGCAGATGGATGATATTGGTGCCCAAGAAGATACTAGCCAACCTGGTCCATCAACGCAAAATTATGACATGTCTGATGCTGTAAATTTGGATGATGTAGAATGGGATTTCGATAATGAATATTAATATGTTTTGTAATGTTGTTATTTATGTTGTTATCTTTATTATTAATGTTGTATTGTTCAGATTGACGCAAATTCAGTTCACAATATGAAGCTTCATTTCACAAATTAACATGCAATGATTCCGTTACATTTAATTTAACAATAAACAAGATATTAATAAACATGCAATGATTCAAATTAACATGAATAGTAAAGGTGATGAAAGAAAAACTAGTAAAACTCCTTCCAATAAGCATTTCTCCTCAACGCACACCATGTCATTAGGCCTTCAAAATTCTCACCGAACGTGCGAATGTATGCATTCACCGCCTCCTTATATGGATCGTCTTCCTCATCCAATGGTTGCATATCTTGTTCAACCCTATTGAAAATGTTATCAAATTCCTCGATCGTCTTTAATTTCCAACCATCGATCCATCAAGTTTCGCGGGCTTTGATATTCATGCCTCGGTAGCAACTCATGATATTTGTCGACAATTATTTCCCAAGGGGTTCGTAGATCATTAACTTGGCTAATCTCACAACCAAAAAGACCGCGTGGAAATGAATCTATCAAGGCTTCAGCCAAGAACTCATCAATCACATCTTCGTAAGATGCCATTGTGCTCATTAGCACTCAATCTGGCCATTCACATTTATAGCAGTATAATTAACCACATAAACCGTCCTAGCTATTCCGCCCTTGTTCTTCCGCTTAGTATGATCCGAGCTACATCTTCCGCCCTAGATTATCCGCCTAATGTCTTCCGAGCTACATCTTCCGCTCTAGATATTCCTGCCAAGATTATCCGCTCTACATCTTCCGCTCTAGATATTCCGTCCTACATCGTCCACCTATTATAAATATTACAACCAATTATACTTTAAGTTCATCAACATATTGCAACATATTATTAATAGAAGAGCTTCAAATTCTCTTTACTGATCAAACGTCATACCAAAAAGAATACGAAGAATACGAAGAATGGAAGAATACGAAGAATACGAAGAATACGAAGAATTACAAGCCATGCAAATCGCCCATTCAAATACCGCCAAAAAGAAAAAGAAAATAGCTATGCGCCATATGCAACAAATTCAAAATATGGCCCTTCATAACATAGTTTGTGATTCCCATGAGGATCAAACGAGGAGGACGATATGTCGGACCAGAGAGGTGGGCCATGATAGACTAATCGCCGACTACTTTGGTGAATCATCGGTATACAAAGACTACCATTTCCGGCGACGTTTTAGAATGAATCGAGCCCTATATGTACGTATTCATGATGCCGTATGGAGTTACGACTCCTGGTTCATACAAAAACCAGATGCACTTGGTCGTCTTGGCCTGTCCTCGCATCAAAAAATCGTTTCTGCTCTGCGAATGTTAGCATATGGGTCTTCTGCTGATATAAATGGAGAGTACCTGTGTATCGGAGAATCGACAACCCAGAAGGAATTGGTGCGATTATCCCTTGCCATTGTGGGGATATTTGGCCCGGAGTATAACAGAAAGCCTACCGCTCTCGATGTGCAAAGGCTTACCGAACAAAATGCGGCGCGTGGATTCCCCGGAATGCTGGGGAGCATAGACTGCATGCATTGGGAGTGGAAAAATTGTCCAACCGAATGGCATGGGCAATATACTGGACATAAAAAGTCACCGACAATTATACTAGAGGCGGTAGCATCACATGACCTTTGGATATGGAGGTCATTTTTCGGGATGCCGGGTAGTTGTAATGATATTAATGTATTGAACAGATCTAGAGTTTTCTCTTATCTTGTCCGCGATGAGACTCCACCAATCCAGTTTGAGATAAATAACAACGTATATGATACCGGGGTATTTTTTAGCGGATGGCATTTATCCGCCTTACGCTAGTTTGGTGCAAACTTTTAAAAGGCCAACCAACCAGAAGAAAAAACTTTTCGCTCAAGTGCAAGAGGGGGCAAGAAAATATGTAGAACGAGCGTTTGGTGTCCTGCAACTTAGGTTCGCATTCGTTCATACGCCGACAAAACTCTGGAGCAAGGATAAATTATCATCTATTATGCAATCGTGCATAGTAATGCACAACATGATTGTTGAAGACGAGAGGCGTGATTGTGATTGGAGAGAGGAATACGACTTCCCGCCTGACCCGGTTCCTATGTTTCGAAACTCTCTTGAGCAACATTATGCGATCGAGGCTAGGACAATGCACATGCACGACAAGAGGAAGCATTTACAGCTACGTGCAGATCTCGTTGAACATGTTTGGGAAAAGTTTGCCAATATCAGTGTGTGATTTTACACAATTTATGTATCTTTTCTAATGTTGTTATGTTGTTATCTATATTATTAATGTTGTATCGTTAATATTGTACCGAACTGATGTTTATGTATGAAAATTTGAAACAAATTCATTTCACAACCCATAAAATAATATTACATAGTAGATCAAACGATAAAAATAAATAACATGTTACATACTCAGAAGCATAGAAATTTTAAAATCCAGATTGACCCCCGTGTGGTGGATAGTTTGGAAATTCCGATTGGCGCCATGCTTTGTTGATTATATTAAGCACGAGGTATTCATGGTACTCCTTCTGGATTGAATTCATGTTTGAGGTGTCAGTGCTCATAATTTGTTGATCAAGCAATATTTGTTCACGCATATCTTTCCTCTCCATATCCAATATACTGCGTTCGTTGAGCTCCAAACTTCGCTCCTTTAGTTGCAGTGAACGGTTAAGCCCCAAACGGGCCTCTTCGTCACGTACACGATCAGCCTGACATGATCGCTCAAATGATTCATTGAATGAAGAGCAACTATTTAGTATTTCTCGGTTCACCTCAATGTTTGTAGCCTTCGCTTTTCCTTTAGCCCGTTGCTTCATCTCTTTCCTTCCAGGTGGCCTCGGATAAGGCCTTTCTATATCAACTTCTGCCCCATCTTTGGAATTTCCTTCGTGAAACCCAGGATTCAGACTTCCTTCAGTATCTGTCGCACCCGTCATTGACGAATCAAAATGAAATTGAGGGGAGTCTAAAAAAGTTTGGGAAAGTTGAAATTTGTGGAGTTCTTTTAAAATTTGGTAACAAGATTCAAAATTAAATGATTTTCCCTTGTTCTCTCGCTGGAATGCTAGATTAGCTGCAGTAACCTGAGAAAATACGACAATGTATATTTATTAACTCCACAAGCAACTGATTTATAAGAAATAATATTTAAAATAAATTACAAAAGATAAAAGTTATTTTACCCAATCTGTGTTAACAGTCCCACTAGCACGATTTGTCATCGATGCTTCTTTCAATTTCGAAACATATAACATTACGTGCCTCGAAATTTTACTGTACCGGGTTTGTAGGCTGGCGCCCGTCCGACGTTCAGTGATACCCGTCGTTGTGTTATATTCTTCGGCGACCGCATCCCAAAATAATGTGCTAGGTCGATTAGTTCTTCGTAAACCATCATTTGTTTGATTTACATATGCGGTGCATAATACTTCATCATCGTGTTGAGACATATTTTGACCTCGAACCATTGTAAAATAATCACGAATATATTAATGCAAATATATAAATTTTATAATATTTTTTGGTAAAAAAATTGGGGGGGGAAAAAATTAATGCATTTATAAAAAAAATTAATGCAAATATATTAATGCAAATATTATAGAGTAGACACTGTTTGGAAATATATTAATGCAGTTATAAAAAAAATATCAATTAATAATTTAAATGAGAGAGTAGACACTGTTTGGAATAAAATTTAGATGAAGATAATAATTAAAATGAAGATAGTAGACACGGTTTAAACTTGCTATTTATAAAAAAAAAAAAAAAAGAGCCGTTGAAAAATAGAGCTGTTGGAATAATTGGGGGGAGGGGGGGGGGGGGGGGAAAGTTGAAATAGGGGAAATAGTCAAAGGGCTTCCGCGGAACATGATGTTCCGCTTTACCCTTTTTATTTTTTTTTTATTTCTTGCGCGGAACATGATGTTCCGTTTAGGCAGTGGGTTCCACAAAAAACCAACTAGGGCAATTCTAAATTTGTTATTTTTTAGCCTACGAGAGTCTAAATTTACAATTTTACCCTGCGCACAGCAAACCTAAAAAGTCCAAATATATCGGTTTGCGGTACCCATAAGGGTTGCTCTAATGCCCGCTTTTGAATCTTTGGCATTGGAAATGAGCTTGGTAGTTGAGTATGAATTTATTAACTGTTACTCTAATTCTAATATATATACATTTTAATTATTAATCGTTTACAACCTTATATATATTTAAATATACACTTTTTCATATATTTATATAATAAAGGAGATGGATTTTTTTATCTCTCCCAACTAATGATTGAGATTAAATCTCATGAGTTTGGTCTTTTATCAATTAGCGTCCGAAATTTAATGGGAGGGCTTTGAATCAAAAGGCTTGATCTGTGTACCCTTCAAATCCCTTGTGACAGCATGCTAGAGGCGCTGTGACTGAGAGCTAGATTTCAATCCCCTTCCTTTCTTATCCTATTTACCTCGAGCCCATCATCTCTGCCAACCTAGCCTCTCTACTCTACTCTACTCTACTCTATTCATCATCAAAACCCACATACCCATACCATGTCATTGCTGTTTTTTGATAAAACACCTCCCTCTCTTTCTTTCATTGCTCATGCTCTCATGGTTGATTGTTTTTTATTTTTAGTTATTTTTTCAGCTCTTAACTATCGACGTTCAATTTTCTTGGTGAGACTGAAACGGTATTTTCTTGATCTGAAATGGTTTTTTTCTTGATCAGAAGTTTTTATGCAAACACAAACAGTAATTTGTCTCAAGAGGGGTTTCTGATTTTAGTATTTTGTACCGAGGCTTTATATATTGGTTTAAGGTTTGAAGAATATGCTGGTGGGTGTCTTTCTTTCTCTATCTAAATATTTTTATGATTTTAAAATATTATTTGCTGGGCATCACTCTAAATCTAAACTGGTATGGTGGGTAATAGCTACCGGAGAGTTGTGAGAAATCTAAACTGGAGTGTTGTGAAGGTCGTACAATAGTATTAGGGGGAAGGACAGTGGTGAACAGGTACTTCCATATGATTATCTTCGTTGCTCGAAGATGAAACCATCCCTCTCATCGATCTCTCAAGGTCAAACTCTAAGGCCGTAGAAACGTTGGTGTCCGAGATAAGTCACCGAAATATTCGTTCTCTGTCTCATCAAAGTTGTCTCTGTTTTTCATATTCCAAAGGTCCATATTAATGACTCTACTTTCTTGAATGTTTTTTTCTTCAGATAAAAGAAATTGAAACAAAACGCTCACATGCACCGCTAGATCAGTTCTGTTTTTTTACTATTGCTTTTTCTGAGTTATTTGTGTTTTATATCTCAGTCTCAATCTCAATACATAGCCTAAAGATCTGGGTTATTTGTGTTTTTTTTACTATTCTTACATGCATCTATGATTTAATTCATCCTATATAGATCTGGTGTTATATATCTGTTGAACGCTTTTTTTTTTCCATTTTTTGAATGGGCGTTGAAGATGACGAGCCATTAAACATGTTAATGGTGCAAAACCTTAAATAAATATGGTTAATACGATGTTGGGTATTACTCTTTGCATTTTCTTTTCTTTTTGTATACAGGACTTTTGCAGAGATGCGTGTAAGAGTAGTGCGTGGTAGATTTTGTTTTGATGTGCTTGAATTTCAGCATCATGAGAAATGTCATGGGTGTGTGTTCATTCTAAGGTAATACCATGTTGGTCAAAAGGTTTTCGTATATTTTTTTGACCTTTTTAGTTGAGGCCCACTATTTTGGGTAGGTGAGTAATATATGAGAAATGAGTTTGGGTTTGCAATGGTTTCTTTTAATATGTTTGGATGTTTCTCTCTATGAGAAATGAGTGTGGGTTTCTTAGGAAGTTCTTAATTTTGAGCAGGTATTCAGATGGCTATCTCTATGCCTTTGATAACAAGGACACTTGATATGGTTATACTGTTGTGCAAGTTTACATGGATGGGTGGTTAAAAAGAAATAGAAATGTAGGTAAGTTTTGTGTTTGGTAAAAAAATATATAACGTATTGTGTCTCAGTTTAATTTAGTTGTGTTTTTATTTTTGTATATAAATTAAAATAGTATTTCGTGTCATGTCGCATTTAATTGGATTGTGTCCGTGTTTTGTTAAAAAAATATTTCATGGTGTATCCAATTTTAATTGGGTCGTGTTTGCGCTTGGAAAAAAAATACAATGACAAATGTCATGGGGATGAATTTTTATTCGTGTTAAAAATTACACTAGATAAAATTCATCTATAAATATTAATTGCAAAATTTAATTTGGGTTTTCCACAAACAAATTTTTTTGGTATGTATTGTATTTTTATTCATGTTCTGCATCCCTCATTCATGTAATGTGCCAAAAGTAGTATGCACGTGTGTATTGAGAATTGATAAGTGTATTGTAACAAAGTATATGTTTATCCCAATTATGAAAAAATATGAGCAAAATTACATATTGTTTGGCAATAATATGCAACCCTGCCATCGGCATGGGTACAAAAAAGTAAACTATTTTAGCTGGTGGTTTGGGTTTCACTAATCTTAACGGGAGAGATCCATCCAAATAGTTGGCACTACGAGGTTTGCGCATCACAGACACTTATTTTATAGTTTTATAAAGGTATTTGTAATATTTTCACAAATTGAGTTATGTAGAAAAAAGTTTGAAGGTTAAAAATTGTGTAATGAGATATGTTTTTTGTTTTTTCTATTTTTTTGTTGTTATAATTGTGATATTTGTATTTCCTTTTGGTTTAAAATAATAACTATTTTACACAAATAATACGAGTCAAATTTTTTAAACGAACACAACATGTTCATGTAAGAAAAACTAGATACAAATTCATCCAATAAAATGTCAATTTTGAATTAACGTATTGAATTAACGTATTGATCTTTCTTTCTTTCGTGATTAAAATAGATTTGATACTTAGGCACGGGTACACCCGTATTAAAATTGTAACCATGCCGCAATTGTTATATCAATATGCTAATTGTGCAATCAATACGGGTTACACATATCAATGACGAGTAAGTGTACCATGAGATGATCAATAATATTTATATTTTCACTATTGACCACATGTTTAGAATACAAAATAGCACGGGAACAAATTTATACGGTGTCATTGACACAAGTACAAAATATCATGAGAATAAATTTATCGTCGTGCCATCGGCATGAGTACATCCTAGTACATATATAAGTTCCGTTGTCTTTTTTATGGACAACTATGTATCATATATATAAACTTAGGGGTGGTAATTTGGGTTAGTCGTGTCATTTTCGAGTCGCGTTGATTTTTATTTGAGCACAAATTTTGGGTAATTTTACATTTATACAAGCTAATAGTGTCAAGTTCGGGTCATTTCCGGTTATTATCATAAACGGGTTATCGTGTCAAAAATTGCCAGCTCGAGCCTCATTACAAAGTAAGGTACATGTTATCTTGTATATATCTCCTTTGACAGTAGCCTATCACTTGTATTAGCTGTGTTCTTAAATTAATTTTTTAATTACCTTGGGCCCGCATTTTGTGTAAGTTCACAATTGGTTTGTGTAATTTTTATATATACAAACTGTATTGGACAATGTTTGTTACTAATCCTTATATACGTCCCATCTTCCTTGCATGTTAGCTCCCTTGGGCAGTTGAGTGTAAGATGGTATGTCATTTCACCTAAGCCACGAAAGTCTTCTTACTGTGCACCTCAACTTGGAATACCCCCCACACACTATATATACATATAATTTTTCTTATATGGACAAAGGTTCACATATCAGTACCAATTCTTTTTAAACCATGTGTGTATACCCATATACCGCTATGTCATGTTATTAGTTGAAATGTGGTTTAGCAAGTTACACTGGTCCCCACGTATGATATTGGCATTTGTCCTGTCAGCTTTTAAACAATGTTCTTATTTAAAAAAATCAAGCGTACACTGTCATTAGGGGTGGCAATTCGGGCCAATGGGTCGTGTTTGGGTCTGGCCCGACACGACCCGACACAATTTTATCTGGCACGAACACGACACGACACGCTAGCGTGTTTTTTTTGCTAGCACGGACACGACCCATTAGTAGCACGATCTGACACGAGTAACACGAAAAAAAAATTGTGCCAAATTGGCACGATTGACACGACTGGACACGATAACCCGTTGGGCTAATTGAAGATGTGTTCTCTTTTTTCACGAGATGGAGTTTCTTATTTGGGCTAATTGGGACACAATTGGGTTGTAATTGGGACACAATTGGGTTGTAATTGGGTTATTTTCTTATCGTGTTGCAATTGGGCTCTAACGGGCCAATTTCGGGCCAATATCGGGTCAATTTCCTGGCACGAACACGACACGACCCGATAGTGGGCCAAAAAAGTCTGCCCCGAACACGACCTGAACACGACCCGAACACGACAAGCTGTTTTAGTTTCGTGTCAATTTCGTGTTGGATCGTGTCGTGTTCGTGCCCAAATTGCCACCCCTAACTGTCATACATCTCTTTATTGATGGATTAATTTTTATTTTGTGAAAACTATCACACAAACAGGAACATTCATATTGAATTATCAAGAAATATAAATATTGATTTTGCGGAAGCGTACCTGAATCCATGACAGAAAGTTAAAATATCTGAGTCTGAGGTCTTATGCTCTTCCAGATCAAGACTTTTATTTTCTCTCTGGCAATGGGAATCAGAAGATTGGTGTTGTGTTATCTGGGGACCATGATCCCTATTTATAACACAATCGTGTCTTTTCATATTTCGTATATTTCTATTTTAACCCATCATAAAAATAGAAATTACGCTTGTCTCTACACAATAAAATCCACACTTTAATAATACATTAGTAAGGCCCCAAAACTTAAATTAATCACTTTAATTGGCCTACTTTTATTTGATAGCCTATAATTCATATTTATTTTATATATAAGCCCATATATTAAATTTTACTCTAACAATCTCCCACTTTGGCTATATATATATGTAACTTTATAAATTTGAATTATACTTTATGAGCTTATGAGTTTTAGCTATCAAAACTTTATGTAACTTAACAATCTTGTCCATTAATTTCACCAATATAGAATCAAAGCGATCGTCATTACACATTTCGTAAGTAAACCCATCAATGATCATATATATCAATGCAACTAATGATAAAGATCAAGTGTGGATGTGTAGCATGGAAATTTCATGAAATGTGATCTTAACATGCCTATTTCCAACTGGTCCTCCTTAAACCTTAGTGAGATCAAATCATATAAAGTCAGAGTGAATATAAACTTAATATTTTACTGCAGTAAATAACCATACAATATCCATTAAATCAAATATGTCTATGAAAGAATATAAAATACGAACTCCCACTAAACTGACATATCCTGAAAATAAATTACACCCATATGAGCAGTGTGCTCATGAAAGACCTTGGGTGGTAATCCCTTAGTCAGCGGATCCGCAATCATGGAGTTTGTTCCAATGTGCTCTATAGATATAAGTCCACTCTGAACTCTTTCTTTTACAACTAGGAACTTAATGTCAATAAACTTTGACTTCGTAGAACTCCTGTAGTTGGAATACAGTACTGCTGATTTATTATCACAAAATAACTTTAGTGGTCTTTCAATGCCATCAACAATACGCAGCTCCGTGACAAAATTTCGCAACCATATTCCTTGATTGGACGCCTCATAACAAGCTACAAACTCAGCTGACATAGTGGAAGAAGCTATAATAGACTGCTTAACACTCTTCCATGATACAGTACCTCCAGCAAGTAAGTAGATATAACCTGAAGTAGATTTCATGGTATCTTGGCATCCAACAAAATCGGAGTCAGAATATCCGATGATCTCTAACTGTTCTGACTTTCGATAGGTGAGCATGTAGTCTTTTGTTCTCTGTAAGTACCTCATGACTCGCTTGGCTGCTATCCAACGATCCTTTCTAGGATTACTTAAGTATCTTCCCAACATGCCAACAATGTACGCAATATCCGGACGCGTACATACTTGAGCATACATAAGACTTCCTACTGCTGATGCATAAGGAATCTTTTGCATCTCCTTAATCTCAAAATCATTCTTGGGACATTGACTGAGACTAAATTTATCTCCTTTAGCTACAGGGGTGTCACCTGGTTTACAATCATGCATGCCAAATCTTTTAAGAACTTTCTCGATATAGCTCTTTTGTGATAAACTAAGTGTACTCCGAGAGCGATCTCGGTGTATTTGTATACCCCAACACAAAAGAAGCGTTACCAAGATCTTTCATCTCAAATTTCTTTGAAAGAAATCTCTTGGTTTCGTGCAACATACCTATATCGTTGGTGGCAAGCAAAATGTCATCAACATATAAAACCAAGTAAATATGCTTACTCCCACTGAACTTGTGGTATATACAATCATCAACCAGATTCATCTCAAAACCAAACGAGATGACAACTTGATGAAACTTGTAATACCATTGACGAGAAGCTTGCTTAAGCCCATAAATGGATTTCTTTAATTTGCAAACTGTTTTCTTTGCATCTCCCGACACAAAGTTTTCTGGTTGCACCATATATATTGTTTCATCAATGTCACCATTGAGAAACGCAGTCTTAACATCCATCTGATAAAGCTCAAGGTCAAAGTGCGCCATAAGTGCCATTATTTTCCTAAAAGAGTCTTTCGATGAAATCGAAGAGAAAGTCTTTTAATAATCGATGCCTTTTTTTTGTGTAAAGCCTTTAGCGACAAGACGGTCTTTGTATCTCTCCACATTACCTTTCGAATCCCTCTTGGTTTTAAATATCCATTTGCAACCAATGTTTTTTTTTATTTACCTTCAGGTAATGGGACAAGATCCCAAACGTCATTGTCCTTCATGGACTTTATCTCCTCATTCATGGCATCAATCGACTCTTGAGATTTAGAACTTTTCATGGCTTGACGAAAGGTGATCGGATCATCTTCCACCGCACCAATGTCAAACTCATGTTCTTAGAGAAATACAATGTAATCATCTGGCACATCGCTTCTTCTTTCTCTAGTGGATCTCCTTAATGGCATAGGTTCTGGAGGTGGTAGAGTTTGTTCTTCTAGAATGGGAGATTCTTGGATATTGTTTTGATTATGATCTGCTTCTTGAACAATGTCAGGAATTGGATCCTGACCAATGTTAATAACAGCTGTGGGAATATCAACATATTCCTCTTCAAAATCAAAATCCTTAACCTTATCCCCCTCGGCAAACTCAACATCCTCAAAGAACCGGGCATTTACAGTCTCAAAAATTATTTTGGTAGTAGGATCATAAAATTTGTAACCCCTAGATCTTTCAGAGTATCCAACAAAATAGCAACTAACTGTTCTGGAATCCAGTTTCTTTTTATGTGGCCTATAAGGCCCCGCTTCAGCTGGACATCCCCAAATATGAAGGTGCTTCAGACTAGGTTTCTTGCCTGCCCAAAGTTCAAAAGGAGTTTTAGAAGTTGCTTTAGTTGGTACTCTGTTAAGGATATACACTGCAGTCTTTAATGCTTCATCCTAGAGTAAATCTGGTAAGTTAGAGTAACTGATCATACTCCTTACCATGTCTTTAAGCGTTCTGTTTCGCCTTTCAGCAACACCATTCATGCTTGGAGAACCTGGCATGGTGTACTGCGGGACGATACCGCACTCCTCTAGGAATTTAGCAAATGGTCCTGGGCGTTGTTCATCTGAACCGTCATACCTACCGTAGTATTCACCACCACGATCAGATCTGACGCTTTTAATCCTTTTGTTGAGTTGATTTTCAACTTCAGCGTTGAATGGCTTGAACACGTCCATAGATTGGGACTTTTCATAGATGAGATAAAGGTAGCCATAACGTGAAAAATCGTCTATGAATGTGATAAAATATTGTTGACCGTTCCATGAAATCGTAGGGAATGGCCCACAAATATCTGTATGTATCAGTTCTAAGACTTCTGTAGCCCTATTAGCACCAGATCTCCTTATGTTTGTCTGTTTTCCCTTTATGCAATTTTTGCAAATTTTAAAATCTGAAAAATCAAGGGAATTTAGAATTCCATCTGACACAAGTCTTTCAATTCTCCTTTGGGAGATGTGACCTAATCTCTTATGCCATAATGATGCAGAATTCTCATTGGTTATTTTTTTTTATACCTTGAGTACTTAATTGCAAGGTTTCATGATATGAAGCAATAGTATCAAGCATATAAAGGTTATCTATATAAGATAAAGAACCAGTACCAACCAAATTTGAATTATGAAGAAGACTAAATTTTTTATTTCCAAAGGAACAAGTATAACCAAATTTGTCCAATACAGAAATAGAAACCAAATTCCGTCTAAATGATGGTAAGATAAATGTCTCATTCAAATCCAAATAAGTATTAGACTTCAATAATAACCTAAATATCCCAATTTCTTCAACTTCAACCTTCTTGACATCGCCTACAAAAATGTATCTTTCACCATCATTTGGTTTCGAAAACTCAGGCAACCCTGCCTAGACACACTGATGTGAGTGGTTGCACCAGAATCTAACCACCAAGTGTGTTTAGGTACCGAAGTCAAATTAACTTCAGAACAAAATAGGTTAATAAGTGTATCTTTCTTGACACGCCAAGCATGATAGTTGGTACACCCTGCTTCTTCCTATGTCCCGCAGCTCCACAGAAGAAATAACCATCAACAGTTTTTTCTTTATGTTGTTTCTTTGGATATGAAACCACTGCAGCTTCTTTATCCTTCTTTCTTTTCTTCCCCTTGTCCTTGGAAGTACTAGCCAAATGAACACTTTCTGTCTTATCTCTCTTCAGTCTTTCCTCTTCTTGCACACAATGTGAGATGAGCTCATTAAGAGACCAAGTCTCCTTATGGCAGTTGTATCTCACCTTAAATTGACTGAATTATGTGGGAAGAGATATCAGAACCAAATGCACAAGAAAATCCTCAGAGAGATCAAGCCTAAGTGCTCTTAACTTTGAAGCGAGATGAGACATTTCCATAATGTACTCCCTAATGTTCCCATTACCTTTATATTTCATTGAGACGAGACTTGCCAAAAGTGTACTTGTTTTAGTCTTTTCATTTTTGGCAAATCTGTTCTTAATTTCTTCTAGGAACTCTTTGGCTGTTTTTATCGTTTCCGATATTGTGCCCCTGAATGCTTCTGGAATGGCCTTCTTTATGATCATCAAACAGATGCGATTTGACTTCTTCGACCTTTCAAAGTCCTTTTTGTCATCAGAGGAACTTTTATCCGTAAGAGGTGCAGGAGAAGGAACCCTTAATGCATGGTCCAGATCCATGGCACCGAGAACTATATGAAGGTTCTCTTGCCATGACTTAAAGTTTGTGCCATTAAGCATGGGAATAGAATTAATACTGGCAGTAATGTTGGAAGCAGAACTGATAGATGAATCATAGAACAATAAACAAATAAAACTTGCTCATATAAGTCTTAAATCAAAAATAAATTCAAATAAAGGACAAATCCCATTTTAAGATATCGGACACTCTATTAATATTTGATCTTTGGAAAAAATATTCACTGGTTAGTGATATCTTGCCGTAATAATCAAACACTGATAATAAGAACATATTGAATAATAATTCTTCCTTTGGGCCGATTTATTATTCATATGTAAAACTAAATAATTATCACGTGCTTATTATTAAAGTGGCACATGTAATTTTGTTAAAAAATAATCTTCCTTTGGGCCGATTAATATTCACATAAATTACATGCACGTAATTCTTTTTATATTTCGAAATAAAATTAATTTTTGAACAAAAGAGGTCACTTTGGTGACATATTGTTTAAATTAATTTATCTCGAAATATATATATATATATAAATACACCAAAATTTGAATTTAAATTTGAAAGATCATGGGTTCAAAACCCCTTTGGCTCCAGACTTGAAAGGTCATGGGTTCAAAACCTCTTGAAATCCTTCATAATCTTCATCATTTAAGAGGCTTAAATATGAAACACCAAGAGTCGAACCTTTAACCTTCCACTACCATCAAATCAACTGCTAGTCCAAAAAATTACGAATTTTATATCGTTGGAATCGTAATGAAACGAGAATATTTCTGAATCCAATTTTTTTTTTGAAATATGAGACCTTTTTTTGAAAAAATATTTGCAGTAAAAAATTAATATCAATACCTTCCTAATATATTCTCAACAATTCAACATGAAATAGCTCTGATACCACATGATGGATTAATTTCTATTTTGTGAAAACTATCACACAAACAGGAACATTCATATTGAATTATCAAGAAATATAAATATTAATTTTGCGAAAGCGTACCTGAATCCATGACAGAAAGTTAAAATATCTGAGTCTGAGGTTTTATACTCTTTCAGATCAACACTTTTATTTCCTCTCTAAATTTCTCTCTGACAATGGGAATCAGAAGATTGGTGTTGTGCGATCTGGGGACCATGACCCCTATTTATAACACAATCGTGTCTTTTCAAATTTCGTATATTTCTATTTTAACCCATCATAAAAATAGAAATTACGCTTGTCTCTACACAATATAACCCACACTTTAATAATACATTAGTAAGGCCCCAAAACTTAAATTAATCACTTTAATTGGCCTACTTTTATTTGATAGCCTATAATTCATATTTATTTTATATATAAGCCCATATATTAAATTTTACTCTAACATTTATACCTATTTTGGGCCCCTCGTTGAAGATTTGGTAGATATGATTGAGTATATTTGTGTAACAAATAATATTGTGTCAACTCATTTTCAAATTATTGAGCCTCACTCGTGTACTATTTTTTCAATTCAATGTTATATTTTCTCTAAGAAACACAACATGATATATGTTGCTCAACATTCTATATTAGGTTCCTTATTCTCTTTTGGACTAATATTTTCTACAGGACCTATTTTGAGATATCCAAAAGAGCTTCTTTCTGGCCTTCAGTTTCTAGGGTCTCATTTTCGTGTCTCAACAGCCATATTTTATTGAGAAGATAAATGGGGTTTGCAGATCATTTTTTTTCAACCAACTTTTTCTCAGCAATAATCAGGAGCATTTAATTCTCTCAAGAGAATTTGTCTAATAGTTGTATTTTTTACTCTCCATTCAAATGTTGTTTAAGCATTCAAGAGCTACATTGAAGACACAAGATGAGACTAGAGAAATTATTCAAGAGCAACTGAATTTATTATTCTGCTACCAAATCAAAGAGAGCAATTAATTTTACATTCTGCTCATACATATTAAAGAGAAGACTAGAGCCTACATCATAATCATTTATTGAAGTTTCATTGAAGAAGAAACTCAGATTATGAATTATATTTTTGGAGAGTTTCATTGTTCAAATTTGTACTACAAACTCGAATTTTTTCTTAAGCTTCAGTACTCGGTTTAAGTAAACTTGGGTTATAAATGGTGATTGGCTCCTACTTGCAGTTGGACCACGGGTTTGAAGCTCGATTTTAGCTTGCAACCGGTTGTACAAGTAGCTTCGTTTTTATCTATTCGAATGTACGAGGTGGTTTGATCTACCCGCAATTGGATCATGGATTAGTGAAGGGAAAAGGAGACGGGTTCCAGGCGCGTGGACGTAGGCCAAGATTTGACCGAACCACTTTAAATTTCGGTGTCATTTATTTCCCGCACTTACATTTATTTTTTTGCTTATGCTTGTTTGTTTTTATATTTTCGAAATTTATATTTACAAATAAATTAAATCCAAAATTTGGTAAAATTATTTCAAGATTAAATAATTATTTTTAAATTAAATAATTAATTCCAGAATATCAATCAATATTAAATACAAAAATTGTTTATATATTTGTTGGGTGTTAAAATCTGTAATTTTAACTTGTTTAAATTAATTGATTGTATTTATTTGATATTCATTGTTTTAATCATTTAAGATTTATTAATCTGAAATTTGGATTAAGGGTTATAAATTAAATATTTTTTGAAATTTTAATTTAACCGAAAAAGTTTATAAAATCCCAATTCACCCCTATTTGGGGTATTTTTCTGGGTAATGGGTTTATTTAAAAATGTGAAGGATTTTGAGATTTTGGGTGAAAATGACAAAGAACACAATGAACGTTCTAGTATGTATACGCATCTTAGGGTTTCAACCATAGTTGTTAAATCGGGATGCGTATCGTGTATCTAAAACCCTATTTAAAAACATCACAAACATAGTATGATTTTCAACCAATTTTATGACATGATCAAATTGTCTCATGGTAAAAAAATGTCCTTCCGTTGTAATGAGATTCAGAAAAGCAAAAAAATAGTGGGGGAGGTTTTACACAAGGTGGTTTTAAAAATTGGATTCGTATCGTATCGGGATACTTATCGCGTATCATAAGGTACTAACCACAGAGGTTTCAACATAAGTTTTGAAAATTGGATTTGATTAGTTTATAAAGTATAATTAAAACCAGTTTTGTATATACATAGGTTTTGAAAATTGAATTTGATTAAGTGATAAAGTAAAATTAAAACCAATTTGGTATGTTTGAATGACTTATGGTTTTAACATAATAGTGCTTCAACATTACAATTATTCTCACCCATTTATTCACTTATGGTAGGTAAAAATTCCTACAAGTTGTTATGGGGCATCCTCTACACAAAGAGTGGATGGGTAAGACAAATAGACCGAGGGATGTATACCGTAGAGGTGATAAAGAGTTTTTAAAATTCATAAAGATGTGTCTCAATGATGAAGAGTTATTATGGGGTATCCTTGCGCACGTTGTATAAATGGTAAAGTGTTTGAGTGTAAAATAATTGAATTACATCTTCATAGATGGGGTATGTAAGACGATTAGTGGGTGTATTTTTTCACAGGAAAATACTTTGTCCCCGAATAACTTCCCCTACAACCTTTAAGTAGGACAACCACAAGGAGACACCATAGAGCATAAAATGTTAGATGTTCTAATAAACGATGTTTACGTAGTTCATGTGGTGGGAGACAATGAGGATTCTGATAAGGAAGATAATGAAACTTGTGGTGGAGGTTCTAGTTCTTATAATAGTGTTGGGATAAACCTTGATGATGACCACCAAAGTTTGAAAATCAAATCAACCCAGTCGTTGTACCCTAATTGAGGAAAATATTAGATAACTTTGCATGCCACGGTTAGTTTGTATAGTTTGAAGAGACGTTTATATGGAAATAACGTGACTGGAATTCTGGATTGGGTGAAGGATTTGCTCCCTAAGTAGAATACACTTCCAAATAACTATCCGAGTCTGAAGAACAATTTAAAAGGTTGGGGAATAAAGCATAAATCATTTCATGCTTGCAAGTCTGATTGCATACTATACCAGAAGGAGTACGAAAATCGTGATCATTGCCCAGTATGCGTGGAACCTAAATATGTGCAAAAAATGATAAGGGAGATGAATTTTTAAAATAACTAAAAAAGTATTGAAATATCTCCCTGTTGGTCTCAGGTTAAGGATTTTTTTCATAATACCATGCATAGAGGAGGCAATGACTTGGCGCGTTAGGGCAGAAGTAGGGGATAATATCATGCATCATCCTATTGACTCAATTGTTTGGAAAATCATAAATTTTAATTACCCAAATTTTGCTAATGAGCAACGTAATATTCGTTTGGTAATATCAACGGATGGGTTCAATCCATTCGTCAATCTAAGCCCCAATAAAAGTGTATAAACGATGATCTTAGTACCCCTAAATCCCCATCCTTTGTTATACATGAGACCACAATTTTCGATGTCGTCTTTGTTGATACCTGGGCCAAAGGCACTAGGTGAAGACATTAGTGTATACTTGGCACCGTTGGAAGAATAATTGAATGATTTTTGGGTAGCAAATATGAAATTATTTGACTTTATAACACATAAATAGTTCACATGAAATGTTATATTGATCTGGCCAATTCATGATTTCCCAGCTTATGGGACTTTACCGGGTTGTAATGTTCATGGTTACTTTATGTGTCCCATTTTTGGAGAGGAAACTGTTTCTCAATATCTCAAGGAGAGTATAAAATTATATATCATTTTCATTGGATATTATTACCTCTTAATCACAAGTTTATATTTGATGAAGGTTCTTTTTTCTTATCGGGTGGGGTCGAACATAGGCTACATCCAAGAAAGATTTCGGGTTATGAAATTGAAAGGAGGTCTTCCAAATGTGGAGTTAATGTGCCAGGAATCAATCCTAAATTCAAGAATGCCAAGCATAAAAATACCCCTGCCAAGAATGAAGCCGAGTAAAGGAGGCGTGGTCTAGGAGGTCAATATTATTTGACTTTTCGTATTGGAAGGTTAACCCCATATGTAATGTATTAGATATCATGCATGCCAAGAAGAACACCATAAAACATCTTGAAAGCACATGCCTTAGTGGAAGTCATTCGATGGATGAAGAAAAGGCACGACGTGATCTTAAAGTGTTAAATATTAATCCACAATTATGGTTGAAAGAAAACAGTAGCGGGATGAATATAATTCCCCCCGTGGCATACACTTCGACAAGTAAAGAAAAAAGGTGCTTTTAAAGACAATGCATAATTTGAAAGCTCCCTCTAATTTTTCATCAATTTTTCACAGGATTGTGAGTTATACCACCCATGATATACAGAAGTGAAAGTGTTACGATTAGCATTTCTCTAAGCATAAGGATTTGTAGAGGGCCATTATGTAGATTAAACTTTGCTTCAAACTTTTGGGCGCAAAAGTAGTTAATCGAAAGAACATAATGGCTGAAAATTAACTCTAGCTGAAGCAACTTGTGTGTTGGAGAATTACTTATCCCCGACATTATTCTACAGAAGTGTTCACTTGTTAGTGCACTTAAGCGATGAGGCGCTTCTTTGAATCCAAGTAAGATATCGTTGGATGTACCCGTTTGAAAGGTTCATAAAAGTTTTCAAAGAGAATGTTTAGAATATGAGTTACACTGAAAGATCGATCGCGAAGGAATATATTATTGTGGAGACCTCCATATTCGCTAGGGAATATATGCTTGACCCTAATATTGTAGATGATGGAGATAAGTTCATCGATGAGGGTGGTCAAGTTATGGGCAAATGAGTGAAACTGACAAATTTACAATATGATCGATTGGCACGTTATATGTTTGAAACCCATTAAGATGTCGACGAATGGAGAGAGTGAGTGCATGTTATAATTTTACTTTTTAGTGTTATCTTATATATACTCGATAACCTTCTTGACAAATTTTGTCATTCAATATAGAAATATAATACGCCCGGGGACAATAAAAAAGAAGAACGATTTCACATTCAGATAGTGAATTTAGACTTTCGGTGTCACGGGAGGTAATTATGACTTTAAACGTCCCTTATTAAATGATAAATAATTACAAGCTTTAAAAATTATCTAATTAACTTTTGTAATCCGTAATTTCAATTGTTAAAGATGGGTGATGCCATGTCAAGGCTTGCTCGTCTCGCCATTGAACCTAATTTCATAGCACATGAGTATAAAAAGTATTGGCTGAATGATTATGTATTATCGTCGAGGTTGTACGACAAAAATAATTTGTTACAAAACAAAAACATTTCATTTAAGGCTCTTACATATTTCAGGGCGAGTGCCAAAGACAAAATGTTGTAGAAGCAAAAATGACTTACTATGGTGTAATTCAAAACATTTTTGAATTAACTATACATATTTCAAAGAGGTTGTGTTTTACTGTAATTGGATAAGAGTTGAAGATAAAAATTCTTGTAAAGCCAATTTGGGTACCAATTTGATTATGGTATACTTATCCAAGATGAAGTGGAAGGAGCATATGAATAATGAGTCGTTCATTTGTGCATTTGAAAAGCTCAAGCAAGTTCGTTACTTGGAGTATATCAACAAAAAACCATGGTCAGTTGCCTTACATGCACCAAAGGGTCTAACCAATAGCGTGGATGAACTGGCTGCTCCTACCGAATATCAATCCATTTTGGATGACAACCCGAACTTGAAACATATTCTAAACACTTTACATGAGTAGAGTTATTTAGTTTGCAAAATGTATTAAGGATTCCAATTTGTAATTTGCAATATTTAGTTTGTTAAAAGTAATGAGGATCTTAAACCTTAATTTATTTATTTTTAACTCTAATGTTGGTTATTATATTAAAACTATCCAAAAATATAAATTAATAACAAAACAACCCAAAAATCGGTAAGATCGCGTCACATGCACTAAAAAAACTTCTAAAACCAACAGTTGCAGTCGTGTCAGTATTTTCATTTGATTCGTATATCCTTATTGAATATTTCTATTTGATTCAATAATGAAAACAAGTGGGTGGAATAGTTTTGTGTTATTTAAATTCTTATATCCTAAACTTAACTATTTCCATTTTATTTATGTTATATATTATAGTACTGAAGCCTATTTTTTGCACAATATGTCTACATCAGGCCATTAAACCAGGGAAAAAGTGAGGTTGGCGAGGGATCATCTAAAAATAATCCCATAAAGTTCGAAAAGTGTAGGAGCATAGTTGAAAACAAGACTAGTCTAAAAATGAGGGCATTAGAGTTGTTAAAATCAGTAATTAGTTCGGGTACGATGATTGGAGGAACGTGCCCGTAGAGATGAAGGTGGCCATTTAGGGGCCCTTAGAGGTATGAAAATATCAATATTTATATTAAGTATTTTACTTTCATATAAGATTTTATTATTGTGTTTTTCAATGTTATTTCACTAATTATCTTATATTATATGTTTATTGGGCAACAACAATTCAACTTGCCCACTGAATCGCGGGACAGTGTATTATCTGGTGTATGTAGGCAATGAAAGATATGGAAGAAAAACCTGTGTGCTTGCTATTTCACGAGTATTAAATTGTCAAAGAACATGTATGTGCATTACTCTAGGCGAACATCTTACACAGAGGTGGAGCATATGATGGTAAGTAAATTGCTTTAAATTATATTTTGTTTAGCGGTAAGTGAATTACTTTAATTTGGACACATTTTGATTTAATTTGTCACATTTTGCTTTAATTTGGTCATATTTTCTAGGAGTCTGGGAGTGTCCCGGGGGAGAATCCACATAATATCGACTCCTATATAAAGATTCAGGCGAATAAGGGCAAGGTTGTTAATTCATAAGTCACCGAGACCATCGTAAGTTATAAGTGAAATTATATTGTCAATTTCATATTGTTTATTAATATTATTTTTCAAAGTTAATAACGTGTTTTCATATAATTTCAAGAGTGGCTAAAAGTAATGCACAATACACAGAGTGATGCTAACAAGGCAACTCTGAGTATAAATGCACTGAGTCAGGTGCTAGGCCAAGATAGAAAAGCTCGTACTCGGGGTGACAACTCCTGGATAGGAAAGTCAAAGCTTTTGGTCATTGCTTGCTGTAATAGTGAGTTATCCTCCAATAAATGATGAACAATGGAATCAAATAAATGATGGACCATGTGTTCGAATAATGAACCACATGTTCGAATGGGTCAAATGTGACGTCACGAATATAGTGAATGGGAAGGTAATTAGGAAGGCGAAGGATAAGGGCATGGAGAAAAAAACGAGGGGACCACTACTCCATCCCCCTTATCGATGTTGAACGACTAATAATACGCTTACAACATGTACTCTACCCCGACCCTACTATCTCGACTCCATTTGATACAACTAAGGAGAAAGTATATATCTGTGACATGCGTGGAGGCAACCGAATTGCCAGGGGAGTGAAGGACATAAGCATAACTTTGGGTACCATGATACACAACTGTCCCCTGCAGTATTTTGAGTCCCTGGTCCTCGTTACTGAAATTTTTCCATGGAAAGATGATGAGGTATTGTGGTAAGATGATCAAGTTGGTGTTCAGCATATTTACAACACGTTGGGGGCATACAACGTTTGGTCGAATTTCCTCCTCGAGCCTTATTAAACTTTTATAGGATTTTACATTTGATAAAACTTGGTTGGTGTAATTAAAGTTGCAATCTTTTGGTTTTGATGTAATTAATTTAAAATATATTTAATTTGGTTTGATATATGTATTTGGTGTATTTGGTTTTCATTTCATTATTATAAAATATTATATTGTAGATTGTGTGTTGTGGATTGTGTTAAACAAAAATAGGACATTTTAAAGCAAATTTTCTATTATTGTTTTGCCTACAGTGTTGTCACGGTCCTTGACCATGACAAGGCCGTGACATCTCAATTCTTGGTCAAGAATTACACACTATTGCACGATAATAAATTGTTCGTGCGCAAGGTTGGGGATACATTTTAGCACTGACTTACATCGTGCGTGCGATTAAAGTCAACTGTGCACACAATAAAGTTTGATATTATCATCTTTAAAGTGCGTAACAAGGCCATGACAACACAAGAATTGTCACAATTAAAGATTGTGACATGATTGATTGCGCGCGAGAAGTGTGCGCGTGTAAGTGAACAGTCGTTGTTTTCTGTCTCGCTGCGACTATACAAAAAAACCTAAATTACGACTACACTTGCGGGGCAAGTCTAGCGGTAAGTCAGGTATCGAAAATCCATAGGGATGCAATGTTAGAATTTAAATGATTTAATATTCCAAAATAAAAAGGGAAAAAAGTGATTAAAAACTAAAAAGGAAAAATATGCATAAAGGGAAATGTTTATCTAGGCAAGGGAAATGAAACTAGAATAACAAAGAGGTAAAACTATAGGTTGCGTCGAATATCCCTCACCCGAGTTAATTTGTATAAAATGGTTACATGGGTCGACGAGTTATTACAAATGCGTCTCGTTTCGACAGTTAATTAAATCAGGCTTGTTACGCCCCTAAATCCTCAGAAAAGCCTAATAAGATTTTGGCATCAACAAATATCCCGAAAATTACGTGCGAAAGGTCGTAAGCAAGGAACATATATGATATGCCCCGTCAAATCTCCTAGGCGTAATAACTAGGACAACGCACCCGAAATAAACCCGTAAACACTATCACCAAGCAAAGCAACGCGTTAACCCGAGTGAGTTCCATTCAAACACAACCTAATTTAAATTACCTAGAAAGCATCGTAAAAATGCGGTAAATAAAGCTGTAAATCTACACTAAAAAGCACGGGAAGAAAGCACGTAAACTAATTAACAAAGCATGTAAATCTAATTAGAAAGCAAGAAAATAAGGAAATACAAACTATATTAATGGAGAGGGTGATGAATAGTGCAACACTCAACCCAAATGGGGTGTCAATCCAAGAACAATTGAAGAAGAACTCTCCAAATCACCCAAACCCTAAGCTATTCTAACCTAAAACTATCTAAAAACGTATCTATCTGTTATTACAACAAAATTGGGTATTTATAGTAAGTGGGAATTAAAATAGAAAAGAAAAGAAAAAAGAAATTAAAAGGCAAAATATCTCCTGAAAACAGGCGATCGATCGATCGACCAAAATCGTCGATCGATCGATCAAGAATAACAAAGTCCACTGTCGAGATGGATCGATCAATCAATCAAGCAGGTATCAGCCCACTGCATGCTGCTTTGGGATGCTTGCCTTTCTTGTTCGCTAGAATCGTCGTTGCTGCTTCATACGGACTCGAAATCGCGCACTGTTTGCGGCCACGCGAAGCTTACGTGGAGGGCTACAACTTCTGTGGGATGTTGGACCAGGTGCCTAATATGTGAAAAGACTAAATGCCCTTGAACATGCGATCGCGTACGAAAATCGAGCGGAATGCGTCCAAACTTCACACTTAGCATCCAAATACCTATAAAAGCTCAATTAACCCCTGCAAAACATGTTAACGTAGAAATACGAGGTTGTTTGGTTAACGAGCATAAATATAGGGAATAAGATACCCGAAGGGGCTAAAATGCGTAGGTTCGGAGGATGAAATACGCAATATTTGCATATCATCACACCCCCTAACTTATACATTGCTAGTCCCTGGCAATGAAATAGGATGCAACAAGAACTACAAGCAAACCAAAAGCAGGAGATAGTACAAAAGTATGGTATAAAAGCAAAAGGCCACTTTCATAGGCGATTCGATTGCATTTAGCGTATGCAATAAGCCGTTAAACCCCTAGGTCACCCTAGTGGATGAGTGTTGTCTCATGGGGGTTTTCACGGATGGTACCCATAAACATCACTTGGTTTCCTGAAAATATGACCACACCAACATGCGACAAGCCCAACAATTGCAAAAAATATTTCTTACACATTATTAACACATTGAACGGATTCAAACAAAAGTCCGAATCATTAACATTATAGAATGCACCTTATAGAATTGAAACCTTAAAATGTGGGAGGGGGAGCGAGCACATGCAAAGTATGATTTGGCGAAAACTTATATAAACTGGATAAACATTAAAGCAAGCATACATTCAATCCTCACGGGCATTACACTCATCAAGCGAATTCACTCGAAATAGGAAGGTAACACACGGAACATGCGGGCATAAAGAGTAAATATAAATGGAAACTAGGCCGCATACATGCCACAAATGAAGAACGCTATATATAAATTGAAAAACTGTAATATCAATGAAAGATACCGAACACTAAAAGAGGCGAAATGCATTTTCACAGATTATCAAAACTATTATGACTTTTGAATTACATGCACCAAAGATCACATAGGACTTGAACAGGGTTATGATGTAGGTTAGGCTATGGTACGAAATGAAGGAATGTATGTACGGATTCAAAGTGTTCGGAATGAAAACTCGAGATAATGGGAAAATGCAGGCAATATCAAAATAGGAAAACAAGTTCCAAAAAGGCATTAGATATATCATCGGGGAGAGTAATCAAAGCTTATTGAACTATATACAACATTTACAACTTTCTCTTTCTTTTCTTCTTTTTCTTTTCTTTTTTTTTTTTTTTTTTTGCTTTCTCTTTTTCTTCACTTTTTTGTCACATCTTTCTTTTCTTTACTTTTCAAACTCTCATATGCCTAAATTGCAACCGACATCACAACAACATCATTCAATCCCAAGTAACATTCCAAACAAAGGTATGGAAAGTGAATATATGGTTTATAACTCCAATTGGGAGTTGGTATGGGAATTTGGGTGTGAAACGAAAGTCTAATATTAGGCTCAAGGGGGTTAACGAGGGTAAACATATAAGGGTCCCCGAGGTTAAGGCTAATATGGGTGATATAACAAAGAAGGCCTATAATCGTTTCCAAAAGTTTACGCAATTCTCGAATCAAAATAATATATGAAAATCATGCTCAAGTAAGACATTTCAAGTATGAACTCAATTAATGAATGATCAAATGAAAGAATAGAGAGATTACCAACAAATTCAACGTTTTCAATGAGAAAAGAATAGTGTATACACTCACAAACGACGAAAGGTACAAAGCTTACTCGGTGTAAGTATATACAATGCAACAAAAGATTATCGAGTTATAAAAATCTTAAACCAAATCAATAGAACAAGGAAAGTGCATGTACTTATGGGATTAAAGTTTAATTCATGAAGTTATTCATAATATCAATAATGTAGACTAAAGTCTAATAACTTCTAAAATCGAGAACATGCATCCTTGGGTTGTCTATTGGATCGGGCAATTATTGAAATTTATCATCGAAAACAAAAGCAAAATGCCCAATAAAGGAGAAAAAAGAAAGAAAATCTTTTTGAAATTTTTTAATTTTTCTAAGAAAAGCATACAAAGTAACTAACATGTGAGCAAAAACATGGACTAAATAATGAAATGGATAGAATATCCCACACCCCCTAACTTAAAACTTGACATTGTCCTCAATGTAAATTAAGAACCAAGTCAAAGAGAGGAAAAGAGCGATATTACCCAAAACTGGAGCGATCCCCATAAGAACAAGTCCAAAGAATCTACAAAACAAGATAGTACCGAGAATAGCAAAAACAAATAACAAAAAGTTAACTAATTACATGAGACTAAATTAAAAAGGGAGTAAAAAAAAGAATAAAAAGCTAACTATATACAACCTACTATTTAGGCTTCACACTAACTATACACTAGAAGTCTAAATAGTTGAGGGTCCACCATAAGAACGATTTGACTTTGGAGGATAATCGGTGTATCCTCACATACAAGCATGCCTTCCGAAAAATATAAATTCCATATTAACAACGGAAGGCATGTGTAAGGCGTAAGAAAGGAACCATCGTCAATTAAAAGTTTTGGAGGGACGATGGGGGGTTTGGATTGAACGGGTGACAAAAACATATGGGCATTAAGAAAAGTCGAATATCCTCCCAATGATTTTGAAACTGGAATGGGAGGCAGCACACACGAAGGAACGAATGCGATCATGGAAGGCGTCGAGTAAGTACTCATCATCGACGAAAAGGTTTAAAACATTAAAGTTTGAAACCGAATCATCGGGTACTTGTGACGATGTGATAATAGAGAATGAAAATGGGGATAAAAGAAATTCAAACTCATGAGATGAATCATCATCGCATGAAGATTGAGTTTCGAAGGAAATAATATCATTTTCAATGAAATGTTCTTCTTTGGGAGCCAAAGAAGAAATCATTTCATTGCAAATAGATATTACATCATTTTCATCCTCACTTTCAATATCTATTACGTAATGGGAAAAGTCTAGAATGGTTGGTTCCAAAGTAGGCACAAAGTCCTCATTTGGTTCAAAACATTCGTCAACTTCGAAAGTCTCAGAAGCAAAATCGTTGTCGGACTCAAATAATAAATCCAAGTCATGTTCCCACGAGTAATTTTCTTATCGATAACGAGTTTCAAGTTTCTCATTCTCATACATACGCAAGCCCTCACCGAATGTCATAGGTCGAGGTGCGGATGCATGAAAATGGGAACTTTGAAAATTACCATCAGACTTAAACGAAATCTCATTATGATTGGAATTTTGAAAACTATTACAATTCGTTTCAAAATTCCTATTATAAGGAGGTAAAGGCCCAAAATCATTATCATCATCATCAAAATTCCAATAACCCAAATTTTGGCTTTCGTTATACTCGCCCAAAGTCATATTTGAATTTGTTATACTTTGGGATTATGAGCATTTTGAGAATTATAACAATGATTACCGAAAGAATCACAATAAGACATGTTTACCCCAAAAATGGCTCAAGTGGCGAATTCCACAAAGTAGGTGCGCGCGGGAAAAATTTGAGTGTTTCTAAATGCTCAAATGTGGAAGTTCTGCAAAAAGGTTAGCAAATAATACAAATAGAAAGAAAATACTATGAAATACTAAATCAAATAAAGTCTAAAACAAACAAGTCCCTGGCAACGACGCCATTTTTATAGCGCGCGAGAAGTGTGCGCGTGTAAGTGCACAATCGTTGTTTTCTGTCTCTTCCCGACTATACAAACAAACCTAAATTACGACTACACTTACGGGGCAAGTCTAGTGGTAAGTTGGGTATCGAAAATCCATAGGGACGCGATGCTAGAATTTAAGTGATTTAATATTCCAAAATAAAAAGGGAAAAAGATGATTACAAACTAAAAAGGAAAAGGCGCATAAAGGGAAATGTTTATCTAGGCAAGGGAAATGAAACTAGATTAACAAAGCAGTAAAACTATAGGTTGCGTCGAATATCCCTCACCCAAGTTAATTTGTATAAAATGATTACACGGGTCGACAAGTTATTACAAATGCTTCTCGTTTTGACAGTTAATTAAATCAAGGGTTGTCACGCCCCTAAATCCTCATAAAAGCCTAATAAGATTTTGGCATCAACAAATATCCCAAAAATTGCGCACGAAAGGTCGTAAGCACGGTACATGCATGATATGCCTCGTCAAATATCCTAGGCGCAATAACTTGGACAACGCACCCGAAATAAACCCGTAAACACTATCACCAAGCAAAGCAACGCGTTAACCCGAGTGAGTTCCATTCAAACACAACCTAATTTAAATTACCTAGAAAGCATCATAAAAACGCGGTAAATAAAGCGGCAAAGAAACGCGGTAAATCTACACTAGAAAGCACAGGAAGAAAGCACGTAAACTAATTAACAAAGCATGTAAATCTAATTAAAAAGTAAGAAAATAAGGAAATATAAACTATATTAATGGAGAGGATGATGAATAGTGCAATATTCAACCAAAATGGGGTGTCAATCCAAGAACAATTAAAGAAGAACTCTCCAAATCACCCAAACTCTAAGATATTCTAACCTAAAACTATTTGAAAACGTATCTATATGTTATTACCACAAAATTGGGAATTTATAGTAAGTGGGAATTAAAATAGAAAAGAAAAGAAGAAAGAAATTAAAAGGCAAAATATCTCCTAAAAACAGGGGATCGATCGATCGAGCAAAATCGTCGATCGATCGATCAAGAAGAAAAAAGTCCTCTGTCGAGATGGATCTATTGATCTACCAAAATCGTCGATCGATCAATCAAGCAGGTATCAGTCCACTGCATGCTGCTTTGGGATGCTTGCCTTTCTCATTCGCTAGAATCGTCGTAACTTCTTCATACGGACTCAAAATCGCGCACCGTTCACAGCCACGCAAAGCTTGCGAGGAGGGCTACAACTTCCATGAGATGTTGGACCAGGTGCCCAATCCGTGAAAAGACTAAAATGCCCTTGAACGTGCGATCACGTACGAAAATCGAGCATAATGCGTCCGAACTTCACACTTAGCATCCAAATACCTACAAAAGCTCAATTAACCCCTGCAAAATATATTAACGTATAAATACGAGGTTGTCTGGTTAAGGAGCATAAATATAGGAAATAAGATACCCGAGGGGGCTAAAATGCGTAGGTTCGAAGGATGAAATACGCAATATTTGCGTATCATCAAGGACCATTACAAGTAATGTATTGTCACAGTCCTTAACCATGACAAGGCTTGGTTACCCCAGTTTGTGGGTGATATACTCAATGTAAAAAGGACAAAGGGGTATTGTTACGATCCTTGGCTGTGATATAGGGAGTTATCAAGTACGGACCACGATAAGTCAGCTAAAATAGTGTAGTGAGATGAGATATTGGATTGGATCCTTCTCTCAAATCGGACCATGTTACCCCAACACGGTGAGAGAATTTTATTCGATGAATGTGGATGGTAAGGATCCCTTTGGTTTTAGAATCTTATACGCCAAAGTAATGGGATTAAATGTTAAAAATTTCATCATGTGGATAAGCAACCACTTCAATGTCCAAATAGAAAAGTTCCCCAGATTTTCTTACTCATAGACTCGTGAACCATCTCGCTGGGAGATGATAACTTTAATGAGTGACAATCATTGTCAGTCTTGGACTGGGAATAATGTTCCTCAAAAATATCTTGTTAAGAATTTTAATATTCTTAATAGGTTGTTTACTCTTGTATTTTTCCTATATAACACCCCTAAGACATTTCTTTCGAATATGTAGAATTATTTTATGGTATTTATTCGGGTGTTGATATGTGTTTGTGTGGCTTGATTTTGGACTCAATATTTGATCACACTAAGGACAATAATAAAAATCTCAGGTTGCCATTTGATTGTTTAATCATGAGATTATTTTTAGAGTATGGGGTTCTTATTCTTCCCGATAAAATTCAAGAAAAGAAAAAATCCGCCTCGACCATTCAATCCTATTATCCGATTTATTGCTCAGTTTGGTAACTATAGTGGACTACCCACACCACCTCATATTGTCCCTTAACCGGATCCTCATCCTACATGTACATCAAGTGCACACCTTGACTAAATATGAGTTGAATTCTACCGTCTCTCGATTATCTACTCAATTGCATTATAGTTTCTACCTGTCTTTGAGAACTCTAGGAATTAGTTTTCGTCCTTCAGTTCTGGAATTTCTTCCTTCTATGACGACTTCTAATGCACCTGCAATTCTCAAGTGCAAAATTTTGGGGACGCCTTGCAAGATTTAAAAGTGAGGTTATTTATTTGTTTGATATAAAGATGTTGAAGAAGAAGAAGACGCCTTGCAAGATTTCATTTGAATGCATATATCATTTTAACATCATTTATATATCTTTGCTTGATATATATTTATCTCTCAATGTGTAATTAAAATTATTAATCTTAGGCCTATTATTCTCATGATAATATATTTCCTAGACTTCATTTTAATTATTTGCTCGCTAAATGATTCACTCTCTATTTGTTGGTTTGATTTGTATGTTTTACCTTCTTAAAATATCTTGAGTACTTGATCCCATTATGTGCCTGGTTCATTCCTTTGTGTCTTTTCATGACAAAAAGGGGGAGAAATTTGTAGATAAGGGGAGTATAGTTATCAAACCATATTAGGTTGCTTAGAGTTATTTTTTCTTATATCATGTTTATTGAGAGGAATTGTATATTTGAAGGGGAATTATTTTACATTGATTTGATGCTCACATGTTCTTATTTCCATTTCTACATGTTTTAATTTATCATATTTTCTTGTCTTATTCTTTCGCATTGGTATCTTGATGAGTTTGGTTGAGTCTCTTTCAGTGATTAGTTACTTGCCACAAATGTAATTTTTTATTTTTTTAAATTTGGCCTAGGTCAGGCGAGTCGTAAAATGGTATTTTCTTTCATTTGGTGGTAATTTTTCATTTTTATGTTTTGTATCATAATTTGAGAAAGGGGGATATTGTAAGAGTATATTATACTCAATATGCTCATAGGATAGATTGTTTGAATTCCTTATCAAAACATATTTGTGTCTTTATCTATGAGGTCACCAGAAAGTTTCATCAACTTCATCCCTGATACACTCATTTTTGACGCCACTAAAATGCCAGCAGATAAATGATGAGGATGAGATTGAAGATGAAGATAAACATTCACATCAAACATATAAGAGACAAAGGTTTTTAAAGTGGTTTGGCTATGAATAAAGCCTACGTCCACTGTTATTTTATTCCCAGGGGTTTACAATAGTACCATAGGGTGTAGAGAGAGAAAGTATGTGTATCTTGTGTATGGGGTTTCTAGGTTCCCCCGGATCTCCCCTCTTTTTGGCTAAGGGAATACATGTATTTATAGTGATGGGAGATAAAGAGATTCATTGTATGTAGACATTTATGTCTACATTCAACGAATCTAATTGTTGAATTGCTTGGTATGCTATGTGTTGTCATCTATTAATACAGTATAAATGTACATTAAGGCTCATTAAATGCGCTGTCATCTTCATTAATGCACATTAAATGCATAGTTATCCTTTGATCTTCCTGGTTGGTATGCCGACCAACTCTCCTCGGGTGCCGACTAACTCTCCTCGGGTGCCGACCAATTCTCCTCGGGTGCCGAATATTTCCACGTAAGATCACATGTGTCCTTTTCTGATTGGTCCTCGTAGATGGAGAATTTTTGCGTTAACAGAAGCCCCCAATGCTCCATGCTTGATGGTTTACTTGAAAGGATGGAGTATTTATTCTGCAGTGTTGCTCGGTGCTCGTGAAATTCTTGATCTACCTTCTTGATTTGTTCAACATAAAGTGCATTATCTCTTGGACGACATATGATGCAGGTTGATCGATGGTTGCTAATCTTTCTTTTGAGGAACTCCGTGTGCTATGTATCACCCCTGGGAATTTGGATGCAGCCATGCCATAGTATGCAGCTTGTAGCTTGTCATAATCTTCAAGTATGTTGATTGGTTTGCTAGCCGACCAACTGCCTCTCGTGCCGAGCAACTGAGTGCTAACTTCACGTGCTTGATTCTTCTGATTTATGATACTCTGAATACTTTGTCGAGTAACATACTAGCTTTTGAACCCAACTCTTTAATCTGATTAGTACCAAGCTAGTGGTGGACATCAAAACATTTTCATACAACTTCTTCTTCAATGTTGGTCGGGACAGTAGTAGTAAAGATCTCAGTACTGTATATGCTGAATTTGACTTCTGAACTTCAATAGCATGTGCATAATAACTCCTGAATATGCCTCTTGAACTTCTGAATCCACCTCCTGAACTTTTGAATACCTCCTGAACTTCAATAGCCTCCTGAACTTCAATATCAAAACTAATTCTCGAGCAAGAAAAACAACTTCTGAATGATAATTAGTCAGGGCCCCGACTATGTAGGTTTATGGAGTTGAATTTGGTGCTCGACTGTATGATGTTATGAGAATGTGCCACCGAATGAACAACTAAATTTTTAATAGAAGCCCCCAAGTGTGGAATGTGAACTTTGAATGCTTTTTGCTTGATCACTTTCACATACTCATAAAATGTTTCTGACCAACTGTAGTTGACAGCTTTTTTTTTCCGACCAACCTGAGTTGGTGGATTTTTTCTTCCCAACCAACCTTAGTTGGCACTTTTGGGAAATATTTTTTCTTCCCAACCAACCTTAGTTGGCATTTTTGAGAATAGTTTTTCTTCCTAACCAACCTTAGTTGGCATTTTTAGGAATAGTTTTACTTCCCAACCAACCTTAGTTGGCATTTTTTAGAATAGTTTTTCTTCCTAACCAACCTTAGTTGGCATTTTTAGGAATAGTTTTACTTCCCAACCAACCTTAGTTGGCATTTTTGGGAATAGATTTACTTCCTAACCAACCTTAGTTGGCATTTTTAGGAATACATTTACTTCCTAACCAACCTTAGTTGGCATTTTTAGGAATAGTTTTTCTTCCCAACCAACCTTAGTTGGCATTTTTGGGAATATATTTTTGATAATAAATGATAGAGACTTCCTCGGAGCTGACCAACGGATTATTGGGAATAAGATATAATAAATGCTGGAGACATCCTTGGAGCTGACCAACAGATTGTTAGGAATAAGATAATATATGCTGGAGACATCCTTGGAGCTGACCAACAAATAGTTGGGAATAAGATAATATATGCTGGAGACATCCTTGGAGCTGACCAACAGATTGTTTGGAATAAGATAATATAAATGTTGGAGACCTCCTTGGAGCTGAATATATGATTATAAATATTTGTCGAGCTCCATGCTGAAATAAGAATAGAATATGCATCCAAATAGATATAAAGAATAATTAAAAATAATAAAGTGCCTCGTTGATCTGTCGAGGTAGAATTATATAATGCCGAACAAGAATAAGATCTTCCAGAACATAAGAATATGGCCGAGAACGTTGTCAGGCCTGAATATAAATAAGAATTATCCGACCAACTATCCGTTGGGGTTGAAATACAACGAATGTTGTAATTCTCCTTAAAGCTGAATAAGTATCTTGTCGAGGCACAAGTGCATAATGCCGAATAAGAATAATATTTTCCAGAACATAAGAATATGGCCGAGAACTTTGCTGGGCCTGCATATAAATAAGAATTACCCCGAACAACTATCCGTTGGGGGTGACATATAATAAATGTTATAGTTCTCCTCGGAGCTGAATATTTGAATAAGTATCTCGTCGAGTTCCATGTTGAGATGAATATACAATATGAATCCCAAGGGATATAGAATAATTTGTGCTTGAGCTGATATCTCCGAGTAATAATAAAATATATAATGCCTCGCTGAGGTGAAATGATAATAGTTTCCAGATTATTTTCGAGCATTCGTCGGCGTTGAGTCTTGTACCTGTAAAAATTAATATCTTGCTCTACCATTTGTGTAGGCTTAATTGATTAGTCATGAGAATAATTTACTCATCCAATCAATATATGATATGTATATGCTTGAGAAATAAAAATATTAATTTCAAAAAATTAAATAATATATGTTGGCTGATATGTCGAGGCAAAATTGCTTGATGTCGAGCAATAATAGTTTCCAGAGGTTTAAGATTGTGGCTGAGCTATCGTCAGGATTGAATCTCGTCCCTATGAAATTTTAATAAGCTGCCCGAGCACCTGTCGATTCTACTACTGTCGACCATCATTTGAGGACATCTCAGGATGTAGAATATATGGTGTCGACCAAGAAGCAAATGGTCCCCGACCAGCAGAGCGATTTCGTCGATCAATAAAAATGGTGCATTTTTATTACCGACCAACTGTTGGATGGTCACCGAACAACATCAAATGTCGCCGACCAAGAAGTGGATGGTTGGATAGTTACCGACTAGTAAATTGAACCCTCCGAACAATACTAGGATGTCGCCGATCAAGAAGTAGATGATCGTCGACTTGCAATTGGATCCACCGAGCTACAATATGAGTCTCCGACCAACAATAAGATATCTCGTAGTTGGATAAAATTATTTCAACGTTGTTGATGGATCTTCACATCTTATCTCCGACAAACAAAAATGGTCTAGTTAAGCTTCCCTTTAATAAAAGATGGCCCGAGATGATGCCGACCAACAATCAGTATGGTTGACGAGAAATAGGGGTTGTAAGTAGACGATTCCGAACAGCCATATGAGCCGCGGTGATGAGTTTTTCATGAGATTGTTATGTCCCAAAATATTTTGAACCAATAGATCAGAAAAATAACATTAGATGTAAAATCCAAGCATTAATATTGCTAATTAAATGATCCATTCTCTAATCCACTATATCGTGTGATTCCGAAAATGAACGAGGAGCCAACATATCAAATTTGTGCCCAGAATCTTGATATGATCATGATTGTTTTACTGATCCTTTTTTACAAGAGGTGGGTAATGATTTTTCTAGTGAGAGAAAATTATTTTTATATTGATCCCTTCCTATTCCCTATTTGGAGAGATAAAAATATACTGAATGATCGAAGTTATTACCAAATTTATATAAAAAATCAATCAATTAGGCTTTATTGACCTGGATGGCATGCGAACCAAATTAAGTATATAGCTCATAAAAATGAATGCAAAGAGACTCAATCTTGAAGAGAGAGAAAGTTGATATGGGTCATGATTTCCATGAGAAAACTTTTTATTGTCTTTAACCTTTTCCCATTCTCTGATTAAAAATATAATGGGAATTTGAATAGTCATCAAAGATCTTTCAAAAATTCTTTCAAAATCAACAATGAAAATTATCAAATCTTATCATCGTCGTATATATTGGTATATGTAATCATTTAAAATATTTATTCCATGATATAAAATTGAAACTTGAGAATCAAGTAAAAGTTATGATTTATGAAATCCATTATTTTTCAGATTTCTAAATAAGAATTAATAACAATTATGATTCAAAAATCATGATATGCAACATTTTGCAGATAAAAATTGGATAATTAATTTATGTATATAAACATAAAAATCATGATTGACTCAAAAGATGTATGTATAACTGATTATACGTAGAGAAAATAAAATTTTAGCTTTTGATGGAGAACAATGCTTGTAACACGTTTCCCATAGACGGCGCCAATCTGTTGAAGACGGAAAATGGCCACTGTCATTTTAGTGGCGTCAACAGCAGATAAATGATGAGGATGAGATTGAAGATGAAGATAAACATTCACATCAAACATATAAGAGACAAAGGTTTTTAAAGTGGTTTGGCTATGAATAAAGCCTACGTCCACTGTTATTTTATTCCCAGGGGTTTATAATAGTACCATAGGGTGTAGAGAGAGAAAGTATGTGTATCTTGTGTATGGGGTTTCTAGGTTCCCCCGGATCTCCCCTCTTTTTGGCTAAGGGAATACATGTATTTATAGTGATGGGAGATAAAGAGATTCATTGTATGTAGACATTTATGTCTACATTCAACGAATCTAATTGTTGAATTGCTTGGTATGCTATGTGTTGTCATCTATTAATACAGTATAAATGTACATTAAGACTCATTAAATGCGTTGTCATCTTCATTAATGCACATTAAATGCATAGTTATCCTTTGATCTTCCTGGTTGGTATGCCGACCAACTCTCCTCAGGTGCCGACTAACTCTCTTCGGGTGCCGACCAACTCTCCTCGGGTGCCGAATATTTCCACATAGGATGACATGTGTCCTTTTCTAATTGGTCCTCGTAGATGGAGAATTTTTGCGTTAACACTCATGATGAACATCAAGTATACCACTTATAAAATGTATAATACTAAGCATACTTAGATTCTCACCTTGGTTAAATGCTTTCATAATTGGAAAAATATTTTTAATCAACCTTGGTTGGTCAAATTATCAAATACACAATACGAATATACTTCTTATATAGTAAACTCTACTTTATAAAGACTTGCATTTTTATTGTGTATTTTTAAGTATGCGTGTTCTTGGTTGGGCCAAACATACTTAGCAGTTTTCCTAAAAAATATTTTCTAAAGCAAAACTGGACAATTCTTTAGACATGTTTGGGAGTTCTTTCACCACAGTGATGCCTCAGTGAAGATTTTATTCATTGCATCGATGGGCCTTCATTGGTATGTTTGTGTCCCGTGCAAAATCTCTATAACTTTTCACAACATGTCTCGCCTTAACATTGCCATAACAAATATTTTCTTCCCTACAACGATGCATCAGTGAATGTACCTAGCAACTCCTAAAGCACCTTTTTTCAGAAATCTATCTCTAATATCTTTTTAGTTTTTGTATCAAGTACACCTTTTTTACTGACTTTGACCTTGCAGTGACTACTTGATTCCGTAAGAGTATGACCCTTAACCTATTAGCTTTTAAAAACTTTTAAATCAAAAGGTCATTTAGTTAAGTGTTCCATACTCTTCCAAACTAAGAGTGAGAGCTTCGAAAAATCTTTTTTCTGATTGAAAGATTTCCTATATTTGAGAGCAAATTTTCACTCTTTTTTTATTTATTTCTTTATGCCATTGCTTTTGGGTTTTTCTCTTTGAGAAAATTTTAGATATTCATTTACTCATCTTTGTCATCAAATTTTTTTCTGAACTATTTTGTTCTTTGGTAAATATTTTCTCTTCTTTGACTTGAAAATTTTATTCTGAGATATGGGGCACCATAACCTTCTAATACACTGACATGACCTTTTAAGATTCCCTCAAAATCCTTGGTATAGATTTTTTGGTTGCTTGAAGGTTACATTCTGGGAATAAGTTGCTTCAACTTTAAAGAATAAACATTTGGCTGAAGATTTGACGATTTTTTTCACAGACCAAAATCGGCGACAATTATACAGTGTACTTCAACGGTTCGTGCTCTCCTCGAAGAATATGGTGTGAAAGAGTTTCTAGTCGCTTAGGATTGTGTGGTTGTAAGTATTTGTATTCTAGTTGTAAAATATCTATCATGGTGAATTTTTAGTTCTTACCGACTCGAGGTTTTTCCTGTTAGTGGGTTTTCCTCTCATACATTCGGTCTTGTGCTTATTTTAGTTTTTTTCATTCTTTAGAATCATTGTCTTAACTAAGAAGATATAATTTGAGATTCTAAAATATAGAAAAATATTTTGCCACATAGACTTTTGGATTGTTAAACCCCTTTTATAATAACTATAAGTGCAAAACAATTACAATGAATGATTCTAAACAACAAAGAAATAATTCATGTGTAAAGAAATATCACAACATGAGGGATTTATGTGGTTCAACAACTGCCTATGTCCATGGAGGGTTTTTGAATTTTTATTAATTCTTTGATAGTTTCGTAATAAAGAATTATATGCCCCTTTTCCCCAGGGTAAGGCTTTTATTTATAATGATAAGAGTGGCTAAGCCGTGTTCAAACTATTTTAGCTATTGGTTGGCTCATTTTTTATCCATGTTTATATCCTCCAATATTATGGACAATAAGAATGAGCCCCTCATAATTATCCCACGTGATATTAATTCTGACTTGAGTAGCACATTTTATTTTTCTGAGTTAGGCCTATCTAGGTTGCAGAAGATTTGGGTCGTTATGGTTTGCACCCCACAATTGCCCCGAAATTCTTAGTCAATAAAAGGTTAAAAGATTTTATATGTTATGTTATCCCGAACGATCAATCCAACGCTTTAGTCCATGTGAGGGTATGCCTTGTAAATATTTGGTCAAGATAAGGGTACGTTGGTCTGGAGTTTGAAAAATGAACCGCCAGTTGTATTAATGATCATGGGTTCTACTCCATATGATTAGTCTCGTAGAATTTGGACTTTGCTTAATGCTTACTCTGTACCGTCATTTACATACTCTTAATTATTCAAAAAGATTATTCGGAGCTTCCGTCTTCACAGTCTACTTCTAAGTCTTCTTTGTCCTTGTTTGTTTTGTTTAGCCTTGCAACTCCTATTTATTTTAGTTGAATAGCCCTTTCTCCCGCACTTTCTTTCTCAAAAATGGTTTATCCTATTAGTGAAAGGAACGTGGGGAAGTTTAGATCAATATACTCAATTCCTTCTTGGGTGAAGATTGAGTATGCCCTGATACGTAGAAATTGTGTTGCTATTGAGAGTGGTCATTAGATCCATACTCTCTAAGTGACTGAGGGCGGGGGGGGGGGGGGGGGGGATAATGTTTCCCCCTAATTAACTATTCCTGGAGTTCTGTGAATTCTTTGACGCGGTTCCCATCCAGTGTGCCTAAAACACATGGTAGATTGTAAACAGAGTACATAGAATAAATTAGTTGTATTGGACTAATAAAGTAATCCCTAATATTAAGTACTGTTATTCTTGGTCCCATACTATAGATGGTGTTTTATACCTGAAGGCAAGGAAAGAGGATAGGGTGTTGGTAATCAACCTCCACTACACCAAAATGGATGGTTTATGAGTGTTGTTAGAAATCACAAATGAACTTTATAATTGCTATTTACCGTCATTATTTAGGGGGTGACAAAAAAATATTGTAACTCCTAACAGTAGTCATAAATTTTTATAACCCCTATGGGGGTTATGGCTGGAGGCCCCAATTTGTAATTGTTGTTTGTAATTGTTGTCAGCAGTTACGAATATAATATTTATAACTGCTAACAGCAGTTACGAATCTAATATTTATAACTGCTATCAGCAGTTACAAATCTTATATTTGTAACTACAATTAGCAGTTACAAAATTGACAATAATGACAAATTTGTGACTGCTATTAGCAGTTACAAAAGTTACAATTTTTAAATGTGGTAAGACCTACTATTAATATCTTTATATTTTCACAAAATGATGAAATGATGGAAGTAGAATAAATATCATGAACATGTAATAAGTCTAAAAAAAATTGATAAGATTTCATTTATATTTTTGATATTCCAAATATCCGGTACACAATAAACTTGTTTACACTTAATTTAATATCAAACAACCCCTTATTAGGCGCCAAGTACAAAAATGAACATAGAATAAAAAAATAAACTAAAACAATAACGACACAACACTTCGATGACATGAAATGTCATGAACATATAACAAATTATTCTAAACCTAAACTAGGGGTCACCACGCAGTGGATATGCTTCATAAAGTCTAGGTATATCAACCGTAGGGGGTATTGATGCAGTGACATCCTCTTCGTGTACTCGGCATACGCCTACTGAGCAAGTTCAATGGACTCAATTTTTTTTAATACCGTGCCTCGGTATCCATTGACTTATGCTTATGTTGCTTGCCACGAAATGTAAACATCTGGATTTAAGCGTTTGAATACTACGTATGCTGGGTATGTCTTGTGTATGCCTGCAAATAATATAAATTTCAGTGCGTGTTATATAACATAAGTTAAATAATGAAGGCAAGACAACTAATTAAATTCAGCGTGTGTGCATGTTAGAGACAAAGCAGGTAATTAAATAATGAAAACAAGAGAAGACAGGTAATATAGTAAAACTGCAAGTGCGTGTTATATAACATAAGTTATTCAATACCAACTGCGTGTGCATATAGGATTACCAAATTCCAAAATTCAATACCAAACAATCATTCAATACCAAATTTCAGTACTAAACAGTCACTAGATACAAAATTTCAGTCATTCTATATGCACAATGTTATTTTCATAACACATGCAAGGGGACATATTGTTTTTGTCTATGTTTGACAGAGGGCACTCGAGACAACCCATACTCTAGCTAGATAAACATCCAATCAAACTACTGAGCAGAGACTTAGAGACAAGGCAGGTAATATAATAAAACTGCAAGTGCGTGTTATATAACATAAGCAATTCAATACTAAGTGTGTGTTCATATAGGATTGCCAATCCTATATGACAATCACTTATGTACATCGTTGCGCGCCTTATGTTATATAACAGTTATATATTTATGTTATATAACATGTAAAGTCTGGATGAGTTTATCATGTGAATGAGATGAGGATAAATGAATTTTGGATATCTGCTCAGAGATCTTAGGATTAATTTCCCATGCTAATTATCAATACACAAGTTAATGGAAAATCCATCCCCTACAATCCACTAAGCATGGAATACGATGATTTCAAAATCTTCCTTAATACCAGAAGCTAAAATCTATTTAATATTAAAAATATATATGCACTTTCCATATAAGCTGCAAATAGAAGCAAGACCCAAAAAGTGAAATGGACATACATGAATTAAAGATGCAAGCATATATATAAAGTATTCATCAATTATCATTCGCTATACTAATCTAATCAATTGAAATTACTATTTGATATTTGTGATGCTTACTAATCCTATTGGACCCTGTCTTTGTAGGATAACAACGCTTACATGAATCTCATAAATAGATACAGCTCAATACTTTCACGATTCTTCCACCACTTTTCCCACTCACGTGTGTAGCATGAAGTGATTGAGACATCCAATGGGTTAATAAAACTAGACATAGAAAACATAACAAACATCGTCAATTAGGCCTAATAGAAAATTGTAACATATGCTATTGCCTTTTTAGGCTTATTTTAATAATATTTGTGGGGGTACTGTCCCTCTTCTCTAAAACAAAATTGTAACATATAATAGTTTAGAATAATTCTATTTGACAACATAGGTAGTGACATAGCGCAATAGAATAATCAAATCATCACACAAGAATCATCATGGGAAAAATCAAATAATCACATATGAATTAAATCAAGATCTTTTGAAGTGGCTGTGGAGGGGTCATGTCCTCTACAATCTTCACAGTAGCTCAAGGTCAGTAAATTCTTGTTCAGTAAAAAAATAAATTTAAAATTCTATTTGATTTTATTTCTTTGTGTAATGGTGGATCATAAACATTAATACAAGGGAAGATGGTTTTACTTTACACCTTGGGGCAACGAGAACAACTCCATCCCATTCGCGAGGTTCCTTCAAGTGAGCTTTCAGAATAACTGCCCCACCCATGGAATGATCCAGTATAAACGGGGAAGCCCTATTATTTTAGGTCTTCCTATAAGTCGTAGCAAAAATAGAATCAGTAATAGAATGCTGAATGTAGCAAATTGAACTGAAAAATCAAATAATTAAAACCTAAATATCTAGGTTTTTTTAACTTCACAAACTCATATGCATGTTTGAAGGTGAGAGTATCAAATTTATCAATAATTGAAGTATCGATGGAATTTATTGTTTGAGAATTAAGGCACCATTTACCATTACTAATCTGCTCAGCAAAAATAGAGTGTTTTTACCAAAAGAGTTTACTTTCTTTATACTATAGAAGATAGTAAAGATAGCATGCTATCAAGAAAGGCAATGTACGTGAAATTCATCATCCTTCAACAATTTACCGATCAAAGACATATCACCAACTACGAATTGGTTGGAAAGTGTAACAATTGGCATTGAAAAGTCCTTATATAATTCAATGGATGCAACTAAGAAGATTTGTCTATATCTATCATGTGGCACAATTAATAACATTGATATATTTCAACTGCTAGTTTTGGAGCTTATCAGCTATTCCAAACAATATCAAGACATAATAAATCATTGAAATTATACTTTTAGTCAAAATCCCACTTACATGAGACATTGCACAATATCATGTGTATGAATTGTTAGTAAAATTAGAGGGAATACAACATTAGATTATTTCGCTATATATTAAGTAGAGATTATATATATTTCATAATAGAATATACACTTATACATTCAATGGATTAAAGTAACATTCTTTCATCCTTTAAAAAAGAGCATTCTTTCATCCACTTACATGAGACAATGCATAAAAACTACAAATATTTAAAAAAAAAACTAGCCGCAAGAACAATGGTAACAAACAAATCAACATATCTTGGATGCCTAAGGTAGATTGATATACATGATTGGTGTTGGAGCTCGTCGAGAAGGAGATCAAGGGCTTCGTGATATGAGAGCCAAAACATAAACATATTCAACATCCATCTCGGATTAAAATACCTAACATATAGAACCATAAAACCATTAACAAAAACTAAAAAAACTGACTTGATTAAACATGCAAGCGCACCAAGAATAAGAATACATATGAAAGGACAACACCTTATTAGTTTATAAGTGAACCTTAGATGACTCCCTATTTGGGTGCTCAAGGCGACGCCTCTATTACCCTGGGCCAAGATCACTACTTGCCAAATCAGGCAAGTATAATAAAATTTGTACAAGTCAAGGCACAACTAGAAGTCCTGAACTAAAAGATAATTCAATTTCTTTCAAGAAACTTTCATATACATAAAGAAAAATAAGTAATATTAACATAAATTCTAAAAAAATAACAATAGCAGTTATGAGAAAATATCTGACTATGATTTATATGCTGATAAAGATAAACAAAGCAACCTATGATTTATTACACTGACTTTTATCGTCATTGTAAGAGCAAATATCTTACTAAGTTCCATCCAGTGTAAAATGTAAACGTATAATATTTGAATCTAAATATTTTTTGTGTATTAGTGAATTAGAACATAGTGAAAAACATTAATGTATAAATAATTTGAAGTAGCAGAAGACGTCATTTGATGATCAAGCTGACATGCAAGAATTTGAATCTAAAGCGTCCTTTTTTTTCCTTTAAACCATGAGCCTGCAATTAAGTAAGGAGAATTATAATCTAATAACTTTTGTCATTATTCAACTGAAAAATTATACAACAATGTTGTTTCAGGCAGCCTCTTTTATGTATTTCTTGCTCATTTTGCAGGGCTATTGTATCATGAGTGAGCATCTGTCGGTACCTGAACGTCTAACTACGAATGCACTTGGATGTGTTTTCTATTTGATTCTTATTGGTCACAGAGATTCTATACCTTACTTCTCAGTCCTTCTTGTGCTCAACTATTTAATTTTGTTATATATGATATTCGACCACATCTCGCAGAACCTAGTAGTTCCAAGGGAACAACTGAGTTTTATAGAGGATGAAGATGTGCATGCGATGCATGATGAAGTCTATACAAAAGACAACCTGTTCAAGAAATTTCAAGATGTAATACAGATTATAGCGGTGGCAATAATTGTGATTTTCATTTACATGGGTATTTCAAAGGACAGTAATATGATTCAGATGTTAGTTTGGGAATGGGCACAATTATGCATATTTCTGTACATGGGAAGGACTTTCAGGTCATAAGACGTAGATTGAGGGTGTTGTTTGGGTTTGAGAAGGACAGTGAAATGGTTTCTGTACAACAGTACGAAGACTAATCCAAATAGAACATGACTAGCCATGCTCATTTAGATTGATGACCATATGATATCCAACATAGACTTTATACACTATGGCCCCATTTGGTGCAGGATGGTGAGATGGGATGAGATAATTTTATACATATAATATTTTATGTTAATTCAAATGGTATATGAGTGATATATGTTACTTTAACTGAGCCTCATATCACTGAGTTATGGGGAAAAAGTCACATAAGAGCTAGAGTTATCTGTTCTGCTAAGATGTGACTTTTATAGAACAACTCTAGCTCATTATATAAATTTATCTAGAAATAGTATGGATATTGGGGCTAGATATAGAATGCAAGTTATGTCCAGAATATTTAATTCATACAAGGAGAAAAGGTGTAAGAGGTTAAAGATCAGACACATTTAAAGTATTGCATCCAATCATTCATACGTGGTACACATTGCCATATAACTTAAGACAATAGGAAGATCACAATATATGACATAAATGAACAATGCGTGGAATACGAAGACATGCCCATTATAATCTCCCTTATAACGGAATCGAATGCGATGCTCCCAGAGATGGGGTAAGCAAGGAAGGGAATAAGATCTAATAGGCATACGTATCCATATTTGAAGTTGGGTTCAAGACTTGGTATATGGATGTTAGTTGATCGAGAAGAATGCATCGATCAATAAAAGAGTAAAATAAGATAACTGTAAATCACAATGAAAAGAGATTACGTGCCTTTCTATACAAAAAGAGCATGTATACACTTTAAACGCCCAACAAAAAAGATGTTTATCCATGCAAACGATTAGTAAACGATCATAACCCTGTTTTCCAGAAATTAAACTATCCTCTTCCATGAAGATGTTAAACTATCCTCATTCGCAATGAAGTTAAACTATCCTCGTTCGTAATGACACAAAACTAACCCACTTCCGCAATGATGTTAAACTGACCCACATTCGATATGACGTTAAACTCTTCCCATCCATCACGACTTTAATTTGAGAGACTTCTTGAAGTCTCTTAGAGCTACGCATTTTTATACAAACATTTGCCCTATTTTCACTCCAAAACCAGTGAGCTAACTGTTTTAGCTAAAATCTCCTTACTCCAATAATTTTCAAAACAAACATCACTCAAATGCTAAAAAACTATGATTTATGTTCATCGACGGGCAAGTGATATACATGTCCCTCTTCTCAACTCAAATTTATGCTTATTCTCAGTTCTATTTTATACTATTATTATAAAAAGAGTAACCAGGTAGTTTAGTTCTTCTAAACTACCCCAGAGGTATACATACAATCAAGTTGTCCCTAACATAATACATAGACCATGGTCTGTGTTTCTCTTCTATAACCTTTAAAATGAAATAACTTTTCTATACACAAAATACCCCTAGTATCACACCCTTGTTCCCTAAACACTCAATTATAAAGTTACAAATCAACATGTGTAGTGTCTTTTCTTGGATAAGAATGATAATTTTCCTCAGCTAGTACCCCGCCACCACTAAGAACTACATGGGCTTTGACCTCATGAACTCTTGACTATGTAGCCATGAATGAGTTCCCTACTCGGGAGATCAAGCCAACCATAAGGACTTCCCGATCCATCCTGGTACATTAGGGAGATCAAGCCAACCATAAGTGATTTGAGAAGATTTAGATCTATGGAGAAATAAATCTACCAATAAAAGTGGGAGGGATGCAAATAGCACGAGATTTGATTATCTGACTATTGCTATTTAATTTGGCTTTTCAATATGGTGAAACGATGAAAAGTTTGTAAGTATTAAATGATGTACTAGACACCGATCGAGTCCAAGACTATCGTATCACGGACGAGAATCCTTCAAACCCAAAATATCAATAACCATGGACGAATTTTGAAAGCACAACACTCGATGAAACTGTTCGTTTAAGCTGTAAAAAAACTAATAGTGACATCAAAACGTAATACATATACTCAAATCTATTCTTGGCCATAGAGTACATATATTATTACGTAATAGTATAAAATGATAATATTTACAACACTTTAGTAAGTTGCAGACAACCAACTAGTCATCACTAATTAAATAAAGTTATGTGGGTCAAATATACACCGCCGCCAAATCTAAATATCATTAAAATTTTACCAACGCCAATATATCCTAAAGAAAGTGAAATTGGGAGTAAAAACACATCCTTGTGAAGCTCAGTCCCAGAAAAAAGACGGTCAATTTAATCCAAATATTAGAGGAAAGGTATGCACTCGCTGTCAGGAATTAACTGAAGATAATAAAACCAAGGAGAGTGTGGACCCAAGATCTTCTCATACATGATTGCAAATGAGAGGGACAATAATTCTTCTAGACTAGTGTATTCGATGACGCGGCGAGCACGTGAAATTTACACTGTAAGGCAACTCTATTTTAATATGGTGACTATCAAGTCACCATCATGAAATTTTGGGTAATTGCTTCGATAGTGTAACCACATTTGAACAGTGTACCTAAGAGACTAAACCCAAAACAAATTCGACTCGAGTGGCAGTAATAGTAACAGTTATTAGCAATATTAGTGATAAGAAAATCATGGGGGATATACCGAAGTTTCATTTGTTTAATGAGAGAAAGAATGGTGTCATAATGACTAATTTTTGTAATACTTCACAAAACTCGAGTAATACATTTGATTGAGAGATCAAAAACCTCTTGGAGCATCCGATTAAAGAAACTGAAAGCATCTTGAATCCAAACGTTTTAAAAAAAGTATAAAGGATATATCACTTTGCAAAATTCCATAAAGGATATAAAAAAAGTATAAAAACGTACCCATGTTAGCAATTGTTCAAGCCGTTTGAATCCAAACGTACCACCTGTTAGCAACACAGCGAAATAGACAACAGTGTATAAAAAATAATTAGGGCCTTTTTCGTTTAACAGCATATAAGAAATAATTAGGGCTTTTTTTATTTAACAGGGTATAAAAAAAGTATAAAATTTTCATTTAACAAATAATTATGGCTTGTACCTAAGGATAAATTTACCTAAGAAATCAAGAAATCCAAACGTACCACGACTTATAGGTTTTATAGCTTATATAAAACCCATAAGTTGTTTACCTAAGAAATCAAGAATAAATAGAACAACTTATATATATTTATAGCTTATATATATACTAGCGGATACCCGTGCCTAAAGGCACGTCAAAAATTTCCAAAGTACGTAATCACAAAACAACAAAAATATCGTTCCCCAACAAAACATCTATATATCATTCCCTAATATATATAAGTGCATAGCTGGGAAAAGTTTATTTATATGACGATCCACCTTAATTAAGAAATAAAATAAATATCAACAACAATACTAATAGTCCTTCTTGCACGTCACATAAACATCATATCCATAAAAAGACATATAGTCGGACTTATTAAAAGTCATCATATCCATAAAAATCTGTATTGATAAGAAGACATGTGGATAAGAAGACATTTAGTCAGACATATTAAAAGTCATAAATAGCAACAATTGACGTAATAGTTTAGACTTAATTACAATTGACGTAATAGTTTGGAGGTTTATAAACAATACCTTTGAAAGAAATACATAATCCTGAATAGGCACGATACATTCCAATTTTCTATTAAATATAGGCACTGACTGGTACAATTAGTTCAAAATAGTACAATTTTCTATAAAATATATGCTTCATATGTAAATCCATTTGCTGCTATGTATGGATCCCCCGTCACTTCCTGCATATTAAAAAAAATGTATTAGAATTACATCAAAATATTAACATTAAATCCAAACTAAAATATCAAGTTCGAAGGAAAATATCAAAATAAAAAAATAAAAACATAATCCAAATAGAAATATAAAATCTAAATTTAAAATATAATATTTAACAATATAAAAAAAACTCAGCAATTCCACAGTGCCTATATACAACATCAAATTAGAAGGGAAAAAATGGACAAATAATATTACAATGAACCCTTATAACTAAGTGCATTAATGAAGCTTTAATAACTAAGTGCATACCTCGAACAACTCACAATATTTTTCCTGTCACATGGATTCCTGCAAAAAGCGTAGAACACGCAAAATCAGAGAAAAATTCACATTAACCAAGGTAAACTATCTATGCTGATCATGAATATGGACAGAATATCCGATCATCCTTCCTCTAAGTGGGGGTAACTAATAATTTCCAACTTATGTAGATTAGTGAGTTAAACATTTCACATCTCATGTAATTGAAGACAGACTTGTAGAGAAGACAAATTCGTAGAAGTCAAATGACTCTCTTGTATAATAATTTACCAACTTATGTGGACGGACGCATTGAAACATACATCACAAACCTCTGAAAAATGGTTTCTCAGCACACACTTTTTATGCAAAAGAAATATCAGCAGTCGTGAAGCTCATAGATGGAGCAGGCATAAATACCAGTGACATCTGCTCGTGCTTTATTATATGCTCAATGTTGCTCGAGGACATCTGCCTCTGCATAAACACCAGTGACGTCTCTAATATGTTTCACACCTGAGGAAGCTCTGAACTTAATGAACTCATAGCGACATTTGGATGCTTAAAAAGAATGAATACATACCTCGCCATTAAGATCATAACATTTAAGAATAACACTTGCTAGTTAGCACAATAGGTATGTATTCGATTCGAAAATACATACCTCGACATTTGGATGCTTAAAAATAGGAATACATTATTCGTTCATAACATGTTCATGATTGGTTGAAGCATCCATTTGTTTCTTTGAACAATATTCTAGATGTTCGAAATCGGAACTAAGAAAAAGAAGAAAAAGAAACATTCAAATATGCATTTCGATGTAATTGTTTCACAACTACAACCAACATATAGAATTCAAAACCAATACAAATTGAATTTAGACCCGCATTCAAAATTGAAAATTGTAGTTAAATTATAGTTCCCTACAGTGCCCTGTGTCTTCAAAATTCCAAAAGATGTGGAGGATATTAATCATGAGTTTCTACAGTGCCCTGTGTCTTTAAAAGTTTGGGAGTTCTTTACTAAATTGTTTGGTATATCCATCAATTTGTCCTTCATTCAGTCCATGTTTGTTTCATGGCTTCTTAAGAAATTTTATCATAAAAACTTCAAGTTCCTCATGGCAGCCTTACCTATGTTTATTTGTTGGGAGATATGGAATATTAGAAATAAAGTTCTTTATGAAGGATTTAAGTATTACACATAGCAACTATTTGCAATAACATTAGTACATAATGCTTAAAACTAAAGACAACTAAATATATAAAGAAAGACATCCTTCTTGAATCCAAAAGTGAGATCTATCAAAAAAAGAATTTCTCAACACCGAAAAAATTAACTACAACACAAAAATTAAAAACCTTGATTTAAAAAAGGTACGTTATTAGCTGTGTGTACTGTACAACACAATCGTTGAATTAAAATCCATTTGAAAGGAATAAACAAAAATTGTCCAAGACAGTTTTGGTTGAATGTGTCCATGTAGGTGAATAAAATATACTAGAAAAAGCAAGGCCAACGGTGATAGTGCAAAGTAAAAAAAGAATTGTCCGAAACAGTTTTTGGCCAATACATAGTAGTAAAAACTAGCCACTCAACACCGATTGAATTGATAAATTGTAGGACGCCATATTAAAGTTATTCAAAAAATGGACTTCTTTAAAATCACTTCTACAAATGTACCAAACAAAAACAACCATACCAGAATCAAGCATTTACATATACTCGAGAATTCACAATAATGAAGTTTATCAAAGCAACCAAGTACGCAATCGCAGAGCATGTTTAATTAAAGATGAAATTAAACATGTTTGATAAAGGCCACAATCTAAATGAAACTTAAAATTAAAACCCACATCAGACATTCAAAAATTCTCACCAAAATTGCCAATCATCAAATTGATATAATAAATCCAGTACAATAACCTGTAATATACTTAGCAAAACTTTAGGTATTTTCTAAATGAAATACAAACCCACTTACCTAAAGCTCCAAAAAATAGTTTCAAAGCTCATCCTCCATCCTCAAATACACCCCAATATTGGCCTGGTGAAGCACAACAATCCCATTGGGGTCTATCTTCCTACAATCCCGCGTGGATTTGGCCGCAATCCCAAATCCCAACATCACATGTATGCAACGCACTGCGTTGAAATGACAATAACACATTGCTTGAAGAATGAACCACATGTATGCAACGCATCCTTTATGATTCAGAGTTAAAATATCACGCGCCAAACTCTCAAATTTCCTGCTAAAAAAATGAAACAAAATAGGACATATTACACTACCCAAACTCCAAAATTTCGTGACTTTGGAGATCAAAACAGAACAAAAAAAAACTTAACTACCTTGGAATAGATTTATGCAGATCCAACTTTAATGGCATCTACCATTTGACATAAGAACATCGAGTTTGACATAAATGGCATCTACCATTTGCTCGTGCCGATGGCACTACTTAAATCTTGTCCCGTATTATATATAGGCACATACCTGTGCAAATAAAAGAGCACAAAATATTAATAACAATGAAACCATTTGTGGCGTAATTGAGCCTATAAATTTTACAGATGATAAGGTAAACTTCAATGAAATTATATTTTGTATATCTTCAATGATAGCCAAATACCCAAAGTGACCACAATTGGCCGAGTAATAAACTTAAAATTTTGTTTAGGAACTCCAATTTCATGTCTTGAAATTATAATTTAAATATTTTTTCGTTTAAATCTTTTGAACTAATAATATTCAAAATCCAAATATAAAATATGGAATTGGGGTCCCAAATTATATTTTTTTGTTCAAATCTTTCCACTGCATTCCCTACCTTTTCCCCCCTTTTAGTTCATCTTGATAACAAAAGTATAGAAAAGGTTGCTTTGCATACTCATAAACTAAATGGAGCTCTAATGTTGTGAGTGCTATAGTGGTGGAGGGCCCTACAAATTAACTGAACTTACTTGAACTTCATCAGTGACATAACAGGCCCATAAATTGTAAAGCTCATCTAAATATTTTTCCAAGCACCTGTCACTCAAATTCAATTAGTAGAATATGTAAAATCAAATAGGTTTGGTGTGTGATAATTGATTAAATTAATTCGCAAGATTCCAATAAATCCTTATTTAATTAGAGTCTATATAAACCAAAGTAAATCAACCCCTAAACATGCATATATGTGTGTGCGCATGTCAAACCATAAATAGATGAAGCATGTGACACAAAATTAAGGGAAAAAAACCCTTTCGGGTAAAACCTTTTATTTCTAGAACTTTAAAGAATTTACAAGACCATTGACTTACATACAACCTGATAATCGCTCACAAGTGTAATGCTCGGTTCTTCTTCAAATCTCCAAAGCAACGGTGAGAAATATAGTGTGACACAGAAATACCCATAGGCGTCGGTTCTATCGGCGGCTAGAATCTCCCTCGGGAACTCCAAATGAGTAGCAATGAAGAAGGAAGACGGCTTCTCCACAAAGGTTGAACAAACTCAAGGTTGTGTTCTTGGGTTACAAAAGGATTCACAAAGGTTTGGAAAGGATATGTGAATCAAAACATGAGTCTTGGGACTAAAAAATATTAAGAGTAGATGTATTTAAACTCTTAAAAACGTCTCTCTAAGTCTTATGAAATAACTCCCCCGAAGTTGTCTTTTATAGGAAACCAAAAAGAGTTTCACGATTTTAAAACTCTTGCCAGCGTCAGGTACCTCGAACCGGTTAGGGTGTACCGTGAACCGGTTCGCCCCCGAACCGGTTTGGCCTTCGGTTCGTAAAAAATCGCTGGAACTTATGGTTTAAACACTTAGCATTTTTCTAATTCTTTTCTCAAAATTTTCTCCATTTTCAAAGGGCCATAACTTCTTCACCGTAGCTCGGATTGAGGTGCCGTTTCTTCCAGTATCTTCATTGTGACGATCTCTTCAACTTTCCAGTTGACTCGACCTCCGAACGATGGCTATAAAATTATGAAAATGCTCTTGAACTTTCCTATCTTGCCTTTTTCATTATTTTGACTTCGCTTGCAAACCACTTGCATAAAGTCACTAAAATCATGGAACGTGAAGTCGTTGAGGCAGACGTGGGACACATGATGGAGATGTTGAATGCTTGATTCCCAAAATTCTAATTGAGGCCGTCATATGAGATCGTGATGAGACGTGCCAATTGTAGCGGCATACGACATACACAACTGTAAGATATCGGACATGAGAAATATGTCCTTAGAAAAAAAGTAAATAATAAGGGTTTACAACAAATTTCCAATAAAGAACTGAATGTTCACTTAAGTCTTTCCTCAAACACTTGGTCAATTTAAACCCAACAATTTTTATGTATTACGTTCCAAAAAAATTTAGTATTTAAGACAAATCTTACCTTCATATTTTGAACCTAAAAATGACTGATTTGTGTAGAACTTGGTGCCAATTTCGAACCAAAAAATCCACAATAGCACTGCAAAACATAAATCATTTATTCGAACAAACCCTATGAATAAAAAAAAACTCCAAAATAAAATGTAAAATTAAACCTAAAAAATAAGTTAGATATGTCAGTCACACCCAAACGATAATTTTTCATAACCCAAATCCCTAATTGAACTCCCAATAAGTCTTCAACATAGATCCCAAACGAATTGGTGCATGATTTGAGATCCCAAGCTTTAAGTAATATTATTTGCCTTATCTTTTTGCACCTCGACAGTTGGAACAATAGGTGCATGATTTGAGATCCCAAGCTTTAAGGCTTCAACTTGACATTCTGTATAGTTTGTATTCCAGCTATCATGATGGAGAATTCTATCTATCGCGATCTGACATAAAACTAACTTAAAATAACTTAAATCAAAATTATAATATGAACAAAAACCAAGAACAAAAGCAAAATGTTATCGTCTGTAATATCAACACAAAACAAAAACAAAAGCAGAACCAAAAGAAGAAAAGAAAATAAGAACACCCAGGTATTGGAGTCGTCCATAACCGGAGTCCCTATTGGGATACTACATCCTCGGCCTTCAAGACCTTCCCTTAATCATTCACCTTGCAATTAATAGTGTAATACATGCGCCCCTGCAACCGCAACTGCAGCATCAATCACGGGCTCCATGAGCATAACCTAAAATTGTTGCGATCATATTCATAATGTATACAAATGTAAACTATTTAAATAAACACAATAAGCCTGGGATTGACTACCGTTGAGTGCAAAACCTGGTAAAAAATTGACAGTGCCTCAAAACTCAAAACCAAAATTCCTGCATTTCAAAACAAAAAATAACATTTTAATAAGAGTAAATGTTAATTGGATTAAAACAGCTCATTTATACCAAACATGTAGTGTACAAAGTTAAAGTAAAAGATCCAAAAAATTATTTTAGATCATATAGATATCAATACAATCTTAATAATAAATCCATTAATAAAATCTTAATAAGAAGTCAATTGGGGAAATTATAATTATTAAGGGCCTGTTTGGTTTGCAACTATAATTCTGTTTTCTGTGTTTAAATACGATTCTGATAAAAATCTTCGTTTGGCAATCTGTTTTTAAACACATAATTATAATATTCCTGTGTTATAATCAAGTTTTTCAGAAAACAGATTTTGGGTGTTTTATAACATCTGTTTTTTTTATTTTTCAACTCAGAATTATTCATTCTTAATATTTTAAAGCAATTATACCTTAATATATAATATACATACATAATACATTAATGTGTGTAATTCTTATAAATAAAAAATATATATGTACATATACACAAAATTACGTATGGAATAATATAAAGTTAAATAATATTATCAATAGATACATGATACTTATATATAGTTTTATACATATATTATTAATGTATGGAATAATATAAAATATACATATAGTACATATGTATTAAAAAATATTATCAATTCATGTATGTATATAATTTTATAGTGAATTATATATGCGACATCATTATAAATATATATATATATATATATATATATATATATATATATATATATATATATATATATATATATATATATATAGAGAGAGAGAGAGAGAGAGAGAGAGAGTTAAACTCCCTAACATACCTCATTAAATATACCTAAAAATACATGATATTAAATGTACGTGTATATAATTTATGATGTATGTATGTATGTATATGTATACATTCATGTATCATGTATGTATGAAAGTTATATATATATATATATATATATATATATATATATATAAACTCCACAACATACCTCATTAAATATACCTAAAAATACATGTTATTAAATGTACATGTATATAATTTATGATGTATGTATGTATACATTCATGTATCATGTATGTATGAAAGTTTTATGTATGTTTATATGTACATACATATATATATATATATACACACACACACACACACGCATATGTATGATATAAATATACATATTTGTCAATTTTGTCAAATTTTCAAAAGACTGTATTTAAAAACAACTTTACCAAACGCACACCAATAATTATAAACACAAAAAACTGAATTTTAAAACTGTATTTAAAAACAGTGTTTAAATCGAATTTTCTGAATAGAGAACCAAACAGGCCCCCAAATAATTACAATTGAGTTCTAATTCCTAACCATATTTGTAGACATAAATCCTTAGAATTTAATGCAGTAGCATATATGAAATATTGTTTAGATCTAACCAAGATATCTATCAAAATATTGTAAACAAGCCAAAAAAGTGAAGTTTCCACTGCTTCAAATGAGTAACTGAACTAAAAAAACTACCTCCCAAAGTATTGTCACTTGTGTGTAGTCTCAAAAGAGGCATTTACATAACAAATCAAGACAAAAATAGAATAAATAAAAAGATTAACATAAGTGTAATACTAACAATACATCAAAAAATAATAAAAGAAAAGGAAATAAAAGAAACAAAGTGATATACATCATTGTATGAATTATCTTCAATTCTTGTAGAAATTTTAAAAAATAGTAGATTAACACTAAAATAATAAAAATATGGAAGTAGAAAATTTCCAATTTCTTACGTTTTGAGAAATTTCACTAGATAGCTTGAGTTATGATTGTATCTCCCTTTTCCCTTTATTGAAGTTACAAACCCTAAAAGACCCCAAAATTAAAAAAAAATCATATTAGAAAAATGAGAAAAGAATACTTGCCAATAAATAGTATTTGAAAAATAGCTAAAAGTTGAAGAAAAATATCATAAAACTTTAAGGCAGCAATAAATTTGGTAAAAATAGTTTGAAATTTACAAATACCTAAAATAGGAGAGAGAATTTTAAGCTAAGCTCCCCCAAAAAATACCCAAAAAACTATATCTATAACCCATATGAAATTATAGTCTCAAAACTTTATAGTTTCAAAAGGAAAAAATGTGCAGAAAATAAAAACACTAAAATCCATGAAAAAACCAAAAATTTAAACCCCTAACATACCATATATTCAAACCCATATTCTGAATGAAACTTAATTTCAAACCCAAAAAATGGTTTTGAAGCTTGTTTTGAAACGTAGAGTGGTCCATGAGAGAGAGAATAGATGCCTGTTTTGAAACATGGGTGAAAATTTACAGCTTATGGTTCCATGACCTAAGAGAGAATGAAAAATATGTTAGATGTATGAAACAAAACATTACCTGAGTAGAGGAAGATAGGGTTTGTAACTTAGATTCACTTTTGTTCCAAGTTTATCCACCACTCCGGCACACTCCAAAACATATAGACCCGATTACAAATCATCAATAAAAGAAACAAACAGGAGAGAGGGAAGAGAAGAAATATATGGGTATCGTCAAGAGAGAGATGCACATAAAAATGTAGAAAGTGAAATTGTAGAGAGCCGTAGAGCAAGATAGGGTTTTCAATTCGTGGGTGGGAGCAGGATTTACTGGCATCATATAAAGTCGATGAAAAACTGAACATGAAACCGTAAGAAAATAGGGTTTAAGAGTGAGAGGGTTTAATGTTCTTGTGTCGTTGCTGCTTGGAGATGGTGTGAGTGAGGGGGTAGAAAGAAGTAAGGTACTCAGTTTATTGAGAGAAAGAAGGGACTATTTTGACTGTCCCAATGTGTTTACCGAGGTAGGTAGGAGATAAGTGCTAAAATTTTAGGATTCAGATCAAAATTTGATGAGTTTGGTGTTTATCGACTGATGGCTCAAATTTAATATATGTAAGGATTCAAGATTATGCACATGGGGAAATCTAACGGTAAGCACAAGGCTCAAGGAGAATACAAAACCTACTACGCATGCTCTCTGCAACAACCAAGAAAAGGCGTCACTAGAGTCTGGTAAACTCCTGACACAAGAAAAGGAAGAGTCCTCTTTACTTTCTCTCTCTTTACTATTCAAAAACTCTTCATCCACTTTCATCATCCTTCCTAGAGAATGAAACATCACCAACACTAGAGAACGAATGAGAATAAACCCAGTAGATGAACTCTTCCCAATCGACCACAACAGCAACCAAAAAACCATAACGCAACACCAAGAAATATGGTCGGCGAATTTAGATCTACAAGCGAGAGAGACCATGAATAAACATGAGTTGCGCCGGATTCAGATCTACAAGAAGACCATGAACCAACAGGAGGTGAGTCGGATTCAGATATGTTCTCCCAATGAATCCTTTGAACGTTTATTTGGTGGGTCAGCTTCAATAGGTAGGGTCAGGCGTAAGCCAACCAACAGGAGGTGCGCCGAATTCCGTCTCTGGTAAGTTGGTCTTTGATTTCTCAAAGACAGCTCCAATCAGCAGTGAAGAGTTTTTTTCTTTTATTTGTTGCTTGGTTGGTGACATAACTTTGGTGGTTCGATGGGCTTTTTTAGCGACCAAAGAAATACTGGATTTTCACATGACCCGATTTACACCCATATATGGTGGGTTGATGGTGAGATGGATCGGAGTTTGAATCTGAGTTGGGTCGAATTATCTCCGGAGTTAAGGGAATCTTAAGGTCCCCGAAATTTTGTTGTTGGTCGGCCCCACAAATTTACCGACACTCTCTGATCGTCATCTAGCAATAGCGGGTAATGTTTGATGATATCTAAATCCTTATTTTGTAATTTTTTTATTGTTGACATCTAAAGCCTTAAGTTTGATGAATGATGAATCTGTGTTTTAACAGATCATATGCTATCATGTAGTGAGAAGAGAGAGGGGAGATGGGTTTTCAACTTGGACTCACTTAATAGGTGCAGGTTGTCTTCACCCAGATTACACCAAACCAGTAACCTGCAGTCAACATTTACAAAATTAAGTGTCAGTTGAATCCTATTTTCATGGGTTTTTTTGGGTTTGCAGCAGGTAATGGAAGTTGTTTCTTCGATTAATGCTCAGGTTTACAGTAGACTCTTAATTTGAGACTTCTAAAAAATTATAGTTTTTTCTTCACATATAGGACCGTGTTTATGATTTAGCCTTGCGAATTTTTATTGGTATATAATTTGAGTCGAGGCTATTCAAAAATAAAAAAAATGCTAACGTGTTCTAAATTAGGACCATTTAAAGAGGTAATTAAATTTTAAATTCTAATTTGAATACATTTTTTACAATAAAGTTTTCTTAAATTGTTTCACTTTTTAAGTATTTAGATATATAGTAGATATGTTTGTGTTGGAAACAGCTGTCGAAGACAGCTGTTATAATAAGTTGCAAAACTTAGAAATTGGTTCTCTCCGTGTCCCACATCGGAAATCTCAACAAATTGAGTTGGGTATATTACAATTTATTTGGAACAAATGGGCAAGCCCTTTGGGCATTAGATGTTTTGTGTGTATGGGTGGGGGACTTATTAGGCCAAGTCACACGCGCGTGCCGCCGCCGGCTCGGCCCGTGCCAGGGTCAGGGTCAGGGTCCTGGGCGTGGGCTTGGGCTCATTAAGAAATAATTTTTTGGACAAATAAATTAACGGTTTTGGGCTTTAAAAATTAATTTTTAACGGTAATTAATTCCAGAAAAACGTGGGCCTTTTACTGTTGATTTATTCCACCCACGTTTCCAGTTTTCTCTCCACGTTTTTGCCCAGTAACGGTAATTTATTTTTTGCATAAAAAGAGGTTGAGACCTCCGTTTTTCAACACATTTTTCTCCCAGAATAATTAATCTCATTTCACAGATTAATTATATTATTAGAATCGAGTAATTATTACGAATGGATGTACATGGACCGGATTGATTCTTGTGCTTTATCAATATGTATTTTAATTATTGGAGGCTGTTTTATCCTGGGGGTGGCGAGGCTTTCAGACTGTCAGCACACATTGGGCAGAGCCGCGAAACACCTTAAAGAGAGCGACATTGTCCGCGACTTATCCGTGTTCTAGACTGTACCTGCGTCCGGGATTTCTTATATTTTTCTGTACCAGATTTATTTGCTCCAAAATTGGGTAATTTCGTTCCTAATTTTAATTCTGCATTTAATTGTTTGCTGCTGCTACAACAATTTTAAGGTGTTCTGAAATTCTGCCATGGACGAAATTAACTCAAGTAACCTTAATAAGCCTTTCAAATATGAAGGCACCCATTTTAAACGTTGGAACAAAAAATTGCTACTTTATTTAACTACGAAAAAAGTCGCATCGTGTGTTCAATTTGACAAACCCGTAGTAAATAATCCACCTACTGTTGAGGAAAGCAAAACAATTAGAACTTGGGAGGAAAATGATTTTTTGTGCAAGAACTATATTCTGAATGCTCTAAGTGACGAACTTTATGACTATTATGCCAGTTATAAAACTGCGAAAGATGTTTGGGACGCACTTTTTAAAAAATATGACACGGAGGAGGCGGATGCTAAAAAATATGCCGTCAGCCGTTATTTGAAATTTCAAATGACGGATGAAAAATCTGTTGTTGCTCAAACTCATGATTTGCAAATGATTGCCCATGAAATTATTTTCGAGGGCATGGCTTTAGATGAGTAATTTCAGGTGGCTGTAATTATTGATAAATTGCCTCCACTGTTCAAAGAGTTTAAAAATATTTTGAGGCATAAGTCTAAAGAATTTTCACTAGAGTCACTTATTACTAAATTGAGAATTGAGGAGGAATCTCGAAAATAAGACTATAAAGATGAAATTTTTGTTGTGTCTAACAACAAAAATCAGAAAAAGAACCACACTCCAGTTGTTTTAAAGGCAAACGGAAAAAATATGAAAAATCAGAAAAAGAGCCACAACCAGAATTTTAAAAATCAGACTCAGACTCAGAATAAGTATAAGAACCCTGGAAATGGACAGTCTAGCAACTCGGGACAATTTCTCTGTTTCAAGTGTGGCTAGCCTGGCCATATGGCTTTCAAATGTCGCAATGTGCCACAAGCACAAGCGAATTTGACCGAAGAGGACCTATGTGCTATGATTTCAGAAATCAACATGGTTAGCGGTGCCGAAGGGTGGTGGTTGGATACTGGCACTTCCCGCCATATCTGTTATGACCGTGGTCTGTTTAAGACTTATTCTGAGACTGCAAATAAGAAGGTGTTGTTGGGTGATTCTCACTCCACTGAGGTTGCTGGTGTATGACCTCGGCCTTAGTGAGGCCGAGGTTGGTGAGTCTTGATACTTGTTCAGTCCGGGTGTTCCATGGAGGTCTCGGTCTAATCCCGGCCGAGACAATGGATATGGTCGGCCTGATATGAGGTTGAACTGGTGTGTTCCTGCCGACTCGGCCTATGTGTGGCCGAGGTTGCCATTCCAAGCCATATACGAGTGCTGTTGATCCTTACGAGGTCCCTTGGAGAGGCTCATGGTAGTGTCGGCCAGGGCCGACCTTGGTCTGGCCGAGGGGTGATATCGCATGTCTAAGACATGCCCAATGTCGGCCACAATCTCAGCCGAGGTTGGTGTCTCTAGGCCAAAGTTGGTGTCTCTTGGCCGAGGTTACACTTGGGGCATATCAATCACCCCCCCAGCCCTTAGTCATATGTGAGAGCAAGTGGCTAGGGGATTACTACACCTCTGAGGCCTGTCTGTTCCAAGCCAATACCTGCCTGACACCTGTCCAATGCTAGAACATGCTTACTTGGTAGGCGTGTGCTGTCAGCCGTCCTTTGGGGCTCCCAAGGCAATGATGGGCCTTGGGAGTCGTGCCTAAGTATATAAGGGTTTTGAACCCTTCTTTCTCTCTTTCTTCTCCATTTCTTCCATTTCTGCCGCCAGCGTTTCTGCAATTCTCTCTCTAGAAAGATTTTGATTCAAGGCTTTTGGGTGGTGATCTCTCGCGTTTCCTCCTCACTTCCTTACCATTTCCTCCTCAGGTAAGGCTTTCTACACTTTTTCCTTCATTTTACCTGCAAGCACCCTTATTTTCGTATTTTCTAGCGACCTTCTTAGTTTTTCGGCGTCACCACCATAGTTTCAGGCGAGTTTTTCTTGCCAAGTTTAAGCAGTTTGATCTTTAAATTCCTTTGCTTATTAGTCATTCTTGTTTGTAACTTTTGGAGTTTAGGAAAATCCCCAAGTTTAGTGTCGTCCTCTGATGCTCAGACCTTTATATCAGCTTCTTGAGGAGTTCCCTTCTCTTAGAGAGAGGACTTTAGAAAAGATTAGGCAAATAGAGAGAGCTCAGGAGGAGGCTCGTAGGTCACAAGAGTTTCCCATTAGACCCTTGTTTCCACCACCTCTGAGGGTGATATATCCCGACCCCCCGGAGAACTTCTATCAGACAGGGGTTCCTGCTGATCCCATACCTATGTCTGAATCTGAATCTTCTACCTCAGACCCCATGTCTGTGGACTCCTTTCAAGAGGCCATGGACTTCACACCTAGGCCTGATCAGGCCCCTGATCAGGCCGAGGTCTCCGGCCGAGCCTCGTCCCATAATCACTCAAGCACCTCAGGGTCATCCTCAGAGGTTGAGATCCTTGAGCCTAGTGTGGCCATACCATAACCAATTGACGCCATTCCTATGTCGGCTGTCACCGGCGAAGATTTTGCTCAGAAGTTCCCGAGTAACCCATCAACATCTGCTCCGATCGACGTTGAGCTAGATGATGATGAGGTTGAAAGTGATGTAGACGTCTCTGAGGCGGCCGAGCACGAAAGTACTATCACTGAGGTAGACCTTCTCTGATTCAGATATTTATATTTTATTAGCCCCTCCATTAAACTTAGGAGACCTCTGAGGGAAGTGAGGGCTTATCACGGCCGAGACGGGGAGATCTACTTGTACGAGCAGATGTTCAAGTTGGGTTTCCGTCTGCCCATTCACCCCATCATCAGATCCATACTCTCTTACATTAATTTGGCCCCCTCCCAGCTCTCTCCTAATGCATGGAGAATCCTAATAGGGGCCATAGTGTTATGGAAGGCCGTCCACCATTCAGACCTTCCAGTTCAAGTATTGGTGGGTTGTTACGTCCCCTCCTCGGCCAAAAATCATCCGAGCTACTACCATTTTATAGCTCGGAGGCCTGAGAAGAAGTTGCTTCAGGTGACCCAGACTTCCAACCATAACTGGAAGCCTCGGTACTTCTTTGCCTCAGGGCCATGGGAGTTTGGCCCATGTGTTCCCTCATCCCATTTAGAGCAGAGGATGCCCTTGAGGTGGGGTAAGGTCACCATGTCTGCTAGGGCTGACCCTGGCCTAAGTCTTCAAAACCTCCAGAAGGTGAAAGCCCTTCAGGATCAGGGGGAAAATGGCCTATTTGTCAGGTTTGAACATTTGATGACTCCCCACTTCCTCTCTGGGACAGGTCTGGGTGGAAGTCCCCTTGCTGAGCTGGGTAAGCATTTTTATTAAGTTTAACCTCTGAGTTTATTCATATCTGATTTATCTAACTCAGGTCTATTAATTTTTTGCAGAGCGACCAAGGGATATCCCAGACGAGCTTTGGGAGATGGCTGCACCGAGCTTGACAAGACTTGCCAAAAAAGCAGGTCTGAACGCTCCTCCCCCAGCTCCCTCGGTCTCTAAGCCCCCGTCCAAAAAGAAGAGGGCTCCCGAAGAACATGCCCCTGAGGATCAGAGGCCGAAGAAGAAGAACACTGAGGCTGCAATCCCTATCTCTTCGGCTGATATCCTGTCGGCCCATCTGGATCAGTTGAAGTTGACTGGCAGCGTAGTTGGCCACAGCATGCAGGCCGTGGATGCCATCGGCTCTGTAATGACCGAGGCTGACAAGCGCTTCTACAGGGCTATGGACACCCCCCTGCTGGTTGAGTTCGGCCTTCATAGAGCCGTTAAGGTATAATTTGGTCCTTCAATACAAATTCTTCAAAGTGTAACATCTGACTCTTCTCCAACTTTACTCATGTTCACTAAACATGCAGGGCTTGACCGCTATGCACCATCTATCAAACTGGGCTCTGAGGAAATTACCTCTCATCCAAAAGGGGCAAGAGGCCGAGAAAGTCCAGGGTGCTCTGAATGCAGAGATAGAGTGCCTCAAGTCTGAGCTGAAGGGATCTGAGGAGAAGGCGAAGGGATTGGAAAGGGACATCTCCCAACTCGACAATGACCATGCTGCTGCCCTGAAGACCAAGGACGATGTTCTTCAGCAAAAGGTCAACTCAGCTGTCAGGGCCGCCATTGAGGATGCCTCTGAGAAGATCATTGCTGACTATAAATCCTCTGATGAGTTCATGGGGTTTGGCTTTGAATACCTTAAAAGAGGTATCAAAGCCACTACTAAGTGGGATGACGTCAGAGAGAGAGAAGCCGGCACTCTGAAGGCCTCTGACTTCGTGGGTCTCGGCTTTGCTGATCCACAATTTGCCCAAGCTCTTCAAGAGGTTGAGGAAGAGGCTGCTGATCCTGCCGAGACTGCTACTTTGGAGGTCACCGAGGTTGGAGGGGCAGACCTTTGTGATGATGCAACCGAGGTCTCTAACCAAGCCGAGGGTGTCAACGTTCCCCCCCCAGACTCTTAGGATATTTTTTATTTCTGTTTGTAATAATTGAACATCAAATTTCTGAATATATATATCAACCTCTGATGAGGACCCTCTTCACTTTATTTTCATTGAATTCCATGTGATACTTTTCATTCTTAGTTCCATTGTTATGGTGTCTGCTAGAAATAAATTTGCAATGAGCTTCAACCTCTGAAGCCCTCTTTATAAGCTTGTCTTTGCAATGGTCTTATTTAAACTCGACCAATGGTCCTGATCTCAGACCTTGTCACCAACGCATGATGTTATGAAGGTCTGAGGTCATGACCTAAGAGGTTATCCTCATAATAAATTTCACCAAATTAATGATGTTAAGGGTCTGAGGTCATCTCATTATGGTGTCTGAGCTCAGACCTCGTCACCACTGAATGGTGTTATGAGGGTCTGAGGTCATCACCTAAGATGTTAGTCTCATAATAAATTTCACCAAATTAATGATGTTAAGGGTCTGAGGTCATCTCATTATGGTGTCTGAGCTCAGACCTCGTCACCACTGAATGGTGTTATGAGGGTCTGAGGTCATCACCTAAGATGTTAGCCTCATAATAAATTTCACCAAATTAATGATGTTAAGGGTCTGAGGTCATCTCATTATGGTGTCTGAGCTCAGACCTCGTCACCACTGAATGGTGTTATGAGGGTTTGAGGTCATCACCTAAGATGTTAGCCTCATAATAAATTTCACCAAATTAATGATGTTAAGGGCCTGAGGTCATCTCATTATGGTGTCTGAGCTCAGCCCTCGTCACCACTGAATGGTGTTATGAGGGTCTGAGGTCATCACCTAAGATGTTAGCCTCATAATAAATTTCACCCAATTAATGATGTTAAGGGTCTGAGGTCATCTCATTATGGTGTCTGAGCTCAAACCTCGTCACCACTGAATGGTGTTATGAAGATCTGGGGTCATCACCTAAGATGTTAGCCTCATAATAAATTTCACCAAATTAATGATGTTAAGGGTCTGAGGTCATCTCATTATGGTGTCTGAGCTCAGACCTCGTCACCACTGAATGGTGTTATGAAGGTCTGAGGTCATCACCTAAGATGTTATCCCCATAATATATCTCTGATCTAAGAATGAAGCAAGCACTGTCATGGAAACTGATCTTTATTAATAACCTCTTCTCAATAAGACGACACATTTACATAAAATTCTATGCAACATCATATGTAATATCTCTTTAGGTGGTCAGCATTCCATGGGTTAGTGAAAGGTTCTCCTTCTGGGTTTTCTATCCTGTAAGTGCTAGGCACAACCTCTTCTGTTACTTTGTAGGGGCCATGCCAGTTTGGGTGTAGCTTATTTGCTTTCTGTAGGGTCTTCTTTAGCAATGGGTCTTGACTTTACCCTCTAGTCGTAGAATTTCACTGCCCTCTGCTGGTAGGCTACTTTTCTGGCCTCTGCGTCTTCTCTTCTTTCTTCGATAAGATCCAGGTATAGCCTCCTCTCTTTCCCATTGCTGTCAGGGTCGTAGGTCTGAATCCGATGAGTTGGGAGTCCTACTTCCGTTGGTATGACGGCCTCTGAGCCATGTGCCAGCATGAATGGGGTTTCTCCTATTGGTGTCCTTGCCGTGGTTCTGTAGGCCCATAACACAGCGTAGAACTCTTCTGTCCATCTCCCCTTCGCATCTTCTAACCTCTTCTTGATTCCGTCCAAGATACCTCGGTCTGACCATTTGCCTGAGGTCGACCAGGAGATAAGAAGAACTGTTTAATCCCCACTCTTAGGCAATACTTTTCTAAGAAGGAGTTCTTGAACTGGGTCCCATTATCCGAGATGAGAGTGTTTGGGAGGCCATATCTGCATATGATGTTCTTCCAAATGAACTGGAAGGTCTTCTGCTCTGTGATTGTTATCATTGGTTCTGCCTCCACCCACTTTGAAAAGTAGTCAATGGAAACTATCAAGAATCTATAGTTGTTGACAACTCTTGGCAAAGGTCCTACCAAGTCAATTCCCCATACTGCAAATGGCCATGGAGAAGAGATTGACGTCATAGGCTGATGGGGTTGATGAGGGATAGTGGCGAACCTTTGACATTTGTCGCACCTCTTCACATAGTCTGCAGCGTCCTTAGACAAGGTAGGCCACCAGTATCCCTGAGTGATGATCCTCTTGGCTAAGGGCCTTCCCCCTATGTGGCTAGAGCAGGAACCCTCATGAACCTCCTGTAAGACCCGGGGTACTTCCATGGGATGCACACATCTTAGGAGAGTCAATAGAAACCCCTTTTTGTACAAGACATCTCCTACTATTGAGAACTTGGCAGCCCTGTATCTCAACTTTCTCCTTTCTAGCTTGGACTCAGGCAACTCTCCCTCTATTAGGTATCTGACGAGCGAGTCGATCCATGAGTCTCCTAGGTTCACATTGTGACAAGGGCTACATACCTCTTCATGCTCGATGGTTGCCTTTCCTAAGACCTCGATTGGAATGGTCCTTCCCATATCTGTCTTCATTGCCGAGGCCAGCCTTGCCAATGCGTCAGCGTGATTGTTGCTCAGTCGAGGCACTCTCTTCAATTTTTCTTCTTCAAAATATTCTAACAACCTTCTTACCTTCTTTAAGTACTTGGCCATCCTTTCGTATTTGGCCTCGTATATCCCCAGTACTTGATTAACAACCAACCTTGAGTCGCTATGGATTAGGAGTCGCTTTACTCGAAGAGTTGTTGCCAATAAGAGACCTGCTATCATGGCCTCATACTCGGACTCGTTGTTTGAGGCCTGGAAGTAGAATCTCAAGGCGTATTCAATGTTGGCGCCATCTGGAGCCAAGAGTATTAGCCCCGCACCGCTTCCACTATCACAGGAAGAGCCATCAACGAAGAGGCTCCAAACGTCTGTATCTGATGAGAAGACCCCTTCTCTCATAACTCCTTTCTTAAAGAGGTATCGATCCTCTTCGTTCTCTTCTATTCTGCTCTTAGTTTTGTTTGAGACGACTTCTTCCAGATCTTGGAAGACGTTTGGTGCCGTCTCTTCCGAATTTCGGAAGACACTACTGTTTGTCTCTTCATCGTCATCTATGCCTTTCTCTGTCTCGGCCTCTTCCCAGGTGAATTATGCGACAAAGTCTGCGAGGGCCTGCCCCTTGATGGCTATCCTAGGCTGGTAGGTAAGATCATATTCTCCTAGTTCGATGGCCCAGGTCATCAATCTTCCAGACTTCTCAGGTTTGTGCAGAACCTGCCTTAGTGGGGAGTCAGTGAGGACTACCACGGAGTGAGCTTGGAAGTAGGGCTTCATTTTTCTTGAGGCATGTATTAGGGCATAAGCCAACTTCTCTATTCGGGGATAATTTTGTTCAGACCCTTGAAGGGCCTTACTGTTGAAGTACACAGGTTTTTGGATCCCATCCTCTTCCCGTATGATGATCGCGCTGATGGCTCATTCAGAGACTGCCAGATACACAAACAGCCTTTCCCCCGTGATGGGCCGAGACAGCAATAAGGGAGACCCTAAGTAGGACTTGAGTTGGTTGAAGGATTTTTCACACTCTTCGTCCCATTGGAAGGCCTTTCTTAGAACGTTAAAGAATGGAAGACACTTGTCCGTTGCCCTAGAAACAAACCTGTTAAGGGCAGCCACTCTTCCCGTGAGTCTCTGGACATCCTTGATATTCCTAGGAGTCCTCATGTCGACTAATGCCTTGATTTTTTAGGGTTCGCTTCAATTCCCCTCTGATTAACGATGAATCCCAGGAACTTCCCAGCTCCTACTCTGAAGACACACTTTGCTGGGTTGAGTTTCATTCTGTACGGGTCCATGACATCGAAGGTCTTCTCAAGGTCTGCTACGTGAGTACATGCTTTCAAGCTCTTCGTTAGCATATCGTCTACATATACCTCCATGGTCTTACCTATTTGCTCTTCGAACATCTTATTGATAAGACGCTGATACATTGCCCCTGCATTTTTCAGACCGAAGGGCATCACTTTGTAGCAGTACGTCCCTTTATCAGTAATGAAGGCTGTCTTCTCAGAGTCTTCAGCATCCATGAAGATTTGGTCATAGCCTGAATAAGCGTCCATGAAGCTCATGAATTCGTGCCCCGTCGTCGCGTCCACCATCTGGTCTATCCGAGGTAAGGGATAGCTGTCTTTTGGGCAAGACCTGTTCAGGTCAGTGAAATCCACACACATTCGCCACTTCCCATTGGCCTTAGGCATGATGACTGCATTTGAGAGCCACTCCGGATAGGTAACCTCTCTTATGAACTCGGCCTCTTCCAACTTTTTGACTTCTTCCCGGATGACATCGTATTTCTCCCTGGAGTAGATTCTTCGTCTCTTCTTGATCGGCCTGGCATCTCTGGTCACGTTGAGCTTGTGGCTCATCACCTCAGGGTCGATGCCAGGCATGTCTGCGTGACTCCATGCGAAGACACTCTGTCTCCTCCTGAGGAAGTTTATCAGCTCTTCCTTGATTCCTGGCTCTAGGGCCTTACCGACCTGGACGGTTTTTTCTGGCTCGCCCTCATTGAGGACGATGGATTCTACCTCTTCCGCGGCCTCTCCCTTTTTCAATTTTGTTTCATCTCTTGGGTCAAGAGTGTCAATGCTGTAAATGGTGGTTGCCCTCTTATGGGCTTCTCTCTCTTCGGCCGAGTTGAAGTAACACTCTCGCGCCGTGGTCTGGTCCCCTTGCACTTCCCCTACTCTATAAAGAGTCGGGAATTTTAGCATCTGATGGACCGTCGACGGCACAGCTTCAAACTCTTTAAGGGCCACCCTTCCTATGATGAGGTTGTAGGCCGAGAAAACGTTCTCATCCATAATGAAAAAGTTTATCTTCTTGGTCAGCCTCTTAGGCCATTCATCACCCATCCGTACGTCCATCTCATACATGCCCAAGGGGTGGACCTTTTCGCCACTGAATCCTATCAATGGGTGATGGTAGGGCACCAGCCTTGCCCTGCTAAGACCTAGGCTCTTGAAGCAAGGCCAGAACATCACGTCCGCTGATCTCCCCCCGTTTGTGAGGATCCTCCGTACCTCGCACCCATGCAGCCTTGTTGTTATGACCAAAGGGTCATCATGGGGGCTAAGATACCCTTGAAGTCGAGTATGGATAACCCTACTACGAGGGTGTCCATGTCTACCTTCTTCCTCTTTTGCACTGCATCTGAAGATGTTAGATTCACAACCTCGGGCTTGGCCACTGACCTGGCCTCTGCTACATGAGCCTTCCTATCGGCTACCTCAGAGCCACCTCCTGAAAATCCCCCACATATGGTGCTAACACCAAAAGAGATCGTACCGACCCTCTTCACCGGGGTGTTATCATCTTTTGGCAAAAGATCCGGGTCGTCTTCGTCATCTCCTTCTGAATCATCGTCTCTTCTGGTCGGGACATTGCCACGGCATCTGTCGTTTCTTCTTTTCTTAGGGTCATCACTTCCACCCTTTGGAGCTTTACCATCCACATACTTCCTCAGCTTTCTAGATTTCAGCATCTTCTCAATCTCATCCTTTAAAGCGAAGCATCTATCTGTGACGTGACCATAATCCTGATGGAACTCGCACCATAGGTTTTTGTTCCTCTTATGTGGTGGGGCCTTCAGTTTCTCTGGCCACCTCAGAGTCCGGTCAGTCTTAATCTCATTGAGGATGTGCTCACAGCTCACAGTCAGGGGAGTATAGTGAGCGAACTTGTCATCTCCTGACCTCTTATTCCCCTCTTTCTTGCTTTGGGACCTCCCAGTGCCACCGCGGTTCTCCTCCTCATACTTGGTGGCCATTGCCTCTTCCGCATTCATTACTTTTCCTGCGGTTGCCAGCAGCTTTGCCATAAACCTAGGGGGTCCTTCGCCAGTTTCCACAATAGCTTCCCCTTCTAGAGGCCTCCTATAAGGGCGGTCATGGATATGCTCTCTTCATAATCTTCCACCTCCAATTTCTCTTTGTTGAATCTTGCTATGTAGTCTCTTAGGCTCTCACCCTTGGCCTGCTTGACATAGAGCAGGTGGGTAGTCTTCTTTTGAGGTCTTACCCCGAAACATAAGTTGTGGATGAACTGTTCAGCCAAGCCTTTGAAGTTCTCAATTGAGTTCTTCGAAAGGGAGGTGAACTAACTATGCGCTGCTCCTGTCAAGGTCCCCGAGAAGGCCCTACACTTCATCTCATCGGGTTTCGAGTAAATGTCTGCTGCTGACTGGTACATCTCGATATGATGTACAGGGTTAGTGCTGCCATCATACTTGGGAGACACTGTAGGAGGCTTGAACTTAGCTGGGGTTGGGAACCCCACTATCCAAGCCACAAATGGGGAGCCCTATGAGTAACCCCTTTGTAATGGGTGCCTGCTTTTAATAATGTCTCCTATCTTCTCCTCAAGGAGTTGAATAGAATCATTCCAGGGTCTTCTGTCATCAACTTGGCCGAGGTTATCCCCTGCCACCTCCCTGCGATGGACATAGGGTTCTCCTGCCACGAAACGTTGGCTGTTGACCTCTTCCTGTTCCCTGCCTCTTCTTTCACAGGGTCGGCCTAGGTCTGTCCGACCCTGCCTGTTCCTTCTCTGAGAGCCTGCTGCGCTCCTTGACCTCGATAGACTCTGTCTTAGTTCATTCATCGGGCCCAGTCTCTCGAAGGCCGACCCTCTGCTCAACCTATCAAAGGCCGACCCTCTTTGTTGGGCCATTTCACCTCTTCGATCGACACATCCTTGACTTTGCCTAATAGACCGTACAATGTTATTTGACATCTCATACGGCTCCCAGCAGTCTTCCGGGGCTTCTTCAGCTTCTAGGTCATCATACCTGTCCTCTGGGTAAGGGTTTCCTTGCCTCCCCAGGCGCAAGCGCCTAGGGTCAGCAACGTCCCTTCTCCTCTGGGGTGCAGGTTGGTCCTTCATCGGCGCCTGGGGTGGTCCCCTGGCGTCAGGATGAGGCTGAACTGCCGTTGGAGTGATCATGTCCGGTGAGACTCCAGGTGGCCTCATCATAGTTTGACTGAGCTGAGAAAATTGCTCCTGCATGGCTTGTTGTGTTGCAGCTAGAGATCTCAAGGCTGCTGCTACCTCCGCCATTTCGGACTGGGGGGCGCCTGACTGGAACTAGGCCCTCCACCCCCAGACGGCGGAAGGGGCGGTGGTAAGTCTGGTGCCATATGTTAACACTATGGAGTTGGAGTAGCAGATGAGCTTAGTACCTCACAGGACCTCTTTCAATGGTGAAATAGCTCCGCGCTAGGGGGAGGCCTGATTCACCACCAGAGTCTCCGGTGAGGTTAAGAAGAAAAAGAGGAAGAGATAGCTTCTCGTTCCCACATACGACGCCAAAATGATGATGCCAGAATCAGCACCACCAGATAAGGTGTTTTCAATCTTAATATAAGAATAACAATGGCAGCACAGCTATATAAAGAGGTAAGAGAATGAGATGAGGATAAGAGGAGAGGGCACCGGTATATAAGTGGTTCAGCCAATCTGGCCTACGTCCACTGTGAGTGTGTGTGAGTTTTATCACTGAATGAAGGCACTAATGTCCATGGATACAATCTTTCAAGCTTTCTCTCTCTACCGTGTATCTAGACAGTGTTTCAGCTAGGGTTGAATATCTGGGCCCTTTTGCAAGGTAGGGGATAACCCCTATATATAGTACCTAGGGGGTGTAATGTACCCCCCATGCATGTAATGAGCATGTGTGTGGTAACCTCACCAATGTGGGAGTGCCATCTGTCACTGTCACATGTAGAGCATGATGATGCAATATTCTCCCCACGTACGGGAATAATCTTGTTACAACTGATTTGTGCCAACGTGTCCTTATCAGGATGTCAACAGGTGCTCGGCTATCGTGTCTATTGTATAACCTCGGCCTTAGTGAGGCCGAGGTTGGTGAGTCTTGATACTTGTTCAGTCCGGGTGTTCCATGGAGGTCTCGGCCTAATCCCAGCCGAGACAATGGACATGGTCGGCCTGATATGAGGTTGAACTGGTGGCTTCCTGCCGGCTCGGCCTATGTGTGGCCGAGGTTGCCATTCCAAGCCATATACGAGTGCTTTTGATCCTTACGAGGTCCCTTGGAGAGGCTCATGGTAGTGTCGTCCAGGGCCGACCTTGGTCTGGCCGAGGGGTGATATCGCATGTCCAAGACATGCCCAATGTCGGCCACAATCTCGGCCGAGGTTGGTGTCTCTAGGCCGAGGTTGGTGTCTCTTGGCCGAGGATACACTTGGGGCATATCACTATTAATAGCAAAGCATACCGATTTTATGACTTTAAAAATCAAGTAATTATTGAATCAAATGACGCCGATTTTTATGAAGATAAATTTCCTTTTAAATTGAGGAATAGTGGGGGCGAGTCATCCACTAATATTTCTTTAAATAAAAATAAAGAAAATAATGAATCCATTTTATAAATTCGAAAAAGTAAAAGGGCTCGTGTGGAAAAATATTTTGGTCCCGACTTTTATGATTACACTTTAGAGGAGGATCCTAACACTATTCAAGAAGCTTTATCTTATTTAGATGCCGATTTATGGCAAGAGGCTATTAATGATGAAATGGATTCTTTGGAAACAAATAAAACTTGGCATTTAGTGGACCTTCCTCCTGGATGTAAAACTATTGGGTGTAAATAAATTCTTAAAAAGAAATTAAAACTTGATGGCACTGTTGAAAAATATAAGGCACGCCTTATTGCTAAAGGTTTTAGACAAAGATAAAATGTAGACTTTTTTGATACATTTTCACCCGTGACTAGAATAACGTCTATACGTGTACTATTTGCTATAGCTGCCTTAAATGATTTAATTGTACACCAAATGGATGTTAAAACTGCATTTTTAAATGGAGAATTAGAAGAAGAGATTTATATGGATCAACCTGAAGGTTTTATTGTACACGATCAAGAAAATAAAGTATGTAAATTAGATAAATCTCTTTATGGACTCAAACAGGCACCAAAACAATGGCATGATAAATTTGATAGCTTAGTCATCTCTAATGGGTTTAAAATAAATGAAAGTGACAAATGCATTTATTATAAATATGTTGAGAACATTTGCACTATCATATGTCTTTATGTTGATGACTTGCTTATATTTGGTTCTAATATTCATGCCGTAGAAAATGTTGAATCATTATTGTTTGCCAACTTTGATATGAAGGATTTGGGTGAAGCTAGTGTAATATTAGGAATTAATATTACTAGGTCAGAAAAGGGACTTTCTTTGGATCAATCTCATTACATTGAAAAAGTTCTAAAGAAATATAATTACTTTGACTGTAAACCTGCTAGTAATCCATTTGACCCTAGTGTAAAGTTATTTAAGAACACTGACGACAGTGTAAATCAAAATGCTTATGCAAGCATTATAGGTAGCTTACGTTATGCTACAGATTGCACTAGACTTGACATAGCTTATGTTGTGGGAGTACTATGTAGATTTACCAGTAGACCTAGTATGGAGCATTGGCATGCTATTGAGAGGGTCATGCGGTACCTTAAAAGGACGATGAACCTCGGATTGCACTATAATAAGCATCCCGCTGTCCTTGAAGGATTTAGTGATGCCAATTGGAACACCCTATCTGATGATTCTAAGGCTACTAGTGGATATATATTTAGCATCGCTGGTGGTGCAGAATCTTGGAAATTTAAAAAACAAACTATTTTGGCTCAATCCACTATGGAGTCCGAGATGATAGCGCTAGCTACTGCTAGTGAAGAGGCGGGTTGGTTAAGAAACCTCCTGTCAGATATCCCATTATGGGAAAGACCGATACCAACCGTTTTGATTCATTGTGATAGTACCGCGGCTATTGCAAAAGTTGAGAACCGTTTTTATAACGATAAGAAATGACAAATACGTCGTAAGCATAGTACTGTTAGAGAATTTATCTCTATGGGTGCTGTGAGGGTGGATCATATACGGTCTGAACAGAACTTAGCTGATCCTTTGATGAAAGGACTAGCTAGGGAGAAGGTGTGGAACACCTCGAAAGGGATGGGACTAAAGCCCTTGGATAAATGAGTCATTTGTGATGGTAACCCAACATATAGATTGGAGATCCCAAGAAATATGTTCAAAGGGTAATAACAAGTCACAAGTGATATGGGTTGAATCATGCTATTAATAATTAATATAGAACGAGGTTTTACTCCGAGTCCATCCCTATGGAGCATGATATCCTGAAGCGATTAAAGGATGAGTTATTATAACTCTTAATGAGATCTATAGCTCTATTTTAAGTGGGGTACTTAGCTACAGGAGTATTCTTGATAGACTCACCTATGTGAATGTGGAAGTGTGGCCGCTCCCTATGGATATTTTGGACAAATTCCTAAAGCGTTCACTATACTGGGATAGAAGCACATGACCGTAACGTTCTAGCTATTAGAATTACATCCAAGTAGGGTTGTGTGTGGGATGTTGTCAGAGATAGAGTTCAAAACTACGGTTACTCTAGTATATTCTGAATCATCATTACTACGTGAAGGTTCAAGTCGAAAGACACCTTTGCTTATGCACAATTCTATGAATTATTGCTCGTTAAATTTTTCAAGTTTTGCAAATGGGGGATTGTTGGAAACAGCTGTCGAAGACAGCTGTTATAATAAGTTGCAAAACTTAGAAATTGGTTCTCTCCGTGTCCCACATCAGAAATCTCAACAAATTGAGTTGGGTATATTTACAATTTATTTGGAACAAATGGGCAAGCCCTTTGGGCATTAGATGTTTTGTGTGTATGGGTGGGGGACTTATTGGGCCAAGTCACACACGCGCGCGCGCGCGCCACCGTCGCCGTCCGGCCGGCCGTGCCCGTGCCCGGGTCCGGGTCTTGGTCTTGGGCTCATTAAGAAATAATTTTTTGGACAAATAAATTAACGGTTTTGGGCTTTAAAAATTAATTTTTAACGGTAATTAATTCCAGAAAAACGTGGGCCTTTTACTGTTGATTTATTCCACCCACATTTCCAGTTTTCTCTCCACATTTTTGCCCACTAACGGTAATTTATTTTTTGCATAAAAAGAGGTTGAGACCTCCGTTTTTCAACACAGTTCCAACACAAAAAAAATCTTTACAGTTCATCTTCCCCATTAATACAGTTCCGAAAATTTTCTCATAGAATAATTAATCTCATTTCACAGATTAATTATATTATTAGAATCGAGTAATTATTACGAATGGATATACATGGACCGGATTGATTCTTGTGCTTTATCAATCTGTATTTTAATTATTGGAGGCTGTTTTATCCTGGGGGTGGCGAGGCTTTCAGACTGTCAGCACACATTGGGCAGAGCCACGAAACACCTTAAAGAGAGCGACATTGTCCGCGACTCAGCCGTGTTCTAGACTGTACCTGCGTCCGGGATTTCTTATATTTTTCTGTCCCATATTTATTTGCTCCAAAATTGGGTAATTTCGTTCCTAATTTTAATTCTGCATTTGATTGTTTGCTGCTGCTACAACAGTTTGTGAGTTTTGGTTGTCTTTAATTTTTGTGAGTTTTGCATTTTTTATATAGTGCATGTGTAATGGGATGAATTTAAACACTACTTCTTTTAAACACCCATTAAACAAGTTATTAATGTCTAACAGGTTGAATTTAAACTTGAGATGAAAATTGAACATGAACAAGTTTCTAATATTTTTTTTATCGATTCTCCTGTTTGTAGGTCTATACAAAGGACATTAATAAGATCTCTTAAGCTGCCTAATGGATATGGAAATCAAATGTGTCACTTGGTTTGACAATGATTGATTGTATCGAGAGAGACCTTAGGTTGTGAAATGAAGCCTTTATTTCTATATAGGCTATGATTTGTCATAGTAGATTATGAACCTATAAATATCTATTGTTGATCTAATAGGTTCTTAATGACCTATATGTTTTTTATTGGGTGTTGGACCAGTTTTCTCTTACCATGATTTTTTTTAATTAATAATATGGTATGACAGTAGATTCCTTTCAACTCTTATTCTGAAGAGGGTTTGTAAGGAGGTTGTACTTCCTTAGGAGTAAAAGTTATAATTAATGGTCACACCTTATCAGAGCACAAGGCTAAAAAAAAGGACACCTACACATAATAGAGAGATGCTCCTCTATGATGAAATTTAATACAAAATTACGTTTGAAAATATTATAAATTTTTATTTCTCTGGTGGTGCAGACACTTTTATATTTCTCCTTAGTCACCTGCTTTTAGACCGAAAATATTTATCTGCCATAATGAGTTGTTACATGCACCATTATTGTTGAAGCCAATTTAGTAATGGGTTTGAAATGAAAAAACGTTATGACATTAGCTTTATTCATTAGATTTGATCAAACTGTTGGATTGTTTGAGGGTATGAAAAGTCGTTATGGGAATACACAAAATATTTTGTGTATTTTCTTCTTAAGATCATGAATTGTATTGATGGATTGAGTTTAAAAACAACGAGCATGTCAAGTGTGAATTTTAGCACATGGCTCGAGTTAACAAGGAGCGGTTGAAATCCTCTCTTGAATAGAATATATATTGAGTCATTTAAAAGAAATCTATATTGATGCATCACTCTTATTGATTTCATTAAATGAATCACTCAAGTGTAGAATTAATAAAAATCAGGGGCTTTATAAATTTAGGGTCTATTGTAATATGTATTCTGGAAATAGAACAACAAATATTTTATTAATAATTTTAGTCCTTATTTTTTAACAAAGTCATTGGCGTAGACCTACATTCATAAAACATTAACCAATCACAGCATGCCACGTCAATCGATAATTTGAAAATAGGGATTAAAAATGGAAACCAAATATTTGTTATTCTATATTCATAATTGATATTATTTTAGACCCTAAAAATATATAAAATATAAAAATAATGACTTAATGCGAAACAGTGTGGTATGAGCAAAAAGGTTTAATAGGCAAGAACAAGAGTTGTTTTGTGTTATTATTTGACTTTATTTTAATAACTGTGCAATTGTGATATCTTTTGATAGTTTTTTTGGACAGCATTTCAATTGGGACATAATATGAATTTTGGAGAGTTTTTTTCTATTTTTTATTTTAGTTTCGACTTTAAAGCTCCCGTTTCTCCCATTTTAATGTAGTGTTACAAATGGTGTGTGTAACATCGTTATTTAATAAGATGAAATTTAAACATTATTTTTGAGTCTTTGTTAAACGGTAAAATACTATACATAGGAGCAAATTTATAACCATGCTGTTAACACGGTTATGAGTGTATTACAAATAATCGAGAACAAATTTATCACCGTGCCATCGGCACGGGTACATCATAGTATATATATATATATATATATATATGTTTGCCTATAAGCATTTACCTAAGCAATCAAGAATCAATAGAACCTATAAGTTGTTTAGCAAAGAAATCAACAACGTATACTATAAATTAATCAACCCTCGAAAAGGAACAAATAGACCATTAACAACGTATACTAAAAAGATAAAAAAGAAAGTATACTAAATTAATCAACCCTCGAAAAGGAAGTATACTACAAATTAATAGTGTGTCTCTAATTTGAGAGAGAGATTAACATCGAAGTATACTACAAATTAACAGCGAAGTGTACCACAAATTAGCAAATTTCTAAATAACGTACCTTAGAAACACAACAAACAGAGAGAGATTAATAGCAAAGCCCAAGAGAGAGAGGGGGGAGGGCGGGAGATTGAAGAGAGAGTGAGGGGAGGGAGCTTCCAGAGGAGAGAGGAGAGAGGAGAGAGAAGAGGGAAATTAAACATAGGAGTCATAAATTAAGTGTTTGACCAAAATTTATGACTGCTACGAGCAGTTACGAATTTGTGACCCCTCTTAGCAGTTACAAATTAAGTCTTAGTCTAAAATTTATGACTTTTATGGGCAGATAAAAATTCGTGGCTGCTAATGGCAGTCATACATTAAGTCTTAGGTCAAAATTTGTAACTACTCATAGCAGTTATAATTTTGTGACCACTCATAAGAGTCATAATTTAAGCTTACTAATAAATTTATAACTCTTTGTGGCACTTACAAATTTGTGACTACTTATAGCAGTCACAAATTAATCATATGGCAAGATTTGTGAGTGACATTAGCAGTGACAAAACAATTTACTCTAATTTTTCATTACCCAATGATTTTATCACTCCTAATGGCAGTTATAAATAATTTTGTGAGTGCTCTGGAGAGTGATAAGTTTATCACCCCCATTAGCAGTCACAAAATTGGCATTTTGGTGTGGTACTCCTTGATTACAATAAGGGGTATTTGGATTAGGGCTTTATTTCCCGAAATTGGCAACATCCACGTGTCCCAAAGGGAAAGCCTCAAGGAATTTTATGCCCAGAGTTGGGGAATGACACATGTTAACTTTTATTTCTTCAAGCTCTGAACTCTACTTAAGTATACAATTACTGATGAATTTTTCTGACCAGCTCGATCGAAGAAGAAATATCCCTCTCTTTCAACAGAGAGGAGTTACTCAAAGTCAAGAGGTGAGGAGGCCTTTGGTTCCAGGTGGTGAGCACCCCCGATTTGCCTCCTTTCTTCTTGAATATAATTATTCTACTAGCAGCTTCACTTGTAATATCTCGCCACGTTAAATTAATTAAAATATATATGTGGATTTTATATGATGAGGGATAAAATTATAGTAAAGAGAATTAGCGTATTTCAGATAGCATGGGCCATGGAATTATTAGTTTTGATTAATGTAACACCCCTTATGTTTAATGACTTTTAAAATGGGATTAATTAGAATTAATTATGAGATAATTGAAAATTAATCCGAATTTAAATATTACTCGTGAGTAAAGTAATATGGGATTTATGTTGAATATTTCTTGGTGGTTAAAAGTAATATATGTGATTATGACTTTACATATGATTATGATTTTATAAAATTATCGTGAGTGATGAATAAGACAATTTATGAAAATTAAGTCGGGACGCGCATATGAGTCGTGTCGGGACTATATTTAAGTGAAATGAAAAGTAAAATATTTTTATGTCATCCAAATGGTCGTTTCGAGTGCGCCAATGTGTCCGGAAGGGTCGATATAGTCAGAAATATGTACCCAGGGGGGTTTAGTTTGGGTCCTGGGACTATTTTAGGCCAAACAAAACCCGGGAGGGGTATTTGGGTCATTTACATTTTTAGGGTAATTAAACCTATGAAAATTAAGAGGTTATATCTGATGGAAACTAGATCCTTCGAGGGTTAAAAACACTTGAGTTGCAGAGAGTCTAAGGAATGGAGAAGATAGGAGGTTTCCAAGGGGGAGAGCCATTAATCCTACACCATTCCCACCAATTCCACCACCAATGCGTAGATCGGATAAGGAGGAGCGTAAATAAACCCATAATCTTCTACAACTCAGACCTTCGATTTCCAGGAAAGTATTTATCTTGCTAATCTTGTGTCGATAAGACATCCATGTTAGAATATGATGAGTAATTACAATTTTTCATGGAGATTTAATGTTGTTTGGAAAATAAAATTCACATATTGGGTAGGAATCATTGATAATACGCAAATAATGCGTATTTCATCCGTCGAACCTACGCATTTTAGCCTCCTCGAGTGCCTTAATCTCCATATTTAAGCTCGTTAACCAGACAACCTCGGTTTATATTGTTAACATGCTATATGAGGTATAATTGGGCTTTTGTAGGTATTTAGGTACCAAGTATGGGATTCGAACGCATTCCGCACAATTTTCGTACACAATCGCACATTCAAGGGCAATCTGGTCATTTCATAGCTTGGGCACCTGGCCCGACATCTCACGAAAGCTGAAGCCCTACTCGCAAGCTTCGTGTGGCAGCGAACGGTGTGTGAATCCGATTTATAACGAAGAAGTTACGGCGATTTTAGCGGAGAAGAATTACATGCCAAAACAGGGGAAACTGCAGTCTGCCCTGCTTGATCGATCGATCGAGCCTGGGGGTCGATCGATCGATCCCCTGTTTTTCTGCAGATATTTTGTTTGCTTTTGTTTCTTCTTTTCTTTTATTTCAACTTACTATATAAGCTAATTTTTGTTGTAATAAGAGATATACTGATATAGATTCTGATATAGATAGTTTTAGAAGACATTTTAGGTTAGGGTTTGGTTTTGAGAGCTCATCTTCTTCTCTTCTTGGATTGACAACCATTTGGTTTTGTAAGATTGAACTATTCACTTCCATCTCCTTTAATATAGTTTGTTCTTCATCTTTCCTTGCTTTGTAATTTAGTTTCCATGCTTTGTAACTAGTTTACTTGCTTTAATTCTTGCTTTCCTAGTTTAATTAACATAATTTAGTTTAATTCATCACGCACCCTTAGATAAATAGGGTCGGGATTTCATTTCTGCCATTTTTGGGCCCCGAGCTCCGAAAATTAGGTTTTTTGCAAAATTGCGTTGAATTGAACCCGCGCGAATTAAAGTCGGATTACTATGCATTTAACTTTCTATGTCATGCATCGTTAGTGTTTAAAGCGATAATCCGAGTTTAATCCGCGTGCGACCAATTTTCGGTTATGTGTTTATTCTCGCAACTTTGGCTTAAATTCCTTATTGCGTGAAGTTTATGTGTAATTGATAATGCTCGATTAAATTGCTTTCGAACCGGAATCTTGATTAGTAGTTTTTTCTATCCGTATGGTTGGATGATATCCCGATCCTCGCTTTACTTTATTTAGACTTAACTTCTCTTTTCCTTCATTTACATTTATACATCACCCTTTTACACTTTTATTCCTGAATTAATAATCCAATTAAAATCTATCAAACACTCCCTTTGGATTCGATACCTGACTTACCGCTATACTTGTAACTCAAGTGTAGTCGTAATTTAGGTTTTTGTATTAATTCGGTAAAACGAATTCAACGATCGACGTTTTGAGGCGACGCCACTTATCGCCCTTAATCAATCATGTTAAGTTAACTTCCTTGATGTATGTAGAAGATTAACCACGAAATTTTGATACCCAGTAGAGACAGAAATCTGGAAAATAATGGAGTTCTTGAGAAAGTAAGATAATCTAGGGTTTACATTATAAATTCTTGAATTAAAACCAATTGATGATGATTCTTGGAGATTTATTGAATGTTTTACATTAGAAATCATTTATACATGTCTACGTAATGTTTGTGATGCCACTTATTGCCCTTAATCAAAATGGCGTCGTTGTTGGGGATGGGAGCCCTTTCTCGCTACCAACGGGCGCATCAATGAAGAGCTAGTCCGTATATTTTATGCGACGTTGGTAGAGGTAAAGGGGGACGGGCCGACTAGTTATGAGGCTATGGTCCATGGGGTGAGGATCCCTTTCAGCATTTCAGACTTGGCTGACTACATGGGTGTGCCAAACCCCGGGGATTCAATCAATTTTTTAGATGGGAATATCTTCGGTCGTGGGACATTGATAGAGGCCCTTGCACTGGGGGAGTCATGGAAAAAGGGTGCTTTTCGCTCGGCGGCAATGGAGGACTTGCCGAGATTACTTCACTATATCAATGTCCACTCTTTTATGGTAACGAGCAACCGGTCAGAGGTGCGTCACAATCACGCCGCATTGATCTACGCACTGATTAACAATTTATGCAATATCAGCTTGCCCAATATCTTTCTCTGGATATGATGTGCGCGATGGCTAAGGAGATAGCCTGGAGGTTTTCTCTTCCTTTTCCTTCCCTCATTACGAGGATCTGTATATCGCACGGTTGCCCAGAGTTTGACGCTGACTGCAAGCACAAGCCACTCAGGCTTCTCTCCAAGGATAATATCTCAAAGATGCTAAAACACGAGTGGGGGCAATCGGGCAGCAAAAGACAGAGGGCAGAGGTGGCTGATTAGTCCAACGACGACGAGGCAGAGATTAGGGAGATGGAGCAGGGTGAGGTTTCTCACGGGCCACACACTGATTACAATTCCCGCTTTGAGGTATTCCAGGCCGTGCAGGACCAACGCTGGGAGGAGACCCAGCTCAAGTGGGCTACATGGGAGTCCCGCCTGGACCAGCAGCAGGCCGATCAGCGGCAGTATCAGGCTGAGCAGCGACAGTATCAGGTCGAGCAGCGGTAGTATCAGGCCGAGCAACGACAGGAGTGGGCCGAGCAGAGGCAGGCTAGAGTGCAGCACAGGCACGAGTATCGGATGATGCAGCAGATGATGAGAGATCTTTATTTGCAGCGACATGATTTTGACACAACGCTACCTCCTCATTTTCAAGACCTTTCTGATACTAGTGGTTTCGGCCACTAGGCTACTGTTGTACTGGGCCGTTTTTGGCATTTATGGGTCGGATATTATATTATACTTTTTATTTTTATTTCTTTCTTTTTATTAGTTGTAATGTATTAAGTGATTTTTTATTGAACTTATGAAATGGGAAATGAAAATGTAGTTTGTGGTTGTTTATTAGATTTTGATGTGTGTGACCTTCCATTTTTTAAAATCAAAAAGTTCACCATCAATTTATCTAGTATTTGCACTTCAGCCCATATATTATTGTGACTTGTGACATAGCTTCTCTTAACTTAATTCATCGGTACATATTCTTTCTATGCTTTGTACTAACTTGTTTTGCAGCTTTATTGGGACTTGTACTTATGGAGATCGCTCCAAATTTGGGTAATAATATTCTTTTCCTATCTTTGCGTTGTGTTCTTTAATGGGCACATTGGGGACAATGCAACATTTAAGTTAAGGGGTGTAGGATATTCTATCCATTTTGCTGTTTAGTCTTCAATTTAGTTACAAAGCATGTTTTTGTTAAAAATTTGAAAATTTTCAAAAATATTTTCTTTCTTTTTTCTCCTTTATTGGGCATTTTGCCCTTGTTTTCGATGATAAATTTTAATAATTGCCCAATCAAATAGACAATTCAACGATGCATGTTCTCGATTTTAGAAGTTATTAGTCTTTAGTCCTTAAATCATTAATATTATGAATAACTTCATGAATTAAACATTATCCCGTGAGCACATGCACCATTCTTATTATATTGATTTGGTTTAAGATTTTTATAACTCGGTAGGCTTTTGTTGCATTGTATATACTTACACCGAGTGAGATTAGAGACTTATCTTTATTTGTGAGTGTATACACTTTTCTTTCCTTTTTGACAACTTACAGTCGTTGGTAATCTCTTTATTCTTTCATTGACCGTTCATTAATTGAGTTCATACTTGAAATGTGTTACTTGATCATGATTTTCATATGTTATTTGACTCGAGAATTGCATATACTTTTTGAAATGATCATAGGCCATATTTATATATCACCCGTATGACCTTGACCTCACCCTTTATATGTTCCCTAGTCAACCCATTTGAGCCTAAATACTATCCTTTCGTTTCATTACCCCAAATCCCATATCCAACTCCAGCTTGGAGTTTTATACCATACATATTACGTTACATACCCTTGTTTGGATTCTTGCTTGGGATTGAATGATATTGTTGTGTATTGTGGTTGCAATTTGAGCATGAAAAGAGTAAGAAAAGAAAAGAAAAAGAGATGAAAAAGTGAAGAAAAAGAGAAAGAAAAAATAAAAAGAAAACAAAAGAGAAAATGAGAAAAAAAAGAAAAGAAAAAGAAAGAGAAGTTGTAAATGTTGTGTATATAGTTCAATAAGCTTTGAGTACTCTCTGGTCATTATATCTAATGCTTATTTGGACATCTTTGTCCAATTTTGAAATTGCCCATTTTTTTCACATTATTTCGAGTTTCATCCCCAAACACTTTGAATCCATATATACATATTCTTCATTTCGTACCCTAACCTAGCCTACATTACAACCATATTAAAGTCCTATGTGATCTTAAGTTGATGTAATTCAAAGGTTTAAATAGTTTGGATAATCTGTGAAAATGCATTTCGCCTCTTTTATATGTGCGGTATCCTTTCACTAAGATTGCAATTTTTATTTCCTATAAAGCGTTCTTCATTTGAGACATGTGTGCGGCCTAGTTTCCATTTACATTTACTCCTTATGCCCGCATGTCCCGTGTCTTAGCTCCCTGTTTCAAGTGATTTCATTTGATGAGTGTAATGCTCGTGTGGATGACTTTTATGCATGCTTTGATATTTAATATCCGAGTTATTTGAGTTTTTTGCCAAATCATACTTTGCATATGCTCACTCCCCCCCCCCCCCCACATGTTAGAGTTTTAATTCATTGAGGTGCATTCGATAATGTTAATAACTACGGACTATTCACTCGAATTCGTTTGCTATGCTAATAAAATCTTGAAATCTTGTTCGTATTGTTGAGTTTGTCGCATGCTTGATTGGGCATATTTTGAAGAAACTTTATGATGTTTGTGGGTATCATCACTGAAAACCCTCACGAGACGACACTCGTCCACTAGGGTAACCTAGGGGTTTAACGGCTTATTGCATACGCTAAATGCAATCGAATCACCCGCGAAAGTGGCTTTATGATTTTATACCATATTTTTGTACTTATCCTGCTTTTGGTGCTTGTTGTTCTTGTTGCATCCTATTTCATTGCTAGGGACTAGCAATGTGTAAGTTAGGGGGTGTGATAATACGCAAATATTGCGTATTTCATCCATCGAACCTACGCATTTTAGCCTCCTCGGGTTCCTTAATCTCTATATTTAAGCCCGATAACCAGACAAACTCAATTTATATTGTTAACATGCTATATGAGGTATAATTGGGCTTTTATAGGTATTTAGGTACCAAGTATGAGATTCTGACGCATTTCGCGCAATTTCCGTACATAATCGCACGTTCAAGGGCAATCCGGTCATTTCACAGCTTGGGCACTTGGCCCGATATCTACATAGAAGTTGTAGCCCTCCTCACAAGCTTCGCGTGTTCGTGAACGGTGCACGAATTAGATTCATAACGAAGAAGTTACGGCGATTTTAGCGTAGAAGAATTGCATGCCAAAACAAGGGAAACTGCAGTCTGCCCTGCTTGATCGATCGAGCGAGCCTGGGGGTCGATCGATCGACCCTTCAGAATTTTGCCTCGATTTCTACTGTCGATCGATCGATTAAAGGGGTCGATCGATCGATCCCCTATTTTTCTGCAGATATTTTGTTTTCTTTTCTTTCTTCATTTCTTTTATTTCAACTTACTATATAAGGTAATTTTTTGTTGTAATAAGAGATATACTGATATAGATTCTGATATAGATAGTTTTAGAAGACATTTTAGGTTAGGGTTTGGTTTTGAGAGCTCATCTTCTTCTCTTCTTGGATTGACAACCATTTGGTTTTGTAAGATTGAACTATTCACTTCCATCTCCTTTAATATAGTTTGTTCTTCATCTTTCCTTGCTTTATAATTTAGTTTCCATGCTTTGTAACTAGTTTACTTGCTTTAATTCTTGCTTTCCTAGTTTAATTAACAGAATTTAGTTTAATTCATCATGCACCCTTAGATAAATAGGGTCAGGATTTCATTTTCGCCATTTTCGGGCCCCGAGCTCCGAAAATTAGGTTTTTTGCAAAATTGCGTTTAATTGAACCCGCGCAAATTAAATTCGAATTATTATGTGTTTAACTTTCTATGTCATGCATCGTTAGTGTTTAAAGCGATAATCCGAGTTGAATCCGTGTGCAACCAATTTTCGGTTATGTGTTTATTCTCGCAACTTTGGCTTAAATTCTTTATTGTGTGAAGTTTATGTGTAATTGATAATGCTCGATTAAATTGCTTTCGAGCCGGAATCTTGATTAGTAGTTGTTTCGATCCGTATGGTTGGATGATATCCCGATCCTCACTTTACTTTATTTAGACTTAACTTCTCTTTTCTTTCATTTACATTTATACATCACCCTTTTACACTTTTATTCCTGAATTAATAATCCAATTAAAATCTATCAAACACTCCCTGTGGATTCGATACCCGACTTACCGTTATACTTGTATCGTAAGTGTAGTCGTAATTTAGGTTTTTGTATTAATGCGGTGAAACGAATTCAACGATCGACGTTTTGAGGCGACGCCACTTATCGCCCTTAATCAATCATGTTAAGTTAACTTCCTTGATGTATGTAGAAGATTAACCACGAAATTTTGATACCCAGTAGAGATAGAAATCTGGAAAATAATGGAGTTCTTGAGAAAGTAAGATAATCTAGGGTTTACATTATAAATTCTTGAATTGAAACCATTTGATGATGATTCTTGGAGATTTATTGAATGTTTTACATTAGAAATCATTTATACATGTCTACGTAATGTTTGTGACATTTGGTTGGGAGTTTGGGACTTTTTAAATGGAGATTTGAAAACTAATGGAAGAAACCCATAGGCAAAAATATGCAGAATCGCAGCCATAGCTGATGGATCGATCGATCAATCAATCATGGATGTCGATCGATCGAATGGTTCGATTGATCGATCCTCTTCTTCGATCGATTGACTCCCCTGGAAATTGTGAAGATATTTTCCTTATATTTTAATTTAACCCCAACATTCTCAAATCCTTGATGTTGACTAATTGGAAGTAATAAGACTTAGGGAAGATCAGTAGGGTCATGATTAAGACTTGGAAAACGTGATTGTGAATGGGATTAAACGATAAATGTATGATTATTCACCGACTGAGTTACGATTAGTAATTATGTAATGCGAGGTTTAAATTGATAATATGATAACTCAATGTTAAAACCAATAGTAAGGGGATCATTATAGCTACTGAAATAACTTAAGGCATGGCGGGGTGACTTAGTAACCTTTTTGCGAGTAGGGAAAAGTAATTTAGATTATAGGATGGAAGTGATTACGATAATTATATGTTATGTAGGACAGTTGAAAGTTATACGCTACATACGGATCATGTGTGTGTAGGTCATGAGTGTACCGATCCTAATTGAAATCAATATATACATATGTGTGTGAATATATCTATTTTATGAGTATTCTTTGTGATAAATCGTACTCGCGCTACTTTCTATCACAGAGGTTTTCACGCTGGGACATTCTTATTCTGATGTGACCTTTATAGGGAATATTGACTCGTACCCTAGAACATAGGATCCTTGGTACAGGCTATCTGAGAATGATAGTACAGACGATCCTAAGAGACGTGAGGCTATGTGCTGACCTCTTAGTGACTTGGAACTATGGTTCGCCTCCAATACGTGTATATTTGTGTTAATACAGTTCGAGAGTGGATCCGAACTAGTATTTCCCTCATTTGTACGAGAGGTACAGGGACTTGATAGCAGAGTATGCTAACACCATATATTTTATGTGGGGTGGCCTTTTAGTATATATATATATATTGTGAGTGATAAATATATGTACCTGTGATTCATCTACTGTGCTTGTAAGTAGATAAAAATTGAATAATTGATATTAAATAAATTAACTGTTTGAGAACTTAAGACTGTATTGAGATGTACATAGCTGACTTGGTAAATTCATAAGAAAAGCTATCATGTATAAATTATAGTTATGCGATCCCGTGAATCAGGGTTGGTGAGGGGAGATTGGGTCAGACTAGTTAACAGGTTTATCTTTATCTAAATTAATTCAGTAATACGTTAGGCGTGCACATTAGTTGAGAGGTGAGAATTCTCAAGTGAGTGTTGAGATACAAAAATGTATGTAATATGAACTGGTAAGCATTTTATATACTTGCTAAACTATTTTAAAGTTTTTTTAAACTCGGTCTCTAACCCGTTTCTTGTCATCTCCTCTTTCTCTTGTATATATATGTATATTATATCAGGTGTCCAACCACAGGGATGCCAGGCTTAGGCCGTTGGACTGATTGGCGTGATGCAGCTGGTGTGGGAGTTTGCAGGTCCTTATATTTAGACGACTTCATCCTTGTGATCTCAGCTCTTCATTTAGTCATTTTTTGATAGGGCATGTGTCGCCCATTTCCAGTTTCTATTTAGTTCAGAGGGACATTGTACTTTCTTATTTTCTGCACTCAGATTTCAGTTGGGATTCTTAGTATTAGTATTGTTCGTGGTTTTGAGATATTTTTTGGGGATGTATTCCAGCCTATTTAATTCATTTGAATCGTTTGATATTCATTACAATAACTGCGTACATTTAAATGGTTTATGTATAAAATATATCGTTGGGACTTAATCTATAAAATTAAATATTTTGACACTTAGCTTAATTATTTATTAGGTGATAAATAAAGAAAAATTATTTTTCAACATTGATGCTAAGAATGAACCAACCGAATACTTTGGTTCAATTTAATAAAGGACTGATCACCCGGTATTTAATTAGGCAAGGTGTCACGGGTGGTATCAGAGCATCAGGTTCTAGTGTCTTTGGATCTGTACGGCTTTCCACATTTTAGCGTAGAGTTCTTTTATGTAGATCCCTACTATTAGGATGTTGTATTCCTCTACATATTACGACTTACGTACTCCTGCCAGGAAATATACGTGATGTAATTCTTATTTGAGATCGATCGGGCATTGATGACTAGCGAGGGCCATTAGAAGAACAGTAGGGGGCAGACTTAGCCAAAGATATAGAGTGGTTTGGAAAATGGTAAATGATATAGAACTCACAAAAATTATTATTCAGGCTGAGGATAATAAAGGCGTCGCTCGGGAGTTATAATTTCACAAACACCGTCGTAGATGATATTTGTGTCGTTCCAATCTCATCTGGCACTGTTAGTGGAGGGTGAGGGAGTCAGAAGGATTCTTGTGAAGGAAGAAATCCGAAGGCTATTATGTAGGGTGAAGTGTAATAACACCCAGGACTTGAAAATTTTGGATGAAATTTTGCTCATATGGACATTCTAAAGTGATGAGAGTAAGAACTCATATGGAGAAGTATGTGTGAAGCTAAATGAGAAATTTGGGTATAGTTCGATCGTGAAGTAGTCCATTTGATCGGGTTATGAAGGGAATTTCAAAACATATTTCTTATAGGCAAGAAAGAAATCCTAACGCGAGAGAGCAGTCAACTTGCTTAACGAACTCCTTACCCAGCGACTAAGGGGTATGTTATGAAAGAACTCATGAGTTGAATACTCAAATGCGGGTGAGATATATGACAAAGACGACTTAGGTCAATGTCGTCAAGGAATTTGTAACCGCTTCCAAAAGAAGGGAAGCCCAGAGGGTTGGGAAAACCTATTTGAAGGACAAGATTGAATTAATTGGTGATAGTGAAACATTACCGAAAGGTATACCCAGTAGGGGAACCTATTTAAGTCCTTACTAAGCGGCGATGAATTCAGCCAAGACTAGCGGGGTCGATAGCGTGCTCCATGGGACCAGTAGAGCTAATGGAATGATGAAAATAGCAACTAGGAGCTAAGACTGCCAAGTATGAGGGAAGGACATTCCAAAACGGTCAGTGGTGGCGAAATGGCTTGGAATGTTTCCCCACGTGTAGAGAGTGGAACTACCAGTGTTGAATGTGTCATCATTGATAAGCAAGACTTATAAGTTTGAGAATGGTAAACCATGGCAGTTAGGCATATAAACGGGAGGAATGAGATTTCAAGCAGAGGAAGTGGGTCTAGAGAGTTGGGCCCAGGAATTTACAACCGGAGAGTGATGGGTTTAGGCAGGACCAGTGGAGTCCTCGATAATAGTAGTATACCTTATTTCAAGCTCGACGTGGCCCAGGAAGTAAAATGGAGGTTATTAAGGCTGTAATTGAGGCCTAGAGATTTTGAGCCAACATCTCAGTGATGGGCGTGTAAGACGCAGAGCAGAATGATTTGCCCACTACGAGGAGGGGGAAACAATTGGATGAAATCCTAGATGCATAATGATTACAGATGCTCATGGGTCGGGTTGACAGCTACGTGCTGGGACCCTACGATTGGGTGAAGACTGGTGAAGTTTTGTTTCATCCATGTGAGTAAAGGATTAACCCAGTGACATGGGCATGTCACAATTTGTATAAGAACTGTTAACACTAAAATTCGCGTACGAGTCGAGTTTGGTGGGTACGTCAATGTTAACAGTCTGGTTATAAACATAATTCTCGTTGATAATGGGACTTCTTAATGTCTCCCGTGAGTGAACTGGGTAGGCCCTAGGAGCATATTTTGTTGTCATAATTTACTGTTGAATGGAGTTAGAAAATTAGGGTTTATTATGGTAATGTGTTGTGACTAATTACTGAATGTTTGAATGATAGTTGATTGTGTGATAAGACTGTCATGCTGAATACTCCGAGTGAGTAATTTTGCTTTAGTAAGATGCTAACTGAAATAGGCTTGGGCCTATACATATACTTTTATATGAAAAATTCATGATATCGTAGACTTCAGTGAGTATGTTGTCTAGTTATATGTGATCCCGGTACGTAGGGATTTATTTATTAATGTGACTCAGGATACATTGTGTTATGTATATAATGTCGAGAACTTGGGATAGTGAGAGCGCCATGTTTTATATTATTTCTTTAAGTACATAATAGGGGATGAGTAGACTTTTATGTCAACATACGAAGATGGTAGGAAGGTATATATTATGGACTGAGGCCTTATGGATCTCGACAACTGACTAAGTTAGGTAGTAGTGTATCGGGGGGTTCCTTATTTGAATTTATCTTTGCGAGACACCCCATGCATGAAACTAGCGAACGTCGGGAGTCGAAGAGAAGTTTGGATAATAGTATATGGGTTTTATAACTTGGTTAATGTATATATATAAGAATATAATCAGAATTAATAATTCTATTATGACTTAAGACCAGTAGAGTCACCTAATCCTGACGTGAAGATTTATTTAGGAGGATTATATTTGATTTGTGCATTAATGCGCAAGACATATGGTGTATGGGCGCCCTAGGTGACTAAATCCTAATTTTGTCTATATTTAGAAATTATGGGATAAGGTAAAAATAGAGGTTGAAAAGGTAATATTGAGATAATGCTTGAGTTATGCATTTAATTTGTATATGCGATTCATCTTGTTGCGATTTATTCATCGTGCTAATTATCTTTGAGCATCTATTCCTATCGTATTGTGTACTTCCCCGTATTCTCTTTAAGTTGGCAGGTTAGCATGGATTCAGACACTATGGACTATTTTGGAGAATTATTTTAGACCATTGATTTAGAATATATTTTGATGTATAATTTAGTGGTGTAATTTTAGTTGGAGAATTTTGTATTTGAGAGAAACTTTATAGTAATCATTATTGTGGAATTAGAAGGATTATGGACGGTTTTAGTTTAATTTTTATCGTTGAAGCATGTCCCGTATCTCTTTGCATTATCTGATCATTTATATCAGTTAGGACCATCATTCCCCAAATGTTCATGAGGATGGTTTTGAGCAGTAGATGATAATTATCGTTTGAATTCGACAACATTTAGCTAAGGAAGTTGAAGCTTATTCTGTAAGATTTGTCAGAGGCTTACATTTCACGAGAAACTATTTATAGATCAAGGGGAAGCATTTGTGACACGCGGTGAGGCAAAGTCACATGAATCAAGGTTTGAGGTACATTTGAGAGAATATAAGATGTATCATGTTATAAATGTAGTGGTGATGGGATTTAATGAAGAGAAATATTGCTAAATTCATTTTACAATGGATCACTTGTCTATTGGTAAAGGATGGACCATCCGAAACAAGCTAGGGTTTTTTCAAACATTAGGAATTCCTAAGTAGTAATGGGAAAGAATTCCCAAGGATTTTATCACGGAGGGGGTCACGATACTATATGGTGATAGTGGATCGGTTGACCAAAGTAGCTCACGTTAGGACTGATCATACTACAAGACAGTATGCGAGATCTTTATAACCGAGATAGTAAGGTTATATAGGGTACCTTTTAGTAGTATGTCTGATTGAGACAAGATCTGTGTCTCACGAGACCATAGGATCGAGTTGTGATTGAGTACGGCCTATTATCCGCAGACAAATGGGAAAAACAAGCGGACTAATCAGATATTAGGAAAATAAATTATAGGTGTACCCTTGAATCTTAGGGGAGGACGAGAGAAATCCCTTCCATGAGTTGAGTTTGTGTACAACAACTCATATAAGTACACTTTTGGTCATAGTGTCAATTAAGGTATGACACGGTAAGCCTAGTTTTTTTTCCCTGCTTGTTAGCTAAATGAGGGGGACCTAGTACTATTGCAAAAATCAGAGATGGGTTAATACTTAGAGTATATTATGTGTGTAAAATATATACTGCACAAATAACCTACTTGTGTGCGATTGTCGCCAGACGAGATTGTATGTATCTAAAGAACGATTAATCTACTAAGGTATGAATAGTAGAAGGCTAGATAGTGAATATTTAAATAAGTTTAAGTAGTGGAACTTAAACAATCAGACTTGGACAAGAACCTACATGGCAGGGGAACCTAGAATTCAAAATGAATATACGTGAGGTATTCATTATTAAGCGTATTTGATAGCGTAATGTATGGGCGGTACGGAGTAGTTACTCATGAGCGCGATGATGCGATGTGCAACATATAGCCAAAGTCGTTCTTATCTGGTATATTTTTTCAGAATTTTGGGACAAAATTTCGTTGTAAGGGGAGAAGTATGTAACACCCCGTATTTTTAATGACTTTTAAAATGGGATTAATTAGAATTAATTGTGAGATAATTGAAAATTAATTCGGATTTAAATATTACTCGTGAGTAAAGTAATATGTGATTTATGTTGAATACTACCTGGTGGTTAAAAGTAATATATGTGATTATGACTTTACATATGATTATGATTTAAAAAAATTATCGTGAGTGATGAATACGACAATTTATGAAAATTAAGTCGGGACGCGCATATGAGTCGTGTCGGGTCTATATTTAAGTGAAATGAAAAGTAAAATATTTTTATGTCATCCAAATGGTCGTTTCGAGTGCGCCAATGTGTCCGGAAGGGTCGATATAGTCAGAAATATGTACCCAGGGGGGTTTAGTTTGGGTCCTGGGACTATTTTAGGCCAAACAAAACCCGGGAGGGGTATTTGGGTCATTTACATTTTTAGGGTAATTAAACCTATGAAAATTAAGAGGTTATATCTGATGGAAACTAGAGCCTTCGAGGGTTAAAAACACTTGAGTTGCAGAGAGTCTAAGGAATGGAGAAGATAGGAGGTTTCCAAGGGGGAGAGCCATTAATCCTACACCATTCCCACCAATTCCACCACCAATGCGTAGATCGGATAAGGAGGAGCGTAAATAAACCCATAATCTTCTACAACTCAGACCTTCGATTTCCAGGAAAGTATTTATCTTGCTAATCTTGTGTCGATAAGACATCCATGTTAGAATATGATGAGTAATTACAATTTTTCATGGAGATTTAATGTTGTTTGGAAGATAAAATTCACATATTGGGTAGGAATCATGTTAAGTTAACTTCCTTGATGTATGTAGAACATTAACCATGAAATTTTGATACCTAGTAGGGATAGAAATCTATAAAATAATGGAGTTCTTCATAAAGTAAGATAATCTAGAGTTTACATGATAAATTCTTGAATTGAAACCATTTGATGATGATTCTTGGAGATTTATTGAATGTTTTATGTTAGAAATCATTTATACCTGTCTATATAATGTTTGGGACATTTGGTTGGTAGTTTGGGACTTTTTAAATGGATATTTGAGGATTAAAATGGAAGAAACCCGTAGGCAAAAATAAGCAGAATCGCAGCCATACCTGATGGATCGATCGATCGATCCTTCTCTTAGATCGATCGACCCCCCTGGAAATTGTGAAGATATTTTCCTTATGTTTTGATTTAACCCCAACCTTCTCAAATCCTTGGTGTTGACTAATTTGATATAATAAGATTTAGGGAATATCAGTAGTGTCATGATTGAAACTTGAAAAACGTGATTATGAAGGGGATTAAATGATAAATGTAACATCGTTCACCTAGTGAGTTACGATTGGTAATTATATAACGCGAGGTTTAAATTAATAATATGATAACTCAAGGTTAAAACGAGTAGTAAGGGGATCATTATAGCTACTAAATAACTTAAGTCATGGTGGGGTGACTCGGTAACCGTTTTACGAGTAGGGAAAAGTAATTTAGATTATACAATGGAAGTGATTGCGATAATTATATGTTACGTAGGACAATTGAAAGTTATACGCAACATACGAATCATGTGTGTGTAGGTCGTGAGTGTACTTATCCTAATTGAAATTAATATATATACATATTAGTGTGAATATATCTATTATATGAGTATTCTGTGTGATAAATCGTACCTGCTCTACCTGTTATCACAGAGGTTTTCACGATGGGACAGTCTTATTCTTATGTGACCTTTATGAGGAATATTGACTCGTACCCTAGAACATAGGATCCTTGGTACAGACTATCTGAGAATGATAGTAGAGACGGTCCTAAGAGACGCGAGGGTATGTTCTGACCTCTTAGTGACTTGAAACCATGCTTCGCCTCCAATAAGTGTATTTTGTGTTAATACAGTTCGAGAGTGGATCCAAACTAGTATTTCCCTCATTTATCGAGAGGTACCGGGTCTTCATAGCAGAGTATGCGAGCACCATAGATTTTATATAGGGTTCCCTTTTAGTATATATATTGTGAGTGATAAATATATGTACCTACGATTCATCTATTGTGCTTGTAAGTAGATAAAAATTGAATGATCAATATTAAATAAATTAAGTGTTTGAGAACTTAAGACTTTATTGAGATGTACATAGATGACTTCGTAAATTCATAAGAAAAGTTATCATGTATAAATTATAGTTATGTGATCCCGTGAATCATGGTTGATGAGGGGAGATTGGGTCAGACTAGTCAACTGGGTTATCTTTATCTAGATTAATTCAGTAGTGCATTAGGCGTGCACATTAGCTGAGAGGTGATAATTCTCAAGTGAGTGTCGAGGCACTAACATGTATGTAATATCAACTGGTAAGCATTTTATATACTTTCTAAACTATTTTAAGGCTATTTTACATTCGAGATCTGATCCGTTTCTTATCATCTCCTCTTTCTCTTGTATATATGTATATTATATCAGGTGTCCAGCCACAGTGACGCCATGCTTATACCGTTGGACTGATTGACGTGCTGCAGCTGGTGTGGGAGTTGCAGGTTCTTGTATTTAGACGACTTCATCCTTGCGATCTCAGCTCTTCATTTAGTCATTTTTAAATAAGGCATGTGTCACCCATTTCCAATTTCTAATTAGTTCAGAGGGACATTGTACTTCCTTATTTTCTACACTTAGATTTCAGGTTGGATTGTTACTATTAGTATTATTCGTAGTTTTGAGATATTTTATTAGGATGTATTCCAGCACGTTTAATTCATTTGAATGGTTTGATATTCATTACTATAACTGTGTTAATTTAAATGGTTTATGTATAAAATGTATCATTGGGACTTAATCTATAAAATTAAATGTTTTGACACTTAGCTTAATTATTTATTAGGTCATAAATAAAGAAAAAAAAAATTCGACAGTGCTGCTAGGAATGAACCAACTGCATACTTTGGTTTAATTTAATAAAGGACTGATCACCCAGTATTTAATTAGGCGGGGTGTCACATGTGGCATCAGAGCATCAGGTTCTAGTGTCCGTAGGATTTGTACGGCTTTTTACATTTCAGCGTAGAGTTCTTTAATGTAGAGCCCTATTATTGGAATTTTGTATTGCTCCGCGTATTACTACTTACGTACTCCTACCAGGATATATACATGATGTAATTATTATTCGAGCTCGGTCTGGCTTCGATGACTAGCAAGGGTCATTAGAAGAATAACAGGAGGCGTACTCAGCCAAAGATATAGAGTGGTTTGGAAAATGGTGATTGAGATAGAACTCAAAAAAATTATTGTTCGGGCTGTCCACAATAAAGGCATCACTCGGGAATTGTGGTTTCCCAAACAACATCGTAGATGATGTTTGTGTCATTCCAATCTCACCCGGCACTGTTAGTGGAGGGTAAGGGAGTCGGAAGGATTCTTCTGAAGGAAGAAATCTAAAGGCCATTATGTAGGATGAAGTGTAGTAACACCCAGGACCTGAAAATTCTGGACGAAATTTTGCTCATAGGGACATTATAAAGTGATGAGAGTAAGACCTCATACGGAGAAGTATGTGTGAAGCTAAATGAGAAATTTGGGTATGGTTCGATCGTGAAGTTGTCCATTTGATTGAGTTATGAAGGGATTTCGAAACATATTTATCATGGGCAAGAAAGAAAGCCCAACGCGAAAGAGCAGTCAACTTACTTAACGAACTCCTTACCCAACGACTAAGGGGTATATAGAAAATAAGAAGAGTTCCTTATTGTGAAAGGACTCATGAGTTAAATACTCAAATGCGGGTGAGATATATGACAAAGACGGCTTGGGTCAATGTTGTCAAGGAATTTGTAACCGATTTCAAAAGAAGGTAAGCCCAGAGGGTTGGGAAAACCTAGCTGAAGGACAAGATTGAATTCATTGGTGATAGTGAAACATTACCGGAAGGTATACCCAGTAGGGGAACCTATTTAAGTCCTTACTAAGCAGCGATTAATTCAACTAAGACCAGCGGGGTCGACAACGTGCTCCATGGGACCGGTGGAGTCAATGGAATGATAAAAATATCAATTGGGAGCTAAGACTTCCAACTCCGAGGGAAGGACATTCCAAAATGGTCAGTGGGACCAGTGACAGTGAAATGGCTCGGAAAGTTTCCCCACGTGTAGAGAGTGGAACTACCAGTGTTGAATGTGTCCACATTGATAAGTGAGGCTGATAAGTTTGAGAATGGTAAACCATGACAGTTAGACTTATTAACGGGAGGGGTGCGTTTTCCAGTGGAGGAAGTAGGTCCAGAGAGTTGGGCCCAGGAATTTACAACCCGAGAGTGGTGGGTTTAGGCAGGACAAGTGGAATCCTTAGTAAGAGTAGCATACTGTATTTTTGTCTCGACGGGCCCGAGGAAGTAAAATGGAGGTTAGTAAGGCCGTAATTGAGGCCTAGAGATTTTGTGCCAACATTTCAGTAATGGGCGTGTAAGCCGCAGAGGAGATTGATTTACCCACTACGAGGAGGGGGAAACTATTGGATGAAATCCTTGATGCATAATGATTGGAGATGCTCATGGGTTGGGTTGACAGCTATGTGATGGGACCCTACGATTGGGTGAAGACTGGTGAAGTTTTGTTTCATCCTTGTGAGTAATGGATTGACCCTAGTGACTTGCAGATTTCACAATTTGTATAAGAACTGTTAACACTAAAATTCTCAAGTGAGTGTCGAGGCACTAACATGATGTAATATTAGCAGGTAAGCATTTTATATACTTGCTAAACTATTTTAAAGATATTTTACACTCGGGCTCTAACGTGTTTCTTGCCATCTGCTCTTTCCCTTGTATATATACGTATATTATATCCGGTGTCCATCCACAAGGATGCTAGGCTTAGACCGTTGGACTAATTGACGTGATGCAACTGGTGTGGGAGTTGTAGGTCCTTGTATTTAGACGACTTCATACTTTTGATCTCAACTCTTCATTTAGTCATTTTTAGATAGGGCATGTGTCGCCCATTTCCAGTAGTTCATATGGATATTATACTTCCTTATTTTCTGCACTCAGATTTCAGTTGGGATTGTTAGTATTAGTATTGTTCGTGGTTTTGAGATATTTTATTGGGATGTATTCCAGCTTGTTTAATTCATTTGAATGGTTTTATATTCATTACTATAACTGTGTTCATTGAAATGGTTTATGTATAAAATATATCGTTGGGACTAAATCTATAAAATTAAATGTTTTGACACTTAGCTTAATTATTTATTAGGTGATAAATAAAGAAAAATTATTTTTCGACAGTGATGCTAAGAATGAACCAACCAAATACTTTGGTTTAATTTAATAAAGGACTGATCACCCGGTATTTAATTTGGCGGGGTGTCACAATTAAATAAAATTATATATGCTTATCTATAAAAATTGGAAGTCGTTGGGGAATATCTGGAAATAATAAAGAAATATTAACTAAGTTAAGAAAAATGTTATGAGAGTCGTTATATTCGTGCACAATTGAGTAGCCCTAATGGGATTTCAGGAGATTAGAAGGGGTGAAACCGAAAATCAAGAAAAGCTGGTCGCTCGAAGGACCAAGATGGTCTTTTAAAAGACGAGAGAGCCTCGCTAAAATGACGAGAAGGGTCATTCAAGCGACGTCCAATCAGTCAGTCTCCCTTGTGAGTTGTCGTCCTCTCGTTCGCTGCTCAGTTTTCAGTCAGCCACGGGCCTGACATTTCGTGTAAGGATGAACAATATGATAAATGTGGATGTTGTATTATGGGTAAGAGAAATAAGCGAAGGATTTGTAAACCTAGGTAACAGTCTGATGACATTGGACTGTCTTTTGTGTTGTCTCTCTCTGAACCATGGATTTTGACAGTCGTGATTCAGTCGAGTGCAGGGATAATTAGATGTGTTGGGATTGTGGTTCTGGGTATAAAGAAAGGGAGGGGGGCTTGAAGCAATAATGGGAAAATGCCTCCTCCATTTCAAAGAGGCTCTTTACGCTCTCTCTATCCCTCTACAATCTGAAAACTTCACTTTTCCCCCAATACAGTACCCACACTCACACCTTAAAATACACACTAATCATTCTAGAGTTACGAAGATATAAGGAGTGTTTTGGGGGTTTTATGCAGGTATTCTTGGAGCAAGAAGGAGTATGTGTGAAAGCATTTTATGGAGTATTTTGGAGCTTCCATGGAGGACTTTGGTGGAGCTTTTTGTGACTCCCTTTAGGGACACCTTTAGTCATCTTCAGCACCACCACTTTGTAGACCATTTAGGTAGGGTAAACTGCTCTTATTATGTTAAGACTCTATCTGATAAAATTGATAGTCTTGTTGTTATTGATTAAGAGTAGGATGATTGCAATATTATGATGTGTTCTTAGTAATCTGAAAATAGTCATTTTTATGGAATAAAAATGTATAGAAAATATTAGTCGTGTATATTTTCTCATATAACTGAAAATGGACATTTTTAAGGAAATAAAATTTAAGAAACTATTATCATAGTGTTTTTTCTTAGTAAATTGAAATAGACATTTTGTAGAATTAACATGTAAGTAATGTCATTTTGGTATATTTCTAGTGAAAAAGAAATAATAAACATTTTTATGGAATAAAAATATAGAAAATGTTATTCTAGCATATTTTCTAGAAAAATAAAATAATGGACATTTTTATGGAATAAAAAATGTAGAAAATGTTATTCTAGTATTTTTCTAGTAAAAGAAAGTAATGGACATTTTTATGGAATAAAAATGTAAGGAATTATTATTCTTGTTTAGAATAAAAGGAAAATGCATGTTTGTTGTAAACGGTATAATTCTAAAATGAATGTATCATTAATCCACTCGGTAGGATTTTAGTAGAATAAAAGGAAAATCCATGTTTGTTGCAAATGGTATAAATTCTAGAATGAATGCATGTTTAATCCACTCGGTAGGATTTTAGTAATTAAAGTCCACTTTATCATGCATATAAACGTGCAGTATTTTCATAATAAATATGTGAGCAAGTTTAAGGAAAGTTGTAGGCCCGTAGCCATCGGTGTGGAGCCCGTGTAAGTATGTGGTATTGAAATATTGAGAGAGAAGATAAAGGAAATATGGAACATATCAAGAAATGGGTTATGTGGTAAATATGTTAAAATAACCTAACTTGAATGAATGTAACAAATGTCCCGGTAAAGGTGAAATGGACAAATAAATGCGTAAATCTCATAATGTCCATAAGCGAAGGAAAAGGGTTAAAGAAAGAGGATAAATGAGTGGTTAAGCAACCTAATAGTGTAACCCACGTTTAACATAATAATGTGTTGTAAAAAGTATTTTCGAAAGATAAATAACTATTTTTTTCAACATGACGAATGTGTGTATTGAAATGGTGATTTTCAATGAAAAGACTAAAGTACATTCAAATGAATGAATGGGTTAATTTTCGGTAAAGGAAAGACTTTTTGATAAATTACCTGAAAGGGTTTCAAACATCGAACCGGATATGTTAAATAAAGTGGTAATGCTAAGTATGAACAAAGAAAGCCTTTAATAAGATTAAGGTCAATTAATCTGGATAAGTAAGGTTTTCGGAAGTAAGGCGGTTAATACATTGGCATGTGTTTCCAAAGGTATACATATGTAGATATATACATATTTTCGTATGAAAGTGTTTGTAGCGTGTGAGTATTCCTTTATGTCGTTCATTTCTATACTGTTTGTATAAATCCCACTGTGCATATACTCACACCCTCACTTTGTTACGACAGGTTGGGTACGGGTTCGTATTTTTTTAGGGCGTTGTTCAAGTAAGAGTATTTTATTTATTTTTGTAAGGACACAAAATTCCAATTTAGTCCTTTGTAGTTTTGGCTCAATTCCGGACAAAAACGTTTGAGTCATAGGATAGAGTTATTGACCATCCTTCAAGCCTATGACATACAAAAGTTGAAGACGTAGCGACCAAGAGTATAAAGCTTCATCAAAATGCCGAGTTTATTGTGCCTCGTTCCTACGTCAACAAAATTTGTTCCATTTACTCCTACGGTGTGAATGCACTGCATAGTTATATAGGAGCTTGGAACAATTTTTATTGGGTGAAAGTTTTGTTTAAATTGTTGTTTATTTTCAGAAAGTTTCTTTAAAACTTTAAAATAAAGTTTATGTGCTAAAACTGAATTTTTATACATTCTGGAAAGTCGTTCGAAATTGTCGTTTGAACGAGTTTTTCGTTCGAACGAGATTTCATTTGAACGAGGTTTGCCAATGAACTGCCTCTGAAACTTTGTTAGAAGTATCATTCGAACGAGCCTTCGTTCGAACGAAAATCTCGTTCGAATGAGATTTGTCGGGAACAGTTTATTTGGCAGTTTTAAGCAGTTTTCCCACTTTTCTCACTTCTTTCCCCACTAACTTTTGACAGGCTTATCATGTGCAGGAACCAACTATTTTGAGTTAACTTTTTCATATTATTCCATCTCCTAGAGAGAGCTTTGAGAGTTCAAGCTTTCAAGAAAAAGTTCATATTTTTTAGAGTCTATTTTTCAAGAAAAAATTCATAAAACACTCTTGTTTTCACCCATATTGGTTATTCTAAGTTTCAATATAAATATATAATTTCTTGGAGTGTTTGGCACCGGGTTTTACTCTACCATTTGAAGAGTTAATTTGGGTTTCCTTCTACATCCCATAAAGAAGAAGTTCGGGTTTTGATGCGGCATTCTCACATGGTGAAAGGCACCATGTGTGGTTGACGGTGGTTCCTACAGCCTCATTGGTGGTTTTCAAGGTTCCGGTGGAGTCCAGGATTGTCAACTAAGTGGAGGTCGGTACAAGAAGGAGCATCGGGGATTGAAGGGCGTCGAGTCGAGTGTTGTAAGTCTTTTTGCTTGTACTTGTAAAATACCATACTTAGTGGACTTATGGCTAGGGCCGTCCGAGGTTGTTTACCGTTTGTGGATTTTTTCTCGTACATTGCGGCGTAGTGATTCATTGTTTATTTTATCTTTTGCAAAACTCACCTAGAATGCATGCTTAGGTAAAAAGATAAAATTGGTTTAAATCACTACTTGTTTAATTTGGTGCTAAATTAATTTCGGTAAAAGTTAATTTAATTCGAGTCATCGTTTAATTTGGTAAAATTGGTTTGGCCTAATTTGGGAATATTAAAAATATGTTTTAGGCAAATTTCTAGGACTTGGGTTGAGTTAATATGTTAAAGTGAAAAATTAATTTGTTAATTAATTTTATTTCACTTTAAGTTGTGTTTAATTTTAATTTGAAAAGAAATTAAAATTAGTTATTTTTTTTTATTGAACCATCTCGCTTCCGAATTCATAAAAGGAAATTACTCTTTGTAATAAGATCTAAAAATTGGGGGCCTCGTGTTCCAACAAGTGGTATCAGAGCCGGAGCGCTAATTTATCGCGTCAAAGATCCATTTTTGGGCTTTTATAATCTTTGTGCTCCTTGTATTTTTAGTTGGTTCATTTTTTACTCACTCTCATTTTTTCTTTTGTATCTCTCGATAGGACGTCTTAATGATAATTTGTCTATTTCTAATGATAATGAAGTTTTTTCTATTCGAGAGGAATTTAATGGGCTTAATAAGTGTAATAAAAATTTAAGAGAATTAAATGTGCGATTTGCAAAAAGAATTAAGTTTATTGAAAATGAAAACTTATGTTTTAATTCTAGAATTGAACTTTTGCAAACCTCACTATCTCAAAAAGATATTTTTCGTGAAAAGCTCATGGACATAAATTACAATTATAATATTTTATAAATGTCCAAGAAAGAGAGTGATAGTTGAGAAAAGACCCTTAGGGACATGTTTGCTCACATTGAGGGGGAGCGTGATAATCTTCTAGGAGTTATAGAAAATTTAAAGGAGTCTTGTAAAAATGAGGAGTCTAAACTATTTTTTGAGTCCAAAATTTTAAAAATGAAAAATGTCTTACAAGACTCGAGTAGTAGGTGTAATGGTTTTAGCTCATCTTGTTCAAATATTTTCGCTGCTAAAGCTAAGACCATTATTTATTTTTGAGGATCAACTTTAGAAAAGGACTTTAGAAAAGGTCACACCTTAGGTATCATTCCACATGTTTTCACATGCTTGCATTGTGGTAGGAAACGTCACCTTAGGTAATTTTGTTTTGATCTTAAAAGAATTCCTAGGAAGTCTATGTCTAGCATTTCATTAGTTCCCAAATCCCATCATTTTAAATATACATTTATATGGGTTAGAAAATCATTTTTAGATGCGCTAGATATTAGATTTGTTGATTCTCATTTGCTTTCACATGAAACCTCCCTTGCTAAATTAAAAGGTTGAATGTGTTAGTTTTGTTTGCATATTTAAGCTTTTGTACTTCATGCTATATTATCATGCTAAATGTATGCTTGTTTAATCATTTTCTAGTCTATGCTCCATGCTTAATCACATGCTAGAATAATGATTTTTCTTTTATCTTTTGTATTATACTTCTTTCATTTTAGTTTTCATTAAATAAAAAATACAAAAATATTTTTGTTTATCATTTGTGTTTCATCTTTTAGTAATTTTGGCTTAATGAAAAATACAAATGATTTTTGTGTGTCTTTTGAGTAAATATTTTTACTTTTGTTCAAAAATTTCAAAAACTCAAAAAGATTTTTTTTGTGTGTATTTTAGTTTGACACACCTTATGTGGCATATACTTATGTTATAATCCCATCTTTTTCGCTCCCATGTGGCTAGAAGTTTTGGTTTAGATTGCCAATCCTTATTATGTTCTTTACCATGCTTACATGGAGTAGTTGGATTTTGTGTTGATTTGAATGGATTCTATTTTTATATGCCTCTATTCACACATGCACGAGCTCTTTTGAAATTTTAATCGTCACATGTTATATTTGAGCTTTGTGAGGTGTTCTCCTACCAATCTTGTCATCTACTTATTTGTGACCTAGGATGACTAGTGCATGTCAAAATCCGTTGCACGTGATATTTGTGAGAAATAAAAAATATTATATATAAATGTGCACGGGGAAAGGCTCCTAAAGGAATTATTATCCTTTGCGAATAGTAAGCCACCGTTTGTTTGGCCCTAAAAGAAATGCGTGGTCCAAAGGCCTAAAAATAGAATTATGGCATTAAAAAGAAAAATAATTGCCAAGGCCGATTTTTGTTTGATATATTCATTCAAATATATATATGCTTATTGAGGGAGATTGGATGGTATATCAACGGTTTGCACAATGTCTGTTTATCCGAGTTGTACTTTCAATGTCATGACTCTATTGGTTTATAGAATCATCAAAAGTCTAGGCTTGTATGAATTGTGTATGTTTGTTCATTGAGTTCAATTTATATTGTCACATGAGGTTATATTCAAATGTGATGAAGTTTGCAATCAATTGAGAACTCTGTGAACATGTTTTAAGTTATTGGGTCTAAATTTAATTGTTGCTAGTCCGCACCCCAACACTTTCGTTTCCATATGACACATTTTTGCCATACGAGTGTGAAAAAATTATTGTATTTTGTGTCATGTGTGTGTTTGTATCTATATATATGTGCGTGTGCATCTTTGGTATATCTAGAGTATGTATATATATGATATTTTTTTTTCTTTGCCTTTCTTTCTAGTCCATTTATGCTTTAATTCATAATTGGTATCTATCTTGTTGCATTCTCTGTTGATATCACAAGCTTAATACTTTATATATCATATTGGTATCATTTTCTTGCATCTTAGTTGGTATCCGTTATTATTTATTGGATTAGTTATGATTGTGTTGCCCATGTGCTTTAATGTTCTCATCACTTTATGCCCTTTTGCATGTTTAGCTTGTTATCCCATTTTATTTATCCCTTGTTTAGTTTAAGGGGTGTATATGCTTTAATTGGGGGAGATAAGTTAATTTTTTTAATTCTTTGTCCTTTATCTATTCCTGAACAAAAAGGGGGAGAATGATAGGGGGACAAATGGTATATTATCCTATTGTAATCGTCTCTTAGTTTAGGAGATTTAACTTAGGGGGAGGGCACTATCTTCTTAGGTTGATCATAGTTGATAAAGGGGAGAATTAATTTAGGGGGAGTATATATCTTACTTGCATTTATTATTCTTGATATTCCCTATGCATTTGATTATTTGCTTAAGTGTGCAGGAATTCTTCTAAGTGGCAACTTTCATCGTCGGCAAAGATATTGATCCTTGGGTTGTTTCAGTCAAGCTATTGTAATTTTATTTTGGGTGGGACATTTTTTGTAGTCTAGTAGAGCTTGACGGCCCTTTTGGATTTTTGTTGGTTTTTGTCCCGGAATAACCAAAGGGGGAGATTTGTAAGGACACAAATTTCCAATTGAGTCCTTTGTAGTTTTGGCTCAATTTCGAACAAAAACGTTTGAGCCATAGGATAGAGTTATTGACCATCCTTCAAGCCTATGACATACTAAAGTTGAAGACGTAGCGGCTAAGAGTATAAAGCTTCATCAAAAAGTCGAGTTTATTGTGCCTCGTTTCTACGTCAACAACATTTGTTCCAATTACTTCTAAGGTATGAATGCACTACATATTTATATAGGAGCTTGGAACAATTTGTGTTGGGTGTAAGTTTTGCTTAAATTGTTGTTTATTTTCAGAAAGTTTCTTCAAAACTTTAAAATAAAGTTTCTGGGCTAAAACTGAATTTTTATACATTCTGGAAAGTCGTTTGAAATTTTTGTTTGAACGAGGTTTGTCAACAACCTGCCTCTGGAACTTCGTTAGAAGTATCGTTCGAACGAGCCTTCGTTCGAACAAAAATCTCGTTCAAACGAAATTTGGGGGGAACAATTTATTTGGCAGTTTTAAGCAGTTTTTCCCACTTTTCCCATTTCTTTCCCCATTAACTTTTGACAGACTTATCAAGTGTGGGAACTAACAATTTTGAGTTAAATTTTTCATATTATTCCATCTCCTAGATAGAGCTTTGAGAGTTCAATCTTTCAAGAAAAAGTTCATGTTTTTTAGTGTCTATTTTTCAAAAAAAAATTCATAAAACACTCTTGTTTTCACCCATATTGGTTATTCCAAGTTTCAATAGATATATCATTGCTTGGAGTGTTTGGCATCGAGTTTTGCTCTAGCGTTTGAAGATTTCGTTTGGGTTTCCTTCCACATCCCATAAAGAAGAAGTTGGGGTTTTGTTATGGCATTCTCACATGGTGAAAGGCATCATGTGTGGTTGACGATGGTTCCTACAGCCTCATTGGTGGGTTCCAAGGTTCCGGTGGAGTCCGGGATTATCAAATAAGCGGAGGTCGGTACAAGAGGGAGCATCGAGGCTTGAAGGGAGTCGAGTCGAGTGTTGTACGTCTTTTTGCTTGTACTTGTAAAATACCATACTTAGTGGACTTATGGCTAGGGCCGTCCGAGGTTGTTTTCCGTTTGTGGTTTTTTCCTCGTACATCGCGGCGTAGTGATTCATTGTTTATTTTATCCTTTGCAAAACTCACCTAGAACGCATGCTTAGGTAAAAAGATAAAATTGGTTTAAATCATTACTTGTTTAATTTGATGCTAAATTAATTTGGGTAAAAGTTAATTTAATTCGAGTCATCGTTTAATTTGGTAAAATTTGTTTGGCCTAATTTGGGAATATTGAAAATATGTTTTAGGAAAATTTCTAGCACTTGGGTTGAGTTAATATGTTAAAGTGAAAAATTCATTTGTTAATTAATTTTATTTCACTTTAAGTTGAGTTTAATTTTAATTTGAAAAGAAATTAAAATTAGTTAATTTATTTTATTGAACCATCTCGCTTCCACATTCATAAAAGGAAATTATTTTTGTAATAAGATCTAAAAATTGGGGGCCTCTCGTTCCAATAATTTTATGTTAGTAGCTCTATTCGCTTGGAATCGGGGTGCTTTCGTGGTTCCCACATGTAATTTATCTTGAAACTGGACTCGCTTGCTAAATAAGTGAAATGTTAATTTAAAACAAAACTGGACTAGCAATATTATCAAGGTTGTTTCATTGAAGTTCACACTAAATGACTTGGGTTGTATCGAGTTGGCTCAGGGTAACCCATAAATTCGGTTTGGGTCGGTACAAATAGTATCAGAGCTCTAGGTTCAAGGTTCCTTTCGAGTGTGACATGGTGAGGTCGGTATTGGATCTTTAGACGTTGATGTTGTTTTGGGCTTGTCGTGCTAGTTTGGTGACGATTTAGTTCGTAACCTCGACGGTAAGGTCAAAGAGGTTAGAACGATAAGTAGTGCTAAGTGGCATACGATCAGGTTAATTATTATAATTCTCTTTCGTATTTCTGATTTAGTATGTAAACAACTTAGGGGTGCCCATGTAAGCTAGTAAGTGGGGACACCATGGTTTGTAGCGTGAGGTGTTATTTCAACCTTTGATGACTTAGACTCTTAGGAGATATTAATAGGATGAGATAACGCCCATTGGGAAAGTGGCATCAAATTGTGAATAATCAATGGTAAGGATTGATTGTTAGGGTGTCATAACTATGTAATGAGAAATCGTGGTTTTTATTATACGTAGCCTTGGGTGTGGCACTTGTGAGAGGTCAATATCGATGTGATGATTAGGTAAATTCGATCATTGGGGTAATACTGTGGTTGATGGTAAATTTGTTGAGAACGTAAACTTACGTGGGTCAACACTTAGGGATAGGTTCCTTAGTCCTTAGTTAAGTAAGATTTTATCCTTGTGTGAGAGCGCCTTAGTGGTTGTTAGACGATTAGTGTATCTTATGATCCATGATTGAAGTTATGGGCCATTTGTGGCAAGGGGTCACGTAAGTGACAATGATGAGTTGTGACATTTTAGAATAGAACCTCTTGTGCCGTTGTTAGGGTGGGACTCCGCTTGGGCGCTACCTGAAGCCCCTCGTCCTACCAAAATTCTAGATAGTACTAATTTATGGTTGATGATTGTAGCGTGGCATTGAGAAACAGGATCCCTTGTGGTGTTCATAGACATGGACCTTGGTGTTATAGGCAATGTCCGACGTCTCGTATCCCACCAAAATATATGGTTGTGTCTATTAGTAGATTAGCATGTAGTATAAGGTATACATAGTAAGGCAATTAAGTTATAGTGGTTGAACACTCATTGGGAATCCAATGATGTGGTCTAGTGAATTTAACTACGGGTTGGCATTCTGCGTACGCAGATGAGTTGTGTTAAATGCCCATTGGAGACAAGTACTAGGGTGGCTTAATGAAATTGACCTTGGGTTAGTAATTTGGATAGGCGTGTAAAATTAGTGTTTATATTTCCTAGGAGGTGCATACTAAGATTTAGCTAACGAGATGCTAATGCGAGTGGTAGTCATCCCCTAGCAAACATAAATCTGAGGTTGTGTACCGTGCATTACAACGATGATAGTATCTCTCTTTAAAACCTTGAGATTTATTGCTACTTTGAAGTTTATGTAGTGATGTCCATTTTATGGCGATGGACTCAAGGTTATGTAGTATAGGTCATTGTGTGACTAGTGATTCTTTGTAATGGATGTGTAAACCGTTTAGAAAAAAATAATTGAATTCGAGGTCGCCACCTATGAGACATTGGGAATAATTGTTGTATTGAAGTTTACATGAGTGATGGTATACCATTGGTGAATATAGTATGCTTAGATCATGTTGACTTATGATGGTGCCTTAGAGTTAGTGCTACGGCCTTTATTTATAAGCATGTGTCATGATATGACCTTCGAGGATGATTTTGAAATTAGGTTGATCGACGCTAGGTGGTGCACCTGGGAGACTTAGAATATGAGAGTGTTCATTATGGCTTTAAATATAACACTAGGGATAAAGTGTTAGACTTAATTATAGCACCTACATGTGCTACCTGTATGGTTAGTAATGGCTCCGTTGAGAGAAATCATTGGGCACGAGTAATGCTTAAAAGTTGAGATGCCATTAGAATGATTATGATTTGGTATCATGTAGACCAAGAGTGGTAGCAATGGATCATGAATCAATTGAAATTTTGTGAGAGTTTTGTTTCACTTGAGGATAATGATCTCAAAAACTGAGGTTAGATACCGCGTGTCAAAATTTGGAACACCTAGCCGTGATAGGTCGGTAACAAATGATGAGTGATAAGAGAAGTAAATTCGCCTTGAATTAGGATCATTATCCTTACCAGTGACGGATAGGTAGCATTAGTCCTAAGGAGGGAAGCCTAGCGTTCACCTTCCCGAAGGAAGTTTATTTTGTATTTCGTCTGTTCGGCATGGACGGATGATACGTAAGTAGAAGTCGACAAGGTTAAGAGGCCAAGCCAGGGTACGTGGCAAGGCAAGGTGCTTACCAGGTATCAGTATGGGGTAATATAATTCAAGTATTCATTATGGGTTCGCACTTCTTGTGGGTTGATTCATTATCGGAAACTGATTATTTCCTCTCGGCCAAGCAGTCGCCCGATTTGTTGCATTCTTATACCTTCTTGATCCCGATAATAGGGAGTTATTGATTTTCTTCGATTTGGGTGTGGCGCGGCATAAGATCAATAATGATGTGAGTTATGTCGGTTGTGTATCTGATGCATCATAATATGTGAGGGCGCTTTCTTTGGATGCATCTTTATTCTACACCAGTCTGTGTGTGTGCATGTTCTCGCACTCTTACATATAGTTGCATATGTTGTTAGGTTTCTTTAGGTCAACATGTTGTCAGTTATCTGGTATAAATGATTACGACCTGGTGGTGCATCTTGAAGTTGTGACTTGAGAGTATTATGAGTTTGGTAATTGAGGAGATGATCGCTTGTATGTGTTCGTGTAGTGATACTCAGGGTGAACCTAGGCCGACATAGGGACCTCGTAAGAGATATCGGTCAGGTAGGACTATGTGATAAGGTGATTGACTGAGAAGTTATTGATATATGTAACGAGAAGCGTTGAAACTATATCCATATAAGCTACGCACAATCTAAGAAATTGTTTAAAGAAACGTAAGTTGTGAATCCTAATGTAGGAATGATCAATGTTAATAAATTCATTAATGGCATTGCAATGTTCGGCAAGTATCAAAAATCTTGAGGTTTCATTTAAATAGACACGTTAGGCATGCTTAAGGACTAGCAATAGGACCTTAGGGTCTGTCGTGATCGGATTAACAATGATGATTGATTAAAGAAAAATCCTTGGGCTTAGACCTTAGTGTTGAAGATGCCTAGGATTGAAAACCAGTCGCAGGTAACTGGAGTATGGATTATAACGAGCTAAGAATTTCGAGGACGAAATTTCTTAAGGAGGGAAGTTTGTAATATTTCGCTCGTTAAATTAATTAAAATATATATGTGGATTATATATGATGAGGAATAAAATTGTAGTAAAGAGAATTAGCGTATTTCAGATATTATGAGCCATGGAATTATTAGTTTTGATTAAATAAAATTATATGTGCCTCTCTATAAAAGTTGGAAGTCGTTGGGGCACATGTTGAAATAATAAAGAGATATTAAATAAGTTAAGAAAAATGTTATGAGAATTGTTATATTCGTGTACAATTGAGTGGCCTTTATGGGATTTCAGGAGATTAGTAGGGGCGAAATCAAAAATCAAGAAAAGTTGGTCACTCGAACGACCAAGATGGTCGTTTAAACAACGGGAAAGGTCGTTCAAGCGACGTTCGATCCGTCAATCTCCCTTGTGAGATGTCATCCTCTCGTTCGTGACTCAGTTTTTAGTCAGCCACGGACCAGACATTTCGTGTAGGGACGAACGAGAAAGATGATAAATGTGGATGTTGTCTTGGGGGTAAGAGAAATAAGCAAAGGATTTGTAAACCTAGGTAACAGTCTAATGAAATTAGAGTGTCTTTTGTGTAGTCTTTCTCTGAACTGTGGATTTGGACGGTCAGGATTCAGTCGAGTGCAGGGAGAATCAGATGTGTTGGGATTGTGCTTCTGGGTATAAAAAAGGGATGGGGGCTTCAAGCAGTAAAGGGAAAATGCCTCTTCCATTTCAAATAGACTCTTTACGCTCACTCTATCCCTCTAGAATTTGAAAAACACCCTTTTCCCCCCATGCAGTACCCGCACTCACACCTTAAAATACACACTGATCATTCTAGAGTTACGAAGATATAAGGTGTTTAGGTTTTTGTGAAGGTATTCTTATATCAAGAAGGAGTGTGTGTGAAAGCATTTTATAGATTATTTTGGAGCTTCCATGAAGGGCTTTGGTGGAGCTTTTGTGACTCCCTTTAGGGCTATCTTTGGAGATGGGGGAGTCACCCATCTTCATCATCACCACTTTCGAGACCATTTAGGTGGGGTAAACTACTCTTATTATGCTAAGACTCTATTTGATAAATATGATAGTCTTGTTGTTTTTTATTAAGAGTATGATGGTTGTGATATTATGATGTATATTTAAGTAATCTGAAAATAGTCATTTTTATGGAATAAAAATGTGAAGAAATTATTAGTTGTGTATATTTTCTAATAAAACTGAAAATGGACATTTTTATGGAAATAAAAAAGTAAGAAACTATTATTGTAGTGTATTTTCTTAGTAAACTGAAATAAACATTATATGAATAAAAATGTAAGAAATGTCATTTTGGTATGGAATAAAAATATTTGTATGGAATAAAAATGTAGAAAATGTTATTCTAGCATATTTATAGAAAAAGAAAGTAAGGGATATTTTGATGGAATAAAAATGTAAGGAATTATTATTCTTGTTTAGAACAAAAGGGAAATGCATGTTTGTTGCAAATGGTATAAATTCTAGAATGAATGTATGTTTAATCCACTTGGTAGGATTTTAGTAGAATAAAAGGAAAATTCATGTTTGTTGCAAAGGGTATAAATTCAAAAATGAATGTATCTTTAATCCACTCGGTAGGATTTTAGTAATTAAATTCCACTTTATCACGCGTATAGACGTGTAGTATTTTCATAATAAATATGTGAGCAAGTTTAAAGAAAGTTGTGTTGGGTCTATACATCTAACAAGACAAATGGAGATTTTGGTCTTAAAAGAATGAGTGAAAAATGGAAGTATATTATGTAAAGTTGTTATTTTACATATTCGAAGTGTAAAAGTGTCAAGGGTGAGAATTGGGTAATAGTGTGGTATTAACCAAGTGTTAAAATGGATAAAGGTGTTTTAAATGTTAAGTTGAAAACTTAATAATCATTTGAGAAAATAACACTTGTTAAGGAACTAAATTGCAAGTTTGATAAACAAAGTGTAAATTGGCAATTTACTTAAAATGGAACATTTTTATGAATAAAAATGCTAAAGCATGTCCTTACACTAATGTGTATGAAAATGAATTAAGTCCTAAAGCATGAATGAATTTAGTATAATTCACGCGTGTATGGATAAGGGAATTAAAGAAGAAAAAAAAATAACTTTCCAAGTGTTAATGGAAAAACGGATGCTTAAGTCCGGGTTTTGGCTTCGGCGAGGTAATAGTAAAGAAGTGGAATAATATGGACATGTGTAAAATGTTAAACACATTAATAAGAACTCGGATATAACCGGGAATAAGCAATAAGGGCCCAGAGCCCTTGGGTGAATAGCACTAAATCACTGGCCACAGCTTTATGTGTGCGTAGCCGTCGGTGTGGAGCTCATGTAAGTATGCGGTATTGGAAGATTTCGACAAAAGATAAAGGAAATATGGAATATATCAAGAAATGGGTTGTGTGGTAAATGTGTTAAAACAACCTAACTTGAATGAATGTAATAAATGTTCCGATAAAGGTGAAATGAACAAGTAAATGCATAAATTTCATACAGCCCATAAGATAAGGAAAAAGGTTAAAGAAAGTGGATAAATGAGTGGTTAAGCAACTTAATGGTGGAAACCATTTTTAACACAAGAATATGTCGTAAAAAGGATTTCTGAAAGGTAAATAAGTATTTTCCAAAATGACGAATGTGTGTGTTGAAATGGTTATTTTCAATGAAAATACTAAAGTACATTCAAATGAATGAATGGGTTAATTTTCGATAAAGGAAAGGCTTTTTGATAAATTACGTGAAAGGGTTTCAAATGTCGAACTGGTATGTTAAATACAGTGGGAATGCTAAGTATGAACAAAGAAAGCCTTTAATAAGATTAAGGTCAATTAATCGAGATATGTGATGTCACGCAAATATTGCGTATTTCATCCTCCGAACATACACATTTTAGCCCCCTCGGGTATCTTACTCCCTATATTTATGCTCGTTAAGCAGACAACCTCGATTTCTACGTTAACATGTTTTGCAAGGGTTAATTGAGATTTTATAGGTATTTGGATGCTAAGTGTTAAGTTCGGACGCATTCCACTCGATTTCCGTACGCGATCGTACGTTCAAGGGCAATTCAGTCTTTTCACAGCTTGGACACCTAGCCCAACATCAGCACGGAAGTTGTAGCCCTCCTCATAAACTTCGCGTGGCCACGAACGGTGTGCGATTTCGATTCAAAACAAAGAAGTTACGGAGATTTCAGCGGACGAGAAAGGCATTCAACCAAAACAGCAATGCAGTATGTTGATACCTGCTTGATCGATCGATCGACCAAAGGGGTTGATCGATCAATCCTTTGTGACAGTGGGATATTTTATTCACAATCGATCGATCGACGATTTGGGTCGATCGATCGATCCCCTGTTTCCAAGAGATATTTTGCCTTTCTTTTCTTTCTTCTTTTCTTTTATTCCCACTTACTATAAATACAATTTTTGTTGTAATAATCAGAAATGAACGTTTTAGGATAGATTTTAGGTTAAGGTTTGGGAGTTAATAGCTCTTTTCTTCTTCCTCATATGGTTTGACACGCAATTGGGTTGTAAGATTGTACTTTCATCTTCCTCTCCATTAATATAGTTGTATTTACTTATTTCTTGCTTTGTTAATTAGGTTTACAAGCTTTCATAATTAGTTTACATGCTTTGATTTACTCGTTTTCTAGTGTAAATTTACCGCGTTTATTTATCGCATTTTTAACATGCTTTCTAGCTAAATTAAATTAGTTTGTGTTTGAATTGAACTCACTCGATTTGACGCGTTGCTTGGCTTTGGTGATGGCGTTTACGGGTCTATTTCGGTGAGTTGTCCTAGTTATTGTTCCTAGGAGATTTTACGGGGCATATCATGTATGTCCCGTGCTTACGACCTTTCGTGCGCAATTTCTGGGATATTTGTTGACGCCAAAATCTTATTAGGCTTTTATGCGAATTTAGTGGCGTGACAACCCTTGATTCAATTAACTGTCAAAACGAGACGCATTCGTAATAACTCGTCGACCCATGTATCCATTTTATACAAATTAACTCAAGTGAGGGATATTCAACGCAACCTATAGTTTTATCGCTTTGTTAATCTAGCTTCAATTCCCTCGCCTAGTTAATCATTTCCCTTTTTCGCATCTTTTACTTTTAGTTTGTAATTCACCTTTTACAATTTTATTTCAGTGCACTAAATCAATTGAATTCTAGCATCTCGTCCCTGTGTATTTTCGATACCTGACTTACCGTTGTGCTTGCCTCGCAAGTGTAACCGTAATTTAGGTTTGTTTGTATTGAGTAGGCGAAACGAAAGCAACGACCATGCACCTTACACGCGCACGCATTTTGCACTCGATCAAAATGGTGCCGTTGTCGGGGATGATTTGCTTGGAATCTTAATCGGTTCAGTGCTTTGATTCCGATAACTTGCATATCAAAATGGCGCCATTACCGGGGACTTTTTTATTTTAGACTTTATTTAATTTAGTATTTCATAGTATTTTCTTTCTATTTGTATTATTTGCTAATATTTTTGCAGGACTTCCACATTTGAGCACTTATGAACGCTTGAATGTTGCCCACACGCACTTACTTTGTGGATTTCGCCACTTCGAGCCACTTTGGGGGTAAGCATATCTTATTCCAATTCTTTCGGTAATCATTGTTATAATTCTCAAAATTCTCGTAAACCTATGACTTTCAGTGAATACTTAGAATCCCAAACTATAACAAATTCAAATATGACTTTGGGGGAGTATAACGAAAGTCAAAACTTGGGTTATTGGAGTTTTGATGATGATGACAATGATTTTGGGCCTTTACCTCCTTATAATAGGAATTTTGAAATGAATTGCAATAGTTTTCAAAGTTCCTATAATAATGAGTTTTTGTTTAAGTCCGATGGTAATTTTCAAAGTTCCCATTTTCATGCATCCGCACCTCGACCCATGACATTCGGTGAGGGCTTGCGTATGTATGGAAATGAGAAACTTGAAAATCGTTATCGGGAAGAAAATTGTTCGTGGGAACATGACTTGGATTTATTATTTGAGTCCGACGACGATTTTGCTTTCGAGACTTTTGAAGTCGAAGAATGTTTTGAACCAAATGAGGTACTTTTACCTACTTTGCAACAAACCATTCTAGGCTTTGCCCATTGCATAATAGATATTGAAAGTGATGATGAAAATGACATAATATCTATTTGCAATGAAATGATTTCTTCTTCAGCCCCCAAAGAAGAACATTTCATTGAAAATGATATTATTTCCTTCGAAACTCAATATTCATGCGATGATGATTCATCTCATGAGTTTCAATTTCTTTCATCCCCGTTTTCATTCTTTATTATCACACCGTCATAAGTACCCGATGATTCGGTTTTAAACTTTAATGTTTTTAACCTTTTCACCGATGAGGAGTACTTGCTCGAGTCGCCTTCCACAATCTCATCACTGCCTTTGTGTGCGTCGCCTCCCATTTCAATTTTAAAATCATTGGGAGGACATTCAGCTTTTCTCGGTCCCCACATGTTTTTCTCACCCTTTCAATCCAAACTCCCCATCGTCCTGCCAAAATTTTTAATTAGCTATGGTTCATTTCTTACTCCTTACACATGCCTTCCGTTGTTCAAATGGAATTCATATTTTTTGGAGGGCATGCTTGTATGTGAGGTTACACCGGTTATCCTCCAAAGTTAAATCGTTCTTATGGTGGACCCTCAACTATTTAGACGTCTAGTGTATAGTTAGTGTGAAGCCTAAATAGTAGGTTGTATATAGTTAGCTTTTTATTCTTTCTTCTTTTTATTTTTTTTTTCCTCTCCTTTTTAATTTAGTCTAGTGTAATTAGTTAACTTTTTGTTATTTGTTTTTGCTATGGTCGGTACTAACTTGTTTTGTAGATTCTTTGGACTTGTTCTTATGAGGATTGCTCCAATTTTGGCTAATATCGCTATTTTCCTCTCTTTAACTTGGTTCTTAATTCACATTGAGGACAATGTCAAGTTTTAAGTTAGGGGGTGTGGGATATTCTATCAATTTCTTTTGTTTAGTCCATGTTTTTGCTCACATGTTAGTTACTTAGTATGCTTTTCTTAGAAAAATTAAAAAGATTTTCTTTCTTTTTTCTCCTTTTTTGGGCATTTTGCCTTTGTTTCCGATGATAAATTTTAATAATTGCCCGATCAAATAGACAACCTAATGATGCATGTTCTCGATTTTAGAAGTTATTAGACTTTAGTCCTCGATCATTGATATTATGAATAACTTCATGAATTAAACTTTAATCCCATGAGCACATGCACTTTTATTGTTATATTGATTTGGTTTAAGATTTTTATAACTCGGTAATCTTTTGTTGCATTGTATATACTTACACTGAGTAAGCTTTGTACCTGCGTCGTTTGTGAGTGTATACACTATTCTTTTCTCATTGAAAACGTTGAATTCGTTGGTAATCTCACTATTCTTTCATTTTATCGTTCATTAATTGAGTTCATATTTGAAATGTGTTACTTGATCATGATTTTCATACATTGTTTTGACTCGAGAATTGCGTAAACTTTATGAAATGATCATATGAAATCTTTGTCATATCACCCATATTAGCCTTGACCTCACCTTATATAATTTCCCTCGTAAACCCCTTTGAGCCTAAATATATAGCCTTTCGTTTCATAACCCAATTCCCATAACCAACTCTAAATTGGAGTTATAAACCATATATACACTTTCCATACCCTTGTTTGGATTGTTATTTGGGATTGAATGTTGTTGTTGTGATGTCGGTTGCAATTTAGTCATGTGAGAGTTTGAAAAGTAAAGTAAAGAAAAAATGAGAAAAGTGAAGAAAAATAGAAAGCAAAAAGCAAAAGAAAAAAAAAAGAAAAGTGAGAAAAAGAAGAAAAGAAAAATAAAGAGAAAGTTGTAAATGTTGTATGTAGTGTTCAGCTTTGATTACTCTCCCGATTGATATATGTAATGCCTTTTTGGATTATATTTTCCAATTTTGATATTTCCTTCATTTTCCCATTATCCCAAGTTTTCATTCTGAACACTTTAAATCCGTACATACACTCCTGCATTTCGTACCCTAGCCTAGCCTACATTACAACCCTAGTAAAGTCATACGTGATCTTTGGTTGATGTAATTTAAAAGTCATAATAGTTTTGATAATCTGTGAAAATGCATTTCGCCTCTTTTAGTGTGCGGTATCTTTCATTGAGATTACGGTTTTTCAGTTTATATATAGCGTTCTTCATTTATGACATGTGTGCGGCCTAGTTTCCATTTACATTTACTCTTTAGCCCGCATGTTCCGTGTGTTACCTCCGTGTTTCAAGTGAATTTCATTTGGTGAGTCTAATGCCTGTGAGGATTGAATTTATGCTTGCGTATATTTAGTATCCGGTTTATATAAGTTTTTGCCAAATCACACTTTGCATGTGCTCGCTCCCCCTCTCACGTTTTAAGGTTTCAATTCTATGAGGTGCATTCTATAATGTTAATGATTTGGACTTTTGTTTGAATCCATTCAATGTGATAATAATGCGTATGAAATCTTTTTTGCTATTGTTGGGCTTGTCGCATGTTGGGTTGGGAAAATTTTGAGGAAACCATGTGATGTTTGTGGGTACCATCCCTGAAAACCCTCACGAGACGACACTCGTCCACTAGGGTCACCTAGGGGTTTAACGACTTATTACATATGCTAAATGCAATCGAATCGCCCGCGAAAGTGGCCTTATGCTTTTATACCATACTTTTGTACTATCCTTATTTTTGGTTTGCTTGTAGTTCTTGTTGCGTCCTATTTCATTGCTAGGGACCAGCAATGTGTAAGTTAGGGGGTGTGATGATACGCAAATATTACGTATTTCATCCTTCGAAACTACGTATTTTAGCCCCCTCAGGTATCCTATTCCCTATATTTATGCTCGTTAACCAGAAAACCTCATATTTCTACGTTAACATGTTTTGCAGGGGTTAATTGAGCTTTTATAGGTATTTGGATGCTAAGTGTGAAGTTCAGACTCATTTCGCTCAATTTTCATACGCGATCGCACGTTCAAGGGAAATTTTGTGTTTTCACAGCTTGGACACCTGGCCCAACATCTACACGGAAGTTTTATCCCTCCTCACAAGCTTCGCGTGGCCATAAACAGTGCGCGATTCCGATTCAGAACAAAGGAGTTACGAAGATTTCAGCGAATGGGAAATGCATTCAACCAAAATAACAATGCAGTGTGTTGATACCTGCTTGATCGATCGATCAACCAAAGCGGTCGATCGATCGATCCTTCGCGACAGTGGGATATTTTATCCATGAACGATTGATTGACGGTTTGGGTCGATCGATCGATCCCCTGTTTCCAGGAGATATTTTGCCTTTCTTTTCTTTCTTCTTTTCTTTTATTCCCACATACAATAAATGCAATTTTTGTTATAATAATTAGAAATGAACGTTTTAGGATAGATTTTAGGTTAGGATTTGGGAGTTGATAGCTCTTTTCTTCTTCCTCATATGGTTTGACACCCAATTTGGTTGTAAGATTGTACTTTCATCTTCCTATCCATTAATATAGTTGTATTTACTTCCTTCTTGCTTTGTTAATTAGGTTTAGAAGCTTTCATAATTAGCTTACATGCTTTGATTTACTCGCTTTTCTAGTGTAAATTTATCGCGTTTATTTACCGCTTTATTTGCTTTCTAGCTAAATTAAATTAGTTTGTGTTTGAATTGAACTCACTCGATTTGACGCGTTGCTTGGCTTTGGTGATGGCATTTACGGGTCTATTTCAGGTGTGTTGTCCTAGTTATTGCGCCTAGGAGATTTGACGGGGCATATCATGTATGTCCCATGCTTACGACCTTTTGTGTGCAATTTTCGAGATATTTGTTGGCGCCGAAATCTTATTAGGCTTTTATGAAGATTTAGGGGCGTGACAACCCTTGATTCAATTAACTGTCAAAACGAGACGCATTCGTAATAACTCGTCGACCCATGTATCCATTTTATACAAATTAACTCGGGTGAGGGATATTCGACGCAACCTATAGTTTTACCGCTTTGTTATTTTAGCTTCAATTCCATCGCCTAGTTAATCATTTCCCTTTTTTGCATCTTTTACTTTTAGTTTGTAATTCACCTGTTACACTTTTATTTCGGAGCACTAAATCAATTGAGTTCTAGCATCTCGCCCCTGTAGATTTTCGATACCCGACTTACTTTTGTGCTTGTCTCGCAAGTGTAACCATAATTTAGGTTTGTTTGTATTGAGTAGGCGAAATGAAAACAACAACCATGCATCTTACACGCGCACGCATTTCGTACTCGATCAATAAGTAAGGTTTTCGGAAGTAGGACGATTAATACATTGGCATGTTTTTCAAAGGTATACATATGTAGATATATTCATATTTTCGCATGCATGTGCTTATATCATGTGAGTATTCCTTTCTTCCATTTGTTTCTATTCCGTTTTGTATAAATCCCACTTGACATAGGCTCACACCCTCGCTTTGTTACGGCAGGTTGGGTGCAGGTTCGTATTTTTTTAGGACGATGTACATGTAAGTGTACTTTATTTATATTACGTTCGTAGCTCTATTTACTTGGACTCGGGGTTCTTCAATGGGTCTCACATGTAATTTATTTTGAAGTTGGGCTCGCGTGCTAAATAAGTGAAACGTTAATTTAAAATAGAACTGGAGTAGCAACATTATCCAGGTTATTTATGTAATACCCCGTAATTTTATTGATTTTTATTTAAGGGATTAATTAAATTAAATGAGAATTAATTGGGAATTAATCCGGATATAAATACGAGCGAGATGTGAGTTGGTATTTGATTATGATGTTAAAATTAAATATTTCATGAGTATTAAAAATATTAAAGTTGTCGCGAGGCTGAAATACGATAATTTGGAAAATTAAGTTGGGACGCGCGTGTCAGTCGCATCAGGAATGAATTTAATTAGATTAAAAAGTGAATTATATTTTTATCAACCGAATGGTCATTTTGAGTGCGCCAACGTGTCTGGAAGGGTCGAAATAGTCAGAAAATACTAGCCGGGGGTTTAGTTTGGGTCCCGGGGCACTTTTAGGCCAAACCGGCAACCTAGAGGGGTATTTTGGTTATTTTAAAAATTGAGAAATTAAAACCCACGAATTTTAGAGGTTAATTATATATTATTTGGAAGACCACTAAGGCCTTTACCAGCAAAAGATAAGAGAGTGGGCTACGGGAGTTTTGAGAGAAGTTGGAGAGAGGTTACAAGAGCCAAACCAAAGCCATCACCCATCACCACCATTCTGGAAGAATTTGTGACCGAAAGAAGAGAAATTCAGACTAGAATCAACGACAACAAATCTGAAAAACGAATCTAAGGCAAGTGATTTGATATTTTTAAGTGCATTGAATATTTCTTCCATGTTTAGTGTAGGAACTGTTTTGTCTTGAAAGTTTTGAGGAAAACTAATGAAATTGTTGTAGAAACTCTAAAGTTGGGTTAGGAAATGCATGTAGAATGGTTATGGATGAAATTGATATTTTAAGACTTAACTTTGATGATGTAAAAACGGATTTATGACGAGTAATTAGGCATAATAAAATTATGGGTTCATGTTCATAGGGTTTGGGGTAAATTTTAGGGATTTATGATAATTACATGTTGTTTAGGAGGATTTGACCCCAAAAATATGTTAAGAAATGACCTAAGAGGATTTAGAGAAGTTTAGGAACATTAAAATGCTATTGGGATGATCTTAGGATGAATTTAGAGAAGAGAAAAATTGAGAAAAACGAATTGGGAATTTTCTGGGCGTATTCTTCCATCTCGTTAGAAGACCTGTCCAGGTCGTTCGAACGACCTCATTCGAACGAGACTTCTAACGAGATGACAGTACCCCTTCTAACTAGTTGGTAGTTCGTTCGAAGCCATTCGTTCAAACGACACTCGTTCGAACGAGATTTCTAACGAGTTGACAGAATGGCCTTTTAGGCATGATTTCAATTCGAACCTCCAGAAGACTTATATAGTTGAGTGTAATCCTTCCCTTGTTAACTTGTGGGTATAGTTGTGAGATTGGAAGTACGTCGAGGATTAAAACTTAGATTTTATAGTAAACCTAATGATGATTATGGCTTAGGATATAAGTGTCTAAAACTTCGACATGAGGAGAGATGATAACTATTAATGTATATAAATCGGGTACTTGTAAACGTGTAACATGAAATGACGGTATGAATATGAGAAATATACCTGTATTAATATTATGGGATACCTAAGATGTATGAATGCTTGGTATATGTAGTTATTTGTGTATAACATACCTACCATACTTGCTATCACGGGAGGTTGGCATTTGATCAGGGCCATCTAATCTTTGTGTGCCTACGGGGAGTTAGATTGGTACCTCGAGGGCATAGGTCAGAGAAGGACTTATTGAGAAGTTAATAAGTCTGCTGATCATGCGAGCGTAGGTATGTGCGTGACCCATGTGATGTGAACTATGTTCGCCTCCATTATGTGTGATTGTTGTTTATTGAAAACGATTCCTCAGAGATTCAGAATATATGGTCCTTATGTACGTGATGTAACGGGATTGGATAGCAGAGTATGTGTGCACCGCAGCTTAGTCTCGGGGTGCCAGTATTGTATATTTATGATGAGAATGATATACTGCTAATTGAAATGAACTGTCATGAATAAATGTAAGTGTGAAAAATAGCAACATTTTAGTAGAGTTAAAAATAGAAATCGCTCGTGATTAGCATTACTAATATTGGGAACTAAGAAGAGAAGTAAAACTCTTTGTTTGAATTAAGGTATTGGATAATAAATCGTGAATTTTATAGTAATGTTAGATTGTGTATTGGATTAGTTAGATATGGGAATATCTAGAATGGGTACGTGTACGATAGGAGTGCACTATTAGTTGAGAGGTGAGGAACTCATGTGAGTGCATGCACTATCATGTACTTTATATTCACTATTTAATTATATTAAACCACTTGCTGTATTTTAAACTGTTTTCAAATCTATTTTTGTTAAAACCTTTTTAGGTGCCCAGCCACAAGGACACCAAGCATAGGAGTTCTATTCCCGCGACGTGTTGTAGCTGCTGTGGAAGTTACAGGACCTCGATAGTAGACGCCTCCACTCTCTACCTTGACTCTATGTTACTTATCTATAGGGCATGTCGCCCCATTCCTTTCACATACATCTTATTTACTCAGTTTTTATTTCATATTTTGGGTTGTAATTAAATTAAGGATTCAGACTTGTATTTGTTCATTTCAGTATTTGGATTGTTGTGAGGTGTATTCCTCCAGATTTAGTTTATTACATCGTTATTTATTTACGACTGTGATGTGGTTGTGGTATCAGTATTTCATAATTTAAATGGATTGTATGTTAATCGGATTTAATTAAAATTGACAACTCACTTTTTAAATATTAGGTGGCTAGTAATTATAAAAATGTTTTCGATAGTGATGCTATGAACTGAACCAACTTGGCATTTTGTATTAATTTGAATAAAGGAGTAGCTACCCGGTATTTAATTAGTCGGGGTGTCACAGGTGGTATCAGAGCATCAGGTTCTAGTGTCCTTAGGATCTGTACGGCTTGTTATGTTTTCGCTGAGCTTTCTTTGATGTAGAGACCTATATTTTAGGATTGTTGAACTCTTTTGTGTATGTTTCGCTCTTTAGCTATTTTGAGATAATAACTGCGAACTTATAAGACTTTACTCTCATTTCAGATGCCTCCACGATGTGCACAGCGAGTTCCTAGGACTGCTCAGCCCAAGCCACAGCCTGCACCAGTCCGGGGCACCATGAATGCCTCAGAGGTTGCTACTATTGTAGCCCAAGCGGTAAATGTTGCCCTCATAGTTGTGCAGTAGGCACCACCCCAGGCACCGGAAGTAGCGCCAGTTCAGGATCATACATTTCGGTCTGCTTGGGAACGTGTTCGGGATGCTTTTTAGAAAGCACACCCTCCGGAGTTTGTGGGTAGCTCCGATGTTGTTGTGTCCAGCCAGTGGAAGAAGGACATTTAAAGACATTTGAGGATTTATGAGTGCACAGAGGTACAGAAACAGATACAGGCTACTTTTAAGCTAGTAGGATCAGCGTTGCAGTGGTGGGAGTCCATTACCACCCCGGAGGAGAGAGATGCCCTTTCTATACATGAGTTCTGGTGCGGTTCGACCGCAAGTATTTTCCATCAGTCGTTCACACTAAAATGAGGAGGAAGTTAATGAACCTCAAACAGGAGGGGAGGACCGTGGCCGAGTATGAGGCCGAATTCACTAATCTCTTGAACATCATTCCTGATGAGATTCTAACCGAGGAGAAGAAGATTCAGAAGTTCATGGATGGATTGACTTGGAGGATCCGTCAGCACTTGTTGGGTAATCTCTCGTTGGCCACTTATTCTGATGTGGTTAACGCAGCACTGCTTCACTGCCAGGACCACCGCTTTCACTTGTCAGAGGGTAAGCGATCAGGAGAGTCCAGCCATCAGGGAAGGACAGGGGGATATGGTGCCAGTGGGGCACAATCTGCTCAAGGTCAGCATAGGCAGGGAGATCAGGGTTCCCAGTAGGGGGATTTTAAGAGGTTCAGATCTGGGGGTTTTAGAAATGGTCAGGGAGGTTTTCGTCAGGGCCATCTGGGTCAGCACGGCCAGCATTGCCAATAATAACAGTTTCAGCAGGGCCAGCACGGCCAGGGGAGGAATGGCAACGGCCACCAGGGCCGTGGGCAGTAGGGTCAGAGAGGGGGGAACTTTCTGGGGAAATGTTTCATTTGTGGCAATATTGGCCACAAGCGCCAGGAGTGTCCTGATAGAGGCAAGGCCCTACAGCAGCAGCAGCAGCAGGGTGCTCGACAGGAGCCCCAGAGACCTATGTTTCCCGCCGCCCTCCCAGCAGCACCACAGATGCCAGCTTTGCCACCCATCCCAGCAGTCCCAGTCCAGTAGGGACAACTACAGTACGGGGGAGTTTATCAACTCCAGCATGCCGCAGTCCCACAGGATCCACCTACTATTGAGGGTATGTTCTCTATTCAGGGGACTATGGGGCATTTTTTATTTGATACAGGGGCCACACATTATTTCTTTGCCACGAAATTTGCACGCACTTTGGGGTTATTAAACACTGCAGAGAGCACGGTTACTTGCGTAGATTCACCATTGAGTAGGGGTTCCGTAATTTCCCTTATTTATAGAGGTGTGGGTATAGAGATAGGGAGATTTACTTTACCCGCTGATATGCTAGTATTAGAGATGACTGAGTACGATGAGATTGTTGGTATGGATTGGTTAGTGTAGTACCGAGCCATGATTGATTGTTTCAGTAGGAGTATTATTTTTTCCATTCCCGAGCAGGAGTTATTTTTAGTGGCGATGCCTCGCCCCGAGGGAGGATCGTCCACACACTTGTATTACATAGAGGAGGAGACCTCTAAGGAAGTGGTAATACCACTTGATTCGATTCCTGTTGTTAGTGAGTTCGCTGATGTATTTCAGGATATACCTGGATTACCTCCTAGTAGAGAGATAGATTTTGTCATCGATTTGACATCGGGCACTCAGCCAATTGCCCAAGCACCTTACCGTATGTCTCCAGCGGAGATGAGAGAGCTAAGGGATTAGATAGAGCAGAGTTTATCCGAAGGAGTACTTCGGAGTGGGGTGCCCCTATGTTGTTCGTAAAGAAGAGGGATGGATCGTTGAGATTATGTGTAGATTACCCGGAGTTAAATAAAGTCACGATACAGAATAAGTATCCATTTCCCCGAATCGATGACTTATTTGACCAGTTGAGGGGAGCTTGCTTCTTCTCAAAGATTGATTTGCAATCGGGATACCATCAATTGCGTATCAGGGGATAGGACGTCTCGAAGACTACTTTCTTGACGAGGTATGGTTCCTATGAGTTTCGGGTTATGCCTTTTGGCTTGACTAACGCTCCAGCCGTGTTTATGAACTTGATGAATAGGGTGTTCAGAGAGTTCCTAGACCAGTTCGTCATCGTCTTTATTGATGACATCCTAGTTTACTCCCAGACACAAGAGGAGCACGCCGAGCATTTGAGGCAGGTTTTGCAGACGCTGCGTCAAAACGAGCTTTATGCAAAGTACAAAAAATATGGATTTTGGTTGAAGGAGGTTCAGTTTTGGGGGCATATCATTTCAGATTGGGGGATATCTGTTGATCCGGGGAAGGTATCCGCGGTGAGGGAGTGGGGACAGCCCACGACACCGACTGAGATCCGTAGTTTCTTGGGCCTAGCAGGATACTACAGGAGGTTTATTTGGGGTTTCTCAAAGATAGCGGGTCCTTTGACACATCTGACTCGCAAAGGTGTGCCATTCATCTGGAGCGATGTCTGTCAGTTGGCATTTGATGAGTTGAAGGACAAGTTGACCTCAGCGCCTGTGTTAGCATTTCCCAGACCGAGAGTTGAGTATTTAGTCTACACCGATACGTCCTTACAAGGACTTGGAGGTGTGCTACAACAGGAGAGTCAGGCTATAGCTTATGCTTCCCGTAAGCTTAAACCTCACGAGAAAAATTACCCCACCCACGACTTGGAGTTAGCGGCAGTTGTGTTCGCTCTTCGTATTTGGAGACACTATCTCCTGGGGGAGAAATTTTGGTTGTTCACAGACCATAAGTCTCTACAATACCTCTTCACGCAGAAGAAACTGAATATGCGTCAACGTCGGTGGCTTGAGTTTGTGAAGGATTATCAGTTTGATATCCAATATCACCCAGGGAAGGCTAACGTGGTAGCAGACGCGTTGAGCCGTAGCCAAGTAAATGAGGTGGCCGAGGTGTGGAAAACTAAGTGGAAGGAGTTGGGACACCAGGATGCAGTGGCCCGATCGTTCATGTCTGTGATGACTGTTACACCTCAGATTATTACGAGAGTGATAAAAGGCACAGGCAAATGACTCGTTCTGTCAGGAGCAGATAGTTCGATTACTAGCAGAGGGAGCCGAATCCTATACCGTTTGCTCAGACGGGGGATTACGCTTCAATGGGAGACGGGTCATTTCGAAAGGGGAAGACTTGCGACATGAGGTAATGACAGAGTCGCACGGCTCACGGTTCGCGGTACACCCTAGTGGGGATAAAATGTACCAAGACATGAGACGACAGTACTGGTGGAGCGGGATAAAGAGAGATATCGCCGTGTTCATTTCTAAATGCGCCAATTGTTAGCTAGTAAAGGTGGATCATCAGAAACCGGCAGGACTTCTACAACCGTTAGAGGTTTCGATGTGGATATGGGAGAGTATGCCCAGATTTTCATTGCGAAGATAGTGAGACTTCACGGGGTGCCTCTAAATATCGTGTCTGACTGAGACAAGATATTTGTTTCACGATTTTGGGAGAGTTTCCAGGAGGCCATGGGCACGGAGTTGCGGCTGAGTACGGCTTATCACCTGCAGACTGATGCGCAAACAGAGCGGACAAATCAGATGTTGGAGGACATGTTGTGTATGTGCATTCTAGATTTTAGAGGTAGTTGGGAGCAGTACCTTCCACTGGTGGAGTTTGCTTATAATAACTCCTACCAGTTCACCATTGGCATGGCTCCATTTGAGGCGTTGTATGGTAGACCTTGTCGTTCCCTATCATGTTGGTTAGAGGTGGGGGATAACAAACTCCTTGGGCCGGAAGTGATTCAGGACACTTTGGCAAGGATAGAAATGATATGGAGCCTTATTCGGGTAGCTTAGGACCGGCAGAAGAGCTATGCTGATGCCAAGAGGTTCTTCAGATAATTCAAGGTGGGGGACCAGGTGTTACTCAGAGTATCTCCTATGAAGGGGATTATGCGTTTTGGGAAGAAGGGAAAACTGGCACCAAGATACGTGGGGCCATTTCCTATCATCGAGAGGATTGGGCCAGTTGCATATAGACTCGGGTTACCGGAGCACTTGCATAGGATTCATGATGTGTTCCATATTTCCTCGCTAAGGAAATATCTTAGGGACGATTTGGCCCATACTCACATTGCTTTAGAGGACATCGATGTTCATCCTGATAGTTCCTACGAGGAGGGGCCGATTGCTATTTTGGACCAAAGCGAGCGGAAACTGGGGTCAAAGATAGTAGCATTAGTACGTGTTCAGTGGTGGCATCATAATGCCGAGGAGTCCACATGGGAGCGCGAGGATGAGATGCGTGAGCGTTATCCAGAGTTATTTTTACAAGGTACTCTTTAGTTCCGAATTTCGGGATAAAATTCTGTTATTAGGGGGGAAGTATGTAATACCCTGTAATTTTATTGATTTTTAATTAAATTAATTGAAAATTAATCCGGATATAAATACTAGCGAGATGTGAGTTGGTATTTGATTATGATGTTAAAATTTAATATTTCACGAGTATTGAAAATATTAAAGTTGTCGCGAGGCTGAAATACGACAAGTTGGAAAATTAAGTTGGGACGCGCGTGTCAGTCGCGTCAGGAATGAATTTAATTAGATTAAAAAGTGAATTATATTTTTGTAAACCGAATGGTCATTTTGAGTGCGCCAACGTGTACGGAAGGGTCAAAATAGTCAGAAAACACTGGCCAGGGGTTTAATTTAGGTCCCGGGGCACTTTTAGGCCAAACCGGCAACCTAGAGGGGTATTTTGGTAATTTTGAAAATTGAGAAATTAAAACCCACGAATTTTAGAGGTTAATTATATATTATTTGGAAGACCACTAAGGCCATTACCAGCAAAAGATAAGAGAGTGAGCTACGGGAGTTTTGAGAGAAGTTGGAGAGAGGTTACAAGAGCCAAACCATAGCCATCACCCATCACCACCATTCTCGAAGAATTTGTGACCGAAAAAAGAGAAATTCAGCCTAGAATCAACGATAATAAATGTGAAAAATGAATCTAAGGCAAGTGATTTGATATTTTTAAGTGCATTGAATATTTCTTCCATGTTTAGTGTAGGAACTGTTTTGTCTTGAAAGTTTTCAGGAAAACTAATGAAATTGTTGTAGAAACTCTAAAGTTGGGTTACGAAATGCATGTAGAATGGTTATGGACGAAATTGATATTTGAAGACTTAACTTTGATGATGTAAAAATGGATTTATGATGAGTAATTAGGCATAATAAAACTCTGGGTTCATGTTCATAGGGTTTGGGGTAAAATTTGTGGATTTATGATAATTACATGTTGTTTACGAGGATTTGACCCCAAAAATATGTTAAGAAACGACCTAAGAGTATTTAGAGAAGTTTAAGAACATTAAAATGCTATTGGGATGATCTTAGGATGAATTTAGAGAAGAGAAAAATTGAGAAAAATGAATTGGGAATTTTCTGGGAGTATTCTTCCATCTCGTTAGAAGACCTGCCCAGGTCTTTCGAACGACCTCGTTCGAATGCGACTTCTAACGAGATGACAGTACCCCTTCTAACTAGTTGGTAGTTCGTTCGAAGCCATTCGTTCGAACGAAACTCGTTCGAACGAGATTTCTAACGAGTTGACAGAATGTCCTTTTAGGCCTGATTTTAATTCGAACCTCTAGAAGACTTATATAATTGAGTGTAATCCTTCCCTTGTTGACTTGTGGGTATAGTTGTTAGATTGGAAGTACGTCGAGGATTAAAACTTAGATTTTGTAGTAAACCTGATGATGATTATGGCTTAGGAGATAAGTGTCTAAAACTTCGACGTGAGGAGAGATGATAACTATTAACGTATATAAATCGGGGACTTGTAAACGTGTAACATGAAATGACTGTATGAATATGAGAAATATACCTCTATTAATATTATGTGATACCTAAGATGTGAGAATGCTTCGTATATGAAGTTATTTGTGTGTAACATACCTACCATACTTGCTATCACGGGAGGTCGGCGTTCGATCAGGGCCATCTAATCTTTGTGTGCCTACGGGGGGATTTAGATTGGTACCTCGAGGGCATAGGTCAAAGAAGGACTTATTGAGAATTTAATAAGTCTGCTGATCATGGGAGCGTAGGTATGTGCGTGACCCATGTGATGTGAACTATGTTCGCCTCCATTATGTGTGATTGTTGTTTATTGAAAACGATTCCTCAGAGATTCGGAATACGTGGTTCTTATGTACGTGATGTACCGGGATTGGATAGCAGAGTATGTATGCACCGCAGCTTAGTCTCGGGGTGCTAGTATTGTATATTTATGATGAGAATGATATAATGCTAATTGAAATGAACTGTCATGAATAAATGTAAGTGTGAAAAATAGCAACATTTTAGTAGAGTTAAAAATGGAAATCGCTCGTGATTAGCATTACTAATAATGGGAACTAAGAAGAAAAGTAAAACTCTCTGTTTGAATTAAGGTGTCGAATAATAAATCGTGAATTGTATAGTAATGTTAGATTGTGTATTGGATTAGTTAGATATGGGAATATCTAGAATGGGTACGGGTACGATAGGAGTGCACTATTAGTTGAGAGGTGAGGAACTCATGTGAGTGCACGCACTATCATGTACTTTATCTTCACTGTTTAATTATATTAAACCACTTGTTGTATTTTAAACTGTTTTCACAATCGGGCTCTTACCCGTTTGCTTTCAAATCTATTTTTGTAAAAACCTTTTTAGGTGCCCAGCCACAAGGACACCAAGCATAGGAGTTTTATTCCCGCGATGTGTTGTAGCTGCTGTGGAAGTTACAGGACCTCGATAGTAGATGCCTCCACTCTCTACCTTGACTCTATGTTACTTATCTGTAGGGAATGTCTCCCCTTTCCTTTCAGAGACATCTTATTTACTCAGTTTTTATTTCATATTTTGGGTTGTAATTAAATTAAGGATTCATACTTGTATTTGTTCATTTCAGTATTTGGATTTTTGTGAGGTGTATTCATCCAGATTTAGTTTATTACATCATTATTTATTTGCGACTGTGATGTGGTTGTGGTATCAGTATTTCATAATTTAAATGGATTGTATGTTAATCGGATTTAATTAAAATTGACAACTCACTTTTTAAATATTAGGTGGCTAGTAATTATAAAAATGTTTATGACAGTGTTGCTATGAACTGAACCAGCTTGGCATTTTGTATTAATTTGAATAAAGTAGTAGCTACCCGGTATTTAATTAGTCGGGGTGTCACAATTTAATTACACCAAATGACTCGGGTTGGATCGGGTTGGCTCACGGTAACCCATAAATCCTGGTTGGGTCATTACATCAGTATCCTCGCGATAGATACAGTACTCGAGGTTCCACTTCCTTTTATAATCGAGGAAGCTTCTACCTCTTCTTCATTTGGATCCTTAAATGTTGAGTCTATTCCTATTATTGATGAAGATTTAATGGCTTCTAAAAAGGTGATTTTGTTGATTGGTGATGATGATGTGAATCCTACCTCCCCCAAGGCCAAGGCCTCTAAGAGGACTAAGCATGAGGGCCCTTTTACCCCTGAGTTGGTGTCGAACTCATTAATTTGAGAAAAGAGTAGGGAGGAATAGACCCATTCCTCAGTGTCCTTGTTGCCTTCCAATAAGGGTGATCCCCATAATTTTGGGAGAACCCAATAGGTGGTGTCATTAGCCAAGAACCCATCTCTGGCCTTTGGTTTGCTAAAGGGGGGGTGCTTGTGATTGATTGTGAGCGGGTACAATAGCTAGTACACTGTTAACTTTTCTACTCACACCACTTAGGCATTGTCTCGCGTAAGCTAAACTTTTTTCTACTCTGCCTGGGCTTGTTGAACTTTTAACTCTTTAATCTGACATAATCCTTATTTCTATATTTGTAGTTTGTGGCAGACTTCGTCTCCATTTTGGAAAATTGCTTTGAGTAGTCCAAGGTTAACAAGGACCTGACAACGGCCTTGGACTAGTCCAAGGAAGATATTTTTATTTCCCAAATGCCATACAATTAGGAGGAGAAGTCCACCAGTACATCCATAGATGTGCTGAAGAACGAACATGACCAGCTACAGGTTGTTCATGACCAACTGAAGGTTGAACGCAATCAATTTGTGGTTGAACATGAGTCGGCTGAAGAAGGAATGTGACCATCTTACTGTAGCTAAGGAGGTAAGCTATGGCAAGGGTTATGTTAAAGCCTTTGATGATTCTAAATGCTACTTGGCTTTCATCGAAAAATTAAACTTTAAGAAAGGTTGGGATGCTACGCTGATGAGGGCTAATGTCTCGGTTAACTCTGAACTCTTTGGCAAGCACAATCCTGGTTCCCCCTCGAAGGTAGATGAAGAGGTTGTGGTAGATGCTCCTACTGACTAAGTATCCTTTGAGGCTGATAAGGACAAAGTCCCAAAGATGCAAGACTAGGTGGACAAAAAGACTATTTAAAAGTAATTAGCAAGTGAATCCTTATATTTTCTTTTGGTCTCCGTTTGTAAGGGCTTTGCCTATTTTATCAATCAACGAAATACTTTGTTATTGTTCGATCATATTTTGTGTTGTTTTTGAATTTCCTCTTTTTATTCTTACTTTTTATAGCAGAAAAATGTTCCTGGAAAAATCCCTTCTTTTGCTGGCAATATAGATGCCATTCTTGGTCAGGAGGCTCGTGACCAATCTTATCGTGATTTTTTTTATGCTAAAAAATCTCTTAAAAAGATAACCGAAGTTTATACAGGCCAGTCTGCCTTAGTGGCCAAGCTGAAGGATGATGTGAAGGACCTGGGCAACATAAGCACCCTTATGGAGGAGAAAGTGAACTCCTTAAAAAGAAGCTCACTAAAACCAAGGACATTAGATATGTTGGGGATCTTTTACAAGATAAGAACGATTCCCTTAAGAAACAGCTTGCTGAGGCAGGGGATGGTCAAAAAAGGGATGACATTATCAAGATGGGGCTATGCCCTGGCATACTCAAACTTCTTTATCTTTTTAGGATGGGTCCATAGGCAGCGTGGTCTGCTAGTTATGAGGATGGGTGGATGGATGTCCCCATTAATTTAGATGAGACAAAGCAACTAGATTACAAGCATGGTTGGATGAATGCCTTAGGGGTCTTAAAAGTTTCTAAGGACTTTGAGCTCTGGTACTAGTACTAAGTTGATTGTCCAACATATAACCATCCACCCTTTGGAAGAGAAAAGAGTTGGGTTCCATTGGATGCCATTCCTCTTCAATTGGCTAAGAGTTATCTGCCCTCGTATGAGAGTTACGATGAGTTTTGACCAAATCCAGATGATAATCGAAGACAAGGTGTTGTTGGGGTACTTGCTCATCAAGGATAATTATTGTTTGTTTTGTCCTTCTATTGATCTAAATGAACTTTTTATGAATTATAACTTTTTGTGACAACAAGTTGGTTATATAATATTTTTTTTGCATTTTTCCATTCAATTATGCCGATCATGTATTTTATAGTCTTGTCTTATAATTTAAGTTGTGTCATCACACTACCTTAGTCCTAGAACAGACTTAAGCAAAAATGTACCTGGTCTTAGGTCCATACACCCATTTAAGATTTTAATCCGACTAAAATCGGATCCACTTAGTCCCTAGAGACCCCCCATAGGTCTTTTGTTTGACTGGGCAATTTATGAGGTTTTTGTATTTTTCATGACGAAGACCGTGAGACCTTGAATTCAATTGTAAACTAACAGCTTGTAATTATAATCAAACTAAGGTGATGTTGATCAATGTTTTGACTATTTGGAATAATGTCAAATAACTAACGGAACCCCTTGGACTAGTACTTTATTAGAAAAGCTATAATAGCTCTCGATCATCATAAATTTCAAAAGTTTTCAAGAATCTAAGCTAGCAATGAGTTTAAATAAGTTATGCAAAAAAAACTTCTTGAGGTTAGCTACATTCCCTGCTCTTGGTATTTCCCTATCCTCCATTGTTTCGAAGTGGTATGCTCCTTGCAAATCGTCTTTGATGATTTTGAATAGTCCCTCCCAATTAGGCCCTAACTTGCCATTTTAAGTTTTTTTGGTGCTGCCGAGGAATTTTCTAAGGACGTAATTGCTAACCTTAAATTTTCTGGGATTGACTCCCCTGTTTTACTGCTTAGATAGTTGTTGTTGGTAAGAAGCTAACTTTATCAAGTCCTTCTCCCTTCATTCTTTCGCTAAGTCAAGTTTAGTCCTTATGGCTTCGTCATTCAAACCTTACTCGGTGATGGTGGTCCTCATGGTTGGTAGACCGTCTTCCAAAGGAATGACAACCTCCATCCCATATGTTAGAGCTAAAGGCATTTCCCTAGTAGGTATTCTGGGCGTAGTGCGATATGCCCATAAGACATGAAGAAACTCGTTCACCCAAGCTCCTTTTACCCTCTTTAATATCTTCTTTATGCGATTGAGCATTGTTTTGTTGGAAGCTTTCGCTTGCCCATTGCTCTGGGGTAAGACACAAAGATAAAGTGGTGCTTGATGCCATGGTTATTACAGAAACCTTGGAAGGGTCCACTTTTAAACTGTGTGTCATTATGTGTGATGATTATTTTGGGTACACCAAAATGTGTTATGATGTTTCTCTTGATGAACCTGATCATATCGGTGTCCCTAATGTTCACTAGTTGCTCTGCTTCAATTCATTTTATGAAGTAATCTGTGTTGACCAATAGGTATTTACAATTCTCTGGTGCTGTTGGGAGTGGCCTTAAAATATATAATCCCCACTAGGGGAACGACTATGGGCTAGTCAATGACTTCAAGTCACTAGCCGACTGATGGAGCATGAGGGAGAATATTTGGCACATTACACACTTCTGGACATAAGAGGTTGCACCCTTATGCATATTTGGCCACCAGTATCCTTCTTTGATTGCTCTGTAGGCAAGAGACCTTCCTTCTGTGTGGCTTCCACATCCCATCATGTAGCTCGTACAAAACTTGGCCATTGTCACTTGGATGCACGCATTGGAGGTAAAGACCTAGGAAGGACCTTTGTTAAGTTTTCCACTAGGATCCAGATAAAATCGTACAGACTTGGTGGGCTTGCTTTTTATCAAACGATAAGATGTCATTTTCTAGATAAATAATTATTGGGTCCATTCTGGAACTTTTTTGCACAGTGAAAACATGCTCGACAATTGCGGGATTCATAATTCTAGGCTTGGCGAGGAATTTCGCTACAATTGTTCCTCTTAGTTCAGAGTCCACTGCTGAGATTAAAGTTAATAAAGTACCATTATGGCTATTATTCCCCCGGGGGAACTATTGAATGTGTATTTCCGAAAATTTTGACATTAAATTATGAGCCACCTGCAGGTATGCTGTAATCGTTAAACTTTCCCATTAAAATCTCTCGTTAAATAATTGGATACCAATTTTGAATCGCAATATACATCAAGGTAGCTTGCCCCCAAAGAGTTCTCTTTACGTAGTCCGATAATGAGGGCTTCGTATTCAGCTTTATTATCAAAAGCCTCAAATCCAAGCCTGATTCCTTACTCGATCTTGGCATTCTCTGGTGTGACGAGCACAATTCCTACTCCTGCCTCCGTGGATTTAGAGGCTCCATCCACACAAGTGTTTATTTTCTGGACTGGTCAATCTCGCATCATCTTAACTGATCAATAATTTATTGGTCACTGGGGCCATTCTCTTCCATAAATTTTATAATAAAATTATCTAACACTTATCCCCTGATCACCATTTTTTTATTAATAGTGTATATTAAATCTCCGAAGTTTGATCAGCCATTTATACATCCGTTCGGATATATCGTCCTTTCAAAGAACTTTGAAGGGATGAGATGTGATGACTATTATTAAATGGGCTTTAAAGTAGTGCTTGAACTTGCGTAACATGATGACCAAAGAATAGGCCAATTTTCCAGTGTTAGCTAATGCTGCTCGACATCATGGAGTGTCTTGTTGATATAGTATGTAAGGACACAAATTTCCAATTGAGTCCTCTTATAGTTTTGGCTCAATTCCGGACAAAAACATTTATTCATAGGATTTTATTTAATTGTAATATTCAAGACCTATGAAGTGTTTGTTGAAGACGTAGCGGCAAAGAGTATAAAGCATCATCAACATGCCGTAGTTTATGTGCCTCGTTTGTACGTCATCAACTTAGTTCCATGCTCCCAAGGTATGAATGCAATTATATTTACATAGGATCTTGGAACAATATGTATTGGGTGTTAGGTTAATAAAAACTGCATTTTATTTTTCAGAAAGAATCAATTAGAAACTTAAAAATAAGTATATAAAAGTTTATAAAAGTTTCTGGGCCAAAATCGAATTTTACAAACTTTCTGGACGTTCGTCAGAAATGTCGTTCGAACGAGTTTTTTCGTTCGAACCAGATTTCGTTCGAACGAGTTTTGTCGTTCGAACCAGGTTCGTTCGAACGAGTTTTTGCCAACGACCCTAACTGGACAGTCGTTCGATATGTCGTTCGAACGAATGTTCGTTCTAACGAGATATCTAACGAACTTCTAACGAGCCCAGGCTGGTCACTCGTTAGAAGTCTCGTTCGAACGAGAATCAAGTTCGTTCGAACGAACTTCCAGCGGGAATAGTTATTTGGCAGTTTTTTGCAGTTTTTCCCCACTCTTCCACTTGGTTTTCAACCAACTTTTTTCATGCTTTATTATGTGCGGGAAACACATTTTCCAAGGGAACTTTTCCAACATTTGTTTATCTCCAAAAGAGAGTTTGAGAGCAAAATCACTTTAGGAAAATGTTCAAGTTTTGAGTGTCAATTTTTAATGAAAAATTCATACACACTCTAGTTTACACCCAATAATTGTTTATCCAAGCTTTATATATACATATCTTTACTTGGAGTTTTTGGCACCGGTTTTCTCTACCGCATTCAAGAGACGTTTCGGGTTTGCTTCTACACCCCATCACAAAGAAGACTTTTGTTGAGATTCTACCCACAAGGAGAAAGGCTCCATGTTTGGGTGACGGTGACCATACAAAGTCCTATCGGTGTATTCCGAGACCACGGTGGAGCTCCGTTGGTTATCCGCTAATTGGAGGTTGATACAAGAAGGAGCATCACGGCTTGAGAGGGTTCGAGTTTAGGAAGTAAGTCTTTTGTCTTGTATTTTGTAATACCGTTTTTAGTGGATTTGAGGCTAGGGCCGTCCCGAGGTTTTTTCCCGTTAGTGGGTTTTTCCTCGTACATCGCGGTGTTGTGTGACTGTTGATTTTATCTTGCTCTATATCACTTAGAACGCATGCTAGATTAATTTCAAGATAAAATTTGGTTCTACAATCACACTAATTTAAATTGGGACTTTAATTTAATATTGGGTAAATTTGGTTTATTCAAGTCACTTGCATTAATTTGGTTTCGCCTAACTTTGAATAATGGTTAATTATGACTTAGGCAAATTCTAGGGCTTGAATTTTGTTTTTAATTCGTTTTGTTAAAACCATCTCAACGCTTCCGCATTTATTTAAAAGGAAATTATTTGTTAATTTGAGATAATTAAAACCCGGGGATCCAACTGCGTCTTTCAAATTGGTATCAGAGCCAAAAATGATAAATTATTTCGTTAAGATCCTTTAATTTTTGGCTAAATATGGATTTTTCCCCATTTTCAAAATTTCCTATTTTTGATGGTTCTAACTACGCGTATTGGAAAGCGCGAATGAAATCGGCACTTAAATCTATCGATGAACGTGTTTGGATGTCCGTTGTTAACGGTTGGACTCCACCAACACATTTAATTGAAAATGAACAAGTTCCCAAACCCGTCGATAGATGGACTGAAAATGAGTTTAAGCTAGCGAATTTTAATTCCCGTGGTTTAAATGCCTTATTTAGCGCTGTCACACCGGATGAATTCCGACGCATTATGACGTGTGAGACCGCTAAAGAAGCTTGGGATATTTTACAATTAACTCATGAAGGAACGAGTGTCGTTAAAGCTTCTAAACTCCAAAACCTCACCACTCAATTTGAAACTATCAAAATGGATGAAAAAGAAACTTTTGATAAATTCTATGCTAGACTGTCTGATATTGTTAATTCATCCTTTAACTTGGGAGAGAAAATACCTGACGACCGTGTTGTAAAGAAAATTTTGAGGTCACTACCCGATAGATTTATTCCAAAGGTGACCGTTTTAAATTCTTTACCCACTTTAGCCTCTACGAAATTAGAGGAGCTTGTAGGTGATTTACAAACCTATGAACTAGATATGTTTCCCTCTAAAACTGAAAAGAAAATTGAAAAGGGCGTTGCTTTAAAAGCCCGCAAAAAGGTTAAACAAGTAGTAGAGAGCGATAGTGATAGTGACTCAGAAGATATGGCTTTGTTTGCTCGTAAATTTAGAAAATTTCTTAAATTTAACAAAGATGAAGTTAAAAATGATTCTAAGAAATTTGAATCTTCTAAACATGATAAAAGCGAGAAGTTTTCTAAAGCCGAGAAGATCCCTAAACCTAGTAATGAAAATGTTGATAGGGACGAGTCTAATAAATGTTTTGGTTGTGAAGGTTATGGCCATAGGGCTTATGAGTGCCCCACTAAACTAAGGAAAGATGGTAAGCGACCTATTTCATACAATGCAACCCTTAGTGATAGTGATAAGGAAGAAAAGCCCGATTCTCCAACTAAGAAAAATTTTGTGGCTTTTATGGCTAGACATGTGAGTGATAATGAGAACTCATCGAATGATGAAATTATAGCACATGCCACTTCCAAGGTCATTGTACATGATTCTCTTATTTTTGATGATAGTGAGAGTGAAGAAGAAAGAGAGAGTGAAAATGAAGATGAGGTTGATATGAGTGAACTTCAAAATGCTTTTCATGAATTATATAAAGAATCTATTAAATTGAAAAGAGCTAATTTGAAGTTAGAAGCGAGTTTAAGAGAGAGTGTAAAGGTCATTGATGAAAGTGCCTTAATAGAAGACCTTAGGACTCATGAGAGGACTCTTCAAGAGAAGCTTAACTATGTAGAAGGCGAGAGAGATAGCCTTAGGGGTTTAATGGAATCCTTGAAAAAGGAGCTTCTTGCTTTTGAAGAGCGAAATGTTTTACTAGAATCTAAAATTTTGGATTTGGAAAATAAATTAAAAGATTCTAGTAATGTCAAATTTGATTTGGAGTGTCGTTCGGAAAAACTAGATAAAATGTTAGGAACGGTCCAAATTAAAAATGACACTTTTGGTTTAGGCTTCAATTCTTGTAATGATTTTAACCCTAAAGTCAAAACCAATGTTTTAGGAGAATCTTCTAGGAATGCATTTAATGATCACTCCTTAGATAAATCTTTTCGACATATTCTTACTTGTACACTTTGTGGTCGACAAGGTCATCTTAGGAAATTTTGTTTAGATCTTAAACGAATTCCTAGAAAATCCCATAGTAAAGTAACCACGTTAGCTAACGTTCCTACACCCCAAGATAGTAATTCTTCATTAATTTGGGTTAGGAAATCCGACTTGGTTGCCTTACAAAATAGGGATTTTGATTCTCATTTACTTACACATCCTTCCTCCCTTGCTAAATCTAATGGATGAATGTGTTAGTGTTTGCATACTTTAGCGTTTGTACTTCATGCTATATTCACATGCTAAATGTATGCTTGTTTAGTCATTTTCTAGTCATTGCCTTATTTCATATCACATGCTAGAAATTATGACTTGTTTATCTTTTTGTATTATATTTTGTGTTTGAATCGACTGCATAATATAAAAAGATTTTTGTTTATCATTTGTGTTTTATTTATTTCATTTAAGCTTAATGAAAAATACAAATGATTTTTATTTAGTCTTTTGAGTATATATCTTTATTTTTGATTAAAAATGTTTAAAACTCAAAATGATTTTGTTTTGTGTGTATTTTAGTTTGACACACTTTAAGTGGCATATACTTGTGTTTGAATCCCATCTTTTACGCTCCCACGTGGCTAGAACTTTTGGTTTAGATTTTCAATCCTTAAAATGTTCTTTACCATGTTTTATATGGAGTAGTTGGATTTTGTATTGTTTAAATGGATTCTATTTCTATATGCCTCTATTCACACATGCACGAGCTCTCTTGAAATCTTAATGTCACATGTTATATTTGAGCTTTTTGAGGTGTTCTCCTATCAATCTAGTCATCTACGTATCTATGACCTAGGAGGACTAGTGCATGTCAAAATCCGTTGCATGTGAGATTTGTGCGAAAAATGAAAACATGATAAATTAATATATGCACGGGGAAGGGCTCCGAAAGGATGAATTAAGTCCTTTGCGATAGTAAGCCACCGTTGATTGGATCTAAAAGAAATACGTGATCCAAAGGCCTAAAAACAGAATATTTGGCATTAAACAAAAAGCAATTGCCAAGGCCTATGTTTGTTTGATATATTCATTCACAAACAAAAGAATATATATGCTCATTGAGGGAGTAATGGATGGTATATCAACGGTTTGCACAATGTCCGTTTATCCTAGTTGTCTTTAATGTCATGACTCTATTTGGTTTGTAGAATCATCATCATGCTAGGCTTGTATGCATTGTGTATGTTTGTTCATTGAGTTCAATCTTTATATTGTCACATGAGGTTATATTTAACTGTGATGAAGTTTGCAATCAAATGAGAACTCCGTGAACGTTTCTTAAGTGTTTGGGTCTAAATTTAATTGTTGCTAGTTCACACCCCTACACTTCCGTTTCCATATGACACATTTTTTCCATACGAGTGTGCAAACTTATTGTATTTTGTGTCATGTGTGTGTTTATATCTATCTATATATGCACGTACTTATTGGTATATTTATAGTATATATATATATATGAGATATTTGTTTGTCTTTGCCTTGCTTTAATTGCCCATATGCTTTCATGTCTTGTCACTTTAAGCTTTCACATGTTGTTTATTAGTTCTTTATCCTTTGCCTATTCCCGAACAAAAAAGGGGGAGAATGATGATAGGGGGAGAAATGGTATCTAAACCTATTATTATCGTATCTTCGTTTGGGGGAGATTTATCTTAGGGGGAGACGTCTTTCTAAGTAGGTCATGTGTTTAAAGGGAGAATTAATTTAGGGGGAGTAATTAATTAATTGCATTTAATATTTTGATATTCCCTATGCATTTGATGAGTTTGCTTAAGTGTGCAGGAATTATTCTAAAGCGACATCTTTCTATGGCAAAGAGTTTGATCCTTGGGTTGAGTCAAGATTGGGCGGGTTATGTTTTGAGTCTAGTAGAGCTTGACGGCCCTTTAGGATTTTTGTTTGGTTTTTGTCCCGGAAGAGCCAAAGGGGGAGATTTGTAAGGACACAAATTTCCAATTGAGTCCTCTTATAGTTTTGGCTCAATTCCGGACAAAAACATTTATTCATAGGATTTTATTTAATTGTAATATTCAAGACCTATGAAGTGTTTGTTGAAGACGTAGCGGCAAAGAGTATAAAGCATCATCAACATGCCGTAGTTTATGTGCCTCGTTTGTACGTCATCAACTTAGTTCCATGCTCCCAAGGTATGAATGCAATTATATTTATATAGGAGCTTGGAACAATATGTATTGGGTGTTAGGTTAATAAAAACTGCATTTTATTTTTCAGAAAGAATCAATTAGAAACTTAAAAATAAGTATATAAAAAATTCTGGGCCAAAATCGAATTTTACAAACTTTCTGGACGTTCGTCAGAAATGTCGTTCGAACGAGTTTTTTCGTTCGAACCAGATTTCGTTCGAACGAGTTTTTTCGTTCGAACCAGATTTCGTTCGAACGAGTTTTGTCGTTCGAACCAGGTTCGTTCGAACGAGTTTTGCCAACGACCCTAACTGGACAGTCGCTCGATATGTCGTTCGATATGTCGTTCGAACGAATGTTCGTTCTAACAAGATATCTAACGAACTTCTAACGAGCCCAGGCTGGTCACTCGTTAGAAGTCTCGTTCGAACGAGAATCAAGTTCGTTCGAACGAACTTCCAGCGGGAACAGTTATTTGGCAGTTTTTTGCAGTTTTTCCCCACTCTTCCACTTGGTTTTCAACCAACTTTTTTCATGCTTTATTATGTGCGGGAAACACATTTTCCAAGGGAACTTTTCCAACATTTGTTTATCTCCAAAAGAGAGTTTGAGAGCAAAATCACTTTAGGAAAATGTTCAAGTTTTGAGTGTCAATTTTTAATGAAAAATTCATACACACTCTAGTTTACACCCAATAATTGTTTATCCAAGCTTTATATATACATATCTTTACTTGGAGTTTTTGGCACCGGTTTTCTCTACCGCATTCAAGAGACGTTTCGGGTTTGCTTCTACACTCCATCACAAAGAAGACTTTTGTTGAGATTCTACCCACAAGGAGAAAGGCTCCATGTTTGGGTGACGGTGACCATACAAAGTCCTATCGGTGTATTCCGAGACCACGGTGAAGCTCCGTTGGTTATCCGCTAATTGGAGGTTGATACAAGAAGGAGCATCACGGCTTGAGAGGGTTCGAGTTTAGGAAGTAAGTCTTTTGTCTTGTATTTTGTAATACCGTTTTTAGTGGATTTGAGGCTAGGGCCGTCCCGAGGTTTTTTCCCGTTAGTGGGTTTTTCCTCGTACATCGCGGTGTTGTGTGACTGTTGATTTTATCTTGCTCTATATCACTTAGAACGCATGCTAGATTAATTTCAAGATAAAATTTGGTTCTACAATCACACTAATTTAAATTGGGACTTTAATTTAATATTGGGTAAATTTGGTTTATTCAAGTCACTTGCATTAATTTGGTTTCGCCTAACTTTGAATAATGGTTAATTATGACTTAGGCAAATTCTAGGGCTTGAATTTTGTTTTTAATTCGTTTTGTTAAAACCATCTCAACGCTTCCGCATTTATTTAAAAGGAAATTATTTGTTAATTTGAGATAATTAAAACCCGGGGATCCAACTGCGTCTTTCATAGTAAATGAGGGACTGCCATCTTTTCTTTTCACAAACTAAGGCCGGACTAACCGCATTGCTGGAAACTGCTAGGTAGAGATAAATATGAACTCTAGGATCTGAGATAGTCAGCAGAGGGGGTTTGCTCAGATATATTTTAATTTCTTCAAGGGTCTTTAAGCATTCTTTGTCCCAAGCGAGTCCTCTCTCTTTCTTTAGCAGTTAAAAATATGGTCGGCATCATTAGGAGGACTTTGAGGTAAAATGGTTTAGGTCTACTAGCATCCTTATCAACTTCTGAATCTCGTACAGCATCCTCAGAGGAGAACATTGTTGATCATAACTATCTGGTTGGGATTTGCTTCAATACCCCTTTTTCTGACCAATTACCCTAGGAACTTTTTGGATTGGACCCCAAAGGATCATTTGGTGACGTTAAGCTTCATTTAGTAATACCTGAGGATTTTAAACGTATTTGTTAAATCCTTTAAGTGATCAGTTTTGAGCTTGCTCTTGACAAGCCTATCGTTAATGTATACTTCCATTATCTCTCTCAATTATTTTTTAAATATCTTTATGGTCAATCTTTGGCACGTGGCTCCTGCATTTTTAAGGCCAAAAGGCTTGACCCAATATCAATACAGTCCCGGGGGGTTATGAATGAAGTTTTGTCTTGGTCAGGGCCAAACAAATTGATCTAATGAACCCTGAGTATGCATTTAGAAATATCATTACAGTGGCATCGACCAACTGATCTATCTTTGGCAGAGGAATGTCTTTGGGACAGGCCTTGTTGAGGTCGATGAAGTCCATGCACACTCTTCAGTTATCGTTACTCTTTCGTACCACTACTGGATTTGAGATCCATTTAAGGAATTAAAATTCTATAATATACCTTGCCTCTAGAAGTTTCCCTACCTCTGTTTTTACTATCTTTGCTTTTTCTAGAGCAATGTGGAGAGCCTTTTGTGTGATCGGTGGGAATATGGAATCAGCGTAAATTTTTTTGCATGCAACTTTAGGATCGATCCTGGGCATATCTTAGGGCTTTCATGCAAATACATCTTGATTCTACTTCACTAAATAGATTACCTCTTCTCCTTCTTGCTCGGATAGTGTTGTGCTAATTATAAATTTTTTTCCAGGTGGGGTCTCATCAAAAGTTATCTCCTTTAATTTTTCCATGACCCTATCTATGGGGTCAACTCTCCTTTATTCCACCCCTGGACTTTTGTACTTTAGTTACTATTAGGATGGTACAGCTCCATCTTGAGATCCTTTAGGGATGACTTCTTTTTTTTTCTTTTTTTCCTGTTTAGGCCTAATGGCTATGATAAAACATTTTCGAGCAATGGCCTGATTGCCTATGGTCTTCATTATTCCTTATTCGGTAATGCACTTAAGTTTTTGGTGATAAGTGAATGGAACGGCTTGCATAGCATGCAACCACCCCCTTCCAAAGATGGCATGATAGGGCGAGTCAATGTCCACCACCAAAAACTCAATCAGTTTTGAGATATTACTAGCTCTAACTAGTTGGACCACCTTCCCCAATGGTATATTCATTTTTCCAGCGAAGTCGATCAGAGGGATAGTTGATTTCTTCAAGTCTTCCATCTTTAATTTGAGCTTGTGGAAAAGATCCAAGTAAATGACTTTTGAGGAACTCCTTTGATTGACTAGTAACTTATCCACATCCCAGTTTGTAATTTAGAGGGTAAAACTATTGGATCATGGTGAGGGGTACTTACTCTGATCAGATCATCTTCCATAAAAACTATGTGTCTATTATAGTCCACATCTACTGGTCTCATGCATTTGACAGCCTGGATCTTGGTAGGGTCAATTTGGAAGGCCTCCATAATTGTAGTGACCTTCTTAAGTTCCATCTGAACTACGTCATTCTAAATCTTCTTAGGATCTGAATCCCCATGGATAACGATAAATTTGTTCCCCATCTCAACATCCAAAGGTCAGTAGTGGCGACGACCTGGTCATCTTTCCTCTCGACATATTCATTTAAAGGCCCCTCTTGGGCCAACTCTTTCAGGTGGGATTTAAGGGCCTTACAATTCTCTATCTTGTGTTTATTCTCCTTATGCTAGGGGCAGTTGAGAGCTTTGTTCCTCTTGCTAGGATCACTACCGATTTTCTTCGGCCACTTGAGGAACTACCGATCGTTGATATTGCCCAAGATTTTGTAAATTATCTCATTAAAAATCGTGTTGTTCGCTTGGAAAGCCTTGGATGGGTCTGTCTTGCCCCCATTCTTGGAACCTCCGTTCTGCTTTTTAACCCCTTTCTTGGGGTTATTCTCTTTATCGATTCCTTTAACCGCCTTTGCACGACAATTCTCACCTTGGTTGAGGGCAACCACATCTTCCACCTTGGCGTACTTCTCAATGCACAACATAAGGTCATTGATGGTGTTTGCCTCCTTCTTGGTGAGGGACTGGTGTAACATGGAGTTATGGGGCAGGCCTATTTTGATTGATACTATGGCAACCTAACATGGAGTTGTGGGGTAGGCCTATTTTGATTGATACCATGGCAACCTGCTCTAAGCAGTCTTCGACCTCATTAAAGGTTTAATGTCTGGCATAATCTCGTAAAGTCTCCTAGGGTTTCTTCCTCATAGTGATGAGAGAATTTATCCTCTTTGGTTGTGAACTGCTTATAATAAAACAAGCTGTGAAAACCTCCACAAGTGACCTAAAGCTCTTAATCAATCTGTGAGGCAGCCTTTTGAACCACATTTGGGCCATATCTCCAAGGCTAGAAAGGAATATACGAAACGTGAGGGCATGTTTATTATTCTACAAAGTCATCGACTGCCTATATTGATGCACACGATCTATGGGATCGATCTTTTCGTCGTATATCTTTAACCTTGGGGTTACGAAATTCTTTGGGGATCCTCCTCTTTAATTTCCCTTGAAAATGAGGGTTGCATCTAAGTGATGAGTGCCCTCCTTGCTATCTCCTTGGTGAATCTAGCCTCGCGATGAGCTAGGTGTTAGTCCATTTATCTTCGGATCAGACTTCATATATCATGCTTATGGCATCCTTCATCTTGGTTTCGCCATGTTCGATGACTTTTATCGTAATGACCCCACTTTTATATATAGTTTGTTTTTACACTCTTATGTTACTTATTATCTTATAAATGTTGTATTATTAGATATGTGGTATTATTGGCTATCAATATAACAAACCCCATTTTTAATTACGAAGAATCAACTGTAAATTAGATCAAATCGAATTCTTATGACATATCTTAAGGCAAATAATAAGTTTTGGGGTAGAAAATATAATTTTATGAAACTTTAAGGACTAAAATAAAAATATAAAATCGGCCATTTTGTAAATAAAATATTTTCAAGGACCTCTAAGAAATATTTAAAATATACAGTGTGAAATTACCAAAATACCCTTCATGTGTGAAATGACCTTTATACCCTTATCACCTTTTCCACCACGTGCTAGTCACTTCCACCTTACACCTGTCATCTTTAGAGAGAAAGCTAAAACACATGTCATCTTTAGAGAGAAAGCTAAAACACTTGTCATCATTTGGTAATATTAACACTGCAAGACCACTCCAGATCGCGACACCTCGGTGTTGAATCACCACTCCAAAAAGCCTAGTCATTAGACACGTGTCAACACCGTAATACTTTTGGAAACCTATAAATAGGGCCTTAGGGTTCATTTGAAACTCACACCAATTCCTTGAGAATTATAGTAAGAAAGAGTGATAGAAAGCTTGGGAAATATCTTAAGAAGGAGTTATATAATTTCGAAGAAAGAATTCATTTCGTAGGTATGATTTTATTTAAATGTTATAATGTATTTTTATAGTTTTAATTTTGTGTTTTATAGCTTTACTTAGTAGTTATGCTGGTAAAATACACTAAGGACTTCACTAATAAAAAAATAAAGTTTAGAAGAAATCCAAGTTAATTTTATTTTCATGTAAACTTGTTTGAAATTGTATATACACTTTTAAAAAAATGATTTTTTAAAAGTAATTGCTCGTTATTATGGAATCCCATTTCAGTAATTCCAAAGTCAGGCCCGGTGAAATTCTGTCTAGACGAGATGGTATTTAAGTGGTGCCCCTGTGACCCTCCATCTCTACTGGGAATGAATTCGGAAATGTCCTGTCTAGAGGAGATGGTATTTAAGCGGTGCCCCTGTGACCCTCCATCTCTACTGGGAACCGACTGATTAGTAAGAACTATGAATTGAATCCTTTAATTACGATCAATAAGTTTTAAAAGTTAAGAAAATGGTTTTTAGTAATCCTTTGAAACAAGTTACTATTAAAATACAATATGTAGACTGGACCTTGTTTAGAACATATACTTAAACCTTTATCGTATTTGTTAGATTAACGTGCGATCGAAGACTCATTATCTATAATTTCGATCTCTATTTTTGGTGAGTACTCTATGCAATTTCTTGCGTATTTTGACTATATTATATAATGCAAACTATGTATATTTTGTGAAATGCTTTTATTCTCAAAATGCATCTGATACCGATGATTTACGTCCTTTGTTATATGTTTAAATCTCTCCATATAAACATCTGATTTGAATTCTGAAATTATTGATTCGGCCTATGGAAACTCTCTTACTATATTGGCCTTGACTACCGGGTGGAAATATTTGGGTGGTACCTTCCCAGCTGGTTTATCGATGGTGTGCCCTAAATAAGGCGTTGTTCCAGAAATCATGATTATCTGTCTGTGATGTTATCGGGTGGAAACATTTGGTAACACTATCTGTCTAGGTATTAGAGCGTACATGGCCACTAAAACTGAATAATTGACATATGCTCAATTGTTTTATCTGCTTTGTTCTGAACTGTTTATTCTGAAAATATATATTGTCATCTACTTTATATATATTACTTGAAATTCCTATCTTTATGTATATACTTTCTGTTCTAAATTGAATAGGTATCAATTTTCTGAAAAAACCTGGAATGTCTGGATATTGAATCTCATTCGGATTTTAGCTGACGTTGTATAAATAACCATTGTTCAGGAAATAATTAAGCTCATGGATGGAACGAAAAAGGACTACGCTGAAGATTTAGCTTTTAAAGCTCTTTTTGTTACCTTAAGTAGAAGTTTGTTTAATTAGATAGAGAATGTTTAGCTCTTTGTATCAAGTTGTAACTCGTTGATATTTTAATACAAATGAAGTTCCCTTTAGAAAGCTCTGATGATGTAATTCCTTCACTTTCAGTATTTTACGATTCATAACCATGTGATTATACTTCCGCTACAGAAAAATTTTAAGGCCAGAATATTGGATGCCTTGGTGGCATGTCAAGACACTCGTTCCCTACTATTTTCGGGTCGGGGTCGTGACATTTATGCTGTAAATAATCCAGTTCACGGTGCGAATTCCTTCCTCGGCTATGAGTTTTGCTCACTTGAGGGATAGGCGTCCGACCACGATGCTTGCGGTTATCTCCACGGAGCTCTCACTCCATTTTTTCTAGACGTCGCTGGAAATGTGAATTTTCCTCCATATGGGGGCATAATTCCTCCTATTGTTGATGGATTCATTCCTCCCAGGTGTCAACCAGTCGCAAGGTCTAGTCCAAATGGTAGTACCTGCCATTCGAATTCAATGCTTACCCCCACGACTAAATTAAAGAAAAAAATACACTTTCGGGATTTAGTATAATTCTAGAGTCCAATCCAAATGGTAGCACCTCATACCCATGGTAGCACCTAACCTCGCAAAATAAAATACACCCTTACTTATTTTACGCATAACCACATATAGTATAATCTTACTTTATTAATTACACCGATTAATTAAATATAAAAAACGATGCATATAAATCGCGTAACATGAAAAATTTAATCATCGTCTAAATTATGCATTTTACTATTACCAATTCAGACAAGTAATAATTATTCCTATTTATTTATCTATTTCCACATTTAATAAATACTAGAATACACGGGGTATTATAAGTATGTGATAATTGAAAAGTCATAATGGATAAATTGTAGGCCCTCTGATAAAGTGAATTTTTTAATACATTATGCTATGCTTGGACAATGTCATTGTAGAAGCTAGCGTGCAAAGATGATGGACACCACTCACATGTTTAACCTTCTTGTCAGTGAAATTGGCACATGCTTTAGATTTTATGTTGATATGAGGTTTATTCCCACACCAATTATGTCAATTAGAAATAAATATAACTACATTCCAAATAATTTTTTCGAAAGATTTTTTTTATTTCATAAGAATTTTGTATTTACTAAATCAGCTACTCCAATTGGGATGGGCGTACCCCCCGCCATCATATATTGATTTGTCATACGAGAGCATCCCTAATCAATTAAGTCTCCACTATCCAAAAATATTTCTAGGGAATGGATATGGATCATAACTATGTAAGCAACGCATGTATGTTGTTTATGTTTCTCTCTAGCTAGAGTGTAGCCTTTAGAAAGCATCGATCCCTGGTGAAATGATTTTTCATGCATTTCGGTTCTACAAACTGGTCAACTATTCCTCCTCGAAGCTAGCATTGTTATCAACATCGGTTGCATATCATTAGTTGATAATTACAATAAAATTGGTTGGATATTCTAGTATAATATATTACGTCCAAGATGCTTCTGGTCATTTGGAGATTATTAATGTCAATTGTTATTAGCAAATTGTTTTCATTATTAAACTTTTCTTATGTCAAGATATTTGGTACCTCTAGTCTGATTAAAATTATTTTTGATAGATATTCATATAAGAGCCGTGGCGGAGTTAAGATTCGACACTGGGTGGGGCATAAATCATTGACAGGGGTTCGGGGGCGGTATCCCCCGGGAAAAAAATTAGGATTATTTTTACGTTTTTACAAATACGTTTAGACAATTATAACTCAAATAAAACAACACCGAATACAATAAACAATTCATTATTAGGATTAAAAATAGAATTTTACAAGCATAGATTTTTTCTGTTTGAGACACCATAAAATTACAATAATGATTTGCTATGTTGATTACTTCATATAAATATAAGTACCTAACACGTGATCTAATAATAGTATCTAAATTCAAAAGTGTAATTTGTAAATTTATGCGGCAACCGACCTTGTTTTAACAAAAAAAAAAGTACAGCGAATGTATTTTTTGAAAAGTTCACAAATATTTAATTACGAAGTCTCACATTTGGCCTGGGATGGTGAAAACGTATTGGATGGGGCTAAAAACTTTACCACTCATGATCTCAAATGTATTAGCCCAAATATATATGATAGTGTTGCAAAACAAGTCACTACTGCTTTGGAGATTCCATTGCAATGGAGAGTGGAGTGGTATAATCCCAAAAGACACATCCTTGGACATGAAAAAGGGGATAACGCAAACCCTAAGTTCCTCAAGTTGTCAAAATTAACTTTAACATGGTTCAAAGCTTGATATAATATACAACTTAAAAAAAATTAATCCTCGCCTGGGCACAGGTCTAGCCCACTATAAGAGTATTTGGCGACTTCATGCTTGAAAATGAAAATGTTGATTTTTTTCAAAGGATTTACAGGTGGAAGGTTATAAATCAGTCCAAAGCATGTGCGATGGTAACCCATAAATATGTCATTGCACAATAATAATTGGAGATTCATTGTAATAACCCTATTTTTGCAAAAGTTATTTATTATTTATTAATTGAGAAATAAATTAATAAATGAGACTAATTATTACGTGGGTGAAATGGTAATAATAGAATGCATAATTTGGAAAATAATTAAAATTTTCATGTTATGTGATTTTTATGTTGCATGTTATAAATTATTAATTGGTGATACTAATTATATGAGATTTGTACGGTTACGCGTAAAATAAGTAGTTTTGTATTTTATTTTATGCTATGAGTATTACAGTGTGTTATGAGGTATTACCATTTGGACGGGATTCTATAGTGATAGGGAGGCTCAGAGATGTACTTTTAATGCTTTGGATTGAGCCCAAGGGTAGGTATACTTTTGGGATAAGTTTTGGATTAATTTGGGTAGTATTTTGGGCTTATTTAGAGGTAAAAAATTAGCCCTTTTAGTAACATGAGGAGAACTTTACACACAAATCATAACCCTAATAGCCTAAAAAAATTGAGAGAACTCTATGAGAACTTTGGAGAGGAGCAAGGGATCAAAAGAGAAGTAATCACTCGTTCTTTATTTTTCAGGGAAGAAATCTCTTGTTTTATCACTTTCTATAGGTTCATACAGACTTCACTTCGGAGTAGTACACCAGACTTTTTTTTATAAAAGATTGTGAGATTGTATGGTGTACCACTTGATATCGTGTTCGACAGGGACAAGATGTTTGTATTCCATTTTTGGCAGAGTTTATAGCAAGAATAGGGAACGAATTTACCGTTGATTACCTCGTACTACCCACAGACGGGATGGACAGACTGAGTGGGTGAATCGGGTACTGGAAGACATGTTGCGATCTTATATTTTGTACTACAAGGATAGTTACAAGAAACACTTATCGATAGTAGAGTTTTTTTTATAATAATAGTTATTAATAGACTATTGGTATGACACTATTTTAGGCATTGTATATGAGGCCGTGTCATTCTACCACTTATCGGATAGAGGGGAGAGAATAAGCTTCGCGTATCCGAGTTCATTCTGGACACTCAAGGTAAGGTGGGACTTATCAGAAAGAGGATAAGGACTGTAAATCATAATAGGAGAGTCGCACGTATTTGGGGAGGAGGCACCTAGAGTAATCTATTGGGGATTAAGTGCTACTTGTCTTCCATGAAGAGAGTGATGCATTTTTGAAAGAAGAGGAACACTACACCAAACTGGGCTATTGGTCACGGATTTTATCCGTGACCACAGGCTGTGGGTCAAGGATTTGGTCCGTGACCAAATCGGGCTTGACCACATTCAGTGGTCAGGGCCCATATCCCTGACCACAGCATTGGTCACGGATCTCGGGGGTCATAAAATATAGTCGCAGACACTAGCCATAACCCTATCTCAAACCTGGTCACGACCTTGGGTCGTGACCCACCCTTCAATTTATGCAAATGTTCATGAATAGGGTCACGGCTCAAATATGTGACCAACCCTTCGGCGTATGAAATAGTCACAGACATTATCACGGTCCTGGACAGTGACCCACACTTTCATGTTATCAGATTGGTCATGGCCCTAGACCATGACCCATACCCTGATGTACTCAAAATGGTCATGGCACTAGGCCGTTACCACATTTATATGTGATAAAAAAAAATAGGGTTGGTCAAGGACTATGTCTGTGACCATTATTAAATATATTAAAAAAATAGGCAGAATTTTATCTATTTTCTGGACATTTTAAAACCTAGGTAATGTAACCCCGCACGACCATAATGCTAAACAATAAATATAAAAGCCAGCGTGGCCACGGGACCCCCGGTTTGAGAACACAGCGATAATCTAAAATTTAGGTCGTGCTCTCAAATCGTGGGTCCCATGGACACGCGGTCGGTTCCTATGAGCTACATTGGTCCCGTGTGAGGTTGGCGCTGCTCACGGGGCCATTTGGGGAGTGGTTTGTGGTTCCGCCTTCTAACGGCATGTTTTCAAGCCTAAGTGTAGATATTCTAAAATTTAGGTCATGCTCTAAAATCGTGGGTCCCGTGGCCACGCGGTCGATTCCAACGAGCCACGTTGGTCCCTTGGGAGGTGTTGGCACTACTCATGGGGTCGTTTGGTGGGTTCCTCGTGGTTCCTCCCTCTAACGGCATGTTTTCAAGGCTAAGTGTAGATATTCTAAAATTTGTGTCATGGTCTCAAATTGTGGGTATTTTTGCCACGCGGTCGATTCCTATGAGCTACATTGGTACCATGGGAGGTGTTAGCGCCTCTCACGGGGCCGTTTGGGGGGTGATTCGTGGTTCCACCCTCTAACATCATGTTTTCAATCCTATGTGTAGATATTCTGAAATTCGGGTCCTACGCTCAAAACGTAGGTCCCATGGCTACGCGGTCGATTCCTACAAGCTACGTTGGTCCCGTGGGAGGTATTGGCGCCGCTCATAGGGCTGTTTGGGAGGTGGATCGTGGTTCCACCCTCTAACGGCATGTTTTCAAGACGAAGTGTAAATATTCTAAAATTTGGTTCATGCTCTCAAATCTTGGATCCCGTGGCCACGTGGCTAGTTCCTACGAGCTACGTTGATCCCGTGGGAGGTGCTGGCGCCACTCACGGGGCCGTTTGGGAGGTGGTTCTTTGTTCCTCCCTCTTAGAGCATGTTTTCACGCCTAATTGTAAATATTATGAAATTTGGGTCGTTCTCTTAAACTGTAGGTCCTGTGGCCACGCGGTCGGTTCCTACAAGCTACATTGATCCCGTGTGTTGGCACCATTCACGGGGACAATGGGGGGTTATGGTTCCACCCTCTAACAACATGTTTTAAAGCGTCAATGTAGATATTCTGAAATTTGGGCCATGTGATAAGTCACGAATATTACATGTATTACCCGTTAACTTATGAATTTTTAGCCCCCTCGGGTACCGTAATTGCTATAATTATGCTCGTTAATAAAACAACCTCCATTTTATGCGCTAACATGTCATTTAACGTATTTTTGAGTGTTTGTAGGTGTTACGGTGCTTAGTGTGAAGTTTCGGCGTGTTCCGATAAAGTTTCATAAAAGTTTTCACGTTTAGGGGCATTTTTGTAATTTTACCCTTCGAAATTTTTGCTCAAAGTATTAACGGAAGCAGTATCTCTCGGGTCAATCTTTGTGTGGCCGTGAACGTGATCGAATCGGAGTCTGAACAAAGAAAACACGGGTCTTTAATCGGGGAAGAATTACAAGTTAATTAATTTATTATATATTAATACTAACAATTTGAATAATTCCCCTTGTGTACTTCTCTTCTAATTTCAATTTGCAGGCTTCAAACATAAACAGCGATTTTGGGAGATGGCTCGGCTTCGGCTCTGGTTTTGGTTTCATCCAAAATTAGAGCTTTTCGTCCCAAATTAGAGCTTGGGTCGCGTGTGGATATGGATGCGGGTCAAGTGGCTCGGGTTCTCGGGACCTTAGAGTACCCATTTTGGGCACTCCCAAGTTTTGGGCACAACAATGGTGGAACAAATGGGTCTCAGCATAACACACCATGGGTCTTAAGCTCTAATGGAAGCAAGATCTCGGGTTACACACCCATATGGTGTTACAGCTGCCATGTAACATCGTTGTCGAATCTCGGGTTTCCACACACATATACGCATATGGCAGGTCACGGCCATGGCTATGCAGCATGACGGTCTCGGCCAAGGTGGATTATTATCAATTTATGGGTCTTGGATTGGGCATTGTAGTAGCAACTGGGTATTGCCATGACAGGTCCTACATAGGGGGTTTTGGCACAAAAATGAAGCATACGAAATGGCCATTAAAAACATTGCGGTCCTTATTCATTTTTGGAGTTAGGATTTGCAGAAAGGCGAGGAATTCGAAAGTATCACGTGTGAATCGATTTGCACCTTTACGAATCGATTCGGCAAACAAGCAGTGCTCAGGTCTCCCAGCACCGAATCGACTCGGACACCTCCGAATCGATTCGGTCCCCTGTTTTCAAATTTCATTTTTTACAAGTTTGCCATTTTGCCTTTTGTATATATAACATTTTCTCTCATTTTGAGGAAATATCTCTCTTTTTAATTAGTTTAGGGTTAGGGTTTTGAGAGATCATTTTCTCTCTCATTTGGGTTTGCCTCATTTGTGGATTGTAAGTGTACTATTCATTACCCCTAGCAATTAATTTAGTTGTAATTCCTTATTTTCTTACTTTGCCCTTTATTTACAAGCTTTCTAGTGTAGACTTCTTGTTTTTTATTTATTTCTTGCCTAGTTTAATTGGTGTAGTTAATTTATTTCTTGCTTTAATTTATTAATTAGTGCTTATTTACTTAACCATGTGTATTGATTAGTTAATTAGGGTTTGGTTCGTGTGTCTGCCATTGATGGGCGTCGAGCTCCGAAAATTAGGTTTTGTCTAAAATCGCATTTAATTGAAACCTCGCGTATTAAAATTGATTTACTATGCATTTAACTTTCTTTGTCACGCAACGTTAGTGTTTATAGCGATAACCCGATTTTAGTCCGCGTGTGACCATTTTGAATTAAATATTTTATCTCGCAACTTTGAGTTATATTTCTTCTTACATGATGTTTATGATTAACTAAAAATGCTCGATTAAATATTTTTGAATAAAATTTTTAATTATTAGTTGTTTATCCCATGAAGGGGACGCGATCCCGACTCTCGTTTTATTAATATTGTTTAGATTTAACAATTTCTTATTTTTCTTTTTTACCATAATCAACCTATCACCTTTTACACTTTTATTCTTGAAATAAGAAATCGATTAAAATCTATACAACATTCCATATGGATTCGATCCCTACTTGCTGATACACTTCCATTGGTGTACCGAGTTGTGGTATTTATTTTGTTTAGGGCGTAAACACCCAACGACGTGTTTTAAATATACGGTTTATGCCTCATCAAAAATGGCGCCATTGTCAGGGAGTGTTGAGTTTTAGATTGTAATTATTTTATTATTTCGTAGTATTTTTTCTTTTGTATTTGAATTCCTTGTTTTAACCCTTTTTTGTAGTATTTGCACATTTGAGCGCTAAGAAACTTTGACTCTTGGTTGCGCACTTTTCGGTTTGGATTCTCCATCTACGAATAATTAGGTAACCATGTCTTATTTTTATAGTTTATTCAGTCATTCTAATGATTCTCACTTTGGGGATTATTTTCAAGTTTTCAATTTTCAAGAATTTCTTAAGATTGAAAGGCTTGAAAACATTTATCGGTATAAAAATCATTTTTGGGAGCTTGAGTTGGATGTGTTATTCGAATCCAACGGCGATTTTTATTCCGATACTTATGAATTTGAAGATGAGTTTCAACCAAATGAGGAATCCGAGGTTCTAGAGCCAAGGAATCATACTTTGGATGAAACCTTTCTTCTTTTCAACCAAAGTGTGGATAACATTATTGGTGCTAGATTGAGACTCGATGCACTTTGCAACGAAATTGACTCTTTTGCAGAAATCAACGGGGAGATGGACACTTCTGCTTCACCTCAAAATTTTAAAGAGAATTTCATTGAAAGTGAATCTTTCTCCCCCAAAATTCAATCTCCTTCCGACTATGAGTTGATTGAGATTGAATTTGGTTCATTACCATTAAGTTTTCCATTTTTGAATCATAAGAGGTACCGATTGATTCCTATAAGTCGGTAGAATTTTTTGAAACTTCTAAATCTTTTGCCAATGAGGACTCTTTGCCGGACTTATTTACCAAGATGGATTGTATCCCCATGTGTGCACCACCTCCCATTCCAATTGAAAATCCTTTGGGAGGTGAATCGATTTACCTTGGACATGTAAATGCCTTAAAGGCCTAGTGTGATACTGATTCAAATCAACTCGCAAAATTCTAATCACAAACTTATTTACTTAGTGTCAATTTTAGATTCAAATTAACTCAGTCCACAAACTCAAATATCTACATGCGTGCAGGTGTCAGACCAACATAAATAAAATATGCGACACATAATTCAAGAAAAATCCCCGAAGGGAAAATTCTTTTTATTTCACTATAATTGCAAATTGCAACTTATACGGTTATAATGAAATACAGTTGTTTAACATACGAATACTCGCAGGCATCGGTCGGCGTCGTCAATAATGAATTACGCACAGTAATCCACAAGAATCGCAGTCCTATCTTCAGCCCAGGAATACTACAGCACTCCCTATGAACCGTAGCACTCTCAAGTTTTATCGCATTTGGTTCATTGTATAGACATAAATGAGATGGAAACACTCAATCAACATGTGATAGACAAGCACAAATATCAAACATATCAGTGCATGTGTGCAATAAAGGACAAATGAGTCAAACATGTAGGTAGCAATACTATATCATCTCAAAGACTCCAAACTTTGTAAAACACATGAATGACACAACATATTATCTCAAAACATTATCAAACAGTCACATGGATATGGAATAAAGTTGTGACTCAGTCATCCTAAGTGTCTATCCATAAACGGTGTAAAACAAAATACAAAACTCTTTTTGGATTTTTCAAAAAAATTATAAAAATAAATTCTTTTTGTATTTTTCAAAATATTTCAAAAACAAAATCTTTTTGGGTTTTCGAAAAATATATCCAATTGGAAAATATAAATACAAAAATGACACATACTAGCAATAGGCAAAAATGTCATCATGAAAATCATCCTATCCTAGAAAATAGTCTAAACCTCATCCATTAGGTGCGGAGGAGTTTTCCAAATATGGTGACATCTTTTGAAACAACTCTATCAAATCATGTGAAGTCTTGACTAAAATCTTTACTTGCTCCCAAATATTTACAAAGTCTCGATCATTATATTCAAGAAAAGTATCATGAGCGGGTGCATGTGTGCGAACATGTGTACAAGCAAAACGTGACACATAACCCAACTTAAAATAAAACTCCCTAAGGTGTCCTCTCGTTTTGCAATGGGAGCAAACATAAACAAGACTAGGTACACCTCTCTCAAAAACTTTAGGGCGTGCTCTCCTAATGGGTATGGGACACCTAGATGGGTCGGGTCGAGAGTCATGTGGATCTAACACTAAAGTAGGAATCGGCTCGGGTGCAACAAAAGAAGTGGATGCATCATCATGACTTATTCCTATACTCTCACCGCTACCCAAAATAGGATTGAGAACCATCTTTTTAACCTTCTTAGATGCATTCTCTAAAGGGACTTTGACCTCTCGGGGCCGTTAATATCACTCTCGAGTTGGGATACACGTGTCATCAAACTAGACAACGTGTCGATCAAGTCACACTTTCCCTCCTTAAACATTCTTTCTCTCTCTCCAAACCTAAAACCCGACGACCTAAACCCCTATTATACTTCTCTGTTTTCAAGGTCTCGATGTACAAATCCCTAAAAGATTTTTCGAGATCACTTTCATCTACACTCTCAAACTCGCTCTCACCTCCACTATAAACACTCTACTCATCATCATCGTTCTCGTGACTGGCTAAAAAGGCAAAAAACTTTCCATGTGAAGACTCATCCTCGAAATTTTTTACATCTTCCTTACTATCACTATCACTAAGGGTGGCTGGCATTGCAACTTTCTTACCTTCTCTCCTAAGTCTAGTGGGACACTCAAACGACTTATGCCCTTTGCCCTCACACTCAAAACATGTCACTTTTTCAAAATTTTCTTCACCCACTTTCTCTTTCTCACCGCTTTCTTTGGCCTTGTCTTTCTTTTTGTTTTTCTCCAAAAACTTTTTATTGGAACAATTTTCTTTTCAAAATCGGAGAAACTTTTTGAAATACTTTGCAAGTAGGGCCATGTAAAAATCAGACTCGTCCTCAGACTCGGACTCACAGAAACTCACTTTCTTTTCCTATCACTCGTGGACACTTCCTTTCCCTCCCTAGTTTGGGCTTTAAGTGCTATCCATCTATTCTTAGGTTTAACAGTGTAAGGGAACATGTCAATTTCGTACGTCTGGAGGTCTCCTACCAACTCTTCTAGTTTTAGACGATTCAAATTTTCTAAGGTATTTAAAACAGTCACTTTTAAGATAAAATGTTTAGGTAGTGATCTTAAGATCTTTTTGACCACTTGTGCATCAGGTACAAGCTAACCAAGGTTAAAAGAAAACTAGTGTTGACAATATCAGACAAACGTGCCTAAAACTCATCAAAACACTCAGTATCTAACATAGTGATCGTCTCAAATTGAATAGCCAAATTTAAAATTTTAGACTCTTTGACCGCGTTAGTGCCTTTATGGGTGAGTTGAAAAATATCCCACTCTTCTTTAGACATGCTGCACGTCATAATACGTCGAAATCTGCCAGGGGTGATGTGTTTAGAAATTGCACTAAGCCCTCATAAATTGTAAGTGCCCCACCTAAACTCTTCCTCAGTCCAGTCTGACACATGTTTTAAATTAGTGGCATTATTTGCGATGACAGTGGGAGGAGTCCAGCCTCGTTCACAAAGTAACCAAACCCTTTCATCGATTGCATTCAAATGGGATTTCATTCGGACTTTCCAGTAGGCATAATTAGACCCGTCAAAAATTGGCACCCAATTATATAAGTTTTCGTTTGGAAACATTGCAACAAATTTTTTCAAAAAAATCAATATTACACAAATTTTGCGAAAAAATAGGAATACGCAATAAATTAGCGCAACCTGCTGTGATACCAATCTGTAAATGCCTTAAAGGCCTAGTGTGATACTGATTCAAATCAACTCCCAAAATTCCAATCACAAACTTATTTAATTAGTGTCAATTTTAGAATCAAATTAATTCAGTTCACAAACTCAAATTTCTACGTGCGTGCATGTGTCAAACCAACATAAATAAAATATGCGACACAGAATTCAGGAAAAGTCCTCAAAGGGCAAAACCTTTTTATTTCACTATAATTATAAATCGCAACTTACACGGTTAGAATGAAATACAGTTGTTTGAAACAAGAATACCTGCAGGCATTTGTCAGCATCATCAGCAATGAATTTTGCGCAGCAATACACAAGAACCGCAGTCCTATCTTCAACCCAGGAATACCGCAACACTCCTTATGAACCGCCGTCCAAATCAGCAAAGATCCACACGCAACGAACCTCAATGACACACAACCATATGATGTATAAAATCTATCCACAAATGTATGAAAACCTGCAAGATTGTGTTCTAGGGTTCCAAAAGATTCACAAAAGTATATCGGAATTTTAGTGAATCAAAACTGAGTTTTCGGACTCAATAAAAATATGAAGACTTGTTGAGTATGGACTCTCAAAAACATCTCTCAAAGTCTTAAACAAATACACCATTGAAATAGGTATATATATAGTTTTCTAGAATATCTGAGGCGGTGGATTTTTCTGAGGACGTAGGATCGTTCCGGAAAGGATTACCGGATCAGTTCATTTTTGGTCATTATCAGATCGGTTTGGTCTATAGGCTTTTCCTGTATAAAAAACGCATCCGGATCGGTTTGTTTTCTTCTTTTCACTGATCGGTCCGGTATATAAAAAAATTATTTCTTCTCCCTTTTTTTTGTTTAAAATACTTACTTGGTTTTATAAAAACATTCTAATTAAAACTTCCCAATTGTAAAATGAATATTTTAAAGAACTTAAAACCCAACCTTACCAAAGTTATCTTGTTAAGGCTTTGATGAAGATTTCTTGATATTCAGATCCATCTTGATGCGTGTATGATCTTGAACATTCCTTTGATGGTTGTAGCAGTATACGACATACTAACATGATGATTTGATGGAGTTATTTTTAGTCAAGACTTCACATGATTTGATGGAGTTGTTTCAACAGATGTCATCATCTTTGGAAAACTCCTCCGCACCTAATGGATGAGGTTTAGACTGTTTGCTAGCATAGGATGATTTCTATGACGACATTTTTGCCTATTGCTAGTATGTATCATTTTTTTATTTATATTTTCCATTTGGATATATTTTTCGAAAACCCAAAAACATTTTGTTTTTAAAATATTTTGAAAAATACAAAAAGATTTTATTTTTATAAAATTTTTAAAAAATCTAAAAAGAGTTTTGTATTTTGTTTTACACCGTTTATGGATAGACACTTAGGATGACCGAGTCACAACTTCATTCCATATCCATGTGACTGTTTGATAGTGTTTTGAGACAATATGTTATATCATTCATTTGCTTTACAAAGTTTGGAGTCTTTGAGATGATATAGTGTTGCTACCCTATATCATCGACTCATTTATCCTTTATTGCACACATGCACGGATTTGTTTGACGTTTCTGCTTGTCTATCACATGTTGGTTAAGTGTTTCCATCTCAATTTTGTCTATACAATGAACCAAATAAGATAAAACATGACAAAAAGTAGCACATGATATAAACCATTTGTGAGTTTGTATGAAAAACAGAAAATGGCTGCGAAAGAAATTTCATTTTTTCCTTTGCGATAAAGCCACCATTTATAAAGGACCTAAAAAGTGAGGAATTATAAATTATCTGGGGTCCAATGAGGTTCAAAAGAGACCAAAAAAATTTAAAGGAAATAAAAAAATAATTATGCCAAAAATGGGCCAATAGGATTTAGTTTCATCAACTCATAAGAAAAATAAAAGGCATTATCATTTAATGAGGGAGTTTTTATGGAATTTATAACGGTTTGCACGTCCTTGAAAGTCATGAAAAAGAATTACAATGTTTTGGATGTTATTGGTGTGTAAATCATTTATACTTTGATTTATTGATATGATTAAGATGATGTCATCTAAATTCAACATCTTTTACACCTAAGGAATATTTTTTATGTTCATTCGTTAGGAGTACACTTATGCATCTTGCACACATGTCATGATCGAGTCGATTTGCCTATCGAATTTGTTCACACCATTTTTCTCATGTCTACTTACACGACCCCAAGTGTACCTCTCTCCCTTATTATCCAAACCCCTCACTGCCCCCAAAATTTTCAAATTGGCGATGGTTCACTTTTTCCACCACACACATGCCTTTCGTTGCTCAAACTGAATTCTTATTTCTCGGGAGGCATGCTTTCTAGGAAGGGTCCACTGTGGATATTTCAAAGTCAAACCATATTTTGGGTGGATCCTCAATTATTTAGACTTCTAGTGTATAGTTAGTGTAAAGTTCAAACAGTAGGTTGTAAATAGTTAGTTTTTATTCTTTCTTTCTTTAGTTTTTCTTTCCTTTTAGCTTAGTCTAGTGTAATTAGTTAAAATTTTTGTCATTTCTTTCCATTATGCTCGGTACTAACTTGTTTTGTAGATTCAATGAACTCATACTTTTCGGGGATTGCTCCAGTTTGGGTAATATCTTTCTTTTCCTATCTTTATATTGTGTTCTTAATGTGTATTGAGGACAATGCAACATTTAAGTTAGGGGGTATGGGATATTCTATCCATTTCTTTTTTTTTTTGTCCATTGACTTGATCACATGTTAGTTACAAAGCATGCTTTTTGTTAAAAATTGAAAAAAAAAAATCAAAAATGTTTTTTTCTTTTTTCTCTTATGTTGGGAATTTTGCCTTGTTTCCCATGATAAATTTCAATAATTGCCCCATCCATTAACATTCAATGATGCATATTCTCGATTTTAGAAGTTATTAGACTTTAGTCCTCAAATCATTGATATTATGAATAACTTCATGAATTAAACATTATCCCATGAGAACATGCATTTATCTTGTTTTATTGATTTGGTTTAAGATTTTTATAACTCGAAAATCTTTTGTTGCATTGTATATACTTACATCGAGTGAGATTTGGGCTTTTTCTTCATTTGTGAGTGTTATACACTACTCTTTCCTCATTGAAAATGTTGATTTCGTCGGTAATCTCACTATTCTTTCATTTGCTCGTTCATTAATTGAGTTCATTCATGAAATGTGTTACTTGAGCATGATTTTTAAAATTTATTTTGACTCGAGAATTGTGAAAATTTTAGGAAATTATCATAGGCCATCTTTGTTATATCACCCATATTATCCTTGACCTCACTTATATCTTTCCCTGGTCAACCCTTTTTAGACTAAATATAGCCTTTCGTTTCATTACCCAGAATCCCATAACCAACTCCACATTAGAGTTATAAATTATATATATTACTTTTCATACCTTTGTTTGGAATGATACTTGGGATTGGATGATGTTATTGTATTGTGGTTGAAATTTAAGCATGTGAGAGTGAAAAAAGTGAAGAAAAAAGTGAAAGTGAAAAATAAAAGAAAAAAGTGAAAAAGCAAAAGAAAAACATGAGAAAATGAAGAAAAGAAAAAGAAAGATAAAGTTTGTATATGTTGTATATAGTGTTCAATAAGCTTTGATTACTCTCCTATTGTCATATTTAATGCTTGTTATGGAAATAGTTTTCCAATTTTGAAATTTTTCGCAAGTTTTCGTTATCCCAATTTTTTCATCCCAAAACACTTTGAATCCGTATATATTTCCTTCATTTCATAACTCGAGCCTAGCCTACATTACAACCCTATAAAGTCCTATGTGATCCTAGGGCTAATTTAATTTAAAAGTTTAAATAGTTTTAATAATTTGTGAAAATACATTTTTCCTCCTTTAATGAGTGGTATCTTTCATTGAGATTACAAGTTTTCATTTTATATATAGCGTTCTTCATTTGTGATGTGTGCGCAACCTCGTTTCCATTTACATTTACTCTTTACACCTGCATGTCCTGTGTGTTATCTCCATTTTCGTAGTGATTTCATTTATTGAGAGTAATGCCCGGTGAGGATTGATTTATGCATGCTATAATGCTTATTCGGTTTATTTAAGTTTTGGCCAAATCTTGCCTCCCTCCCACTTTTAAGGATTCAATTAAATGAAGTTCGTTCTATAATGTTAATAACAACGGACTTTTGTTTGAATTTCTTCGATATGCTAATAACGTGTTTAAAATCTTTTCCGTTGTTGTTGAGTTTGTGACATGTTGATTGGGCATATTTTGAGAAAATCGTATGATGTTTGTGGGTTTCATGCCTGAAAACCTCACGAGACGACACTCATCCACTAGGGTAACCAAGGGGGTTAACGGCTTATTGCATACGCTAAATGCAATCGTTGACCCGCGAAAGTAGCTTCTATCTCTTTTGTATATATCTCCTGTTTTTCCGTTTTCTTATAGTTCTATTTGCTTTGAACTTCATTGCTACGGAGTAGCAATGTCTAAATTAGGGGGTGTGATAAGTTTATGGAACGCGAGGCCCCCAGTTTTAAAATCTTTGTACTTCAAAAAGAGTAATTTCCTTTTATAGATATGCGGAAGCGTGAGATGGTTCAATTAAACAATAAATTTTAATTTACTTCTCAAATTAAAATCCAACAAAGTGAAATAAGATGAAACACACACACAATTTAAATTTCACTTAAACCAATTAATTTAACCCAAGTCCTAGAAATTTGCCTAAATCATATTTTCAATATTTTCGAATTAGGCCAAACCAAATTTTATCAAATTAAATTAAATGACGTGAATTAAATTAACATTTACCCAATTAATTAGTTAGCACAAAATTAAACAAGTAGTGATTAAACCAAATTTTATCTTTTTACCTAAGCATGCGTTCTAGGTGAGTTTTACAAAAGATAAAATAAATAATTAATTCACTACGCCGCGATGTACGAGGAAAAACCCACAGCGGGAAAAAACCTCGGACTGTCTTAGCCTCAAATCCACTAAGTACGGCTTTATAAATACAAGACAGTAAGAATTACAACACTCGACTTGACTCCGTCCAAGCCCCAACGCTTCTTCTTGTACACACCTCTTCCTAGCGAATAACCACGGAGCTCCACCACTGTCTCGAAATCCACCGATCGGACTTTTTCTGGTCACCGTCACCCAAACAAGGAGCCTTTATCCAAGTGGCTAAGTCAATGCAAACTTCTTCTTCTTTGTGGGATGTAGAAGCAAACCCAAATGAACTCTTAAATATGTAGAGTAAATCGGTGCCAAATACTCCAAGCAATGTATATATTTATAAAGGAACCTGGATAAACAAACTTTGGGTGTGAAACAAGTGTTTAAAAGATTTTTCTTGAAAAACAACAACACTTAAACAATGAACTTTTCCTTTTGGAATTATGCTCTCAAACTCTCTCTTGGAGGTTGTAGGATGTGAAAAAGTTAAGTTAAAAAACTTGGTTCCCATACTTACATATTCAGGTAAAAATTTAGTGGGAAAAGAAGTGGGAAAGTGGGAAAAAACTGCTCAAAACATCCAATTAACTGTTCCCGCCAAAATTCGTTCGAACGAGCCTTCTAATGAAGTTCCAGTGTGAACTCGTTAGAAATCTCATTGAAAATCTCGTTCGAACATCATTTTCGTTCGAACGATATTCCAGTGGCCAATGTGGGAACTCCTTGGCAAACTCGTTCGAAAGACATTATTGTTCGAACGACAAACTCGTTCGAACGATAATTCGAACGAACTTTCAGAAAGTTAAAAAATTTAGTTTTAGCCCAGAAACTTTATATACTTTATTTTAAAGTTTTAATAAAATCTTTCCGAAAATAAATAACAGTTTAAAATAAAAGTTCACCTAATAAAAATGTTCCAAGCTCCTATATATATATATTAAAATGCATTCATACCTTAGGAGTAAACGGAACATTGTTGATGACGTAGAAACTAGGCACAATAAACTCGACATTTGATGAAGCTTTAATATCTTGGCCGCTACGTCTTAAACTTTAGTATGTCATAGGCTTGAAGGATGATCAATAACTCTATCCTATGACTCAAACGTTTTTGTCCGGAATTGAGCCAAAACTACAAAGGACTCAATTGGAAATTTGTGTCCTTACAAATCTCCCCCTTGGCTATTTCGGGACAAAAACCAACAAAAATACTAAAGGGTCGTCAAGCTCTACTAGACATAATAAAATGTCCCACCCAAAATAAAATTACAATTCTTGTCTCAAACAACCCAAGGCTCAAAATCTTTGCCGGTGAAAGTTGCCACTTAGAATATAATTCTGGTGAAAGTTGCCACTTAGAATATAATTCCCGCACACTTAAGCAAACACATTAAACGCATAGGGAATATCAAAATACTAAATGCAATTGAAATTACTCTCCCTAAATTAATTCTCCCCTTTATCAAATAAATGACCTACTTAGAAAGACGTCTCCCCCTAAGAAAAATCTCTCCCAAACTAAGATACGATAATAATAGGAATAGATACCATCTCTCCCCCTATCATTCTCCCCCTTTTTGTTCAGGAATAGACAAAGGCTAAAGAATTAAAAATTAACTTATCTCCCCCAATAAAAGCATAAACACCCCTTAAACTAAACAAGGGATACATAGAATGGGATAACAAGCTAAACGTGCAAATGTGCATAAAGTGATGAGAACATTAAAGCACATAGGCAACACAATCATATCTAATCCATACAAATGAACACCGACTATGATGCGAAAACAAATGATACCAAATTGACAAATAAGATACTAAGCTTGTGATATAAAATAAAATACGCAACAAACAAGGTACCAATTATGAATTGAAGCATAAATGGACTAGCTAAACATGGCAAAGACTTAAACAAAATGTAATATATATATATATATGTATATGTATACACAATAGATACAAGCTAAGTATAAGTACACACATATAGATATAAACACCAAAATGACACAAAATTAAATAACATAAGTTTTCCACACTCTTATAGCATAAATGTGTCATATGGAAACGGAAGTGTTGGGGTGTGAACAAGATACCAATGAATTAAAACCCAATCACTTAAACGTGCTCACGTAGTTCGCATTTGATTGCATAACTTTATCAACTAGAATTTAGCCTTTATGTGACAGGATAAAGTAAACCAGTGAACAAACAAACACAATGCATACAAGCCTAGCATGTTGATGATTCTACAAACCAATAGAGTCATGACATTGAAAGCGTAACTAGGATAAATGGACATTGTGCAAACCATTGATATATCATCCAAACTCCCTCAATAAGCATATATATTATTCTTTTGAATGAATAAATCAACTAAACAAATTAGGCCTTGGCAAACTATTTTTCTTTTTAATGTCGTATTTTATTTTAGCCCTTTGGACCACGTATTTCTTTTAGGTCCAATCCAAACGGTGGCTTACTATTAGCAAAGGATAATAAATCCTTTCGGAGCCCTTCCCCGTGCACATTTATATTTATTATTTTTTTACACATGCAACGAATTTTGACATGCACTAATCCTCCTAGGTCACAAATATGTAGATGACAAGATTGGTAGGAGAACACCTCACAAAGCTCAAATATAACATGTGACGTTAAGGTTCAAAAAGCTCGTGCATGTATGTAAAGGCATATAAAAGTGAATCCATTAGGAAAGTCAAAATTAAGCTACTCCATGTAAGCATGATAAAGAACATTTTAAGGATTAAAATTCTAACCAAAAGTTCTAGTCATATGGAAGCGAAATGAGGATTCAAACACAAACATATGCCACAAAATGTGTGTAAAACCAAAATACACACAAAATAAAATCTTTTTAAGTTTTTGAAATTTTTAACAAAAAATAAAAATATATACTCAAAAGACAAATAAAGATCATTTGAATTTTTCATTAAGCTTAACTTAGCAAGAGATAAAAACCCAAATGATAAACAAAAATATTTTTGTGTTTTTCATTTAATGCAAACAAAATAGATATAATACAAAAGATAAACAAAAATAATAATTCTAGCATGTGATTAAGCATGGAGAATATACTAGAAAATGACTAAACATGCATACACCGAGCAATGATATATAAAATGAAGCACAAAAAGCTAGAGTATACAAACAAACCTAACACATTTAACCTTTAGATTTTGCAAGGGAGGTTTCATATGAAAACAAATGAAAATCAACAAATCTAATATCTAGCGCGTCTAAGAGTGATTTTCGAACCCATATAGATGTATATTTAAAATGGTGGGATTTGGAAATTAATGAAAGGCTAGACATAGACTTCCTAGGACTTCTTTTAAGATTAAAACAAATTGACATAAGGTGACCTTTCCTACCACAATGCAAGCATGTGAAAACACGAGGAATGATGCCTACGGTGTGATATTTTCTAAAGTCCTTGGATAAAGTCGACCCTCTAAAACAAAAAATAGTTTTAGCTTTAGCAACGGAAGCATTTGAACTAGATGAGCTAGAACCATCACAACTACTACTCGAGTCTTGTAAGTCATTTTTCATTTTTAAAATATCGGACTCAAGTAATAAATTAGACTCCTCAATTTTACGGGACTCCTTCTTTAAATTTTCTATAACTCCTAGAAGGTTATTACGCTCCCCCTCAATGTGAGCAAACTTGCCCCTAAGAGTCTTTTCTCGACTATCACTCTCTTTCTTGGACATTTCTAAAATATTATAATTGTAATTTATGTCCATAAGCTTTTCACGAAAAATATCTTTTTGAATTAGGGAGATTTGCAAAAATTCAACTTTAGTTTTAAAACAAGAACTTTCATTTTCAAGAAATTTAATTCTTTTTGCAAATCTCAAATTTAATTCTCTTAATTTTTCATTACACTTATTAAGCTCATTAAATTCCTCTCGAATAGCAAAAATTTTATTATCATTAGAAATGGACAAATTAGCATTAAGGCGTCCCAACGAGAGATACAAAAAAATTGAGAGTGAGTAAAAAGAATTAAACCACTTAAAAATACAAGGAGCACAAAAATTGTAAAAGCTGAAAAACGGATCTTTGATGCGATAAATTAGCGCTCCGGTTCTGATACCAACTTGATGGAATGCGGGGGCCCCAATTAAAATCTTTGTACTTCAAAAAGAGTAATTTCCTTTTATAGATATGCGGAAGCGTGAGATGGTTCAATTAAACAACAAATTTTAATTTACTTCTCAAATTAAAATCCAACAAAGTAGAATAAGATGAAACACACACACAATTTAAATTTCACTTAAACCAATTAATTTAACCCAAGTCCTATAAATTTGCCTAAGTCATATGTTCAATATTTCCAAATTAGGTCAAACCAAATTTTATCAAATTAAATTAAATGACTTGAATTAAATTAACATTTACCCAATTAATTAGTTAGCACCAAATGAAACAAGTAATGATTAAATCAAATTTTATCTTTTTACCTAAGCATGCGTTCTAGGTGAGTTTTTCAAAAGACAAAATAAACAATTAATCCACTACGCCGCGATGTATGAGGAAAAACCCACAACGGGAAAAAACCTCAGACGACCCTAGCCTCAAATCCACTAAGTACGGTTTTATAAATACAAGACAGTAAGACTTACAACACTCGACTTGACTCCGTCCAAGCCTCGACGCTTCTTCTTGTACACACCTCTTCCTAGCGAATAACCACGGAGCTCCACCACGGTCTCGAAATCCACCGATCGGACTTTTTCTGGTCACCGTCACCCAAACAAGGAGCCTTTCTCCAAGTGGGTAAGTCAACGCAAACTTCTTCTTCTTTGCGGGATGTAGAAGCAAACCCAAATGAAATCTTCAATATGTAGAGTAAATCGGTGCCAAATGCTCCAAGAAATGTATATATATATATAAAGGAACTTGGATAAACAAACTCTGGGTGTGAAACAAGTGTTTAAAAGATTTTTCTTGAAAAACAACAACACTTAAACAATGAACTTTTTCCTTTGGGAATTATTCTCTCAAACTCTCTCTTGGAGGTTGTAGGATGTGAAAAAGTTAAGTTAAAAAATTGGTTCCCGCACTTACATATTCAGGTAAAAAGTTAGTGGTAAAAAAAGTGAGAAAGTGTGGAAAAACTGCTCAAAACTGCCAATTAACTGTTCTCGCCAAAACTCGTTCAAACAACATTTTCATTCGAACGAAGTCTCATTCGAACGAGCCTTCTAACGAAGTTCCAATGTGAACTCGTAAGAAATCTCGTTGGAAATATCGTTCGAACATCATTTTCGTCCGAACGACACTTCGAACGACATTCCAGTGGCCAATGTGGGAACTCGTTCGAACGACATTATTGTTTGAACAATAAACTCGTTCGAGCGACAATTCAAACGAACTTTCAGAAAGTTAAAAATTTTAGTTTTAGCCCAGAAACTTTATATACTTTATTTTAAAGTTTTAATAAAATCTTTCTGAAAATAAACAACAGTTTAAAATAAAAGTTCACCCAATAAAAATGTTCCAAGCTCCTATATATATATATATATTAAAATGCATTCATACCTTAGGAGTAAACGGAACATTGTTGATGAAGTAGAAACTAGGCACAATAAACTCGGCATTTGATGAAGTTTTAATATCTTGGCCGCTACGTCTTCAACTTTAGTATGCCATAGGCTTGAAGGATGATCAATAACTCTATCCTATGACTCAAACATTTTTGTCCGAAATTGAGCTAAAACTATAAAGGACTCAATTGGAAATTTGTGTCCTTACATAAGTCACGAATATTGCATTTATTACCCGTTAACTTATACATTTTTAGCCCCCTCGGGTACCGTAATTGCTATAATTATGCTCGTTAATAAAAAAAACTCCGTCTTATGCGCTAACATGTTATTTGAGGTATTATTGAGTATCGGTAGGTGTTATGATGCTTAGTGTTAAGTTTCATCGCGTTCCAGTAAAGTTTTGTAAAAGTTTGCACGTTCAGGAGAACTTTCGTAATTTCACACTTCGGGATTTTTGCTCAAAGTATTCACGAAAGTTGTAAATCTCGGGTCAAGCTTCACGTGGCCGCAAACGGTGCTCAAATCGGAGTTCTAACGAAGAAAACACGGGTCTTTAATCGGGGAAGAATTATAAGTTAATTAATTTATTATATATTAATACTAACAATTCGAATAATTCACCTTGTGTCCTTCTCTTCTAATTTCAATTTGCAGGCTTAAAATACAAATGGCGATTTGGGGAGATGGCTCGAGTTTGTATAGAATTTTGGTTTCGTCTGAAATTAGAGCTTTTTTATCCGAAATTGGAGCTTGGGTCACGCGTGGATATGGATGCAGATCAAGTGGCTCGAGTTCTCGGGATCTTGGAGTACCCATTTTAGGCACTTCCAAGTTTTGGGCACAACAATGGTGGAACAAATGGGTCTAGGCATAACACACCATGGGTCTTAAGCTCTAATGGCAGTACGATCTCGGGTTACACACCCATTTGGTGTTTCATCAGCCACACAACATCGCTGATGGGTCTCGGGTTTCCACACACACATACGCATAAAGCAAGTCTTGGTTGTGGCTACGTAGCATGGTGGTCTCGGTCAAGGTGGATTATTACTAATTTGTGGGTCTTGGATTGGGCATTGCAGTAGCAACTGGGTATTGCCATGACAGGTCCTACATGGTGGGTTTTGGCACAAAAATCCAGCATACGAAATGTCCATTAAAAACATTACGGACCTTATTCATTTTTGGAGTTGGGATTTGCATAAAGGGGAGGTATTCAAAGTAACAGGTGCGAATCGATTCGCACCTTTGCGATTCGATTCGGCAATCAAGTAGTGCTCAGGTCTCCCAGCACCGAATCGATTCGGTCCCCTGTTTTCAGAGTACATTTTTTTACTAGTTTACCATTTTGCCTTTTGTATATATAAAACTTTCTCTCATTTTGATAAAATATCTCCCTTTTTAATTAGTTTAGGGTTAGAGTTTTGAGAGCTCATTTTGTCTCTCATTTGGGTTTACCTCATTTGGGGATTGTAAGTGCACAATTCATTACCCCTACCAATTAATTTAGTTGTAATTCCTAATTTTCTTGCTTTGTCATTTATTTACAAGCTTTCTTGTGTAGATTTCTTGCTTTGTATTTATTTCTTGCCTAATTTAATTTACGTAGTTAATTTATTTCTTGATTTAATTTATTAATTAGTTGCTTATTTACTTAACCATATGTATTGAGTATTTAAATAGGGTTTGGGTCATGTGTCCGCCATTGATAGGCGTCGAGCTCCAAAAATTAGGTTTTGTGTAAAATCGCATTTAATTGAAACCTCGCGTATTAAATTGATTTATTATGCATTTAACTTTCTTTGTCACTCAACGTTAGTGTTTATAGCGATAACCTGATTTTAATCTGCATGTGACCATTTTGAATTAAATGTTTTGTCTCACAACTTTGAGTTAAATTTCTTCTTGCGTTATGTTTATGATTAATTAAAAATGCTCGGTTAAGTGTTTTTGAACCAAAATTTTAACTATCAGTTGTTTATCCCATGGCGGGGACACGATCCCAACTCTCGTTTTATGAATATTGTTTAGAGTTAACAACTTCTTTTTTTTCCTTTTTACCAAAATCAACCTATCACCTTTTATACTTTTATTCTTGAAATAATAAATCGATTAAAATCTGTACGAAATACCCTGTGGATTCGATCCCTACTTGCTGCTACATTTCCATTAGTGTACCAAGTTGTGGTATGTAACACCCCGCCCGCCCGGGGAGAGAGAACGGAGCGCTAATGCGATAAAATAAATCCAAATCCACAAGTGACAAGGTATAGAGCATCTAAATAAACCCACAATAATATAAATCCACCAATCTCAATCTCTTTAATTACAACAAGTCTCTCGAATTAAAATTACAACTATCTAACTCGAATAAAAATACAAATCTCCAAAGCTCTATACATCAAAATAATACAAATCTTTTCCAAACAATCCTCGCTAAAATCAATATCCATAGCACCCCAAAATCCGTGTTAACCTGCCACTAAAAGAAAATATAGGGAAGTACACAATACGACAAGAAAGATGCTAAACAAATATATGTTAGCGGTGAATAAAATGTAACAACACGAGTACGAATATTCAAATCAAAATGCAAATCTCAAAGCATGTATCAATATAATTTCTCAACAACACTTTAACCGGGTCACCAAGCCTCACCACATCCGTATATGCTTTATCAAGCCATAGCCCGGGAAACAGGAATTTTGGCGGGTGCCCAACATCCGTGCCATATTAAAATCTCATGACAACGTGCTCATCAACGATATAATGATACCACATGAATCAAAATAATTTCAACAATTATTTTCCAGATTTCAATGAATTTATCAATTCAAATATGAGTTCAATTAAACAAGAATTCAAAGAGAATGACACTCGCGAGATTTAAGGAGCATATTGTGTAAAACCCCATACCTCAAACCATGATAAGAAACCAACGATCATATCCTCAAGATCAACACAAAAGATCTACAAAATCTTATCCAAGAACCTCCAACAAAATATCCCCAAGAACACCTTTAATCTAATATTTGAACTCACAAATAGCAAGGGCCAATGTGTATATAAAAAGAAGAGGAATATAAAATATATTTGCTGCCAAAATTTGTGCCAAAAGTAGGTTAAAAGGGTTGCCCACGACTTCCTTATATAATGCAACGAAATGAAGAGTTGGAATCCAAAAGACTCCTTTAAATAAGGCAAAGAAATGAAGAGTTGAAAGTCAAAACAACTCCAAGAGTTAAAAATATTTAAAAATCATTTTAAAATTCGTTTTAACTTCGATTTCAAAACCGTTTGAAATTCTCGCCTTTAAAAATAATAACCAACATATTTGAGCAATAAAAAATAATTTTATCAAAAACTTTATTTTCCTCCATTTTCCAAAAATTAATAAAAATAGCCCAAAATTACGCGGGTTGTTACATGGTATTTGTTTAGTTTACGGCGTAAATATCCAACGACGTGTTTTATATATAAAGTTTACGCCTCATCCTGCGCTCTCAAATCGTGGGTCCCGTGGCCACGCAGTCGGGTCTTAAGATCTATGTTGGTCACGTGGGAGGTGTTGGTGCCACTCACGGGTTCGTTTGCGAGGTGGTTCGTGGTTTTGCTCTTTAACGGCATGTTTTCAAGCCTAAGTGTAGATATTCTGAAATTTGGGTCAAACTCTCAAACCGTGGGTCCTATGGTCACACGGTTGGTTCTTACGAGCTATGTTGGTCCCGTTGGAGGTGTTGGCACCCCTCAGGGGGCCGTTTGGGGGGTGGTTCATGGTTCCGCCCTCTAACGGCATGTTTACAACCTTAAGTGTAAATATTCGAAAATATGGGCGGTGCTCTCAAACCGGTGGGCCCGTGGCCATACGATCGATTTGTACGAGATACGTTAGTCCCATGGGAGGTGTTGGTGCCACTCACGGCGTCGTTTGGGGGGTCGTGGTTCCGCTATCTAACGCATGTTCTTAAACCTATGTGTAGATATTTTAAAATTTGGGTCGTGCTCTGAAATCGTGGGTCTCGGGGCCACGCGGTCAGTTCTTATGAGCCACCTTGGTCCCGCTGGAGGCGTTAACATCGCTCATGGGGCCGTTTGGGGGGTGATTCGTGGTTTCGACCTCAACGATATGTTTTCAAACCTAAGTATATATTATGAAATTAGGGTCATGCTCTCAAATCGTGGGTCCTTGGCCACGCGATCAATTCCTACGATCTACGTCGGTCCCATGGGAGGTGTTGGCCCCACTCACGGGGCCGTTTGCGGGGGGTCGTGGTCCCGCCCTCTAACGGCATATTTTAAGCCTAAGTGTAGATATTCTTAAATTTGGATCGTGCGCTCAAACCGTGGGTCCCGAGGACACGCGATCGGTTCTTACGAGCTACGTTGGTCCCGTGGGAGGTGTTAGCACCCCTCACGGGGCCGTTTCTGGGGTGGTTTGTGGTTCCTCCCTCTAACAGCATGTTTTCAAACCTAAGTGTAGATATTTTGAAATTTCGATCATTCTCTCAAACAGTGGGTCCCAGGGCTACGCGATCAAATCCTATAAGCTACGTTGGTCCTACAGGAGGTGTTAGCATCGCTCACGGGGCCGTTTGTGGGGTGGTGCATGGTTCCTCCCTCTAATGGCATGTTTTCAAGGCTAAGTGTAAATATTCAAAAATTTGAGCAGTGCTCTTAAACCGGGGGTCCCATGTCCACGTGGTCAGTTCCTACGAGATACATTAGTCCCGTGGAAAGTGTTGGCACCACTCACGGGGCCATTTGGGGGTCATGGTTCCATCCTCTAAAGGCATGTTTTCAAGCCTAAGTGTAGATATTATGAAATTTGGGTTATGCTCTCAAACTGTGGGTCTCGTGACCATGCGTTCGGTTCCTACGACTACGTTGGTCCCATAGGAGGTGTTGGCACCGCTCACAGGGCCATTTGGGGGTGGTGCCTGGCTCCGACCTTTAATGGCATGTTTTCAAGTCTAAGTATAGACATTATGAGATTTGGGTCGTGCTCTAAAATAGTGGGTCCTGTGACCACGCGGTCGGTTCCTATGAGCTACGTTGATCCAGTGGGAGGTGTTGGCGCCGCTTATGGGGACATTTGGGGGTGGTTCGTGGTTCCTCCCTCTAACGGTATATTTTCAAGCCTAAATGTAGATATTCTAAAATTTGGGTCGTGCTCGCAAACTGGGGGTCCTATGGCCACGCGATCGGTTCCTACGAGATACGTTTGTCCCGTGGGAGGTGTTGTCGCCACTCACAGGGCCATTTGTGGGGTGGTTTATGGTTCCTCCCTCTAACGGCATGATTTCAAGCCTAAGTGTAGATATTCTAAAATTTGGGTCGGGCTCTCAAATCGGTGGTCTTGGGGCTACGCACTCAGTTTCTACGAGCTACATTGGTCCCATGGGAGGTCTTGATGCTGCTCACGGGGTCATTTGGGGGGTGGTCCGTGGTTTCGCCCTCTAATGGTATGTTTTAAAACCTAAGTGTAGATATTCTAAAATATGGGTCGTGCTCTCAAACCGGGTGTCCCGTTGCCACGCGCTGATTCTTACGAGATACATTGGTCCCGTGGGAGGTTTGGCATCGCTCATGGGGCCGTTTGGGGGGTGGTTCATGGTTTCTCTCTTCAACAGCATGTTTTACAAGCCAAAGTGTAAATATTCTAAAATTTGGATCGTGCTCTCAAATCGTGGGTCCCGGGGCCACGCGATCAGTTCCTATGAGCTACGTTGGGAGGCGTTAGCATCGTTCACGGGTCCGTTTGCAGGGTGGTTCATGGATTCAACCTATAACGAAATGTTTACAAGCCTAAGTGTAAAGATTTGTAAATTTGGGCGGTGTTCTCAAAATGGTGGGCCCTTGGCCATGCAGTCGATTCATACGAGATATATTAGTCCCATGGGAGGTATTGGCGCCACTCACGGCGCCGTTTGGGGGGTCGTGGTTCCGCTCTCTAACGCATGTTTTCAAACCTAAGTGTAGATATTTTAAAATTTGGGTCATGCTCTCAAATCGTGGGTTTTGGGGCCACGCAGTCAGTTCTTATGAGCTACGTTGGTCCCGCTGGAGGCGTTAACATCGCTCACGGGACCGTTTGGGGGGTGGTTTGTGGTTTCGCCCTCTAACGGTATGTTTTCAAGCCTAAGTGTTGATATTATGAAATTTGGGTCGTGCTATCAAATCGTGGGTCCCTTGGCCACGCGATCGGTTCCTAAGATCTACGTCGGTCCTATGGGAGGTTTTTGCACCGCTCACGGGGCCATTTGGGGGGTGGTTCGTGGTTCCTCCCTCTAATGGCATATTTTAAGCCTAAGTGTAGATATTCTAAAATTTGGATCGTGCGCTCAAACCGTGGGTTCCGAGGACACGCGATCGATTCTTACAAGCTATGTTGGTCCCGTGGGAGGTGTTGGCACCCCTCACGGGGCTGTTTGGGGGGTGGTTCATGGTTCCGGCCTCTAACGGCATGTTTTCATGCCTAAATATAGATATTCTGAAATTTGAGCCATGCTCTCAAACCGTGCGTCCCGTGGGCATGCGGTCGGTTCCTACGTAATACGTTGGTCTCGTGGGAGGTGTTGGTGCCACCAAGGGGCCGTTTGGGGGTGTTTTGTGGTTCTTCCTTATAACGGCATGATTTCAAGCTGAAGTGTAGATATTCTGAAATTTGTGTTGTGCTCTCAAATCGAGGATCCCGTGGCCACGCGGTCGGCTCTTACGAGCTACATTGGTTTAGTGGGAAGTGTTGGAGTCACTCACGGGTCCGTTTGGGTGGTGGTTCGTGGTTTCGTCCTATAACGGCATGTTTTTACGTCTAAGTATTGATATTCTGAAATTTGGGTTGTGCTCTCAAACCGGAAGTCCCGTGTCCACGCGATCGGTTCCTACGAGATAAGTTGGTCCCATGGGAGGGGTTGGTGTTGCTCATGGGGCCATTTGGGTGGTGTTTTCGTGGTTCCACTCTCTAACGGCATGTTTTTATGCCTAAGTAGATATTCTGAAATTTGGTTCGTACTCTCAAACCGGGGCTCCCGTGGCCACGCGGTCGGTTCTTACGAGATACATTGATCCCGTGAGAGGTGTTGGTACCGCTCAGGGGGGCCATTTGGGGTGTGGTTCATGGTTATGCCACCTTATAGCACGTTTTCAAGCCTAATTGTAAACATTCTGAAATTTGGGTCGTGCTCTCAAACTAGGGGTCCCGTGGCCATGCGATCGGTTCCTATGAGCTACGTTGGTCCCGGGGGAGGTGTTCACACTGCTCACGGAGCCATTTGGGTGTGGTTCATGGTTCCACCTCAAACTGCATGTTTTCATGCCTAAATATAGATATTCTGAAATTTGATTCCTGCTCTCAAACTGTGGCCCCATGGCTATGCGATCGATTCTTATAAGCTATGTTGGTCCCGTGAGAGGTGTTGGTCCCGCTCACGGGGACGTTTGGGGGTGGTTCGTGGTTCTGCCCTCTAACGGCATGTTTTCACGCCTAAGTGTTGATATTCTAAAATTTGGGTCGTGCTCTCAAACCTTGGGTCTCGTAGACACACGATTGATTCCTACGAAATACGTTGATCCCGTGGGAGGTGTTGGTGCCGCTCAGGCTGTTTGGGTTGTGGTTCATGGTTTCACCGTGTAACGCATGTTTTCAAACCTAAGTGTAGATATTTTGAATTTTTGGTCATGCTATCAAACCGTGGGTCCCGTGGCCACGCGATCGATTCCTATGAGCTACATTGGTCTCGTGGGAGGTGTTGGTGCTGCTCATGGGGTCATTTGGTGGGTGGTTTGTGGTTTCACCCTCTAACAACATGTTTTCAAGCCTAAGTGTAGATATTCTAAAATTTGGGTCGTGCTCTCAAACCGTGGGTCTTGTGGCCACGTGGTCGGTTCTTACGAGATACGTTGGTCCCGTCGGAGGTGTTGGCGCCACCAAGGGGCCTTTGGGGGTGGTTTCATGGTTCCACCCTCTAACGGCATATTTTCAAGTCGAAGTGTAGATATTCTGAAATTTGTGTCGTGCTCTCAAATCGGGGGTCCCGTGGCCACAGGTCGATTCCTATGAGCTACGTTAGTCTCGTGGGAAGTGTTTGAGCCACTCACAGGGCCGTTTGGGTGATGGTTCGTCGTTCCGTCCTATAACGACATGTTTTCACGCCTATATGTAGATATTCTGAATTTCACGGCCTTTGGGTGATGGTCGTTTAGGTGTAGATATTCTAAATTTTTTGTCGTGATCTCAATCTGTGGGTCTCGTGGCCACGAGGTCAGTTCCTACGGGCTATATTGGTTTCGTGGGAGGTGTTGGCGTCGCTCAAGAGGCCGTTTGGGGGGTGGTTCGTGGTTTTACCCTCTAACGTCATATTTTCAAGCCTAAGTGTAAATTTTCTAAAATTTGGGCCGTGCTCTCGAACTGTGGATCCCGTTTCCACGTGGTCGGTTCCTACGAGATACGTGTGTCCCTTAAGAGGTGATGGCATCGGGGCCGTTTGGGGAGTGGTTTCGTGGTTCCGCCCTCTAACGGCATGTTTTCAAGGTTAAGTGTAGATACTTTGAAATTTGGGTCGTCCTCTCAAATCGGGGTTCCCATGGCCACGCGATCGGTTCCTACGAGCTACAATAGTCTCGTGGGAGGTGTTGGCACCACTCATGCGACCGTTTGGGTGGTGGTTTGTGGTTTCATTCTCTATCAGTATGTTTTCTCCCCTAAGTGTAGATGTTCTAAAATTTGGATCGTGCTCTCAGACCGTAAGTTCCGTGGCCACGCGGTTAGTTCCTACGAGCTACATTGGTCCCGTGGGAGGTGTTGACGCCACTCACTAGGAAATTTGGGCGGTGGTTCGTTGTTCCTCCCTCTAACGGCATATTTTCACGCCTAAATGTAGATATGCTAAAGTTTGGGTCGTGCTCTCAAACCTTGGGTCATGTGGCCATGCGGTCAGTTTTATAAGATACGTTGGTCCCGTGGGAGGTGTTGGCACCGTTCACGGGTCCGTTTGGGGGTGGTTCGTGGTTCTTCCCTCTAACGGCATGTTTTCACGACTAAATGTAGATATTTTAAAATTTGGGTCGTGCTCTCAAACTGTGGATCTCGTTGCCACGCGGTCGGTTCCTACGAGATACGTGTGTCCCTTGGGGGTGGTTTGTGGTTCCGCCCTCTAACGGATTGTGTTTCAAACCTAAGTGTAGATATTCTAAAATTTGGGTCGTGCTCTAAAATCGTGGGTCCCGTGGCCATGCAATCAGTTCCTGCGAGCTACGTTGGTCTCGTGGGAGGTGTTGGCGCCGCTTACAGTTCGTTTGGGTGGTGTTCATGGTTTCGCCCCCTAATGGCATGTTTTCAACCCTAAGTGTAGATATTCTGAAATTTGGGTCATGCTCTCAAATCGGGGGTCCCGTGGCCACGCGGTCAGTTCCTACGAGCTACATTGGTCCCATGGAAGGTGTTGGTGTTGCTCACGGGGGCGTTTGGGAGGTGGTTCATGGTTCCGTCCTCTAACGGTAAATTTTCACGCCTAAGTGTAGATATATTTTGAAATTTGTGTCATGTTCTCAAACTGTGTGTCCCGTGGCCATAAGTTCGGTTCCTATGAGCTACGTTGGTCCCGTGGGAGGTGCTGGTGCCACTCATGGGGCTGTTTGAGGGGGGGTCGTGGTTCCGCCCTCTAACGGAATATTTTAAGCCTAAGTGTAGATATTATGAAATTTGGGTCGTGCTCTAAAACCGTGGGTCCCTTGGCCACGCGATCGGTTCCTACGAGCTACGTTGGTCCCATGGGAGGTGTTGGCGCCACTGACGGGGCCGTTTGGGGGGTTCTTCGTGGTTCCGCCCTCTAACGGCATATTTTTAAGCCTAGGTGTAGATATTCTCAAATTTGGGTTGTGCTCTCAGACCGTAAGTCCTGTGGCCACGTAATTGGTTCCTACGAGCTAAGTTTGTCCCGTGTGAGGTGTTGGCATCGCTCACTGGGTGATTTGGGTGGTGGTTCGTGGGTCCGCCCTCTAACGGCATATTTTCATACCTAAGTGTAAATATGCTGAAATTTGGGTCGTTCTCTCAAACCGTGGGTCTTGTGGCCATGCGGTTGGTTCCTACGAAATACGTTGGTCCCATGGGAGGTTTTGGCGCCACTCACGGGGCCGTTTGGGTGGTGATTTGTGGTTCCACCCTCTAACGGCATGTTTTTAAACTTAAGTGTATATATTCTGAAATTTGGGTCGTGCTCTCAAGCCGTGAGTCCCGTGGCCACACGGTCGGTTCCTATGAAATATGTTTGTCCCATGGGAGGTGTTGGCATCGCTCAGAGGGCCGTTTGGGGGGTGGTTTCATGGTTTCACACTCTAACAGCATGTTTTCACGCCTAGGTTGAACAATGTGTAAGAGAGGATCTTCTTCTGACTAATTGTCAAAGTGAAAGCAGTCGGAGGGGTAGAAATTATTCTTGTTGTAGGATCATTTTTGAACCAGAGTTTCTTCTTTAACTTCATATCTTGTAGATCTCGGCAGGCCCGCTCTCCATCTTTGGAATGATATCCACCCAGACATGTTCCTATTAGATGTTCTGCAATATTCTTCTTTGTGTGCATCAAATTAATTACATGCCTTATCGCCTGGACAATGGTTTTGCTTTCCTAGGGTCGTTAGGATCTCCCCTTGATTTACGCTTCAGGTTTACAAACTTGGGGTGTTTGCCTATATACCTATTCCCCGCAGTCACCGCCTTCTCCTCCATCTGTTGACCAAAAAGTCGAGCAGGTGCTATTCAACGCTCTTGACTAATAGGGTAAAAGTTAGACTTGTCATTCCTGAAAGGGTGACTGGTCGACAGAAATCTACGATAACCCCGTGTAACTCATCTTACTACTATGTTGTAGCTAAGTGGCTTCAGTTTCCTCCCCACATATGGGACATCCATAATAACCATGAACATTGCAACTGAACAAGGTTCCATAAGCAGGAAGGTCGTGAATCGCCCACATCACAATTGCTTTAAGTGTGAACTCTTCACCCTTGTGAGATTCGAACTCCATCATACCTTTATCCCATAACTCTTTAAGTTCTTCGATTAATGGGGCTAAGAATATATCAATATCATCACTTGGATCCTTCAGCCTGGGTATCAATAAAGATAATAATGTGAACTCCTTTCTCATGCACAGTATTAGAGAAATACTTAAAGGCATCATGAGAACTGGCTAATAACTCTGACTAGTACTTAAATTACCTAAAGGGTTAAACCCATCAGTTGAGATTGCAAGACGAACGTTGCGCAGTTCCTTTGCAAATTCATGGTGTCGTGCATTTGAAATTTTCCAGGAGAGTGAATCAATCGGATGACGCATCAGATTCCCACCCACCTCGTATCGAGCATGACATGTCATGGCCTCCTCTATCAACGGTACAATAAAAAATGTTTTAATTGTGGCCCAAGTGGGAAATACTTCAAAACCTTTTGTGGGACTTGTGAGCATTTTTGATATTTTACAGGTTTGTCATTTACCTTCTCACAAGCGACATATCTAGGCTCACCGTATACTGGACATTCATCCTTCTCTCCGTGCTCGTTGTGGTACGATATGCAATCATACTTGCATGCATGAATAGATTTGTATTTCAATCCCAAACCCTTCAAACTCTTCTTCATGGTAGGATAATTGTCCAGTAACATGTTCTCTTTTGGGATAATTTCTTTAACCCACTTAAGAATTTCGGTTATGCTGTTCCCAGATGAACCAAAATGACTCTTCATATTATGCAAACCAATCATTGCATATAATACCGAGTGATCTTCATCACAATCTTTATACAATGGTCTAGTCGCATCGGCTTTCAATCGTATATATTCTCGGCCTCCTGGTAGTTCAGTATCAAATTGTTCATTATCCACATTATTTGTCTCCATAGGTTGGTGATTTTGGTAGTGGTGGACTCTATAAGCATCGTCAATTAGGTCGGTCAATGGACGATGTGTTGGCGAATCATTTAGCACTACCACTCATTGGTGGTCTGTTACGCGATCGGTTACCGATAATTCTTCGAGAAAATAAGGTACATGTTTTTCACCATGGCATGTCCATTTGTTATAATCTTGACATATTCCCCACTCAACATCTTCTAAAGATTTTTATTTTTCGTTCATACAATGGGTGCACGGACACGGAATCTTCTCACTTTTAAGGTTCTTAAAAGCGTAGCTAATAAATTCTTGAACGCCTTTACCATTTGTACCGGACTCTAGAGTGATACGAAGTCCTGAAGATGTACTTTAATGCTTTGGATTGGGCCCAATGGGTAGGTATACCATTAGGCTAAGTTTTATACCAATGGGGTAGTGTTTTGGGCTGGGTATTAGGGGTATTTATGGGGTGTTAACCCTCATTAATTAAGGAGTTTACACATAAATCATAACCCCATCAACCTAACAGAATTGGAAGAACTTTGGAGAGGAACAAGGGATCAAAAGAAAAAGAATCACTCGTTCTTCATTGTTTAGGTAAGAAGTCTCTTGCTTTATCATCACATAATTTATAACTTGTTTGTTATATTATTATCATTTAATATCATTTGGGATTGTAAGCATGCTTAGGTTATAAATCTATTATTTAACCATGTTGTACTGGGTTTATACGGGTTGATGTTTATACTGTTAATCAGGTTTATTATTTGATTTATAATTTGAGGATTTTATATAGAACCTTTGTTTGACCCATATTGGTTTATGATATTGATGTTAAACCTCATGTTTAGGATTGATTTATTTATGTTAATAAAAGCCTTATATTAATTTGAGAAAAGGACTTTAAATCGGATATTAATTCGGCCCAATTCAATGAAAAAGATGAAGTTGGGTTAAAATTGATAATATGCATGTATTAACCTTAAATAGCGTTAGAATCACCTTAAATCTTGTTAAAACGTGTTAAGAACATTAATCTGTGACTTATATGTGTGAAGGATGAAATTCAGTTGTTGGTTTGTGACTTTAGGATGAATTTTGTGGGATTTTAGTTGTCGACGAACTCATCAACTCTGGTTCAACAATCCGACTTGGGGGCATTTTTGGTATTATTCTAATGTATAAGAGATAATATGTGTATACGGATTAATACAATTTATAATATGATAAACTAAAAAGACACGAAGGTTGGGTCTTATTTAGGGTTTTAGAGTAGTGAATCTTTAATTAATTGGGCAATCCGATGATGGGGATTAGGATGGTTTTGGGTACGCTTGAGAGTATAAGTGATCCTATATTAATATATATTGTGACGTGTGTGTGTGTGTGTATATATATATATATATATATATATATATATATATATATATATATATTTCACTCATGGGGTATCTATTGATCGGGATTTGATTTAAATAGTTAGTGATCAAGTACCACACTTTTGGTTGCTGATGTAAGAATTTGTGGAAGTCATTATATATTTGATCATACCTTCTGTCGGTCACCACCTGATTCATTGAGAAATTTTTAATATGGGACTAGTTGTTGGTGTGACTGCGTAATAAAACTCAATCTTTATGTGTGCATGTTTTAATTTCATCAGGTAAGGGACTCCTACATGTTTACCAATAGAGGCTCGAGAAGGTCCCTAAAGGTAGATGCCTTCATGTGGATGTTATGAGAATAATAAAAATATATGATATAGTCCAGCGTTGGAAACTTAAATTAAAAGATCCTATCTCACTTGAATGTGTTTGCATGAAGTTGTATGTATCTTACTTTTTGGGTGATGTGAGTGGGGATTGGTATTATGTTGTATTCTTTACGTATGTAGTTAGCTTCATCCGTATGTAGTATATTAATATGTGATGTTCACTTATTAGTATAGTGATAAAGACTTATTAATATTGGTTATGAATTGAGTTGGGACACTTGTGTAGTATTTCACTTATGATGAGGGGTCAGGTATCTCTTACATGTCAATGTCAACGGGCTGGCATGTTTATCGAAAATGAGTCGCATGATTATTACTGCATCGATATAGTAAGATATTTGTTGCAAATTTTGATCTCTGACCCAAAATATATAAAGATCTTTTTCTTGGTATTCTTAGACAAAAGCAACAGGGCTGAGGAGATTTAGACTTGCCACTTTATTGCTATTCAGTTGCTCAGTTGATTCTTAGATTAAGTCATTGTTTCATTTCAGTCTTTCACTTTCAGACTATTATTCAGAGATTTATATGGACCATGTTGATCCCATTAATTAATTCAGTTGGATTTATTTATGGGAGGTGAGACCATATTATTTATTTATGTTGGATGATGAAACATTTAATTTATTTAAGTATTTATTATTTATTGTTATCGCACGTTGTAGATAGTTTAAATTCACTTGAGTTGTTATTTATTATTATTGATGATAAGAATGATATAAATTGCTTAATTCTCCATATCTTCAATGTATTGGAATGGCCAACTAGTATGTCGGAAAATGGGGGGTTATTAAAGTTGGTATCAGATCATTCCATGTTCTAGTGTCTTAGGTTCCTTGGGATTCCCTTTACGTTCAACATTGAATTATTTGATTTACTATATTCCAGTGTTTAGGAATCACTGCATTGTTATTCTAATCTCTAACTAATACGAATATTTATTTGATTTCAGATGGTAAACACTCTAGGTAAGAAGGGATGGTTGTTTGCCAAGAGAGTTGCAGTGGTTGCTTAATATCTATTTCAACAACATGTACCATAAGCATAACCCGTAGTGGATATGGATGCCATTATTGCTCAGTTACTCACTGTTGGGATGGTCATCATGTTACAACACTTTCAACAACCTCAACAGCTATAACCATAGTCGTAGGCCAAACCACAAGTCACTACTTGGGAGATAGTACGTGGGGACTTCACTAAAGGAATACCACCTGAGTTCATAGGGAACACAGGTATTCAGGTGGTACATAGGTAAAGGAAGGGTATCTGGTGGCACCTGAGGATGATTTAGTGCATGGACATCTAGATGCATATGTTAGCTAACTTTAAGCGAGTAGGAGAGGCATTGCAATGGTAGGGGTCTGTCACCACCATAGAGTAGAGGAACACTATGACCATTGTTGAGTTCTAGGTCAAATTTCATAACAAGCATTTTTTGCCAGTCGCCAGGGGTCAGAAAAAGATACAGCTTTTGGGTTTGCTTAAGGGGGCACACTATTACGGATTACGAGTAAGAGTTCACCAACCTCTTATTTTTTGTATCGGAGGAGGTGGACACTGAGAAAAGAAGATGGAACATTTATTATATAGGTTAATATGGAGGATTAGTCAAATGCTCTTGGGGAACCAGACTTTACCACTTATACACAGATGGTTAATGTTGCCTTGTGATATTTTCAGGACCATAAGGAGTTCCAAAAAGGGAAGGGCGAGTAGAGGTCGAGTGAAGATTCGTCTATCTAGCAAGGCCATATAGTCAGAGGCATCACTTAGGGGGACCAACAATTTAAGGGGCCTTAGATAAAAGAGTAGCCTTACAAGAGGCACAAGGGCTACTATGACCATAACAATAATGACCATTAATGTCGGGGCAATAATACCACTAGGGCTAGGGCTAGCAAGAGTTCTAAGTCCAGTCAAGCCATCAAGGATAGTAGCAGGGTATGAAATAATTTCACGACACTTGATTTTCATGTATGGAAGTTGGATATAGAGACAAGAGTACTAGGCACCACAATAGCAAGGTCAACAATTTCCAGCCCCACCAGTTATTACAGTGCCAATAGTACCAACACTACAAACTCGACTATAGGGGAAACAATCATTACAATATGGGCGTGTGTATCACGTCACAACCATATATGCACAAGCATCAATCCAAACGGTTAGAGTACGTTTCTTATATATGGTAATATAGGACATATTTTGTTTGATACTGGTGCATCACATTATTTTGTTAGTATAACCTTTGATCAGTCATTGGGAATAATAGATTTAGCATCAGGCATGTTATTACATATTGATTAACCTTTAGATTAAGGTTCGCCTATTCGTTCCGTGTGTAGAGGTATAAGTGTGGATATTAAGACGCTGTGCTTTGTAGCTGATTTGTTGATATTATATATGTTTGAGTATGACGTTATCCTGATGATGGATTTGTTAGCTACTTACCATGCAAGTGTGGATTTCTTTACGAAGTTCATTGTCTTTTTCCATTCCAAGGTAGGAGATCACTTGGTTGTGATGCCACGTTATGAGGGAGAGTCTAACACACATTTATATTATATTAAGGAAGACACTTTTGAGGGAGTCGTTGTGTTTTTAGACTATATTCCGATAGTTAGGGAGTTTTTTTACGTGTTTCAAGAGATTTCGGGGTTGCCACTAAGTAGAGAGATTGATTATGTGTTTGGATTGGCTCTGGGAACTTGGTCAATAACTCCAGCACCGTATTGTATGGATCCATTAGAGATGAGAGAACTGAGATAGCAAATTCAATAGTTACTGGTCTAGGGATTTATTCGGAGGAGTACTTCATCTTGGAGAGCCTTGTTCCTCTTCGTGAAGAAGAATAATGGATTATTGAGGTTATACGTGGATTATCAAGAGTTGAAACATGTTAGCATACAAAAAAGGTATTTGTTCCCCCATATTGATGTCTTATTTAACCAGTTGATAGGTGTTTCATACTTCTCAAAGATTGACTTGAGGTCGAGGTACCACCAGCTGAGGATTCAGGCACAGGATGTAACGAATACGATGTTCATGACACGATATGGATCTTATAAGTTTATGGTTATGCCATTAGGGCTTACCAATGCACCATTTATGTTCATGGATTTGATGAATCGAGTGTTAAGAGAATTTCGGATTAGTTTATCATCGTTTTCATAAATGGTATCATAATTTTTTCTCAAGCTAGAGACAAGTAGGCTTAGCACTTGTAGATAGTGTTACAGACACTACGAGACCATCATCTCTATGCTAAGTTCGAGAAGTGTAGATTTTGGTTGAGAGAGGTGCAGTTATTTTATCACATTGTGAAAGAGGTAGGGATCTTAGTGGACCCGAGCAAGGTGTCAGTAATGTTGGAGTGGGGACAACCCATTACGCTTATGAAGGTGCGTAGTTTTCTTGGATTGACAGGTTATTATCGCCATTTCATCCAAGGCTTCTAGAAGATAGCTGGGACTTTGACGAACTTAACAAATAAGGGGGTGCCATTTATTTGGAATGCGTTTTTCCAGAAGGCCTTTGATGAATTGAAGGTCAAGTTGACTTCAGCTCCGGTGCTCACTTTACCTCGTAGTGGGGTGGATGACATGGTTTATACTCGTTATATGAACTTGAGGTGTAATAATGTAAGAGGAGAGGTCTATATCTTATGCTTCCCGAAATCTTAAACCTCGCGAGGGGAATTACCCTACCCATGATTTGGAGCTAGCAGTAGTTATTTTTATACTTCGAGTTAGAGACACTACATATTGGGAAATATATTTCATCTTTGCATAGACCATAAGATATTGCAGTATCGATTCACACAGAAGGAGTTAAACATGAAACATCATCACTGTCTAGAGTTCATCAAAGACTACATGTTTGATATTCCTTATCCCCCGGGTAAGGCAAACGCAGTAGTAGACGTCGTGGGCGATAATTACACTGTTGGCTATTTGGAAGGCAAAGAGGGTTTCTCTTCGCATAACATATGAGTTAGTTCATGCCTTTATGGCGGTTCTTATAATCACACCTAAGATTATTATTCCTATTGCATGGGGTATTTATGGGGTGTTAACCCTCATTAATTAAACACTTTACACACAAACCATAACCCTATAATCCTTAGAGAATTGGGAAAACTTTAGAAGAAATTTTGAGAGGAACGAGGGATTAATAGATAAATAACTACTTGTTCTTCATTGTTCAGTAAAGAAATCTCTTACTTTATCATCACAACATCTGTAAGTTGTATATGATTTCATTATCATTTCATCTGATTTGGGATTAGAAGCATGTTTAGATCATAAATCTATTATTTAATCATGTTGGTATTGGGTTTATACGGGTTGGAGTTTATATTGTTAAAGGGATTAACAATCAGATTCACAATTTGGGAATTTTGTTGAGAATCTTTATTTGGTTTGTGATTCTGATGTTAGAACTCATGTTTAGGACTTAATTACTTATACTAATTAAATTCTTATGTTAATTTGAGAAATTAACTTTAATTCGTATGTTAATTTGACCCAGTTGAATGAAGAAGATGAATGTACGTTTAAATTGCGATTATGCAGATTTGAACCATTAATTGTGTTAAAATCACTTTAAATATTGTAGAAACATGGTAGGGACATTAATTTTGACTTATGTTTGTAGAGGATGGGATTTGGTTATTGTTTAGAGGCTTTAGGATGAATTTTATGGGATTTCAGCTGCCATTAATGACTTTGAAACGAACTCGGCAACTTTATTCATTACTCTCAAACCTTAATTAAAACCCAACCTTTGTGTCTTCTTAGCTTATCATCTTATAAACTATAAGATGATAAACTAAGAATACACAAAAGTTGGGTCTTAATTAAGGTTTGAGAGCAATGGATCTTCATTTAATTAAACAATCCAGTGATTGGGATTGGGATGGTTTCGGGTACGCTTGAGAGTAAAAGTGATGCTATATTAATATATATTGTGATGTATATATATATTGCATATTTATATGAACATACATATTTCACTCATGAGGCATCTATCGGTCGGGATTTTATTTAAATGGTTGGTGACCAGGTACCGCACTCCTGGCTAATGATGCAGGATTTTGTGGAGGTCGTTATATATTTGATCATACATTCAGTTCGTCATCCACATAACAACATGAGATTCGGATGACTCAATCCACCGAGTGGGTTTTGATATGGGTTTAGCCGTTGGTGTGACTGCATAGTGATCCCCCATTCTTTTATGTTTACATGTTTTAAATCCATTAGGATGAGGGACTCTTTTAAGTTTATCGATAGAGGCACGAGAAAGTCACTGAAGGTAGATGCCTTCGTGTGGTTATTATGAGACTTATAAAATTTTATGATATAGTCTACTAATGGAGACTTAAATTAAAATACCTTATGTCACGTTAATTTGTTTGAGTGAGATCGTGTGTATCTTACTTTTCAGGTGACATGAGTGGGGGGTGGTACTGGATTGTATTATTTAAGTGTGTAGTTAGTTGCATCCCGATGTAGTAAATTAGTATAAGATGTTCACTATTAATCTAGTGATAGAGACTTATTAATATTGGTTATGACTTGGGTTGGGACACTTGTGTAGAATTTCATTTATGATTAGGGGTGAAGTATTTCTTGCATGTGAGTATCGACGAGTTGATATGTTTATCGTAAACAAGTCGCATAATTATTACTGTATGGATATAGTGAGATATTTCTTGTAACTTTTAGTCTTTGAAACAAAAAATATATTTTTTTCCAGGCATTCATAGACAGGAGCAGCCGGGCTGAGGAGATTCGGACTTCCTACTTAACTTATATCCAGTTACTCAGTTGATTATTGGGTTAATTCATTATTTTATCTTAGTCTTTCAGTTTAAACTATTATTTAGAGATTTGTGTGGACTATGTTGATCCCGTTTATTAATTTAATTTATATTTATTAATGGGAGGCGAGATCATATTATTTATTTATGTTAGATGATGAGACATTTAATTTATTCCAGCATTTATTATTTTATTGTTATCGTATGTCATGGATGGTTTAAATTCACTTCACTTATTTTTTTATTATTGTTGTTGTTGAGAATGATATAAATTTATTAACGCGCCCCTATCTTTGATATATTGTAATTTCTAACCGGTATGTGAGAAAATAAGAGGTTGTTACATTCATTCCTCTACATCTATCATTGGGTCCCCGTACATAGGCTCGTCATATTTGCCATTTCTGTTAGTGCACTCATCATAATAGATGTCTCAATTTCACGCCCTTCTCCTTGACCCATAAAAGGGGGGGGGGGGGGGGACAGTATTTAAGTGACCATTTTTTATCATAAAATACTTAAGTGACAGTATTTATGCACCTTGGAAATAGTAATGGATAAATGAATTGCTCTTAGACCCATTAAGATGCTAAAAGTAGTATTGCCCTTATATTATAACAGTTCTTAAGACTTAGATTAGTCTTAATTGTTATGAATCCATTTTTTATGAAGAGGTATTGAATATAATTGGAAACATTTCTATGGTGAGGTTATTGGCTAAGATAAATGATAATTGAGACTTGAAATTGGTAAATATCAGTCGGGTGGGGTGATTGAGTATATTGTGGCCATAACTTGGAGCAGTAAGCTAATTATGAAACGTTTAAAGAGATAAAGACAATTGTGATTATACTTAAATGAGAATAAGTAATTGGTATGATTATATTGGTGGGTGCCGAGAGAGAACTTCTTATTTGTGCGTACCCCGCGAGGGTAGTCTTGATTCGTATTGAGGTCTCAATAAGATGGGACACAGTTTATATGTTGCACTCTATGTGAGCGATGGCCCCATGTTAGTGGTGATTTATTTTTTGCGCATCGCTCGTCCGTGGTGGGACTATGATGAGTAAGTTGCACGAGGATGAGGTGACGATTACTATGTTTACATACTGCGTGATTTGGTGGTTAAAGAGAAGTGCTTGGATGCAGTTGCAGTTTAATCAATTTGAGACTAATTAATAATTAGAAGTTAATGTATAATTAAAATGAACTGTGAGGTTTTCGTTTCATATTGTGTATATCTTATTATAGGCTAGACAATTGTGGATATATCATTTATATTCATGTCTGCATTGAGTTGCGTAGTTTTGATATATTGTTGGGCTTTAACCTAATTATTTTGTAGAACATTTTAGGTAATAGAGCTAGGTCGATAGAGTAGTTCCCACTCTAACTAGCATATATTCATTACCATAATCTATCTCTGAGTCATGACTTTGGGACCTTAAGATGTAAGTGTTATCATTATTTTTACTTTCATTTATAGTTGTATGAATTAGGTTGTACTCCTATTTTAGTTTGATATCTAGTACTCTAGACTTCATGGCATGTGTCTTTTATAACGGTTATATTGATGGATATTACGATATTTAGACTTTCTTATTGAGACTTCTATAAGTTTATTGATATTATGGTGATGTATACTTTTTACATTAGTGTAGTTCATGGTGATGATTCAAGTTTTTACTATTTGAGGGTTTTTATCATGTTTCACTCCTTAACTTGTTATATATTTATTCTGTTGATTCTTTACATGATGAGAATGACATTTAATTTCTATTAACAATTTGTATATACATTGGGCTTGATCAACCCTAATATCATAATATAAGACATGTTACACATCCAATGGCATGGTTATCGCATGAAACATATCTTTTAAATGCTAGATTATGGTAACAAAGACTCGTTATGTTACTCCAACTAGTTAAGAGGAGTTTGATGAATATTGGAGGACTTATTGTGGACCCCTTTTTATGATACCGAGCAAGAAAGTAAATATTATGTTGTTGTTGAATGAGCTTCAAACTATCACCGCTTTCGCGGTGTTGGGGATAAGCTTTAAATCATAACGTGTTATTGCATAACATGAAAATAGAGGATGAAGGACGGGGTGTCATATGAAGTACGAGGCAGGGTAATAAACTATAAAGAAATACCATTTATACAATGTCACCCCACCAATGATTGGTACAAGTAATATGCTAAGAAATTCACATTCTTGATAGGACAAACTCAAGGATTTCTGAAGCAAGTTCGATCACATATAAGAAAATCATGCATATGAGGAACATTATCATATTTACCTATTTTTCAACCATTTATATTTATTTATTGTTCTGGTTATAGTTTTTATGCATTCTCACAAATTTTAATTTTCATGTTAGGTTGTACCGCGATTCTAAATGAGTAATGCAACATGGTTGATCAAACACGTAGGATTATTTTAATAATTAAAAAGATAAAAAAATAAATATACAATAATGAGATTAAAATGAACAACATTAAAATAAATTATTAAGAAGACAAGCCAAAAGTGCCTTAGTTCTTTCACAACATTTCTACAAACTTAAATTGATCGTTGTTAGCCTAAAAAATACCCATGAGGGGGAGGGGGTATTGGTTTTTTACAATTTATTTGACATCTTACACATTCAATATACTTCTTCTTCTCATAAATCATTTTATGTTAGTTGATAAAAATATTTCCTTCTTATTTGTTGTCTTGCATCTACACACATACATATTCATGTTTATTCACTATAACTCATCATCACAATAATAAACTATTTAAAATAAAAATGTGAAGTGTAATGGATAGAGAATTGGACGAAGGAATTTTTTTACGTGGTTTGAATTTGCCTACATTCACACTCGAGATGGGACTCGAGAACTTTATTATCTTTTGGTTTACTAAGGTATAACCAAGACCTTTCAAGGGAAATGCCCCACCTTTATAATTTCAAAAACAAGGTAACTACATCATTCTTTATCCAAATAGATACGATCACTTCAACGGAATCACAATCATTTGGGAAGTACGTCACTACCACACAACTAAATAAGAAGATACATCGAAGATACACACAATAAGTAAAGTAAATGGCAAAACACATTTTAATATCCTTAATGCGTTAATTCACTTATGTAATTCATGATGCTAAAGTTATTGGAGTAAAACCCTTTTATGGTGGTTAAACATTACATTATGTTGCGGAGAATGATTTCCTTCGATGTTGTTTTTGTATTCGTAAACTCTTTAAAAAAACATACCATTTTCAGTTTTCATTGTGTTGAATCACTCATTTAATTTTTCACTCTTCTTATTCATTTTCTCCCATTCTTATTACTGTTGGAAGATGAAAACGTAGTGTTTGTGTAGAACTAAACGTGAAATAAACTCCTCAAACTTTTCTAAAAGGTGAAATCTCTAATAAGTAGGCCCAGTCAAAAATTAGTCGTTAAACACAAACACTTAGCATAGCTGTCCAAGACATATTTCGGTCGACTAAATTATTTATATTAGATTTGACGAGGAGAGCTCCATCTGATTTGTTTATTTGAGTTTACCCACATGAGAAGAAATAAAGTGGCTTTTATATTTGTCTTCCCAATACACACAAAAGCAGGATATAAGAGAAAGGTAAAGGGTAAAGTGAAATACCCTTGTTATATCATTTTGATAATTGTCCTCTTCTCATGCTTGGATATAGAGTTGTATTATTAAACCAAAACCATTATTCTTTCTCCCTTTGTTTACTACAAATAATGAGGAAGAAAAGTCCATTCATTATTTTACTAGTATGCTCTTTTAACTTCCTCTTTCACATCTGCTTCGCAACCTTGTTAGCAATATACCTCTCATCACATGGTGACTCAATGACAATTGGAGCCTTTGAACCATCCATGTTATATATATATATATATATATATAGAGAGAGAGAGAGAGGGGGGGGGGGAGGTCTTGGCTTTCTGTTTGGTCAGGGGGTGCTATGGAGAGATTATTTAGGAAATCGAGCTTGTGATAAGAGAAAATAATATCCACATGCATTTCTGCAATGTGTTCAGCATTCCTTCAATCCCAAGTTGCTTCGTCATCACTCTATATTGCATTTGATTTAGGTTGTTGAGTGTAATCGTAACTGGTATTCCAATTCTATTTCATAAAAGATTTCCCATTTATTTTATTTTGATATTCATTTTGGGGTTAATCAACCTAAATGCATAAAATAAGCATGACCTGTATGAATTATAAGAACATATATAAATGCTCGTACACATTAATTATTTGGTAGTACGAAGCAAATGATACTCACCCAGTCAACTGCATTCGTCCCACTCTTATACGTTGATGTATGCTAATCGACAAGTTTTGCATAATGAATGTGGAAATGTAGTTGAAAGGCTTTTAAAGATAACTTTTACATAACAATTATACCCGACTGTGTGTTGCAATACTCTGTACATTTTAATCCAAACTCATCGATTGGGTTCAATATGAGTGTTGATACCAAAATTTACCATACTACGTGGACCAGTCACAAGCCAACATGTGTCATCCAATGTGACACAAGTCCAACTCAGCATGATGGAAAAGTCCGACCAACTAGGAAGCCCGACCAACAATGAATCCCAACTAACATTGTTACTCGACTAACCTGGAAGCCCGACCAACAGTCAAAAATCCAATCTATATAGCCAACCAAGTGCCAGCAGTCATACAACCTGTATTGCCTATAAAATGATAGCATTCATATATTTAATACTCATTATGTATTGATGTGAAGACCGAACGAATGAAGTCATCTCATCCTTTCACATGACAACTATCAAGACCCCTCTTGGGCTATAAATACATTATATCACCCTCATTGCAGAGGATTGAAAGATAATTCGAGGAAGTCAAAACATAACAGTGGACGTAGGCTATCCCATTAAGCCGAACCACTTAAAAAATTTCTTGTATCTTGTTTGTTTTATTTACTTTATCTGTGATCAATTAATTAGGAATAGTCTGGTTTTTTGCATCAATAGATTAGCGCCATCTGTGGGAACGTATTGTTAAATATTTTCACTCATTCATCATCCATTGCTGAAATTCCAGAATTAGGTGCCAGAAATGAGGGAATTCTGCCCAATCCCTCAGCCCCTCCAAATAATAATGATTTAACTAGAATTTTGGCTAGTTTAGCCAAGGGTCAAGAGGCCATATAGGATACAATGCGACAGTTGGCTCAAACTCTGTAGTCTAGAGTTCCTACACAATTCATCCAAAGGAGTATGCCGCCACCGCTAATAAGGCATGCGGAACACAGTCATTCGAGAACTTCAAGGTATCCCTCGTACCGTCCTGGAGCAACTTCTTCTATAAGGATTACTAATTCCTCTGATGGACAATCCCTAATCCCTGAAAGATTAAGTGCCTTAGAAAGACTAAGTAGGGCTTCTCCCTTCGATCATTTGGGACCCCAAGGAAATGACCTTAGGGTTGTGTTGAGAAATACTCGACGACCAAGTAATCTGAGGGAAGGCTCAGCCCAATCTAGAATGAATACCCGGTGAACTGATAGGTCCAATCAGAGAGAAGGTTCGCAGGAAGAAAGCTCATCACGATTAGTTGGTCAACATAGAAAAACTTCCACCCATAGATCTGGCACTGGCAGGGAAGACATATTGGGATAAATGGCCAAGAATCCCCTCCAAATAAGTTTCATTAAGGGATCCCCCTTTGTGCAAATCATCGTAGATTTCCTTATGTCAACCAAGTTTAAATCTCCAATGGTCACTCCCAAATATGATGGGGAGACTGATCCAGTTCTTTATATAGAATAATACCAAGCAACTACTGATATCTATGTTATTCCTGATGAGATGAGATGCAGGGCATGCTCAGGAACAATCGCTGGATCTGCTCAAATATGGTACAATAGCCTTCATCAGGGGCAAATCTCTTGCTGACAGTAACTCATCGAGCTATTAATTGGTAATCTTTACTTTGGAGCAAAATTAGTGAAACGAGTAGCTCATTTTCTCAGTGTAAGACAGAAGGAATGAGAAAGTACCACGGATTACATCACTCGTTTCAATAATGAGAAACTGGAAGTCATTGATTATAGAGAGGATCGCAATCATTGCCCTCATGAGTGGCTTACTCCCTCATAAATTATATTATACTTTGGCAAAAGATTTCCCAAAGATGATGACATAATTAATAGCCAAGGAAGCAAAGATTAAGAACGCCGAGGAAGCTATGGCTACTAAAAAGAATTCATATGCAATGGCGAAAGAAAAAACAGAAGGCAAGTCAGATAAGAAGGAGCACAAGAATTACGATGAGCGCAGGTGTTCGAAGGTAAAGGAAGGCCTAGATCGGTTCAAAAAATTCACTAATTATATACTTCATGTGTTGGAAGAAATCAAGCATAACAATGAGTTGAGTTGGCCTGAAAAGTTAAGGTCACCTGCTGGTAAGAGGGATACGTCCAAGTATTATCAGTTTCACAAAGATCACGGTCATACTACCAATCGTTGTATTGCCCTCCAAAATGAGATAGAAGAGCTCATCCGAAGAGGAAAGTTTGACAGATTTTTTGATCGGAAAAATGGTGGAAAAAATGGGGGTAGAGGTCGACGGAGATCTAAATCTCCAGTTAAGCCTAGGGAAGAGAATAAGGGGAACCAAAACGATGATCCAGAAGATGATCTGGATCTTCCCCAAAATCCTAGACAATCGAAACGTGAGGTATTCACACTCAGTTTTGGATTTTTTGATTATCACATGATTACAGGTGGTGATGCTAGAGGAGGAGATCATACAGTTGAAAGGAAGGCTTACCTCAATAAGGCTCAAGCTTGTTCTTATATCCAGCAGATCAACCTCGCCGAGGAAGACCGACTAAGAAAAGTTAACAAGGGTAAGCTCGTAATTGATTTTTCTAAAAATGATTTATCTGGAGTGTTGTATCCTCACGATGATCCTTTAGTAAGCAGAGTCGGGATGAAAGAAGTATTGGTAGTAAGAACACTAATGGATAACAGCAGTTTGGCAGATATCATGTTCTATCCCTGTTTTGATAGTTTGGGTTTAAAACTCAGTCAATTGGAGCCTTATCATAGGTCGCTCATCAGATTCTCAGGCGAGAAAGTGTTTTTATTGTGGACTATCAAGCTAGATGTATTGATATGGGCATGATCGGCGAGCGGGATAGAAAAAGTGAAATTCTTTGTAATGGAAAAAATGTTCATTCTGCCTATAACATGATTATGGAAAGAGTTGGTCTGACGAAATTCGAAGTTGTACCCTCTACTGTTCATTAATGCCTCAAGTTCCCGACCAACTTTGGAGTTAGAGTAATGAAAGGAGATCAAAAATTATCTCGGGAGTGATACTATTCCTCTACCGAGGAAGAAGATATATTGGAGAAAAAGAGGAAAACTACCAATTATCAAGTGGATATATATGAGCTGAATAGCGAGTCTGAGGTTGAAACTTTAGATCTATGGGACGAATCTAAGCTTGTAAAAGGTCAAGTAATGGAGTCAACAGAAAGCATTGTTCTAGACGATGATAAACCAGAATGAACAATTCAAACATGAGCGTTATTGGAACCAATTCTTAAACAGGAGTTGGTGACTTTCTTAAGATAAAAGAAACAGGTGTTCGTGTGGAGTCATTAAGATATGACAGGCATATACCCAAATTTCCTATGCCATGAGCTTAATGTGAATAAGGAGGTTAAACCTGTGAAGCAGCGAAGAAGAGTTTTTAGCCCGGAGAAGAACCAAGCTATACAGGAAGAAGTGGAGAAGCTCTAAAAAGCTTCCTTTATTGAAGATGTGAAGTACCCGGATTGGTTGGCCAACGCAGTTATGGTAAAAAAGAAGAATGATAAGTGGAGGATGTGCGTAGATTTTACTAACTTGAACAAAGCATACCGAAAGAATTATTTTCCTTTACCAAGAATTGATCAACTGGTGAATGCTACTTCAAGACACGAGCTGCTGAGTTTCATGGATGCATATTCTGGTTATAACCAGATCAAAATGAATCCAGAAGACAGAGAAAGTACTTCCTTTATTACCCCGAGGAACTTATTGTTATAATGTTATGCCATTTGGTCCAAAAAATACAGGTGCTACTTATCAAAGACTGGTGAACAAAGTATTTGAAGAGCAGATAAGCAAACACATGAAAGTGTATGTTGATGATATGCTCACAAAGAGAAAAAAAGTTGTTGATCATATTACTGACCTTGGCCAGACGTTTGATTAATTGGAAAAGCACCAAATGAAGTTAACCCCCACCAAATGCGTATTCGGAGTTCATAAAGGAATGTTCCTTGGGTATATGGTAAATCAAAGGGGCATTGAATCTAATCCAGATAAGATTAAAGCTCTTATCTAAATGAAGTCCCCAACCTTTAAAAAGGATGTTCAAAGGCTAACTGGGCCCGTAGCAGCACTCAATAGATTTATGTCACGAGCAACAGACAAGTGTTTGCTATTCTTTAAGGTACTTAAAAAGACCTTTGAGTGGAACGATGAATGTGAAAAAGCCTTTTAGAATTAAAAAAGCACTTGGGAACACCACCACTACTCTCCCGACCAGTGTTAGGAGAAAAACTATATTTATATCTGGCAGTATCAGAGTCAGCAGTTAGCTCTGCCTTGATCACGGAGGATAATAGAGTTTAAAAACTAGTTTATTACACCATCAAAGCTTTTCGAGGAGCAAAAGTGAGATATCCCGAACTGGAGAAATTAGCAATGGCTTTAATTGGCTTATGCAAAGCCTGCATAAGCCAGAGAAATCTAGAAGACTAATGTATTGGGCCGTGGAGTTAGGGGAATATGACCTTGTGTACGAACCAAAGACTACTTTGAAAGGACAAGGTGTGGCTGATTTTATTACAGAATTCACTTATCCATAGGTCCCCGAGCAATAAGGGACTCTAATCGAGCAACATGCACGAGTCAGCAGACCTACTAGAGATACGCCCGACCAACTCCAAACAGGGAAAACTATAGAAAAAGACCAACCAGAGCCGTCCAGTGGAGTATAAGAGATAAAGAGGAAATATGAGGAGGTAAAGGATAAAATCTTCCATCAAGGGTTTCTGACAAACCAAGTATTTGGCAACAATATCCCCATATGGAGTTTGTATATTGACGGGTCATCTTGTGCAACTAGATGTGGAGTTAGAATCATTCTCAATACTCCAGACGAGATAGACGTAGAGTACGCTCTATGATTTCAATTTCAAGCCTCCAATAATGGGATTGAGTATGAAGTTGTGATTATTAGTCTAAATCTAGCTAAATCACTGAATGCCGAGCAAGTTGTGGTATACAGTGATTCGCAGTTAGTTGTGAACCAAGTGTTAAACTTATATGCAACTAAATGAGAACTGATGACCAGATACTTAGCCAAAGCGTTGAATATAATTTCCACTTTGCTAGCTGTCCAAATAATCAAAATTCCAAGATTGAAAAATGCCCGAGCAGATGCACTTGCTCGACGAGCTTCAGCAACCAGAATTGAGCTGTGAAGAACTATTCCTATTGAGTTACTTGCTAATAGGAGCATTGACAAAGATCTAATGGTTAACTTTATTGCACTTGATATGGGGCCATCTTAGATGGATCCCATAAGAGAATATATTGAAGAAGGTATTCTTCCAGCTGATCTACTTGAAGCTAAGAGGCTGAAATATAAAGTTACAAGATATGTGCTAGATGGTGGTGTGTTATACAGAAGAGGATTAATTGCTGGTTTATAACGGTATGTGCATCCAGCTAAAGTGAATGATTTGATTGAAGAAGTCCATGAAGGGTCCTGTAGAGCCCATATAGCAGGAATAATGTTGTTATGAAGAATTCATACACAAGGGTATTACTGGCCAACCATGCGAGCAGATTGTGCAGATATTTCTAAGAAGTGTGTTAAGTGCCAGAGGTTTTCCAGTAAAATTAAGGCTCCACAATATCTCCTAAAGCCAATCACTTCACCCTGACCCTTTGCTATATGAGGAATTGACTTGGTTGGGCCCCTACCAACCACCCGAGGAAGGTTTAAGTACCTAGTTGTAGCTATTGATAACTTTATAAAGTGGGTGGAAGCTGAACCATTGATCGATATGTCATATGAAAAGGTTTATTAGTTTATTTGGAAGAGTATCATATGCATGTATGGCTTACCTTATGCCTTTATCACTGATCATGGCACACATTTTGATAACGATGAATTTATCGCTTATTGTGCCCAGTCCAACATCCAAAAAATCCACTCTGCTCTTATCCATCCTCAGAGAAACGTCCAAATAGAGGTAACTAGTAGGACTTCACTGAATGGGTTGAAAAAAAGGTTGGAAAATGCCAAAGGGGATTGGATCAATGAACTCCATTCGGTCCCGTGGGCTTATTGAACAACTTTCAGAACAGCTACTGGAAAAACTCCTTACCTATTGGCATTTGGTACTGAAGTCGTAATCCCTGTCGAGCTAGGGTTACCTACGCATAGAGTTCTTAACTTCAACACCCCAGTCAATGATTTGATGAGAAGGCTGAATTTAGACATGTTGGAAGAAGTTCGTGAAAACGCAGCCTTGAGGAATGCAACCTATCAACAAAGGACTGCACGTTTCTACAAGAAGAGGGTCAGGAAGAGCAACTTAAAAGAATGTGATTATATTTTAAAGAAAGTAATTCATAAGGGCAATAAGCTAGAAGCCAATTGGCATGGGCCTTATTGTATTACTGCAGTTATTCGACCTGACACATATCGGATTGAGACCTTGGAAGGGGAAGAATTCAAGAACCCGTGGAATGCAGAACACCTGAAGAAATAGTATCAGTAAATGCAGTTATATTGTACTCAGTTCATTTCAGATTTAATGAGAACATGACCTTCCCAAAATTGTTATTATTTTTTTTATTTCTTTTTTGGGAGTATTAGTGATATGCACTTGCAAACACAATGAAGACCACCAACAAAGTTGGTTGGTATCAACAAAAACCACTAACAAAGTTGGTCGGTATCAACAAAGGTCACCAACAAAGTTGGTCGGCACCCATAAAACCACCAACAAAGTTGGTCGGTATCAACAACCAACAAAGTTGGTCGACACTAATAAAACCACCAGCAAAGTTGGTCTTTATCAATAAAGGCACCAACAAAGTTGGTTATCAAACATATAAAACCACGTAAGGAAAAATTGTAAGTCCCAAATGCTTGGTTAATGAAGACCCGAATGAATAATTTTCATCTAAACTAGGCAAAAAGATGGACAAATGTTCCACTCACGTCTGGGAACCAAGGTAACTAGTGCAATTACCATAAAATTTAGGTACATTAGTAAAACCATGGTGACACATTGGTAATTGGTATAAAACTTAGGATAATTCTAAGGATATCAATAGAACCGATGAAAAAATAGAGATTAACTAAAAGTTGATCCATTCACAAAATAAATTTTCTATTAAATCAAAACAAAAAATTACATATTGTAGTTTAAACATGAAAAACAAAATACAAAAGTTTATTCTGCAAAACGTTTTCCTTCAGCTTTTGAGACAGGATCCATGCCAGCAGGAGGATCATCCAAGGTAAAAGGAGAGCTGATGAAGTTAAAATCCTGAAGCATTCTAGTATTGTTACTACTAGGATGGTCAACCAGATGGGGGGGGGGGGGACGAACGATCTTTAATTCATCATGTAGCTTGTAATCTCCCAAGTACTTAGAAATCAAGCATTGGGGAATCCGGTGAACTGGAATCCAGTTGGAATCTGACTTGAATGGAGGATTGCCAAGCTGCAGCAATCTCGAATCATGCCAATCCCATAGAGAGTTGTTTTCATCCACTTTCATCATAGTTAAAGCGTTTATCCAACCTCATTTGTAGGATTCGTTCTGGGCCTGTTGAAGCCTATCGTCAAAATGTCCCAAAGCTTCATTATACCCATCCATCCAAACTTCTCTTGGTTGCTTGTGGAATTGAAAGGTTAATTTATCAACTTGTGATTGCAACTTCTTCAGTACCCCATCCTTAACCTCTAATTGGGAAGATTGAGTGGATAGTTATTCATATAAGGTTTGTAGCTTTAGGGACATCTCAGTAAAAGCTTAGTATTTTACTTTTAGCTATGCATCTTGATTGGCAAGGGCCTGTTGGGTCCTTATTTCCTCTGTGGTTCCTCGGTCAGGCCTATTTTTAGCTCGGGAGGAAGAAGCAGACTTAATGTTTTTCAAGGCCTCTAATTCATCTCTCAATGTAGCATTCGCAGCTTCTAAAAAGGAATAACCTTCATCGGTAGTAGTAATAACAGTTCCAGAGGAATACTTCAGGAGATTCACTTCATCCCTCAAATTATTATTCTCCTTTTCCAGGAGTTTAGCAACAGTCCTAATTTCTTCAACTTCAAGCTTAAGTAAAGCTTACTTTTTATTATAAACAGAGACAAACTTATCAAAATCCCTACCTACACTTAAGCTTTGATATTTCTGCTCATAGCTCTTGTGTAACAGTGCAGTGAATTCTTTATACTATTCTTGAAGTTCTTTTATCAGTTTATAATAGGCAACATTATTTGCTACCGCCCGATCAAGTAAGTACTTCAAATACTTGTACGATTCTTTAACCTGCTCTGAGGCATCATCACCGAGCAACTGAGTGATTTCTTCTTCGGACAAGTCCATATGACTAACTTTGAAAAAAGCATTACATTTTCTCAGTAGCTTAGTATCATGGGAAGACAGTTGTTCCATCTTCCTAATAAACTAGCAAGAAGAAATAACCACCAATTAATCAACAACAAGGATGGAGAACATGCATAATCAATAGGAGATAAAAAAAGGAGCAACCAAAGGTTCTTTTATTGATAACGAAGAGTTCAAGTACAATCAAAATAAAGAAAAAAGAAATGACAAAAGTAAAAGGGAAAATGTCGAGCAACTTTACACCTTCTCCCTATTATTTTCAACCTTCTTGTTCTGCTCAGAAGAAGGGGCTATAGGCTGAAGTTGCTCGGTTTGCTCAGCTGGAGGAATAGAAGACTCAAGGACTTCAGGTTGTTCATCAGGAGACTCAACCATAAATGAAGACTCTTAAGAAGTAGCTTCATCTTCAACTTCATCCTCTATGACTAGAGGAGGACCATGAACACACCTCTGAAAAAGTTCAGACTCTTCAGTTATGTTTAACTCTTGAAGGGCAGCAACCCAACCATCTCTAAAATATTTTTTCTTTACATATTCAATCTAAGCAGAAGCAGCAAAAATGGCTTTGTTGCAGCCCTTGTCCCAGCCAGCACCGAAGGATACCTTCACAGCAGACTTTCTCTTAACTCTGCCAGAGGATACAAGCTCTTCAACAGCCTTTGCCCTGCACTCAGTAGGGGTGTTCAAAAAACCGACTGGACCGACGGACCGAACCGAGCCGAGCCGAACCGACCCTTTTTTTTCGGTCTTTTTTCTTAATCGGTCCGGTCTCGGTTTATTTTTTTGGTGGACCGACCTAATCGGTCCGGTCCACGGTTTACAGTTTCAAAAACCCTGGTAGGACCGACCCGGACCGACTCTATATAAAATAATATATTTTTACATATATATGTATATATATAACATAAATAAATAGTAAAAGTATATATTTTAATATTTGACTAGTTTAAATTATAGTTTAATCCAATAGTCAGTTTGTTTTAATTGCAGATTTTGATAGTTTTTAATTTTTAATGTTTGAAAAAATTAGACTCGGGTATATTTTTATTATTATAAATGATGTAATTCATTAATGTGAGGACCGACTGGTTAGACCGGACCGACCCTATAAAAAACCGAACCGACTAGGGTCGGTTAACCGACATTATCGGTCCGGTCTCGGTCCATTTTTTTAGAGGACCGACCAAATCGGTCCGGTAAAAAAAAAACTCAAAACCGAACCGGACCGGACCGCGAACACCCCTAGCACTCAGTTTCCTCTGCCCTGCGCTCTGCCTCCTCTTTCTTGCGCTCAGCTTCCTCTTTCTGGCGCCTAGTCTCCTTTGCCCTGCGCTCTGCTTCAAGGGCATTTGTATCAGACGTTTGACGAGCGATTTCAGTTGTCTTCAATTTCTCTTCCCAAGTGCTCCTCTCAGTCTCCAAGGCCTATTGAGATTCAAGCAGAGACTTCACTACACCAAAATGGGCAAATTGTCACCTTTCAGCCGACCAGCCTTGTCAAGGTCATTGACCGTGACAAAAAACACGCATTTTATGTCACGGTCATTGACCTTGACACGACCGTGACAACTAATTGTCACGGTCAATGACCGTGACAAGGTCGTGACAAATTTACTTGTCACGGTCATTGATCGTGACAATTATGTAAATACTTGTCACGGTCAATGATCTTGACACGACCGTGATAATGTTCGCAGAAAAAACCCTACCCCCTTCTTTTTTCCCTACCGCCGTTCCTCCCTCTCTCTCTCTCTCGACGCTGCTCTCTCTCTCTCTCTCTCACTCTACTTTCAGGTCGATTTCTCTCTCTCTCTCTCTCTCTCTCTCTCTCTCTCTCTCTCTCTCTCTCTCTCTCTCTCTCTTCCATTTATATATATGTTTGTGTGTATATATATGTGTGTATGTGTGTATATATCCAAAAATGTAAATGTAAATTAATTCAAATTGATAATAATTGATATTTTCACAAAATTTGATAATATTATATGAAATTGATAATAATAATTGATAATAATATTATATGAAATTTGATAAATTAATTCAATGTAATATTATATGAAATATGAAATTCAATGTAATATTATATGAAATAATATTATATGAAATTTGAAATAATATGAAATAATATTATATGAAATAATAATATTATATGAAATAATATGAAATTATATTATATGAAATAATATTATATGAAATATGAAATTCAATGTAATATTATATGAAATTGATAATATTATATGAAATTTGATAAATTAATTCAATGTAAATAACAATTGATATTTTCATTTAAATTGATAATAATTTTTTTCATGAAATTAATTCAATTAGGTAAAACCCTAGATAATTTTTTAACAGAATTTGATAATATTATATAAAGTTTAGTAAATTCACAAAATGTTGCCAATTGTATGTTTTTAGGAATATCATTAGTTAGAATCCATACACATGCATGTTGTTAGAAAGTCTTAAATTTAATTCTCACTTTAATTTGTAGAATCTCTGTACTTGGTTGGATTTATCCCTTTATGATAATGAAATTTATGCTTCAATTATAATTATCTCATGTCATAATTTTATTGATAAACAATAAATGTAGTTGTCACGGTCGTGGTGGGGGGAGGGGGTGGGGGTGGGGTGGGTGTGTGCGTGGTGGGGGGAGGGGGTGGGGTATGTGTATATGTGTGTGTATGGTGTGGTGTGTGGTGGGGGACGGGGGTAGTGGGGGTGGGGTGTGGTGGGGGGAGGGGGTGGAGGTGGGGTGTGTGTGTGCGTGGCGGGGGGAGGGGGAGGGGGTGGGGTATGTGTATATGTGTGTGTATGGTGGTGTGTGGTGGGGGAGGGGGGTAGTGGGAGTGGGGTGTGGTGGGGGAGCTGATAATATTTTGTTACAATTTGTGGGGGGAGGGGGTGGGGGTGGGGTGTGTGTGTGTGCGTAGGTGCATGGCGGGTGGGATAGGGGTGTGTGTATGTGTACTATTAACATTTTTTTTTAATCTGTACTAATAACATTTTCTTACAGCAAAAATGTCTCCTTCAGATATTAAGGCGAAGATGATGATGCTGTTTATGATGATGTCGTCTGGGTTCGGTGGTAGCGGAGGCGACGAGGGCTCCTCCGCCCCTAGGCTCCCCAAATATGGAAAATTTGGGATTACCGTCGAGAACAAGTCGGAGTTATTAGCGAGATCCCTCGAGCTGCTAAAGACGGTCATCGGCCCGGGGTTTATGAGTTGGAAGGAGGTGCCATATGAGCTCAAGTTAGCTGTTTGGGCGGCACTACAGGTAATATATTTATATTTATATTTATATTTATATGAATATTTCAATTTCAATTTCAATTTCAATTTCAATTTCAATTTCATATTTATATTTATATTTATATTTATATTTATATTTATATTTATATTTATATTTATATTTATATTTATTCGCAACTAACATTGTATTTGTTGGACAGGAACAATTCAACTTGGATCCAAAGCTACGCGATTCCGTCTTGGAGCAGTTGAGGGAGCAACACAAGACGTGGAAGAAAAATATGCGGACACGGTACTTTGGGAAAATACGAGAGTCCATTATACAATGACGCGGATCCGTCCCGCCCAAGGAGCCGATCTCATTGGCACAATGACAAAAGTTCATTGACAATGAGATCGAGGATCGACAATTGGCATCTCGCCAATCGGGGAGGGAAAATCGGGTAAAAAAGACGGACGTGCACTACTCCGGCCGGACCTCTTACGCTGAGGTGGAGCATAGGATGCAGGTAAGATTTAATTTATCTATAACTACAGAAATATATTATTCTTCATTATTTTACTTTACTGGGCCGATACTAATTTTACTTTACTTTATTTTATTTCAGGGGGTAGGGAGTGGGCCAGGGGGTAAGCCACATAGGCTCGATACTTATGTGGCTCTTCGGACGAAGAAGGGGAAGGACAAGGAGGTGTCCCCGAGCGTCGCGGCCACGATTGTAAGTAATCCGATAGTTTAATTATTGTTAATTACGTTATAATTTTTTAGTTTACTTATTTTACTAATCATGTGCTTTTTATCGTTTCAGGCAAAGCTTAAGGAAGTGCATGAGTCGCAGTCTGATGCCGACAAGGCATCTTTGTCCACAGACGCACTCAGCCAAGTGCTTGGCTCTGATCGCAAGGGGAGGACAAGGGGAGTGAGCTCGCGGGTGGCCAAATCTAGGATCATCGGATTGGAGACGAGCGACACCGGTTGGCTCGAACGGTGGATTCACACGACGAGAAGTTGTCCCGTTTGGAGGCGACGATCCAAGATATGTACGCATTCATGAATCGTACGTTGGGTGGAGACCGTAAAGGGAAAGGGAAAGGGAAGGAGAAGGAGAAGGCGGTGGAGGAGGAGGTGCGGGAGGACGAGGCGCAGGATGACGAGGATGTGGACCTCGCTGCTTCATCACCGACACGTTCGTACTTCGATGATCCACTTCCCTATTTGGCGCCCTTCAACAGACCATTGTCGACACTTGGTTGGCCGAGCGTGTTCATATTGGACGTATTTGATGGCCAGCGGATAGGGCGGGGGTTGAGGGACCCGAATATCGTCGAGGGTGGAATAGTCCATGAACGTGTGCTTCAAGAGATGGAGTCCAGGATGCTCGTCACGCATGTCATACCCGGGAAGGAGAACTCCCTATTGTGGTTGCGCGAACAATGCGGCACGATGTATATTAGTGGGTGTGTCAATTCGTATGTCGTGTGGCCTACTCACCTCCTCAGTTTTATCCAAGACATGTAGTAACATTATTTTTAAGTTTGTCCATTTTAATTATATTTAGATTATATCGTCATGTATATTATTTCTATTTTGAATATTTGGATTATATCGTCATGAATATATATTTGCATTATCTTTAGTTTGTGTTGGATATATGATGTTTGGAACAGGTATAACGTTGCTATAACAGGTACAAATATACTGCTGGGCCATACTGCCCAACAGATTTTTTTTAAATTCTGTCCAGAATTGTCACGGTCATTGACCGTGACAAGCCTGTGATAAAAGTTGTCACGGACGTGTCACGGTCAATGACCGTGACAATTTTTTTAAAAAGGGTCACGACTTTGTCACGGTTTATAACCGTGACAAACGTGTCACGGTCATTGACCTTGACACAACCGTGACACAAAACACGAGTTTTGTGTCAAGGTCAATAACCGTGACACGACCGTGACAAAAAAAGTTATCTCGCCTCGAAATGTCACGGTCATTGACCTTGACAAGTTGGATTTGTCAAGGTCAATGACCTTGACAAATGGGCAGATTTGGTGTAGTGCTTCTTCAAACCAGACAAAGCTTTCTTCACCTTATTTGAAGAAGAAGAAGCCCTGATTGCATCGTCCTTCTCCATACTATTATTAAAGTGTACCAAGAACTACAAAAGATAAAGATCAAAATGAGTATAGGAGAAATATAAAATACCACCAAAATAAGAAAAGAGAAATTACTTACTGATGTAAGGTTCTGAGCAGCCAATTCAGAAACCTTCATTCTAGGGAGTATATCATCCCCCCTGTGGACTGGAAGAGTACGAGACTTATCAACCTCCTAGCCAAACCAGGAGTAATAACTATTGGAGGAACAACATCAAAAGAGGGTAAATCTACCAAGGATAGTTGATCGGTCACTTGGTCGACTTGCTTCTTTGCAAGCCCTCTCCTAAGTCTCCTCAAAGGAACTTTAACCTCTTTGGGAGATACATCCTTAGGAGCCAAGTCTTTAGGGGTTGGATCTTTAAAAATTGGACCCTTGGGGGCTAGGAGATTCATAACATCCCCTATTTTATTCTTGGCTCCTTCTACAAATGATTAGGAGCCAGAACCACTACTGTTGTAAAGGTTAGGAAACTTCCTCTTCTTCATAATTTCAGACAGAGGAGTATCAGAATCAACAACAACCTCAATAACCTCTTAGTCAAGATCAATTACCAGAGCAGGAGAGACAACAGGTCTGATAATAAAAGAAGAAACAATGTTTTTGTACTAAAGCAGATAGGAGGCAGAACTAACGTGCTCTTCAGGAACTACCTTATGAAGACCCCAAATAAACTTCAACTCTCTCAAATTTACTTCACTCTCTTTGGGGCACTTTCTTTTTTGCTCAATTGTAAATCAATTTATAAAACAACAGTCAATATGATATTTGATCAAACATAAACATGGCAAATTTATTAAAATATAAAATAACTTATTCCATTGCCAAAGAGTGGACACCTACGTCCTTGGTATTTAGCGCCTCTAACTAAAGGAACATGTTGCTAATTTTTTACAACTACCCCATGATCAAAATAATCCCTATTAGGATCAGGGAGATTAACTACCAAAACTTTACTAACAACCCTAATTTTCATATAAAAGGTGGTATCACTAGTTACCCATTTATAACAAAACATAATTTTTGAAATCCCTAAATGGGTTCCATAAATTTGATTTAACCTATAAACTCCATTTACAACTCTCCGTGTGTTAAGAGCCACTCTTTCAGGTACAATTTCAAAATATTGACAAAACTTCAAACATAAGGGATTGAGAGGAAACGTGAAATCACATTCAACAATAAAGTTGAAAGGGAACGAATGACGCTCAACAATAGAGAAAAAGTCAGAAGGAAAAGCGGGATGTTTTAATACAAACCAAGATGAGATATTAAAATTGTGTTTAAACTTATCAAGTGACTTGATAGAATAAACCATGATAAAGAAAATAAAGAAGAAGAGAAGAAACATTCTTACAAAGATTTAAGGATTCAGCAAGAACTAAAGACATAAAAGAAAACGATCGCACGAAAGCAAATAATACATCAGCAGAATCTGAAATAAGAGGTAAAAGATGATCGGAGTTTTTACCGCCCTTTTTATAAGACGCATCATAAACTGGGAAAAGCAATGATTAAAGCAAACGACGTTTGGATTTACGGCGGATGACAAAGAAAAAGACGAAGATACCCCGTAAAAGTTTGCTAAAATTTGAAATATTTACAAAATTGCCATTCGCACTAAAAAATTATCAATCAAATGGATAAATTTCACAAGTCTGGAAGGTCTGCAGCTAGATTAAACAGCCCGAGCTACTGCCAAAGCATAATATTCCGCACTTTCGCATCAACTCCAAGTATGAAACATTGGGAGCTTCTGTTGATACCAAAATTTGTCACCCTACGTGGACCAGTCATAAGCCAGCACGTGTCATCCAATGTGATACAAGTCCAAGACAACATGACGGAAAAGCCGACCAACTAGGAAGCCCGACCAACTGGGAACCCCGACCAACAGTCGAAAATCCAATATGTACAGCCAACCAAGCGCCAACAGTCTTACAACCTGCATTGCCTATGAAGCAACATCATTCATATATTTAATTCTCATTATGTATTGATATAAAGGCCGAACGAATGAAGGCATCTTATCCTTTCACATGACAACTATCAAGACCCCTCTTGGGCTATAAATACATTGTATCACCCTCATTGAAGAGGACCGAAAAAAATTTCAAGGTAGTCAATACATAACAGTGGGCGTAGGCTATTCCATTAAGCCGAACCACTTTAAAAATTTCTTGTGTCTTGTTTATTTTATTTATTTTATCTGTGATCAATTAATTAGGCCTAGTCTAGTTTTTTGCATCAAGAATGAGCTAAATGCATGGCTAATATGAAATCTTTCATCGGCACGAGAGTTATATTTTTTTTTGGATACAATTTTCCATTTTCAATAAAGGTTTGAGAGTGGGCAAAAGATAGCAAATTGTTGATTGAGGAAAGTTAAAAGAAAAAAATGAAATTTAATATGAGTGCAACACTTTTTTTTATGGTGAATCAAAGTTTAGCTGGCAATTTGAAATGAAAGTTAAATGTAAATGATTAAGTGTTTAATTATAAATGGAAATAAAGTGTGCTTTAGGGTCCGTTTGGTTCGGGGTAAAATATATTTCAACGCGGTGAAAAGTAATATGGTGAAATACGTTTTCACATATTTAGAGTGAATTTTTTTTCTATATTCTTATTTAAAGTTTTATAATTATAGGGTGTTGACTTATTCACAATGTCAACCCAACAAAAATTAAATTTTAAATAGGTCAAAATGTATTTCACCATATTATTTTTCACCGAGTTGAAACATATTTTACCCCGAACCAAATGGACCCTTAGAGAATTTTTTTCTTTCCAAACAACAAAATATTTTGTGTTTGGATTTTTTTTTATATTTCTAGAAATAAACCTAATTTGCCTTTGGTTGTTTGGGAAGCAAACAAAGTTTGCGTATAAAATTTGGGGTGTGAAATTGGTTATTGTTTCAGGCATAATGCAAGGATTGTCGTAAAAAACTGTCCAACCCTAAATTTGCCTAAATTTTTTGATTGAATAAGCATTGATCGCATCAAGTAAAATAACATAATGGTATTTACTTAATGTTTTTGATAGTTATGACTCTTCAAAGCATGCTAATGTACGAGAATGTATTAAAATAGTGGAAGAATATGAAAAATGTTATGATAGAATGTATTAAAGTAGTGATAGAATATGAAAAATGTTATGAGTGCAAGAAAATTGCACAAACGAATGTGATAGTTTAATAAATTATTATTCACTCTCTTAGAGTGAGTATTCTTTTGCAATAGCACATCAATTTGTGTGTTAAAAAAATGAGGGTATTTTTTAACCTTTTTAAAAACAATAATGGGAGACTTAATGGTGAAAACGAAAAACGTATTATTTTTGAAATAAAGGAAGGGCATGTGAAATTTAAATCTAAAGCAGCGCCCCCAAATCTCAAAAGGCAGCAACGGCTCTCTCTCTCTCTCTCTCTCTCGCGGTGAACAGACACACAGAGTCTTGGGTCCGTTGAGTTGAGTGTGTAAAAATCAAAAGTTGTTGCAGAAAATGAAGCAAGCAAGAAACGGAATCTTGAGAGAAATGGAATCGTCCTCTCCAAACCCTAGTTCTAGTTCAAGTTGTAGTGCTATGAAACACAAATCTTGTCCATCGATCCGGAAACATAAATTGTCGAAAGAGAACGCTCCTCCACCACCCTCAGATCTAAATTCAATGGCCTCTCCGGCCACCGCTAGGATGAAGAGCCCTCTTCCTCCGAGACCTCCCCCCTCAAACTCAAACTCAAACCCTCTCAAGAGGAAACTCAGCATGGACCCCGACAATAACGGCTCTTCTTCTGATTCTGGAGTGAAGGTTATAGTAAGAGTGCGCCCACCTCTTCAAGATGAGGAACAAGGAGATGATAATGCTATCATTGTTCAAAAAACCTCTCCTCAGTCATTGTCCATACTCGGCCACACTTTCACTTTTGACTCTGTCGCTGATTCTCAGTCTGCACAGTTAGATATATTCCACCTCGTTGGAGCTCCTCTTGTCGATAATTGTCTTGCTGGCTTTAACAGTTCTGTTTTTGCTTACGGACAGGTAAGTAACCCCCTAACTATTCTCTCATTTTTTCTCTTCTTCAAATATCATCTCATCCTATTATCTCAGACTGGGAGTGGAAAAACCTATACAATATGGGGACCCGCCAATGCCTTACTGCAACAAAACCTTTCCAATCATCAACAAGGCTTAACACCACGTGTCTTTCAACATCTTTTTTCCCGCATCAATGAGGTACCTACCTCTCCTCTCCTCTCCTCTCCTCTCCTCTGCTTTTATTACGATTTTGTATCATACAATGAATTACCCTAACTCTTTATATTTCATCTAGGAACAAAATAAGCACGCTCACCAACAACTCACATACCACTGTCGCTGTTCTTTTCTTGAGGTTACCTTCATTCATACTCTTACTTTAACTTCACACTCTCACTCACTCCACTTAACACTTTCAATTATGTAATTACAGATTTACAACGAACAAATTACTGATCTCTTGGACCCATCACGAGGGAACCTCCAGGTGAAAGGATATTAATTTACTCTTTTTTTTTTTTTAATTTTTTTTTATACTCTTATAGTTTTATTTTAATAGAGGTTTCCCTTTCCAGATAAGAGAAGATGTCAAAACTGGTGTTTATGTTGAAAATTTGACAGAAGAGTGTGTGGCCACTATGAAGGATGTCACACAGCTTTTGCTTAAGGTTTGTATACCATTTATGCTTTTGTGTTCATGTGCTATATCCCCAGTGTGGAACACGTTGAATGTAAATTACAGCCGTTGGTACTACGATGTAATTGTTCTTCTTAAAATAAATAAATAAATCTGAAGTATTTACCTACTTGCTCATCGGGTAGAATCAAATGCAATATCTTATTAATTTGTTTACCCGTCTTCTATTTATCTACTTATTTTATGTGCACGTTTTTGCTTCAATGGAGGGCCTATTTTTCTTACATCGTATTTTATATCATATTATAACTATGCAGGGTTTGTCAAATAGGAGGACTGGTGCAACAAGTATAAATGCTGAGAGTTCTCGTTCACATAGTGTGTTTACTTGTGTTGTTGAATCACGATGCAAGGTAAAATCCTAGACTGAGACGGATATATCATTATCTATTCCTTTTATTTAGAAAGTTCTATTTTTCTCCTCTTGTTTAATGAAATGGCTTGGTTTGTGCTTCTGCTTTTGTGGACCTCTCTCTCTCTCTCTCCCCACTTGATTTTTGCTAAATGTTGTCTAAACTTTATTGTCAATAATCTAGAATGTTGCAGACGGTTTGAGCTGCATTAAAACAAGCAGAATAAATCTGGTTGATCTTGCTGGATCGGAAAGACAGAAGTTGACTGGTGCAGCGGGAGAACGCTTGAAGGAAGCAGGGAATATCAATCGCTCCCTTTCACAGCTCGGGTATGGCTTTGTGTGTTCTGTTCTCTACCTGAAAATATCTAGTAGTGGTAAACGTTGTGTTTGGGCTGCAGCAGGAAATAATGTCCTCCTGTACTTATGTAGTTGGGACCAATCAATTTAACTTATCACTTCACCGGAGCGTAATGTTAAAGGAATAAAGAAAGCAACAGTACATATCAATAGAGATGATGGTTTGTTTAGATGAATTTTAATCCTCGCTCTTACACTTACAAATATAGTTCCTGTCCCGAGGTGAAATAAGTGTTGAATATGAGAATAGAGAAAGAAAATGAATTATAATGAAAGATGAAGAGATCACACATTAATTTTATTTTGAAACACATATACATACATTTGATTGAATATAAAAGACAACTATTCAGACAACTATCTGTGATTCAAATTTTGGTTAGAAGAAGAAGAAACGAATCAGAAAGAATGAGAGTTAAAAGTTGGGAATGATTTTCTTGTAATTTTTTGATGTTGTCAGATTTTTAGTTCTGTTAAAATTTTATTATTATTCTTTGGGTTCTTTAATTGATTAGATTTTTTTTTAGGAGTTGTAATTATAGTAGTTTTCCAAATTATTTTTATTTCCTAATATCATAGAAGTTCTTGGGGTTGGGGTAGCTTCGATCTAATCTATCTACTGGATTTAGCTCCTTTAAGATTATGAAATCATAGAAGAGTATTCTAGATGGTGGTGAATTTTGATCAGTGATTTAATATCGAGAGTTAGAATTTAAGCACAGTGGTGCTTCTTCTTCTTCTTCTTCTTATCTCCTTGTGATTCTTAATTGTGTTTTTTTTTCTTGCATACCCTATGCATCATTGCCTTCTTGAAAACCACGATTTACATTAAGTGGTATCAGAGTCGAGAGTTATAATCTTGTTGAAGGCACAATTCACATCATTTTGTATGAATGCATGGTTGCTACATTCTATCAGAGTATGGTTGGGAATATCCTCCGACAAGCTTCTTTGTGTAGGTTGAGGGGTAGAAGAAGCGGAGTTGATGATCAACACAAACATAGCAAAAAATCAAGAGGCTTTCAAGTGGTTGAGCAGTTTTGAGCAGGTTGTCTATCAACAATGTGTGAATTAATGGAGAGAGATTGAGAAGCTGACTCAAAAGATGAATCAATCACGGGCGAAAATCCGAGGTTGCTCACATTGTCCGAAGCCAAGGCATGAGGCCGAGGTCGAAGATGGTGGCAGTTTTTTTTGTGGAAATTTCCTACCATGATAGTGGGTGGCCACTGTCATCTACCAGAGTGGCATGACTGATGGGGTGGAAACATGAAAAAGTAGTGAAAAATTTGGTTAGATATGGAAAGATCGCATAATTAGCTGAATGAAAGTAGATAATTATTTCCATGTATGTGCACAACCTGTCTTCCATTAATTCAAGGGAGCTACTTGACGAAAAAACAGCAGAACAACAGAACATTCATCCCTTGGAAGTCCACATGGACAGGGCTTCATTTACGCGCGTGCATGAGTTAATAAAGGAGCAGAAGTCTATCCTTCCAGTTAGGAGTTTATTATTACCAACACCCTGAAAATGGCTGGTCCAACGTGTGTGCGAGCAACTGTTTCTTTCTTTACCCAGCAAAGTATATGCTGACATTAAGTTCATACGGGGTTGCCTCTGCCATGGAATAATTTTTATTTTTTGTTGACGATATTAAGTTTTATTTTGTCAATGCAGATTCAGTGGGGCTGAGATTTGAATGTATAGAGAAAAGAAGAAAGAAATGATTCAAAGTCGTTGTTTTGGTGGTACAAGAGATTTACAAGTATATCAATTCGGGGAAAGATTGAAGTGTCTCAAGTACTCTACATATAATGACATAAGTATCATTGGCATGGATGAGTTCTTCCTAACAATGGGAGTTAGATGCAAATTTGGGATTGCAGAAGAAACAAATCAAGAAGAATGAGAATCTGACATTTAAATCGACTTTCTTTCTACTTTTCGGTTCTTGTCAAAGTTTTTTTCTTTAGATTTCGTAGTTTTAGGAATTGTTATTATTTTGGGTTCCTTAACTAATTAGACTTTCTTTGGAATTTATAATTTAGTAGTTTTCCAAATTATTTTGGTTCCCTGCTTGTATAGAATTTCTTGGAGCAGCTTCCAAGTAATCTATTGGATCATGAAATCTTTTAACTAAGAGTCTTGAACTCATTATTAGGGGTGGATTATAATTATTAATATACTAAACAGGATACTAAGAATTTTAGCACAGCTGTCAACAGGACCCTGTGAAACTTTACCCAAGTTCTAAACTACAACTGTCATAGATTTAAGGTGATGAAATGCGTAAACTAGAGATTATGGTTGGTTCAGATGCAATTCAGTCTTCTCTGCCACTCTTCATAACATAATCTAAATCTGACTTGCGCTTTCTACCAACTAGGAATGTGTCGCACTCGATTCTTGTTCAATTTTAGCTAATATTTTTTTTCTTACAACTTTATAAATATTAGAGATCATCTTTTTGATTTGTTATAATATATTTATAACAAATTATTAGCTTAAGAGATATTTATTTAATTATTAATACGAAGAAAATTTTCTATTTTAGTAGTAATAGCTAAAACACCGGTAGCACTTCTCCACTTAACCCAGCCTGCTCTAATCCTATGAGTAATATCATCGCTAATATCTCCATCTTTTTGGATAATCGATCATATATAACGAAAACGATCATTTGTTATAAATATTATAGGACGGCCATTAGCCCGCCATGTTATATGGGACAGAGTGATGGGCAACCAAGAAACAAAATGTGCAGAAAATGAGTGTGGAGGAGATGCGAATGCTAAGATGGATTTGTGGTAAAACTCAAAAGGATAAAATAAAAAATGAACAAATTCGTGAAACGGTAAAAGCAGCTCCTATAGAAGATAAATTGAGAGAAAATCGACTTAGATGGTTTGGACACGTCAAGCATAGACCAATGGTTGCTCTTGTAAGGAAGAGTGATTTAGTTAGTATTGATGGTAACACAAGGGGTAGAGGTAGGCCTAAGATATTGCACTGGACAGAATAGAATGGAAAAATAGGATTCATGTAGCCGACCCCAAATAATTGAGAAATGGCTTTGTTGAGTTGAGTTGAGTAGTAATATATAAGAATTAATAATTTCTGAATAATAGATAGTTTTTATAGAGTTAAGGTCAGTATAGTAATTTTACGTGAATCCCAAAGTAATTAGAACATTTTCTTGTTTAATATATGAGAATTGGTTAAGCATACACATAATTCCCTCCACGAAATAAGATAATAAAAATAGAATGAAAAAAAAATCTAATGAGTGTGAGTGCAAGAATTGGTGATAATATAACTCGAATAAATTACCATCCTCCTGTAGGAATCTTGATTTTTCCTTTTAGTAATGACTGGATTGTAGCACGGACACTCTCTCGAAGGCAGTGAATCCAATTTGACACGTGTCGGACACGGGGCATGTTGGTTGTGGTTTTAAATATTTTGATACCTAAAGTGGGATAAAATGTTTAATAATTTAAAACATTGAATGAAAATCATAAAAAAATAAAAGATAAAAAATAAGAGACGAGCATTAGTAACAAAATGAGCGGGGTTCTCAAACGAAAACCCCCACCTCATTGAACATAGCCTTTCGAACATAATACCCTACATTGAATGGAACGCCCTAACTTAAGTTTGCCTCCAAGTTTATCCACAAATTTTTGTTTCTTTATCTATTTCTGATTTTGTTAAATTTTATTTCTTTTTTCTTGTTGTTGTATATCTGTGCGAATCTGATTTTATCTACTGAATTTCTGCATTTTCATGTTAAGTATTATAATTATGTTTTTTAGGAACAAATTCTGTTTTATTTGATTAATATATATTTTAAAAAATATACATTATACGTATCCCCCACTGTATCGTATCCTACATTTTGAAAAAATCGTGTATCGCGTATGCTGAGTCGTGTCGTATCCCATATCACGTGTCGAGGCGGCGCTTCATAGTGGTTTAGCGAGCTTTTATATATGAAGACCTTGATGGAAGCTCATGCAACGAAATAACCAAGCATCTGACATTGATTTCATTTGGTAGGCCTATGAACTAAAGGAATTTTATAGCAGATAGATTAATAATTATGCGCACGAGCACGCGCACACATATTAGTGTAAAGAATATCGTTCGGTAAAACGCATGTAATTATTAGAAAAGTAGAAGAAATACTTATATTGAAATCTCAACTAGTTTAGTAATAGTCTCCTTTATTGATTTGAGAGGGGAATAATTGCATATGGAATATCAAGTCTTTTCAACACTGGGAGGGTGAATGTGTAATTGATTTTTTTATGCTAGAGTTGGTGGTGGACAACTGAACTCATTCTTCTTTGCTTATGTAATTATTTTGAATCTGGTTTATGTGAGCTTCTTTAAAATTGTTATGAAAAATTAATGGCTCATGATCTTGTTTACATTCTGGGGTGATTTGTTGTAAAAATTGTCATAACATAACGGACTTAAAAGGTTGTACCCAGTGCACAAGGCTCCCGCTTCACTGCAGGGTCTGGGAGAGGTGATGTTGTCTGGCCTTTCCCCCATATATGGAGAGAGGCTGCTCCCATGTCTTGAACCCGTGACCAACCGTAGCTTGGGCAAGGGCACTTGTCATCGCACCAAGGTGTACGATAAACAAAAATTACCTACCCAACCTCCAAGAAATCTAAAAGCGAAGAATTTTATTTTTTGAGATCGATATGTATGACGACATAAGGCTGCGAAGCAGCATACGACAATATAATCTTGATATCACGCTATGATGGATGCCAAAATCAAAAATTTTAGTATGACCTTTTTTGAAGATGCATTTTTTTATGATGCTGATTAGCATTATGTAAGACTTACAGGAACTTGATAAACATTCTTGCGGAAGTTTCCCAAACAGGAAAGCAAAGGCACATCCCCTACAGAGATTCCAAGTTGACATTCTTATTGCAGGAATCTCTTGGCGGTAATGCTAAACTGGCAATGGTTTGCGCCATTTCTCCTTCACAAAGGTGATATTCTAGACCCTTGATCATCCCTCTTTGTTTCTTCATTGCTTTTCCCATATTTTTCTCTTATTTTGATCTGGAAATCTGTATGGCTTGATAAATGCAGCTGTAAGAGTGAGACTTTAAGTACACTGAGGTTCGCCCAACGCGCCAAGGCTATCAAGAACAAGGCAATTGTCAATGAAGAGATGCAAGATGATGTGAATGTTTTGCGCGATGTGATACGGCAGCTGAAGGTTTGCTGTTGTGCATGCTTTCTGCTCTTTCTTTTCTAGATCTTTTAAAGGTTATATAATGTAGAAAAAACTATGAAAATTTTAAAACTACCCACTTTCTTACAATTTACCTTCTTAAATTTCACAGTTAAATGTAAATCAGATTTGGTACAAACTACAACATCAAGTTAACATTTTCTGTTTTTCTCTAAATGGTTATGTTTGACAGGATGAACTGCTTCGCATGAAAACAAATGGCAACCAAATTGACACAAATGGAGGCTATTCAACGGGGTGGAATGCTCGTAGAAGCTTGAACCTCCTGAAATTTAGCCTTAACCGTCCGATGGTGTTACCTCATTTGGATGATGATGGTGATGAAGAAATGGAAATCATAGAGGAGGCCGAGAGACCTCAACCACACACATCTGAAAGTGCATATATTGAAGAACAATTTTCCGAGGATACAGATATCAATATGGAAGAAGAAATTTCTGAAAAGGTTGACGAGCATGAAACCAATATTGTTCTCTGTGGAGAACCCGGTATGGATACACCAAGTTGTTTAAAAGTGGACATAAAAAATAAGGGAAACTGCGAGGAGAATTTGATACATTCATTGATTCAAACGCTTGAAGATTCTCTTGGGCAGCCTAGTGAGGAGAATCTTTCATCCGCAAGTAATTTATTGAGTGAAGAATCACCAAAATGCCAAATATTGGAAGCTGTGAGCCAAGATTCTGCAGATCTTGCGGGCCCTTCTAACCTCAGCATAGTTCCATGTGATATATCCCCTGTACTGAAGTCTCCAGCACCAAGTGTTTCACCGAGGGTTAACACAAGCAGCAGGAAAAGTCTTAGGACTTCATCAATGTTAATTGCTTCTGAGATAGATCTCAGCGACGGTGCAAAACCCTCAAAAAGTATCTGTTTGAATGCTCGTAAAAGTTCTTTTCAATCATCTGAACATTTGGCAGCTAGTCTCCATCGTGGTCTTGAAATTATTGATAGTCATCGGCATAGTTCGGCTCTCAGGAGGTCCTCATTCAGGTTTTCTTACAAGCCCACTGATATTAAGCCGATTTTACAAGTTCACAAAGTTGATGCGGGTGTCCAAACTCTTCTTCAAGATGATGAGTTGGCAGAAGAGGATTCATCAGTATTTTTGTGCCACAAATGTAGGAGCAGAAATTCTGAAGAAGAGCTCAAAGATACCAATGACGTTTCTAATCTACAGTTAGTACCTGTTGATCAGTCACCAGCAGCTGACAAATCCATGAAGCTAGTTCCTAAAGTATGTCTGAAGGCAATTATTAAGGATATTTTGAGTTTAATACTTCCATGACCAGTTTTGAGATACACCTCCGGTTCTGAAATAATTTTCAGTACACCCCCATGTTCGGTTTGAGGGACAATTTGCAAGGATCTTTTGTGACATTTGTGGGGCTATTGCAAATTTCTTAATTTTGGAGATGTAGTCAAAATTGACCATAAATGAGTGTCCGCGAGGGTCAGATGTTGTTAAACTTAAAGATTATCTTTTATTTATAGTAAGGATCTGATGCATATATATATATATATAGAGAGAGAGAGAGAGAGAGAGAGAGAGAGAGAGAGAGAGAGAGAGGATCTGATGCATACCCAGTTTGCATACCCTCCGTGTGGACCATTTTTTTAAAATAGTAAAAAAAATAATTTAGGGCTGATTTTTTTTTATTTATGGTTTTTAAACATTTCAGTAGGACCATGAAAAAAAATCATCTCAAAATGAATTGTTTTGCTATTATAAAAAAATCGGTCAAACTTTGTCAGTTTTTAAGTTTGACCGATTTTTTTAAAATAGCAAAAAAAAATCATTTTGAGCTGAATTTTTTTTATGGTCCTACTGAAATGTTTAAAAACCATAAATAAAATTAGCTAAAAAATATTTTTTTTACTATTTTATTAAAAATGGTTCGCGCCAGCGGTATGCAAACTGGGGTATGCATGAGAACCTCTCTCTCTCTCTCTCTCTATATATATATATATATATATATATACACATATATATATATAGATACACATATATATTGGGGAGGGGAGGAGCTATGAAGCACGAACGCTCTCCCGAAGGTAAAGTATCATGTTTGACACGTTGGGGACACGTTGGGCCACGCATGTCATAGAGTATCATGTTTATTTTTCTGCCGGACACGCTTTTTGGGACACGCAGGAGTAGTTTTATAGTATTTTGAAAAGTTAAAATGGGGTTAAATGTTTAATAACTTAAAACATTGATTGTAAAACATAAAAGGAAAAAGAGGAGACCATATTAATTCACAAAAAGAGCAATCTGGACTCGAAAGTTTTAAACAAACCCTAACTTTTGCAACCATATTCATTCTATTTACGATTATATTGAATTTTATTTGTTTCTTGTTTAAATTTATATTGTTGTTGTATTTGATTTTATTGAATTTCAAGCTAAGTATGTTATAATTATGTAATCTACTTAACAAATTCTGCTTTATTTCACATATATATACATGTCTCCTACATTTTGGAAAAATCTCTTATCGCGTATCCCGAGTCTTTTCGTATCATGTATCACGTGTCGACCCGTGCTTCATAGGGAAGGAGCTTCGAACCCTCAACAACCTGCGACTCGAGTTGAGGGTGGTTGCAATACCACTTGGTAGTCTAGGTCAAACCCTTGGTTTCGTCCCATGTGAGAAGGTGTTAACAAGAGTTTAGTACTTACTTTTGTTCTTCAGTGTTCGCACGTGAAATTAACCTCTTATATCACTTGGCAGGCTGTAGAAAAGGTTTTAGCGGGAGCTATTAGGAGAGAGATGGCATTTGAAGAGTTCTGTGCAAAGCAAACTTCTGAAATTATGTACCTTAACCGTTTGGTAGGCCTTCTTTCGTTATCTGAGAAGAATCATGATATATTATTCTCCAGCTGTCCTCACCATTTTGGCCATCAATGACAGGTTCAACAGTACAAACACGAAAGGGAATGCAATGCCATTATTGGGCAAACAAGGGAAGATAAAATCATCCGCCTAGAGAGCCTAATGGACGGTATTCTATCTACCGAGGAGTTTATGGAGGATGAATTAGTATCGCTGAAAAATGAGCATATGGTATGCATCCGATTCGCTTCAAACTGCAATATTTTTTTTCCTTCATTTTTTTCCCTCGTTTATTCATGTTTATATTGGTAACAACAGCTTTTGAAGGAAAAATACGAAAATCATCCTGAAGTTTTAGGTGCAAAAATCGAGTTACTAAGAGCTCGAGATGAGCTGGAACGCTATCGAAATTTCTTCGACATGGGCGAGAGAGATATCTTGCTAGAAGAGATTCAAGACTTGAGAAGCCAACTACAATATTATGTAGACTCCTCGCCTAAGTCAGCTCGGAAAAAGAATCCTATCTTGCAATTAACCTATTCGCGTGAACCAATTGTGGATCCCACCTTGAGCACAATTCCCGAGTCAACAGGGGAGAGTGCCGAGCAGAAACTAGAAGCGGAGAGAACTCGGTGGGCCGAAGCAGAGAGTGAGTGGATCTCTCTTACAGAGGAATTAAGAAGTGAGCTTGAAGCAAGCCGTTCGCTTGCTGAGAAGCAAAAGCGGGAACTGGATATGGAGAAGAAATGCTCAGAAGAACTTAAGGAAGCAATGCAAATGGCCATGGAGGGACATGCACGTATGCTTGAGCAGTTTGTAGATCTCGAGGAGAAGCATATTCAAATGCTCGTGAGGCATAGACAGATTCGGGATGGGATAGAGGATGTCAAGAAAGCAGCTGTGAAAGCTGGAGTGAGGGGTGCTGAATCGAAGTTCATAAACTCACTAGCGGCAGAAATTTCGGCCCTGAAAGTGGAGAGAGAAAAAGAGAGGATGTATCTCAAGGATGAGAATAAAGGGCTTCAAGCCCAGCTGAGGGATACTGCTGAAGCAGTACAGGCTGCCGGTGAATTACTCGTTCGACTTAAAGAAGCAGAAGAAGCTGTTGTTGCTTCCCAGGTCAGTCTTGCTCCATTGATAGTTTTATTGCTCAATTATTATTCCGACTTTTATATATTTTGCTTCGTTCAACATGCATTCTTTATTCTGGTTGTACGCTTATCACCCCTTATTGCAAAGAATCTTACATAGTGTAGCAAAAAGTTAAAATGGACCCAAAGTGCAAATAGTGAAAACTTTGGAACCCAAAGTGAATTACATAGAATTACCAACCTCACTAAGCATAAATAACCAAAAAGAAAAAAGGAAAGGAGTTTTTTACTTTTGTCTCATGGGTCATTTGTAATTTTGGCGATTTGGGTGTTGTTTTATGAACTGAAAAACTGTCCTCTCTTGATTGCACTATTCTTTTACTAAAGTCATATTTCCTGGACTGTTTTACGAACCGCTAACGATGGTGGGGTAGTCCACTTCTTATGTTACCCGGGATTCATTTCCATCAAGAAAAAAATAAGACTTGCTAGAGATAAGATTTGCTACCATTGAACAAACACATTTTATTTTCAGAAAGAAGTTTAAATAGATCCAAATAAGGCCCAACCAGAATCCATCTCATATCCAATCTAGGACCATTGCACCTGTTCATTTGAACCAAACTTAAGCCGGGTAGGCAACCTGTCACTAGCTGACTCATCTGAAACCAATAATGGCCGAACCATCTGTGACCATTGTGCTGGTTCATTTGAAGCAAACTTGAGCCAGTTAGGCCAACCAAAAGAAAAATTGAACCAGCCACCTAATCCCTTTGAATCAGTCCACCATAAACTACCGTCCTGAATTGTATGTGTGTGTGTGTATATACACACATATACAAAGTGGAGGATTTAGAGGGGGTGCCAATTGACATGTGAATGAGCGGGTCTTTTAAGCGGGTCTTTTAATGAGTGGGCAAAAGCATTTGTTGGCTCTGAAATAAAAAAAAGAGGGTTGAGAAAGTCAATGAAGGTTTGACTTCATCATTCACCTCTTTTAACTCATTTGGACTCCTTTTCTCTCTCTCTCTCTAAAAGCTGCAAACCATCCGCTCAACCCCATCTCCCATTTCCAACATTCACCTTTTAATTGATCCAATTTTTCCATCCCAAGGACATGTTATATATGGAATGTGCATTTCTAAATATACCGTTACTCAAATTTTTTTTTTGGTAATCTTAGGTCTCGTTTGCGAGTTTTGGAGAGAAAAGAAAAGAAAGGAGAGTTTTAATAGGAGAGAAGAGAAAAGAAAGGAAAGGAAAATAACTTTCTTTTCTCTGTTTGTGAGTTTACGAGAGAAAAGAAAGTTACTTTCTTGCCTCCTTGTTTGTGAGTTGAGAAGAAAGTAAAGGAAAAAAAGGAAAAATACGTTTGTACCCTTACAACTAACAAAGCATGTTATAACATTTTAAAGAAGATAATAACGTAGTAATTCATTATGCATACCAACATGATAATGGATTATAAGTCTCGACAAAAAAGATCATAATAAAATGTCTCAAACCATAATAATAAGTCTTAAACATAGTCCAAAAAACGGGACTAAATTATTCATAAAGAAAGATATCTCCAAAACATAAACTTCATAATGCATCACGGAGCACGAGTAGTCGCCATCATTTTCTCCAAAATTGCCAAGCGTCTCTCGGAAGGGCAACCGAGCACTATCCTTGCTTTGTTGGGATTTTGTGAGAGTAAAAGATATGCATCGTCGATAAAATGTGGATGTACTCCAATAGCCACCAACAAAATAATGAACAATTTAGTTGCAATTAATATATTATATTTGTTGCAAACTAATTTACTTAAAATAATTTGAAATATGTACTTGGACTAAATTTTCCCAAACTTCAAGCTCAGCGCTCCACATTTTAGTTGTCGGACTCCAGGCAAAACCACTTAAATTTTTAAACAAATCATAGCATTTATTGAAATGCTTTCTAAAGTTTTTATTCGATTTTTTGAATGCTCCTTTGTAAGCTCCATGTTAGGAATATTTTCATGCAACTCGCCCAACATATTAATGTACGCAGTAGTTGTGAAAGTTCCGTCAATCCTATTTCCTTCACGATCCTGGTGAAGCATTGCTTCAATGAACATATCATCCATTTGAGACGTCCAAGTCAAATGAATTTTTTTTGCACCATCATCTTATATTTTCAGGCTCATTGTTAGTATTAATACACAAACATAGATATTAGTCAATACGCAACATCTTTTATTTTTAGTGTCATTATTAGTATATAGAAAACATGCAAACATAAAATATTGGCTTATATAAATAAAAACATTAACATAAAAATAAATACCAACATTTACATCAAATCAAACTCTCCAATACTTATCATAATTCAATTTTTAATTACTTCAAATTAAATTTATGAGAACTTGCAATCAAAACACATAATCATTCCACATATTAGTCGTTATGCAATTTCTTATATATTCGCCTCGTGGGCATCCTCATCCCCATCCCTTGGAGTGCCAATTTCATCGTCTTCATCTGAATCTTCATTTTCAAGCTCTTCATCAACTGCTTTCAAAAAAGCTTCACCAGGGTCTGCCTCCATTAGGTAAATTATGTAGAATGCAACATGCTAGAATAATCTCAGATTGTGTGTGAATAGAAAAGAATGATTCGGCTCCGCTTCTTATAATTGGAAATCGCCTCTTCAATACCCCAAATGCTCGTTCAGTTGCATTGCGTAGTGATGCATGACGATGGTTATATAACTCTCGGAAGTTCTCAGGATTTGGGGTGGAGTACTCTTTTAAGTGCTAATGAACACCTCTAAAAGGGTGCCATAAGCCCGCTCCTATTCATGAACCTCGCTCGACAAGATAATATTTGCCTATTAAAAATGACAACGGTTGGTATACCCATTAAAACAATATATAAAAATTTGTATCGTAAATTTGTTTAGTGATAAAAATTTACCATTAGGTATTTTTAATTTATCTTCTCTCGTAAGTGCATTTTTAATAATCCTAGAGTCCGAAGCAGTCCCTTCCCACTCGGGTAGTACGTAAGTAAATTTTAAATCAAATGTACACGCAACCAACACATTTTGTGTTGGGAAATCCTTTCTCCCACGATACCTTGCAACTTCCCTCTCAAGCCACTTTGACACGAAATGTATGTGCATGTCCATCTAAATCCATATAATTGAAATTATCAAATTGAAAACCAGTTGCATTAAGGTACCTTAAAGTAAGGAAAAAATCGATCGTTGTGAAGTATTTCAGGAGGAACTTGCGCTCCGGTTGGGTTGTCGCAAAAATATTTCTTTCAAAGTTATTATTGCTTTCAAAACTTTATGAAAATGACTACTAACGGTTTCACTGGATCGGCGAAAGAAAAATGAAATTGTGCGGTTCCTCACATCTTTTGACAATATGTGAAGGAATTTGGCAACTTGCTCTTCAACTGACACTTGTTGACTCGATAACAAACTGCCAAAATTTTCTAATGTCTTGCAAAGTGTTATAAAAGTTTGTGGACCCGTGCATATAACATCGCGACACCGTTCGGACGTAGTAATTTGTAACATTAATTCATCTCGTACTCTTTGTCGTTCGGTCAAGGAACCCCTATCGATCTCTACGAAGTCTTTGATGTGCAATATAATTAATTATTTGATACAAAACTTCAACCGCAACTAATTGTTGACTTCTCACCAACATGATGAGTTCATTTGGTTTTTCATTGTCTTGATTATCCATCTAGTAAATGGGAAAAGCTTAATTAATAAATAGAACTTTTATTATTATAATTAACATAACAAACAAGTAAAAATTATATGAAGAATGAAAAAAAGACAATGAACAAATGTAAAGAATTACCACATTTAAATTATATTAAAAAAGAATATAACACTAATTATATTAATAATTAGCATAACAAACACTTGCTTTGTTGCTTTTTTGTTTTTAATAATGGAGGCAGATAGTATAATCATTAGCATAACAAACACTTCCTTTTTTCTTTTTAACAAACACGCATAAAACAACATGATACAAACAAGTGATACCTGATGATAGAAACCACTCATATATTAACAAGTTATACCTGATGATAGAAACCACTCATATATTAACAAACACGCATATATTAATAATTAGCATAACAAACACTCTTTTTTTATTTGTTTGCAGATAACTTTTTTTTTCCTAGGTTCAAGCCTTAGGGGAGGGGGGGGGGACCAAGGTTCTAAAAGGCGCGAGGTGTGGTCGAGGCGTAGAGGTCAAGCCTCAAGCCTTAGGAGCCTAGGCGTAAAAAGGCATTTTTCCTTTTTTTTATTATTTTAATTATTCCAAGGCTAGTAATATTATAAAATAGTACATACCTTGAATTTTGAAAATATATCCATATGTTTGGTAGCCATCTTTCTCATATTCATGCTCTATAACCAATATTTGTCAACTAATCATTTGTTTTTTAAAACAAAAGTGTGCTTTAAGCCTTTTACCAAGAATAAGGCGTAATAAGGCGTAGGCGATGCTTTTCTCTCAAGCCTCAAGCCTAGGCGAGCCTTTTGGAAGAGAGGGTGGGACTTGAACCCCCAACCTCTTGCAAAGCAAGGGTTGTTGGTAACCATTGGGGCAAGCCCCTTTGATAACAACTAGTTTCTATGAGGGGGGGGGGGGGGGGGGGACTTGAACCCCCAACCTCTTGCAAAGCAAGGGTTGTTGGTAACCATTGGGGCAAGCCCCTTTGATAACAACTAGTTTCTATGAGAGGGGGGGGGGGACTTGAATCCCCAACCCTCTTGCAAAGCAAGGGTTGTTGGTAACCATTGGGGCAAGCCCCTTTGATAACAACTAGTTTCTATGAGGTATATATAAGGGAAGGGGGGGGGGGGGGGGAGGGGTTGAGACTTGAACCCCCAACCTCTTGCAAAGCAAGGGTTGTTGGTAACCATTGGGGCAATCCCCTTTGATAACAAACACTTGCTTTGATAACAGTGTGATAGAATTTCTTCCACCCCATATATATACCTCATAGAAACTAGTTGTCAAAAACTATATATACTGGATAGAAATCAGTCCATATATATATATATATATACACGCTCACCTACATCATGCTCTATACATCACCCATGCATCACACCTAATTCTGGGCCCTAAAAAACTTTTTTTTTTCAAATTATATATTTTTCCTTTGAAATTAACCTTCCAATCAACCCATATGTAAAAAATTAGGTCAAAATACATTTTGTAGCTATTTTTAGAAAATCCACAAAAAACTGGTAAAAATACCTTAGTTTTTTGTGGATTTTTTAAAAATAGCTACAAAATGTATTTTGACCTAATTTTTTGCATATGGGTTTATTGGAAGGTTAATTTCAAGGGAAAAATATAAAATTTGAAAAAAAAGTTTTCAAGGGCCTAGAATTAGGTGTGATGTATAGAGTATGATGTAGGTGAGCCTTCCTCTCTCTATATATACCTGATGATAGAAACCAGTTGTCAAAAAATAAAAAATAGCAATGATAACAAGGGTTGGTGGTAACCATTGGGGCAAGCCCCTTTGATAACAAACACTTGCTTTGATAACAGTGTGATAGAATTTCTTCCACCCCATATATATAGCTCATAGAAACTAGTTGTCAAAAAATATATATACTGGATAGAAACCAGCCCATATATCTATATACCTGATAATATATATATACTTGATGATAGAAACCAGTTGTCAAAAAATAAAAAATAGCAATGATAACAGTGTGGCTTCTTAACTCCAAAACGAGTTATACTGTTGCGGATAAAGCAACATGATACAAACATATATATACTTGATGAGTAATGTTACAAGAGATTGTACTTGTTGCCCTGACGGGACTCACAACAACAAGTACAACCTCTTCTTGCCTTGTCTTATTAGAGGGTACCAATGAGGGTACCAAACTGTCAGTATGTGTATGTTTCTATCAAGTATGAATAAACTTATGTGTTTGGTACCCTCATTGGTACCCACCAATGAGGGTACCAAACGCATAAGTTTATTCATACTTGATAGAAACATACACATACTGACAGTTTGAGAGTAAAAAACGATGGATGGAGAGGAGTAATTGGAATTCAATGATAACATGGAATGAATTTATAATGGGTAGAATATTTATCACGTAAGAAGTTTGACAGTAGAAAGAGTTTACTCGGTGGTGGTCTCTTTTTTGAGGGGATGTATGTCTGATTGTATTAAGGGTAAAATCGGAAGTATAATAAAAATATTTAAAGGTGACTTTCTTTTCTCTCCGTTTCTTCCCATATTGGACGGAAAATTTTGGAGAGAGAATTTTGGTTGAATTTAAAAAAAATATCTCCTTTTCTCTCCCTTTCCTTCCAAACCAAACTCCCAAACGACGAAAATACGGAAATTTCTCTCTCCCTTTCCTTTCTTTTCTCACCATTTTAAGACTCCCAAACAAGCTTAAAAGAAATTGGAATGGATTCAAATACCCGAATATCCGGGACATGTTGCTATAAATTTTTTCAGACATTGATTTCATTCACCATGAAGTTTTTTGTTTGTTTGTTTGGTAGCATACCATGAGGTGCTCGGGCCAGCTTACGCGCACCTCGACTAATCCCTATTCGCGGTTCGTGGCCAAACATTATTTTGACAGCGCCAAGAATCGAACTGGGGGCCAAACCCAATCCACCTCCAACACTGCCCCAGTGGCAGCCTTATACCACTGGTTATGCTAGTTTAACAGTGATTTCATTCACCATTACGTAATGACTAGAATAGGAATTATACCCAGCTGACCCAAGCCCCTAGGCAAGTTAGGCCACTTTAGTTTTATATATGCCTAAAATTATTTGTGAATCAGAAAAATGTATTTCCTTAAATACCAATGCCCGAACGAGGAGAATATTTTAATGTTCAATAATGTTATTTTAAATTCCAATGGATTTTTTCCACAGTTGCAGAAGTATATAATTTCTTTTTAAGTGTTTGCGTGTCAAAAAATTTGCAGACTCAAGCAGCAGAAGCTGAGCAAGAAACTGAGAAGGCCTACAAACAGATTGATATTTTGAAGAGAACACATGAAAAAGAGATTAGTAGTTTAAAGCAGTTACTGGAGGAGTCCCGTTTGCCTAGAGAAGGATTAAAGCCTGTTTGTGATGAGAATGACATGGCAAAATACGATGATGCAGGGTTTTATAATGTTGAAGGAGAGTTGTCGAAACTAGCAGAACCACCTTCTTCATGGTTCTCTGGGTATGATCGATGCAACATATAGTTTGTGTAATACTATCTATACTAGCAGTTTTTCTTATATAGATCTGAAATTGTGAGGTGGTTGTATTGGTTCTCTATACCGCTTTGGGATGGCAGCTGAATAAATGAACGATTCTTTTCTCATTGTTCTCAACATATATTACGGTGGTTGTTTTCTTTCTTAAATCTCGTATTTCACTCGATTGAAATCTGACGTTATGAATTTATAATTCTCAATTCAATATATGTCGATTGAAACTTCAAAATTAACCGCTAAATTTTTTGCAAATTTACAATTGAGCATTTGAAAAAACCTAAAATGGCATCTGACCATTCTCTGAGGGACTCCCACTCCGAACCCCTGTCGGTCTTTGGGTGGCCCACCCAAAAAACCATATTTTTGGTTTCGCCGCTACACATAAATGTACATACACAATTGATGAATGAAGAAAAAATATTGCTCATTTGATGAAAGTGAGGTAGTAGATAACTGAAAAATAATGGATAGGGTCCCAGTTGAAGAAGAGCAAATGGGAACGTGGATCCCCAAAATAAATAATGACGTTTACAAGCTTAAATAGTTAACTAGTCCGGACAATTTTTCAACAACTTAACCAATAAACACTTCACTAATTCTGAATTTAAGCTCACACCTGTAAACTTGTTCGCATAGTTTTTGCTTAGATATAAGAGAGCACAGCATTTCTAATTAAGTAATGATGCATTTAAGAAAATTACATTTACATATCAAATGAAGCTTCCCAATATACCTGACGGTTTTTTTAAGAATATGTTTATGAAAATTTCCCACTATTTGGATAGTAAACGACAAGACTTGTGATATATTCATCAAATGGAATTATGATAACCAAAAGGATTAAATTGTATGTTCTTACAAACATCGACCCCAAATGGGTGGTAGTCATCGACAAAACTCAAGGGGAGGCTTTATGAACCAAATGTAAAGTGTAGTCTATTGGTCGTTCAAACTAGATTGGTCGAAGCCTTTTGGACATAATGGTTCAGGTTTTCGAATCATTGTGACCCGTAGTTGGATGAAGCCTTTTAAGTCGGTGAATATGGAATAATTGCCTGAAGCCCTCTATAAATCGAAGGCTCTTTGTGTTACAAATTATACGAATTAAAACTCTTTACTATGATTTTTTCTATAGGAATAAAAAGAAAACAACAACACAAACTAAAAAGGAGCTACCGTTGAACCAGGAGACAATAGCTCCAACCAATCCCCTAGGTATTGAATGCTTATAACATCAGTAGTCAACTCTACTAGCACATCATTTTGGGACTCTGAAAATCCTCATCCCCTATTATCTCTTTTCAATCTAATGCAATCACAGTCAGCATCAACATAGAATTTAGCAACATAGAATTTAGGAAAAGAATATCACGATGGGAAGAGAAGGAGATGCGATACAGATAAGCGAAGAAAATAATTCTTTTATTATAAAGGCAATACAATATTTTCTTTACATTAGCTTTACATCCTTTTATAACCATCCATCTCTAATCGACTAAGTGAATTACGAATCTGTTATAAGCTCATCCAATGGGATTCATTGATTATTCTAACTAATCTAACTAAGTTTGTTATAAGTGTATTGGGTTACAGCTATAGCACATGTTCTTCACGAATCTCTTAAATATCTATCTCTCTTCTGAAGTCTATACCTGACAATACCTTCCTCCTCGAAAAGGAACCTTGTGCTCAAGGATCGAATGTCGAAAATCGATCTTTGAAGGCTGAATAATCCTCCCAAACGGTGTCGTCTGGGTGGGAATGGGACCAAAAAACGAGTATTTGATAAACCAGACCATTTTCATTCTTAAATCTTCTCCGATCAATGATATCAATTGGTTCAACCATCATTTGCCCGTCTAGGCCTACATGAGGTAGATCTGGGGATGTAGTGACGTGTTGCCCAACGCATTGCTTCAATAGGGACACATGGAATACCAAATGGATTAGGGAAGAGGCCCGAAATAGACAAGGAAACGAATAAATAAAACAAACATGAAGTTGTCACGATAAACGAGGCAAACAACTACGATCATCCGGATATACTCAAAAATGTCCACAAACTGTTTTTGATTTTTCAATTTTTCATACAAAAATGCAAAAATAATTTTACAAAAAACACACCATGAATTTACTCTAAGATAACCAAATCATGGAAACGGAATGAATTGGTGTGATTATATTCGATAGGCAAATCAATGCAAAACTATGTAACGCTTTTTCATGACTTTGTGAGGACGTGCAAACCCGTTTTATATTCAATCCAAACTCCCTCATAAATAATAATGCTTTTTTCTTTTTCTTTTTCTTTTGAGGTGATGAAACAAAATAAATTGGCCCACTTTTGGCATATTTTTTTTATTGCCTTTAATTTTTTTCGGGTTCTTATAAACCTCTTTGGACCTTGGCAAATATGTATTGTGCCACACTTTTTCTTGGTCCAATTTAAACAGTGGCGTAATTGCTAAGGATAAATGAGTACCTTTCATAGCCTTTCTTCATTTTTCAAATAAATCATACAAACTCACAAACAACGGTTCTTACATGCAATACATTCATTGTCAAGTTTTATCGCATTGGTTCATTTTAAAGACAAAATTGAGATGAAAATACGTCGACTAATATGTGATAGACAAGAACAATAGTCAAACAAATCCGTGCAAGTGTGCATTAAAGGAACTCATGAGTCAAACGTGTAGGTAGTAACAACTACTCACATCATAATAACTCCAAATATTGTAAAGCACAAAAATGACATGATGACGCATATCAAAACATTATCAAACAGTCACATGGATATGTAACGAAATTATGACTCGGTCATCCTAAATGTCCATCCATAAACGGTGTAAACAAAATACAAAACTCTTTTTGTCTTTTTTCAAAAATTTTATCAAAATAAAATCTTTTTTGTATTTTTCAAAATTTTCTCAAAAAAATGAAAATCTTTTTATATTTTTCCACATTTTTTCAAAAACAAAAATCTAATACAAAAAGTACACAAGTCATAATACTAGCAATAATATATCATGAAGAACAGCTAGCGTATGACAAACATGCGAACACAATCATCTATATGATATAGCAAGTAAAGAATCATATGCAAGCAACCGAGAATCAACTAGTCTAACATCTAGTGTCTCTAAAAGTGATTTACTAACCCAAATAGGTATACAACGACGCATAGGGGTTTTGAGAACCAAGGGAATATTAGATCTAAACTTTCTAGGACCTTTTCAACGATCGAAACAAAAACGCCTAAGGTGACTTTTCCTACCACAATGTGAACATGAGTAAACGGGTGTAACGACACTTATGGGTTGACCTTTTCTAATGTTCTTGAAATTTATAGAGCCTTTAAAATAAATAATGGTCTTGACTTTAACACTCGAAATATGAGAATATGACGAGCCACTACCATTGCTACCAACACTACTCGAGTCTGTCTTCAACTCCCAAATTTTTGACTCAAGCAAAGAATTAGACTCTTCCAATTTTAGGGACTCCTTCTCTAAATTTTCAATTATTCCGAGAAGGTTATCACGTTCTCCCTTAAAATATGCACACTTATCCCTAAGAGTCTCTTCACGTGTCATAAACTCATCAATTAAAATATTTTTATCCTCTTTGGCACAAACACAAATCCTAGAGTTTTTAAAGTCCTCCAATTCTTTTTTAAAAATATGACTCTATCATCACTCTCCTTTTTGGACAATTTTAAAGTATTAAAGTCATGGTCCAAAGAAATAATTTTCTCATGATAAAAATCTCTTTGACTATGACCGTTTGCAAAAGATCCATAGCGGATTTAAAACGAGAATTTTCTTTTTCCAAAAAATCAATTCTTTTCCCAAACGTCAAATTCAAACTATTTAAATCATCAAAACTCTGACTCGTGTCATTAAAGGGGGGCATCCGATTACATAAGTGCTCCATCGGAAAAATTGCAAAATTTTTCAGAAACTCACTTTTCAAAAAAAATCATTATCACAATAATTTTGCGAAAAATCAGGATCGCTCGATAACTTAGAGAAACCCGCTCTGATACCAATTTGAGAATGCCATGTGATATTGATGTAAATAAATTCGCAAGTTTCTGAGTTAACCTTATTTAATCGGTGTCAATTTTTAATCCAATTTAATTCAGCTCTAAAACATGCATCTAGGAGTAGTGGATCATGCCAACACAAACAAATATGAATTGCTGAAAATCCCCGAAGGGCAAAACCTTTTATTTCATAAATAATACTGATAATGATTACAAGTGAAATCCGCAAAGAATTTACCACAACAAACTCTCATAGGGCGCAACCTAAATAAGTAATGAATCAACCTTGAAGATCCACAAAGACACACAATCCAGTCAGCGCAGGAACACCCACTAGTACTCCCTTTGACACACAACCACGTCAGCCTAGCACCTCCCTCAAGTGACACCTAGATCAGTAGAAGGTTACCCTCCCTACAAGAGAATCTCTAGCAAAATCGTATCTTGGGTTCTAAAACAATTCACTCAAAGCAATCAGGATTTGTAAATTGAAAATAAAAGTATTTGAACCCTAAATGAAGAAGACAAAGGTAATCTACTGTGAGCAGTTTTTGCAGAAAGAAATTTGTCAGGTCTTCTTAATGAAAATGGAGTGGTTTATCACGCTTTATATAAAAAACTTAAGGTGACACGTCGCTCGAACGAAATGTCAATATCGCTCGAACGACACTTCTCGCGACATGCCCTTGTCGCTTGAACGATAGGCATGGTAGCTCGAACGACCAGCACAATTTTTTATTTTATTTTTTTATTTAAAATCTATCTCAACAGTTAGAAAAATATTTTGACACGCAGTCCAGTCAGCCCAGGAATACCCATGAGTACTCCCTTTGACACGCAGTCACATCAACCCAACACCTCCCTCAAGTGGCACCTAGATCAGCATAGGTTATCCTCCCTACAAGAGAAACTCTAGCAAAACCATATTTTGGGTTCTAAAATAATTCACTCAAAGCAATTGGGATTTGTGAATTAAAAACAAAAGGATTTGAACCCTAAATGAAGAAGACAAAGGTAATCTGTTGTTAGCAGTTTTTGCAGAGGTTTACACGCTTTATATAAAAAACTTAAGGCGACACGTCGCTCGAACGAAGTGGAAAGTCGCTCGAACGAAATGTCAGTGTCGCTTGAACGACACTTCTCGCGACATGACCTTATCGCTTGAATGACAAGATAGGTTGCTCGAACGACCAACGTGATTTTTTTTTTAATTTCAAAAATCTGCATCAACACTTAGAAAAATATTTTGACGAAAAATTCTGCCTCAACACTTTGAAAATATTTAAGAAAAATTATCCCAATACTCCAAGTGAACCGTAAAGTAACCAAAACACAACCTTACCAAAATTCATCTCGCGAAGGCTTGAATGTTAAAGAACATTGATATTCGAATCCGTCCTGACGCATGTCAAACTTGAATAAGTCTTCGACGGTTGTAGCGGTATATGACATACTCAAATGTAAATCGGACAATAAAATAATGTCCTTACAATTCTCTCCCTATGTCTATGCCGGTACAAAATAAAAACATCCGAATTATCAAATGAAAATGCCTATACAAATCTAATACCCTCTCATGAACGCAAAAAAGAAAAGGTACTAAACATGTAAGTTTAAAACTTTTTCTTCAAAATCTTCAATAACAAATCTTTAAATCTTTAAGCTTTTCTCACCAGGGTGTGCAAAAATAATGATCTTCAATTTTTTACCTATACACATGAGACAAATTAAATACCTTCGTGACGCATTGAGTTTGAAATGATATAAAAATAAATCAATCATCAATAATCAAATCTCCTCCATAATGCAAAGGTCCCCCATAACTAGTTCTCCCCCTTTTTATTTGTCCGCAATAGACAAGGAAATAAATAAACAAAACAAACATGGAGTTGTCACGATAAACAAGGCAAATAATTACGATCATTAGGATACACTCAAAGATGTCCACAAACTATTTTTGATTTTTTAATTTTTTCATACAAAAAGGCAAAAATAATTTTACAAAAATCACACACCATGAATTTACACTAAGATAACCAAATGATGGAAACGGAATGAATGGATGTGATACTATTCGATAGGCAAATCAATGCTATCACGCATAATATATTTGCATGATGAATATGTATACTCCTAACGAATGAATCTCAAAATCGTCCTTAGGTCTTGAAAAATGTGAATTTAGATGACCTCGTCTTAATCTAATCGACAAATCAAAGTCAGACATGATTCTTACACCAATAACGTCTAAAACTATGCAAGATTTTTTCATGACTTTGTCAGGACGTGAAAATCCGTTTTATATTCCATACAAACTCCCTCATAAATAAAATCTTTTTGGATTTTTCACTTTTTCTTAAAATATAATCGAAAATATTTTTCTATTTTTCCAAAACTTTTCAAGAAAAATAAAAAATATTTTTAAATTTTTGAAAAAATATATGAAAGTGAAAAAGATAAACACAATGATAGTACAATCTAGTAATCGGAATAAATATGAATAAGCATGAAAATAATCCTATACTAGATAGCATATCCAATCTCAGTCAACGATGCAAATAGCTAAAGACTTTCTAAGATCCTCGAATCGAAGTGCATCTGAAGGTTTCGTGAAAATATTGACTATCAATGCTCACAAAACTCAAGGACACGACTTTCTCCTCAACTAAGTCTCAAATAAATTGCTCGCGTATCCTAAGTGAATGCTGGACTGGATTACGTGAAATGTGAATGGCAGTCGTATTATCACAGGACATAGTCACCGTGCCCTATGAAATGCCATAATCCTCTAACATTTGCTTCATCCACAAAAGTTGCATGCTATAATTCCCGTCGGCTATATACTCAGCCTCCGTCGTGGATAAAGATATGGAGTTTTTCTTCTTGCTCATCCCCGAGACAAGAGCACTCCAAAAGTAGAAAAACATTCCCAAAGTGCTCCTACACCCATCAGCATTCCCTGACCAATCGACATACCAAATACCGTATGATAGAGTCCCACTCACGTATTTAATAATACGTTTAAGAGAATGCAAGCGTGGCTCTTTCGGGGTTGCTTGGTATTGCTCAAAGACTCCAACACTAAAGGAAATATCGGGTTGACTAGTGGTAAGGTAAAGAAGACTACCTATCATTCTACGATATAAAGTCCGCTCTACATCATTGCCTAAAGCGTCTTTGTTCTGCTTTGTCGATGAACTCATAAGGATGAGAGCGTGCTTAGCGGAGTCTAGAACAAATTTCTTCACAAGGTCTCTTGCATATTTTGATTTAGATATGAATATCCCATCATCAAGCCGACAAACCTGGAGACCTAGAAATAATGTAAACTCACCTACAATGCTCATCTCAAACTCACTCTTCATCACCTCCTAAAAAATGTGAGCATGGAGGGAACATGTGGATCTAAAGACTATGCTATCCATATAGACGTGGGCAACTAAAATAACACCACTCTCTCTCCTCACAAACAACATCTTATCTACCCTCCTCTTTAGAAGCCATGATCTAAGAGATAGGAAGTAAGCCTCTCGTATCAAGAACGGGTGCTTGCTTCAAACCATACAAGGCTTTCCTAAGATAGTAGACATCTCCTAGGTACTTAAGGTCTTCTAACCCTTTTACTTGTTCCATGTAAATCGTATCCTGTAGAATTCCATTCATAAAAGTACTCTTGACATCCGTCTGATATAACTTGAAGCGCATATGACATGCTATGGCGAGTAGTAAGCGAACAAACTCAAGCCTAGCAACATGAGCGAATATTTACTTAAAGTTTACACCCTCGATCTGTGTGTATCCTTGAGTAACCAACCTAGACTTATTGCGAACTATGGCACCATTTTTATCCACCTTATTCTTGAAAATTCACTTGGTACCCATCAGGTTAGTATCGTTAGGTCAGGGGACCAACTCCCAGACATCGTTCTTTCTAAACCGAATCAACTCTTTTTGTATGGATGATATCTAATGATCATCCTTGAGTGATTATTTCACATTCTTGGGCTCGACTAGGGATGTGTAGCACAGACAACTAACAACATTTTTGAGTTGAGCACGAGTCTTGACACCTAGTGTTGGATCACCAAGTATAGCCAAAGGATCATGGCTCTTTCGAACTAAAGATGGTGTCTGCCCCAAAACAAAATGGGGTTCACCATAGTAGCATGAGGAAGGATGGGATCATCACTTGGGGTGCATCATCCTCACACTATAGGTTAGGAGCAACAAATGTCGGTGGCTCGTCACCTTTAATTATGACGTTTATTGACTCTATAATCTTAGAGCTAGCCATATTATGATCCCGGTAAGCCTACTCGTTGATGAATATCCTAAATATATCCCCTCGTTCGCTCCGGGAGTCGAACTTTTTTTATGGTTGCACATCTCGTAAGATGTAGCATGCACTCCCAAAGACACGAAATTATGATAGGTTGGGCTCCTTCCTTATCCACAACTCATATGGCATGTGAAATGTGTACGTATGAAGATATAGCCTATTCACCATACGACATGCGATGCTCACCGCCTTTGCCCAAAAACATCTAGGCACGTTTCTCCCAAGAGGCATGGATATGACCATCTCTTGTATCGTTCAGTTCTTCCTCTCAACAATTCCATTTTATTGAGGAGTACGAATGACCAAAAACTCATGATTTATCGCCACTTTTTCGCAATAACTATCCACTTTTGCTTCTTTAAATTTAGTGCCACTGTCACTACGCATCCGATTATTAATGACACCGTGTTGGTTTTATAGGACACGACACTTGGTTGTAAGGAACTCAATCGAATTGAACTTTTCTCGAAGGAATCCTATAATCGAGTATCTAGAAAAGTCATCGACTATCACGTGAATGTATCTCTTACCACCTAAGCTCTTCGAGCGAGTATGACACATAATATTTATGTGAATCAACTCCAAAACACGGGTGGTGGTCATGGTATCCAGCTTTCGATGGGAACTTTGAATTTGTTTGCCTTGTTAGCAAGGTACACAAATCGAGAAAGTTGGTTTCCCAAGTGATCGTAAGCCATGACTTATGTCCTTTTTCACTAATCTCTCAAGATCTCTAAAGTTCTTGTGACCTAGCCGTTGATGCCAAAGGTCCATAGTAGAGACCGTAGCGCTGTTACACACAAAAGAGGACTTGGACACAATCCCATAAAAATTATCTTCCGTCCTCACACCTTGTAGTAAAAGTTTACCAGATTGATCATAAATATTGCATTCAGACCGGCCCAATTTTACTACAAAGTTTGCATCGCATAGTGGGGTTATGATAATCAAGTTCGCTTTCAACCCCTTCACGTACAACACATCATATAGCTTAGGAAATACGGGTATCTCAACAATGCCACATCCTAATGCTAGATCTACTCCCATCTCCCAAGGTGACTTTACCTTCCTTGTGATCCTCAAGGTGAGTAAAAAATGAGACATCACTTGTTATGTCTAGAACCCCCACTATCAAAATACCATTGGGAACTATTTTGAGACTTGAGATCAACATGAACAAAAAGGGATTTCTTGTCTCGCTTAGGTACCCAAGTGGCGGTAACCTTTTGTTTGCCCTTATCGTTGTTGACTCTAGTCAGAATGTTGTAAGTGTTCTCAAACGGAAAAGACATCCATTGAAATTATTCCATTAAAACTATTGCTACCTAAGACTAACAAAGTCGCTAAAGTGGTGTACGAGAGTATATGTACAACCATTTCTACCTAATTTATAACAAAGCCCTGAAAGGTGACCTCTCCTTTTGCAATAGGTGAAAACATAGATAGGTTTGGGTGTACCTCGGTTTACTTTTCTAGGTGGAACTCTTATAAGTGGATGAGAAGAATTTACCTTTCTAGGTGGAACTCTTGAGATTAAGAATTTACCTTCAAATGAATCAATTGAGGCATCATGAGAAGAATCTGAGGTTCTTTGGTATTTAGGGGATGGGACTCAAATTTTGTCACAATTTCCAAACTAGATGAGCACTTATATAATGTAGACTCAAGTAAGTCAAGAGTATAAGGTGCTTCAATCTCCCCCTTTGAAAATATGAGACAAAATCTCCTTTGAGTCAACTAGGACTCGTAGGGATACGAAAAAAATAAGAAAACCTATTCCTATACAAAATTCTATCTACCCATATCCTAAAAAAAGAAAATTACATAACTCAACTAATTACAAACCAATACCCTAATAACATCTGTTGTAGACAACGGTCTAGATTCGTGCAAACAAGACTAAGATCAAGATTTTTAATCATATGTACAAGAAAAAATGAACTCATAAGACTCAAATTTCTCCCCCATGTTGTCTCAAATGGACAAAGGGAAAAATATACTAAAGTCACATGAGTTTATTTAACACAAACCATTCCTATCGATTTTCACAAAGAATGAAATCTATTGTAATCCAAAGGTTTGGTAAACATATCTGCGAGCTGCAAATCAGTAGGAAGATAATTAATTTCTAATTCCTTAGTTTCAACTAATTCGCGTATAAAATGATGTCTAATTTTTATATGTTTTGTTCATGAGTGTTGAACATGAATTTTAGGAATATTGATCGCGCTTTGATTATCACAATAGAGATGAAGTTGGTTTTCTTGAATGCCATAATCATTTAGCATTTTCTTAAGCCAAAGTAATTGAGCACATAAACTACCAGCAACAATGTATTCAGATTCAGCTGTAGATAATGAAGTGCAGTTTTGTTTCTTACTACTCCATCCTGCCAAATTGTTATCGATATAGTAACACGCTCCTGATGTGCTCTTACTATCATCAGTACACCCTACCCAATCGGCATCAGTGTATCCTATTATAGTACTAGGAGTATCATTGGTGTACCAGAGTCCTAAATTTAGAGTGCCTTTTATGTATTTAATGATTTTTTTACACAAACTGAGTGACTCTCTTTAGGATTATTTTGATAACGGGCACACACGCAAACTGTGTACATAATATCAGGATGCGACGCAGTAACGTATAGTAAGGTTCCTATCATACTACGATATAGAGTAGGATCTATGGATTTTCCACTCTCATCTTTGGATAATTTTACCGTAGTATTCATGGGAGTTCTAGCTTCTTTGGCACTTTCAAGACCGAATTTTTTGACAATCTCTAAAGCATATTTCGATTGCGAAATAAATAAACCTTCTGAATTCTGTTTAACTTGAAGACCCACGAAAAATTGCAACTCTCCCATAAGAGACATTTGAAATTCTGAAGGGGAAGTTGATCCAAAAATGATATCGTCGACATATACTTGAGCTATAATAATATCTTTATCAAAATGTTTGACAAATAGAGTTTGATCATTTCTGCCTCTCTTAAAACCTTTATCTAAGAGAAAGTTGGAAATACGCTCATACCAAGCTCTTGGCGCTTGTTTAAAATGATACAACGCTTTTTTAAGACGATAAATATGATTTGGATATTGAGGGTCAATAAACCCTTTGGGTTGTTCAACATAGGTCTCTTCAGACAATATTCCATTAAGAAAGGCATATTTCACATCCATTTGGTATAGCGTATTGTGCAAGTAACAAGCTATGGCAAAGAGAAGACGAACAGATTCTAAGCGAGTAACAGGAGAAAATGTCTCATTAAAATCTATTCCTTCAATTTGAGAATATCCTTAAGCCACCAATCTGGCTTCGTTTCTAATGATTATCCCACTTTCATCAATTTTATTTTTAAATAGCCAATGTGTGCCGATAACCTTTTTATGATCAGGCCTAGGTACAAGATACCAAACATCATGAATGACAAATTGAAGAAGTTCTTCCTGCATGGCAGAAATCCATTGAGGGTCATTCAATGCTTCATTTACATTCTTTCGTTCCACGAGGGAAACGAAACATGCATAATGAGCATAGTTTCTTAATTGAGATCTTCTACGTGCAGGCTCACAAGGTTTACCAACAATGTTATCTATAGGATGATCTTTAGAAACCCAGTTAGGTACTTCAGGTTTCTCAATTGGTAAAGAATCATCTATTTCTGGAGAGTTATTTTCTAAAACATTTTCAGACTCTTTCATAATAGTTGATCCTCCAGTCTTACTCTCAACAGTAGTGTCACTTATAATAACGTTTATGGATTTCATTAAAGTATTTGTGCGAAGATTATAGACACGGTATGTTCTACTGTGAGGATAATATTCTAAGAAGATAACTTTATCACCACGAGTCTCAAATTTTGATAAGTGTTCTCTGTCTTTACAGACATAACATGTATTACCAAAAGTTCTAAGGTATTTAAGATTGGGCTTCTTCCTATACCATAGTTCGTAAGGAGTTTATTTAGAATTCTTCCTAAGATAGAACCTATTAGTAATGTGACAAGTAGTACGAATTAATTCCACCCAAAAATATTTAGGTAAACACTTGGCATGAATCATAATATGTGCCATCTCTTGAAGGGTACGATTCTTTTGCTCAGCAATTCCATTTTGTTGAGGAGTCTTAGGAACACTAAATTCATGTTTGTAACCATTATAGTCACAATAATCTATAACACCTGTATCTATGAATTCTCCTCCTCTCTCATTACGAATTTTATTTACTTTAGTGTCCTTCTCATTTTCAATACGAAGTAAGATTTTCAAAAAGGTTCTGAAAGTATCTGACTTTTGTTTTAAGAAGGCTACCCAAGTAAACCTGGTGAAGTCATCTACCATAACTAGAATGTAATTGTGTCCACATAGACTAACAGTACGGGAAGGACCCATTAGGTCTATATGGATGAGCTCCAAGGGTTTAGAGGTAAGGATATCTTTAACTTTCTTATGAGGTGCCTTAACAATTTTCCTTCCTAACATGATCCACATACAATGTTAGAGATAGGTTTGATATTTTGAATTCCTCTAACTATTTCTTGTGAAGACAATCTACTATGGCTATTGTAATTTATGTGACCCATCCTATTATGCCACATTTCATTGTCATCCATTCTGGCAACGTTATAGACTTCAGAACTGTTCTGGACAGTATAACAATTGTCAGGAGTCCTGATTCCTGTAATTATGCACCCACATTTTTCATTTAAAATCTTATAATTATTCTTTGAAAAGGTGACAATATGATTTGAGTCACAAAATTGCGAGTAACTAAGTAGATTAGCCTTAAGATCTTTTACTAGAAGAACATTTTCAAGCACATACATTCCTTCTTCTTGGAGTGTTCCTTTACTAATGATTTAAGATGATACACCATCACCGAAAATAATTTTTCCTCCAGTAAAGCTGGTTTTGTTTAAAAGTTTTGTATCATCCCCAGTCATATGTTTTGAACACCCAGAGTCTAAATACCAACCAGAAGTAGTGTGTTCAGCTTTTAAAGCAGTAATCACAATGTTACACTTCATCTGGAGCAATAGCTCATCTTTTCTAACCCAAATAGCTCTTGTTTTTGTTTTGCGCATATTTGCTCTCATTTGATAAAACTTGCGAGCATTAGATTTTTATTGAAAAATATTTTGCGCATGTATTTGAGTTTTATGGAGGATATGAGCATTTTGTTTAGGAAAGTGTCTAGGAATTCTTCTTGTAAATGATCTTTTAGGTCTGGTCTTTCTCTTTCTAAAGTTAGAGTTTTTGTCTGGTTGTCTAGGCAGAACATAATTATTACGACTTCTCCTAGAGTAGTTAAAGTTTTGGAATAAAGGAGTATTACAGAAGGATTAACTAAACGTCTAGAATAGCAACCTTCGAAAGAATGTCCGTATATGTCACAATAAGAGAAATACAGATTGCTTGAAGGGGGTATCTCCTTAGGAAAGTCTCTAAATATAGGTTTCATGGGATTTTGACGTTGAACCTTATTCCTAGGGAGTACAGTTTGAAACGTAGAATCACTCTTCCTAATCAGAGGGCAGACGTATTTATCCTTAGGTAGACTATCACACTTAGAGTGACTTGATTCCCCAATATCCAATTTTTTTTTTATCAAACTCATAATTTAGGGATTGAAAATATGGACAGGTTTCCATAGGTCTTTTGCCACCTGACACAAACTTGATTGATTCAAAGTTTTTAATTTGTGTCTTTGAATTTGGGCAAAATTCTATTCCAGTTCGATCATCAGAATTGGTTTTTGAATCAACAACAAAATCATTAAAACAATTGGAATTATTTTCAAACTTAGCAAATTTTTTGAAAATAGTTGCTGTCTTTTCTTTAGCTTGTTCCAATTCTAATAATGTACCTTTATATTTTTTTCTCCATAGTTTCATTTGTTTCAATCAAAATTTTCAATTTTTGATAAAAAATTTTGACTTCATTTTCATGGGTTAGACATTGGGTAGTATAATCTTCAGCGTTAAGTTTAACCATTAGACTTAGGTCTTCTAGTTTCTTAGTGAGTTCTTTCACTATCTTCTCTAGTCTAGAGCTTTTCTTGAGAGTTTTGGCATAAAGCGTGTGAACATCAAGGAGGTCTTCAGTGTCTGAATCACTAAGTGTAGTGTGTGAAGTGACCCCTAAGGATTCAATTCTTGAACTCACACACACATTGACATCATCATTATCGCTTTCCCTTTGACTCACACACCCCGCTGTAGAACTATCAATGTTATCAGAAATTAAAGCATTTAAACCAGTAGCATCATATTTCATAATAACGTAAGTAGAGCTATTATCATCATCCTTATACTTAGGCACATGCATACCATCATTATAGACTATCTTAGCAAAGAAAGACATGCAAGGATTAAAAAAATTAGCAGGTTCCTCATTATTGGAATCACTTAAATCATCCCATGTCTTGCAAATGTTGGACCTAGTATGTTTATTGGTCGTGTTCATGTTAACTCTACAATCTTGTGCTATATGACCCAATTTTCCACATCTAAAACATTCAATATTCTTAAAATCTTTGTTAGGTCACATATGAATGTCCTTGTGATGTATGTCCTTGTGATGTTTGTCATGACCTTTCTCATGAGGTTTGTGATTAGACTGAGTAGGATAATTTGGCTTGCCTTGTCTGTTTACCATTTTATTTTTAAATTTCACAATCTTCTTAAACTGTTTTGACATCAAGGCAATCTGATTATCCAAACTATCTATATCACATTCCTCATCAGAATCATTATTGGGAATGCTAAGCTCAAGTTTTATCAGCTTAGAAGAAAAACTCAGGTTGAAACTAGTCTGTTTCCTATGGGACTGGGTTAATTATTTCTTGAATTCTAGTTCCATTTCCACAGTTCTCAGTTTACTACTGAGTAATTCAGGAGTGAGATTTTGATCACTCATTTCCTCAATAGCATATCTTTTGTTATCAAATTTCTGTGGTAATGACCTTAAAATTTTTGAGACAATTTCATGTCTATCATAAGTTATCCCATTAGAATGTAATTTAGTCACAATGTCAGTCATATTCATGTAAAAGTCATCAAATGATTTAGAGTCTGACATGATTAAAGAGTTATACTACTAGATAAGCATCTGTGTTTTAGCAGCCTTAACTCTAGTGTCACCTTCATGTGCAGTAACCAATGTATCCCAAGCTTCCTTAGAAGTGGTAGAAGATGGGATTCTTTTGAACTCATGTTCATTTATAGACATAAAAATGGCATTCTTGCCTTTGTTATTGTTCAGAGAGGATTGCTTCTCTTCTTGAATGAATTCACTTAATATTTTCTTAATCCTCTCACTGCTTCCTTGAGTGGCTGGTTTTGTAGTATGTGTTTATCCTTTTTCAATAATGTCCCAGACTTCATCTCCCAAGGTTCCTTGTATAAAAGGAACCATCCTTACTTTCCAGTAAGGAAAGTTGTTTCCATCAAAGAGAGGGGGTCTGGACAAGTTCCCAAATCTTTCATATTTCTCGTTCATTGTTTGATTTGAAGAAAACAATTTCAGAAACACAAGATCTTTTAAAGAAAATTTCCAAACCTCTGATGCCAATTGAAAAAGCTGTTACTTAAGTCGTTTAATTAAGGATTAGACTATCTAAGTAACTCCAAACTATTTTTTGGGGAAAATCTTTTCTTTAAACCAAATAGGTTAATCACAAGATGTGTTAAATAAAAATATGTACGAGATATGTTTAAGATTATGTAACTAGTTTTGAAAAACAAAACTAAAATAGTTTAAAACAATTTAAATCATCACACCAACAAGAATGAGATGAGGAGAAGTAGAAAGATTAAGTACACACAGTTTTTAACGTGGTAAAACCTCACCCAACTGAGGAAACATCCACGGTGACTTCTAAGTCACAAACTAAAAATCTACTAAAACAAAATATACAAGTTACAAACTATTTAACACACATGTAAACAAAACAGACTTATATAAGTTTTGAAAATGTACCCATTGGTTTGATTCTAACTTCTCTGCAGTTCTGATGTTGATGTGGCTTTCCCATCTTGCTAACTTCTCCACACTTTGTTCCAGCTTTACGTTGACTCTTGACGTTTCAAGATCTTATAGCCAACACCTCTAATGTTGTAGTGTGACAAGTGTTTGTGACAGTGTTCTAACACATGCGTGCATACACACACACACACACACACACACACACTTATTTATACAAACAAGTCCTATCAAATTATAGAACAAATCTAAATGATAAGGTTTTGAGTTTCTCTCTTCTTTAGAAACTACAGACTTTCTTGATCTTTCAAATTAACCCAGAATCCAAGGTTACCTTGCTCGGAAGATTGCCAAGGTCTTAAACAATTTCAAAGGGTTTTGAAAATGTTTTTGAATTTATAAACCACCAATTGCGATTCCAACTAGATCAGAAGTCTTGTTTCATAAGAACTAGAAACATAAAATAATTTGTTAATTCTTGAGTTGTGAAAAACATTTATAGAAAAAATAATCAACAAATTTGATTTCTCAAGATGAGAAACTAAATAATGAAAATCTAAGTGTAATATGATATAAAATAGCAAGATCTACTGTTTCTATGAAAAAAATAGAGATCAAACTGAAATATCTAAGTTGGTTACAAGATCTCAAACTCAGAGGATTCAAACCACGAATAACCTTCAAACCACTACCAAAATAACTCTCAAGCACTCAGGTTTGGTGTTTGGTTCTAAACTAATTTTGGAAAAGGAATTTAGGGTTTGAAATGAGATTAGGGTTTTCTCTATCTGGCTTCTCTCTCTCAGAGTTTGGACGAACTGGCAAAAGTTTTTGAAACGCAGAGGCTCAACCTATTTTTATACTAAGAAAGGAGGGTTCGAGAATAATAGCTCAAATCTAAAGGTTGAGATTTGGTCTTGGCCATTTGATTTTCATCCAACGGTTTAACATCAGTGGTGGATTAAACGTCCTCTGATTAGTCTAAAGGGGTTTCACAGGGATTGGGATAAAATGTATGCAGAACATCGATTAACTAGATCCAAGGGCTGAGATTGCGAACAGGTTCTGAGTATCAACAAACACAAATCAGGCCGTTGTGACGATAACAGGTGTAAGGCTCAGATGCAACCAAAACATGTGTTTCAAACTTAATTACACACGCACCCTGAAGTCTCAAGAGCTTTCGGATCCTACCTAACCAAACATTCAGGTAAGAATGATAAAACCAATAATCATAAAATGACCCCAAATGTTTTAAAACCCAACTTTTAATTTCTTAAATATCATTTAAAAATTCTAAAATTTATTAAAACTTATTTAAAAGGGAATTAACTCACACAACTCAAACGCAAGCAAATAATGCAATATATATATACAATGTATGCAATCCTAGTGTGTGTGTGATTGAGAATTTACCTTCAAATGAATCAATTAAGGCATCATAAGAAGAATCTGAGGTTCTTTGGTTTCTAGGGGATGGGACTCAAATTTTATCACAATTTCCAAGCTAGATGAGCACTTATACAATGTAGAGTCAAGTAAGTTAAGAGTATAAGGTGCTTTAACGGCTCCAACAGCTGCCTTGGGATAACATATATTTGGATTTTGCGATCATCCTTCCAAAAGTAATTTGGATCGAAAGATGGAGGTGTGATCTCATGCCTGTACAACAATGGAGAATATTTGGGAACCATCAACTCCATGGGGGCACTTAGCCACCCTCTAATAGAGGCCAACTCCTCAGCCTCCTTTAGATTTATGGGGGCATCTGCCCAGCCTTGATCATAGCCATCAACCCACACCTGCTGAGGACCCTTTCGAAATAAGTGCCACAGTTTAGTGACATCTCTTTAAAGGCCGATGACGATTATGTATGCTCATTGAACATACCCCTTTAGTTTGACAATCTCCATCTGAGAAGTATTGTCATTTGATCTAGCTTGATGGGTGGAGGATGATGAGGAACCTCGAAGAACTTGAGGAGCGATGCTCGGGGCGTTCTCCTTGAGACGGGAAACTTCTTTTCTCAGAGCATCATTTTCCCTCTGCAGCAGCTCCCCCATTTGATTAACTTTGGATGCATCTAGAAGCTTCACCTTCAAGGCATCCATCTCTTCTTGAACAGAGGCACTAACCTCTTCTATTTCATCAAGTCTATCCTTTAATCTCACAACCACTTTAAATTGGTTCTTATAGTCCTTATTCCTCGCCCTAAGGGACTTAAAAATCTGTATGAAAGCTCGGCGAGCTTGGGTGCTGATGTTCAAACCAAGGATTTGACCTAAATGAGAGATGACAGGGATATAGTCATCTAAATCAACAAGCTATAAGAAGCGAACACAAATAACAAACACATAAATCAGTAAATGAAAAAGTGAGATTTCTTTCATTCATTATAAAGTGGCATCGGCCAAATACAAAGTACATCAGTTAGACAAAAAGAAAATAGGAAAAATACACAAATAGAGAGGAAGGCCTAGAAGTCTAACTGGTGGCGTCAACCTGCTCGAAAGAAGGTGGCTCTTTTCCCTTGTCATCAGCAAGGTTATCAGCGATCTCGCTTGTGCCAGCACCTGATGTATCTCCTTTTGCTGGGATGGGATTCACTCCCTAGTTGTTAGAAGGAGCGTCAATAGTTGGGGCAGCCGACTCTATAGAAGCTCGATTGGCAGGGGCATCCACATTTATAAAGGGCTTGGGGCTTGGATGGTGCTCGAAGAAGAGAGGGGAGTCAACAATAACTCCAATGGTAACCAAGGTTTGATCCTAGCCTTTTTTAAAGTTTGCTCAGCTGATATAATCGATCTGTCCATAAACATCCTCGTACATTGCCTTCCAACCCTTATTATAACCTGTCTCACGAACAATAGACGCCTCGTCCTCCTGCTTTGCCACCTTCTCGACCAGTACTTTATTTTCCTCTGCCAACACTTTATTCTCCTCTGTTGTGGCTAGCTTTCCTTTAACCACCAGATCATAGGCCTCACACAACTCTTTTAGCTCCTTTGCTGCATCGATCTTCTCCTGAGAGAATGAAGCTTTATTTTTTGTCAAAGATTTTTCGGAGGACTTTAGGGACTCTCCGGAAGACCTTAGACCCTCTTCGAGCTCAGTATTCCTTCTCGATAGATCAACTCAGCTGCGCATCAGGACATTGTAATCAGACACAAACTGCAAAGAAAGACATATGTTAATAAACAAAGTAAGATGAAAATACAAGTAAAAAAGATAGAGAAAAGAGAAGTAGCCTTACCAAAAAAAGATCTTGAGCCGATTTTAGGGCTAACTGGTCTGGAACCATGCTCGACTAATGATCACGGTCTATCATGAGAACTGCTTTCTCAAGCATTAGTGGAGAAAGGTGAGGGGCCACATCCGCATAAGCTCCCTCAGTTGGAACAACAATAGGCACTAAATAGGCCTACGAGGCCTATGAATTTTTCCTTCTCCCTTCTTCTCTCTTTCTCTCCTCTTCTCTCCTATATGTTTTTCTTCTTACCTCTTATTCTCCTTTTGTTTCTATTCACTTCTTCTTCTTCTTCTTCTTCTTCTTCTTCTTCTTCTTCTTCTTCTTCTTCTTCTTCTTCTTCTTCTTCTTCTTCTTCTTCTTCTTCTTCTTCTTCTTCTTCTTATTATTATTATTATTATTATTATTATTATTATTATTATTATTATTATTATCATGGGCTACTATCTTGGAACCACCCAAAAAATCCTCAAGCTTTTGCTTCTAAAACTTCAGCCTGTTGGACAACAGGACATTATCATCATCATTTGGGATCAGGTTCCTTCTTCTTGAAGGATCCATATCTTCCTCATTATACTCTCCTGTACTGGATCCTTCTTTGCTAGACCTTTGCCTATTAGATTTTTCTTCGCTGGATCCCTCTTCACTGGATCCTACCTCATCGCTTCCACCTCTGCCACTTTCAGTACAACCAACCTTTGAGCTCCTCCCTTACTCATCATCTAGTTCGATGGGTTCAGGAACACCAACTTCTTTCGAGATATCAAGTTAGGGAATGGTGTCTATCGGATGAGCAATAAAACTGGTGGTAGTATACTTGTTCTCCAATAAGAAGGCAGCTGACCTAGGGTTTTCACCCTCAACTAGGGAATCCCTTATCTCCCAAGCCTTTATCAGCTCAGTAGCCCGAATATCTCGAGGAGTAGGTTCTTGGTTTTTAGCCTTCGCTGAAAAAGGGAAAGAAAAGAGAACATTAGAAGAAAAACACATCAATATGAGCAAGAAAGCAATAAAGTAACAGGTTTGGTAAAAACCTATGTACTCTTCCCCATAAGTAGGGATTCGAGATCCCCTGTACTTTATGCCATCCGTGTGGGGAGGAAATTGCCAGTTTTTGTCAATAAACCCTACAAACCAGTAGTCCTTGTGGGAATTAAGTAAATTTACTACCAATACCCTATCTGGACTCCTTGCCTTTAGATATAAGAGACCCCCGTTATGAGAGAAAAGTATGACAATAACAGATTTAACTAACCCTAAATTAGTGCCATAAAGCTGATTTATTCGATGGGCTCTATTAACGATCTTCCAAACATTTGGAGAGCATTGAGCAGGAACTATGTCAAAGTGTTGTAAAAAGTGTAAAAATGCACGATTTGGGGGAAATGTCAAACCCCCTTGAGATAACAAGAGGATATGTATCTAGTGTCAATCGTCAATATCACGAACATTGCGGGGAACAGGGTCACACTCAACATCTACCCAGTCGGGGATATTATAGCATTTTTTGAACTCAAGCAGAGATTTGTTGTCTATCATCTCCATGGAAAAATTAAAAAAACCCTAGCTAGAGTGGAATGAAGAACAACGACGAAAAGAAATTAAGAAAAAGAAGGGAAACGAAAACTTACAAAGTAAGAATCAAGATGGAAATGTTTAAAAACCTTGAATTTGGGAGACGAAGAGCAAAAGACAGTTTGGGAAGCATAAGAAGTAAATAAGTTGAAATGAAGAGCAAGTTCGTCCGACACTTGAGTTTAAACACTCCAATGATAGTTCACATAATTCAAAGAAGATTTGCCGCTCTAATATCTAGTGGAGTGACGAGCCGCTCCTCTCTTAATAATGTGAATTACAATTATGCCATCAGGAGGGGAACACTGTCTTTTAAAATTTATTGGCGCAATTTGTCACCCTAAAATTTTTAGGGGAAATTGTGGGTACCTATTTTTGATTAGCACATAAAAGTAGCCGACCTGGCCCATAAAGGCTAATTAAGTGTCCGACCCAAATTATGAGCCACGATTATGAAACTAACCCAAGGTAAGACCAAGTCTATCCCCGAGAATCTCGAAGAGATATTCAAGGGATTCATGGCTTATCGTGGAGGTTACAATCGCATTCTAGGATCAATATAATGGGACCCCTGGCCCAGGGTATAGGGGCATGTAATAGAGACCTTCTTTAGAGATACTTAATAAAAACATTATACCTCTCCATGGACGTAGGCAATTTGTCGAACCACGTATATTCTTGTGTTGTGATTGTGATGTTGTTCTTAGCTTTCTGGTATTATTTATGTTGTGATTTTTGTCACCACAAGGCTTATTCCCAAAACTGAACTATGTAAAACTCTTGTGTCTCTTGAACCTTTTCTATTATTTATCTTTGATTATAAGTTTGGATAATTAAATCTTAGATCAATCCCTAAATACCTTCTCCAAATTTATACATCAAGAGATTGGCGCTATCCATGAAAAGTGACATATCATCATCGTTTTCTACTAATTTCTTCCAAAGACCTATCCTTGAGTCCTCCTGAAGGATGAATGAAATCCCAAATAGTAGTATTGCTGGGGGAAACACCTTTACCCCTTCTTCTCCACCAGGAATAGTTGATTTGTAATGAATTTTACTCAACCTAGCCAAAGGGCAAGAAGTGATGCAATAAAAAATGAGGCAGTTAACTTAAACACTTCAAGCAAGATTTGTTACTGCTCCATCCTCTCGGAGGTGAATGCCATCTTCACCTCCCAAAAATGAAAGGAGTGGATGTTTAAGATCTTCATACGATAGGTTCTACAGTCAAGGAGAAACTTCCTCAATTATATCCATTGACTACTCTGATGGGTGTTCTCTCACTCCAGAATGATCGAGCGCTTTGGAAAGGTTGAGCAAGGCCTCTACCTTCGATCGTTTTGGTCCTCGAGAAACTAGAGTCCATCATAAGGATCTAACTAGATCACGTGATCATCGTTCCAATCATTATGAAGGATTCGTTCGGTCCAGAATTAGTATTTGAGGAACCATACATGCTGCGTAGACTTCTCAATAAGAGAGCTCGTCACAAACACACCGTAGAGTTACCAAAGCTGCCTCAGCTAAATTTAATCCATAATATCGTTCTCGAAAGGTATCAATACATCGACTGGAAGATTTCTTGGTGGAGATATCCAAGATTAAAAATCTCCTACAAAGGAGCTTTGTGAAGGGATCTCCCTGCGTTCCAGCCATTGTGGATTTCCCCACACCTTCCAAATTCAAGCCACTAGTAATTAATTATAAATATGATTATAAGACTGAATCTTTCCTCCAAATTAAACAGTTTTAGGCCATCAATGATATTTATTCTGTCCCTGAGGAGATGCGTCTGAGCGTTCCTTAAGTACTGTTACTGGGTCTGCCCAAATTTGGTACAAAATTTACCCCGAGAACAAATTTCCAGTTTCTAGCAAATTACTGAAATATTCATCAACAACTTATGTTTTGAAGCTAAGCCTATCAAATGAGCCGCCCATTTATTAAGCATTGGACAACGACTAAGAGAAACTACTCGTGAATACTTTACCCACTTCAACAATGAGAAGTTAAAAATAATGGACCATGAGGAAAAGACTTCCATCACTGCTCTGATGATTGGACTGCTTCCCTAGAAGAAATATTATGCATTGGAAAAGGAGCCTCATAAAACCATAACAGAGATCATGGCAAATACTGGAAAATCATGAATGTCGAGGATGCTATGGCAGCTAAAAAAAGGTCCAAGAACCAAAGCTAACAATCGAAAGAGTTCGGATAAGAAGGAGCAAAAACATAAGAAAGTTGAGAAGCCCAAGAAGTATGAGGAATACACTCCTGTCACCATTGGTGTGCATCATATCTTGGAATAAATCAGAGTCATAGAGACTTGAAATGTCTTGGAAAGTTGAAATGACCCATTAACTGGAGGGATAAGTTTAAGTATTATGAGTTTCATAAAGATCATGGGCATATCAATGATAATTGCATTGCCCTAAAAAATGAAATAAAATTACTTATTCATTATGGAAAGTTGACCAAGTTTGGGGATCAGATAGAAGATCGGGGCTCCAAAAGAAGATTAGAATCTCCCGGCAAAGGCAGAGATGATAAGAAGATAGGACGGGATGACAATTCAGAAGATGATCTAAACTTTTTTAAGAAACCCCAAGACCTAGAGCTTGATATAAAAATGAAATCCTTTGATTGTCATTTTATTACAAGAGGAGATGCTGGCAGTGGAGTTGAAATAGCTAAGAGAATAGCCTATTTTATGAGGCCAAATCTTGTTATTACATTCAGCAGATCAACTTATCAAATAGGGTAGATGGCTGACCTAGAATGGTCAACAAAGAAAAGCTAGTCATTGGCCTTTCCAAGAATAACCTATAAGGAGTGCTCTACCCATATGACGATCCTCTGATCGTCACCTTTAGAGTACACAAAATAAGGATTTCTAGGATCCTGGTAGACAATAAATGCTCGACTGATGTCATGTTTTACAATTATTTCCTTAGTTTGGACTGAGAGACAATAAGCTGGAACCTTATCATAGACCTCTAATAGGCTTCTCAAGGGAAAGGTCTATCCTTTGGGAACTGTTAAGTTGGAAGTTTTGATCAACACTTGGCTAGTTAGTAGAACTGAGAAGATCCGTTTCTTTGTCCTTGATAAAAAAATATAGTAAGCCTATAAAATGATCATTGATAGAGTAAGCCTAAAGAAATTTGAAACAGTACCATCCACTGTTCACTAATACCTAAAATTCCCCACTCACTATGGTGTTAGAGTTGTAAAAGGGAATCAAGTGAAGGCCAGCGAATCCCACTATATATCTATCAACCAAGAGGAATTGAAGAAAATTACCACCACTGACCAGATTGAGACTCTAGGAGGAAGCTGATTTGGTTAAAGGGAAAACTGTAGAATTCACTGAGGCAATCATAATAGATGATGATAGACTTGAGAGGATCACAAAAATTGGTTTAACCTTAGAACCATCCCTCAAGAAGAAATTGATAACATTCCTTAAAGAGTAGAAAAGTGTGTTCACCTGGACCCATGAAGACATGCCTGGAATTAATATGAAATTTATATGCCATGAGCTAAACATTATGAAGGATGCTAAGATGATCAAGTAAAAATGAAGTGCGTTTAGTACCGGGAAGAATGTGGTTATCCAGGAGGAGGTGGACAAGATGCAAAAGGAAAAGTTCATTGAAGACGTAAAATGCTCGGATTGCCTAGCTAATATAATGATGGTAGAGAAGAAGAACAATAAGTGGCGTATGTATGTTGACTTCACCGATCTCAATAAAGACTGTCCCAAATATCACTTTCCTTTACCTAGGATTGATTAATAGGTGGATGCCGCAGTAGGGCATGAGTTACTAAGCTTCATGGATGCTTACTTAAGGTACAACAAGATTAAGATGAAGCTAAAAAATAAAGAGAGTACATCATTCATAACCAGTCGGGGTACTTACTGTTACAATGTTATGCCTTTTGGGCTAAAAAATGGTAGAGAAACATACCAGAGGCTAGTGAACAAAGTTTTAGAGGGGAAAATAGGGATGAATATGGAAGTATGGGTAACTGACATGCTCACCAAGAGCAACAACACTACCGACCACATCAAAGATCTAAGCTAAATATTTGACCAACTTGAGAAACATCAGATGGAACTCAATCTGACTAAAATGCATGTCGGACTTATAAGAGAGATGTTCTTAGGGTTTCTCATGAATCAAAGAGGAATTGATGCCAATCCAGACAAGATCAAAGTATTAACTTACATGCGATCTCCATCATGTAAGAAAAATGTACAGAAGTTGACCGAAAGGGTAACAACACTCAACCGATTTGTCTCCCGAGCTACTGACAAGTGTATGCCATTTTTCACAGTACTTTGAAAAACCTTTGAGTGGAATGAGGAATGAAAAAGCCTTTCAAGACCTAAAATAATACTTGGGATCTCCATCAGTGCTCTTTCGACCACTCATGGGAGAGAGATTGTACTTATACCTGGCTATATCCAAATCTGTCGTGAACTCGACACTAGTTTGACTGGAAAGCAGTGTAAAAAATCTATTATATTGCACCAACAAGGCTTTCAGAGGAGCATAATCAGGTATCATCGCCTTGAAAAATTAGCCTTGGCCTTCATTAAAGCATCAAGAGGAAGGAAACCCTACTTCCAGGCACATATAATAGTGGTTTGCACAGATTTTCCTTTACACCTGACAATTCACAAACTAGGAAAATCTATTAGATTGATGACATAATCAGTGGAGTGAGGAGAATATGATATACTTTATGCGTTGAGAACGGCAGTGAAGGGGCAAGTTGTAGTAAATTTCATCAGTGAATTCACTCAATAAGAGGACAATCCAAATTTTCCCTCCAAGAAGACTTCCATGAAAGAGAGCTCAGCCCCAAGGAAAATCGAGTAAACTCCTTTGAAAAAAAGCTCTATAGTTGACAGACATGAGACATATTCTGTGTAAGAAATAATCCAGAACAAAGCAAAAAGTTGTTCATGCAAGGAACCCTAAGTGAAGGGAATTTTGCTGATGACATCCCTATTTGGAAGCTGCATATAGATGGATCTTCCTACACCACGGGCAGTGGAGCAGGGCTTATTATCAACACCCCTTATGACATAATCATGGAACATACATGTTGTTTCCAATTTCAAGCCTCCAATAACGAAGAAGAATATGAGGCACTGATCACCGGCTTGGAATTAACCTTTTAATTGGGTGCTAAACAGGTGATAGCCCATAGTGACTCCCAATTAATTATTAATCAAGTGCTCCAAGTATATGAGGTCAAGGGGAGCTCATGGCGAGGTACCTTTCTAAAGATTTTGAGGCCATCTCCAAACTGTTGGTAATTAAGATGGTATGAGTACCAAGAATTGAGAATGCTCGAGCATATTCACTTGATCGGTTGGCCTTAATGAGTAGGTTTGAGCCATAAGGACTATTTTAGTGGAGATCCTTGCACACAAAAGCATAGATGAGGAGGCTATCAACTTAATCTCCATGGAATTAGGACCTTCATGAATGGATCCTATCAAATACTACATTGACTAGGGTCTATTATCTTTACACCCTAAAAAGGTGAGGAAATTTAGGTACAAAGCAGCTAGTTATGTGATGGAAAGGGGAGTCTTATATAAAAGGGGCTGCACTGTTTGTTTGATCCGATGTATACATCACACTAAGGTGAAAGATTTAATAGGGTAAGTACATGAGGGATCTTGTGGAACTCATTCAGTAGGCCGATCCCTGGTTAGACGAATAGCCATGGAAGGGTGCTACTGGACAACTATGAAAGTAGACTGTACTTTATTTGCTAGGATGTGTGAAAAGTGCCAAAGATTCGCCACCATACATAGAAGACAGGGGGATAACCTAACTCTAATCAGTTCTCCCTAGCCTTTTTTCATTTGGGGAATCGATTTGGTCGGCCCATTGCTGAAGACAAAAGGAAAATTTAAATACTTGGTGGTTACAATGGATTATTTCACCAAGTGGGTGGAGGCTGAACACCCTTAATGGAAATGGCCTATGAAAGATTCTTTCAATTTATATGGAAGCAGACTATATGCCTATAAGGGATGTTATATGCCTCCATCATTGACCATGAAACTCAATTTGATAACCAAGAATTTGTGGATTATTGTGTCCAGTCCAACTCCAAAAGCTTCATTCTGCCCCAGGACATCCTCAATACAACGGTCAAACATAGGTAACGAATAAAACATTGCTTGACATCTTGAAAAAGAGACTTGACGATGCAAAGGATAATTGGAGTAATGAACTACACAATGTTCTCTGGGCATACAGAACCATACCGAGGATAGTTACTAGCAAAACTCCCTATATGCTGGCATTTGGAATAGAAGGAGTGGTTTCGACAAAAGTGGGGCTACCAAGCCACTGAGTGCTAAATTTTATCTCACTAAAAAGTTATCTCATGAGGAGGTTAGAACTGGACTGAATTAAAGAGGTAAGAGAAGATGCACTGCTTCGAATGGCTGCTTATCAATAATGCACTGCTCGATTTTATAATAGGAGAGTGAAGCCAAGCAACCTAAAGGAAGGGGATTATGTTGTAAAAAAAGTAATCCAAAATGCAACAAATTGGAGTCTAATTGACATGGCCCTTATCCGCGGTTGTTCGACCAGGAGCTTATCGTTTGGAAACACTTGAAGGAGAAGAATTCAAGAACCCCTGGAATGCTGAGAATCTCAGAAAGCATTACTAGTAATTATGAAGTAAAACTTTATGTAACAATTATGATCATTTAAGTAAGAAAGTGTGTGGTTTGTTGTCATTTAAACTTTCTTTTTTTAGGAATAGGAGATGAAAATCATCTCAAACAACCAAGCATAAGCGCAAAGCAAAAACTTTGACAAGTCACGAACAAGAAGTGCCCAATTCTCTCAAAGACGTCCTGTATAACCTAAAGTCTGAATAAGAAGTTTTACCAAACCAAATTAAATTAAGAAAAAATCTTAAAACATTTGGTCGCCAATGGTAACTAATGGAAACACTTAGTATAAAAATGGCAAATATCCATTTTAAGAAATCTAAGTGCGTTAATAGCCAAGACTGGACAAGTCAGGTTCATCCCAAAACATATACCTGTCAAGCAGATTAGTCGACTGCAACGACTGGACAACTAATCAAAATGCCTAACCTATAAATACATAAGTAACATGTGTTTGCCGATAAAAATCTTTTATTTAAAGGATATTAATAGTTCATTACAAACAGACCTTCAAATTAAACAATTACAAGAGCAAATGAAGAACAATCTCTTTCAGCAGGGCGTTTCGCTTAAGCTTTATTCATTCCTACAGGAAGAACATCAAGAGAAGAAGGTAGAATGGTAGAAATCAAATCCATAAGTCTCTCACGGCTACTGGAATTGGGCATGTTCAATAGATGTGGAGGTTGGACAAGAGTATCCTCATCATAAATACCATAATCCCCAAAGTATTTCCTAATAAGACTCTGAGGAATGGCATCAGTAGGAATCCAACTAACATCAAGATTAAAAGGAGGATTGGGGTAATCCAGCATGCCATGATTTGTATAATACTAAAGGGAATCATTTTAGGGAGACTTTATAACTGTTAATGCATTTATCCAACCCCATTTATAACCCTCACGTCGGGCTTGCTCTAACTCATCCCCTAGATGCGCTAAGGCTTCATCATAGCCATCCATCCAAACGGCCTTAGGTTTCTTATGGAAGTGAAAGTTCATCTTATTAACTCTGTTAGTTAACTTCTTGATGGTGTCAGCTTGATATTTGATCAAGGCTGCCTGGTCGGCCAATATATTCTTTCTCATTTCCTGATGAACGGTAGACCTAGCAACCACCACTTTCCTAGAGGATTGGGAAAATTTTATTTTCTTTTAAGTTTTAATTTCCTTTGTCAACCTTGCATTCTCCTGCTTTAAGAAAGAATCCCCTTCATCTGCATAATCCCAGATGATTTTTTTAAACTTTCGAGCTTGTTCCTAAGGGCATTCTTCTCACGTTCTAGCAAGCTAGCCACTTCTCGAGTACTGTCCACTTTGCGGCTCAGCAAGAATTCCTTCTTCTTGTAGGATAAATAGATATTTTACTCTGCTTCATAATCAACATGAAGGCTAGCGAGAGAAGCCTTATGATCCTCCCGCATTTGCTTAATCATTTCACAATAAGAAACATTTTTTGCCACTGCCTGGTCAAAGAGTCTGTGAAGATGAAGATATGTTTCCTTCACTTGGTTTGAGGCATCCAAGCCGAGCAACTATTCTAGATCGACTTCATCCAAGTTTTCATGACCAATGCCAAATATTCTAACACTTCTCTTATACAAGTTATTCTCAGCAGCTACTATGGTATCTCTCTTAGATTTAAACTAGAAAACAAGACTACGAGCATAACAGTTTTCAACAAGTTCTGAAGCTATAATATATTAGTCCAATATAAGGTTTTATTATAACTGAAAAAATAGTTACATTGAAAAAGGATCTTGTTCTGAATTACAAAAAAACAATTAAGCATTACAAAAGTAAAATTAATAACTTTAAACTGGCCTTCCCCTCATTTTACGCATCTTCCTTAGCTGAGCGAGCGACTACCATAGAGGACTTTAGAATCATTGAAGATTCATCAATGCCTTCCTCATTATCTATCTCTTTATTAATGTTTGGAGGAGTGCCAGGATCGTACTACTAGAATATGTTAGAGTTGATAGAGTTGCCGACAGAATTTAAAGCCATGGTCCACCCTTCCTTGGAGGCAACTTTCTCCATATACTTAATTTAAAGAGCATGAGCGAAACAGGCTTTGTCCCATTCCCCTAGTTAAGGCATATTTTTTTTTCCTTTCTTCATCGTGGCTTTTAGTTCCTGCAACTTCCTATTTTCTTCAGCATTCTCCAAGGCAGAATCATCAGTAGCCTTCCCGGCATCTTTCTTTTGTTTCTCGACATCATTCAAGAAACCTTGATATTTTTCCTGGTCCTTTTTATGGGATTCCTTAGTATCATCCAAAGAACCCTTCAAGATTTGGAAGGACTATTTAACATCAGTGGATGATGCCCTCAACTGATCACCCCTTATCAATAACTGGTCATAGTCAACCAAAAATTGCAAATAATATCAACATAAGTCAATCATAAAAAATTATTAAGGAGACCATAAATTAAAAAAGTCAGGTTTGTGTACACAATTACTAGAGCTAAATTTTGGTTGGCCCTATCCTATAGTCTGACCCTAGACATGGGAGTAGTCGCTGACCTATCCACGGGTAACACTCCATAATGGATTAAACCCCTTGCCAAACTATACCACGGAGGTAGATACAACAGAGGCCTGGTTAGCCTAGGTTTTTTGGACCAATTCTGGCCGGACAGCAGGACCTCTTTTCAATATTTTATACTGAGATCAATAATCTTAATTTATTCAGTTGTGACAACTATTGGCTTCTTTGAACCTTTACCAATGGTTTTATTCTTCTTGACTGGAGGGGGAGACATAACTCCAGACATCAAGTTGGGGATCTTTTTCTTCACTATATTTCGTGGAGATGAGTAAGTGGTCTATATAGTAGTTAGATCATGTGATTCGAACGAGGAAGAAGTTCTTCCAAGATCAATGTCTACTTCTTACAGAGGAGATTCAGATGCAGTAACTGATGAGCTAGATTCCTCTAAGTGTATATAAGTTGAGGGAATGTCCAGAGTAGGCCGAGCTACAAAGAAGGAGATAGAGCTCTTGTACTCCAATAAAATTGAGGCCAACCTGGGGTGATCTTCTCCAATTCTTTACTGAATGGACCAAATAAACTTTAACTCCTCAATGTTCACCTTTGAGTCAGGGGTATAGTCTTTTTTCCTTTTCTCTGCAAAAAGGCATAAAATATTAGTCGACATATCAAAAAAATAAAAGAAGTCATAAATAAAGCACAAGTAATATAGGTAGCTGACCTATGCCTTGCCCTTCCTGGGGGCATCTGGGACCAGTGTACCTTACCCCCCCAGGAAGGGGAACATGTTGCCAGTTCTTTACATTAACTCCACAATCCTAATAATCCTTATTGGAATCAGGTAAATTTACTACCAAATCCCTATTAGCTTGACGCATCTTCAAGCAATGAGTATTATCTACCATGGTTCCCCACTTATAATAGTACATTAAGTCCTTTATTCCTATATGGGTTCCATATAGTTCATTAAGACGGTTAATCGCATTTACTACCCTCCAATTTTTAGGGGCTACTTTTGTGGGGACCACATCAAAGTATTGGAAAAAATCCAAAAATAAGTTGTTGGGAGGAAAAGTGACTTCACATTCATCTATAAATATTGTGGGAAACTAGTGACCCTCATCTAATAAACACAAATCATAGGACCAGGACGCCATTTCCACTGTTACCCATTCTGGAATTTTCCTCCTTTCCTTAAACTCCTTTAAAGACCCTTCATTAACAATGTAAACCATCCTAACAAATTGAGAAAGAAAAAGATGAAGGAGAGAAAATCCTTACAGTTGTTACTACAAGAATGGAAAACTTTTAAGCAGTAAAGAGAAAATGCAACAGTAGAAAAAAGGGAGTTCGAGAATGCTGAGGTGAATGAAATGGAGGGAAACTCAACATTTTATAGATACAATAAAGGCTCTAAATATTCATGATCTGAAATGATTAATTGAACCAAATGATTGAACTTTTGATGATTTCTAAAATCCGAAGAAAGCAAAAGGAGTGATGTACCCTCCGACGGTTTGCCATTTTTCAGTTTATCGCTCTAGTACAATAGTAAAGGTTTACAAATCCGGTTGGTCGGTTACCTACATTTAACTTTTTTGATAGCCGAGAAATTTCTTGAAGTAAATACGCCATTATTTTAATAAATCCTCAACTATGGAGCATTGGGGGCTTTTGTTGTAGGTTAAAGTTATTTAACCACGTGGATCAGTAACACAATGCCCCCTATCAATGCTACCCTAAGACCTGCCACACTGGATCAGACCTGGTCAGCACAAGTAATTATTGGTCGGCTACCTAGCCAAACGCCTCCAAAAATTTGAACCATCAATCATATGGAAAGCCACGTGTGGGATATTCAACAATCACCATGCACATGCACATGAAAAGACACCAAGCTCTATATTGTTATGTACAGGTGTAATTGTTTGAATCTATAAAAGCATTCCACCTCTTGGCCTCCAACGGACTATAAATACCTCATTCCCCTTAGCTAAGGGGGGCAATAAAGTATTACAACATAATTGCACCACGTAACTGCATCCCAGAGATAGAAATATAACCCTAACCAACATTACCCGTGGATGTAGGCTTATTCTCAAAGCCGAATAACATAAAACTCTTGTGTCTCTTGAACCTTTTCTATTCTTTATCTTTACTTATTTATCTATGATTATAAGTTTGGATAATTAAAGGTAAGACCAATACCTAAATACCTTCTCCAAATTTAGACATCAACAATTATCAAGATTGAAGAACATCGACATGCAAGAAGAATAAGATTGAAGAAAAATAGAAAATAACTTGCTCTTATATTGAATTTAATAATGAAAGTTGCAAAGGATTCTTCTCCAAGATGTTCTTGATGATTAGTAGCCTTATAATCCATTTAAAACTATGTTAAAAGAACCCTAATGACTAAATATATAGGTTAGAAGTCGTTTAGAAGAGTCCTAAAACTAGAAAACTCTTTTGGTTAAAAGACAGGGCCAAAATAAAATCCCGCTTCAAGATTTGTCATGATCTAGATCGTGACAATATTTATCATCGTTTTAGTTCATTACTAATAGCCAACCCGAACCCATTCATCCAGGTGAACCAGTTCCCCTCAGGCTTCTGTCCAAGTGCCTTGTTTTGGTCGATTTTGTTCTTATTTGCACTTTTTACCCCTGGATTCTCATCTCAACTTTAAACGCGCATAACTTCTTCATCGTAGCTCAGATTGAGGTGCCATTTTTCTAGTATTCTTGTGACTTTAATATATTCAACTTTTCAATTGGCTCCTCCCCGCTGAAAAATTATGAAAATGCCCTTGACTTCCCTTTCTCTCATTTCTTTCACTGTTTCGGCATTTCTCTTCCATCCACTTGTACTAATTACCTGTAAAACATGAGATAAATACACAAAATACGAAATACTCATCGAAAAGGGTTAGTAGCATAAATATGAGATAAATTCGGTCTAAATAAGTACGGGGCCATAGAAATACCAAAGTTAAGGGGATAAATATGACATATTTATGCCTAATCATATGACACATGTTCAAATTTTTTACACTGTAACACAAGACTACAAATTCTATGATATCTTGTTTAATTCGGAGCCAAAATAAAATCTCTCTATCCTCTGTATACTGGCCTTCACACCACCATGTCCGCAGTTCCCTGTAATGTGAATTTCTTGCAAACTCTTCCTCATTCTGTTTCCATTACTTCCCACAAACAATTTGAGATTGTGTCTTATTTAAAATTGAATTAATTCGATTATTTTAAATTACACGTGTTACATAATTTAATCGAATTAAATATTATGTGTTTTTTAAAATTTTAATTAGGAGAGATGACCATTAATATTTATGGAATATAATTACAAAGTGAACAATAAATAATTATTTTACGTCATAACGAGTGGTAGTGACGTGATAATGTTATATCTCCACTGGGAGTCGAATGTAGACTACATGAGGCCGAGATACAAAATTTGTGTAGAGCAATTCAGATGGTGATTTCGAGGCCATGGTCGATTATGAATGGGTCAAAATAGTAAGAATAGTGTACCCGTGTGTGAAAAATGGGTGCCGTGGCGATTTTAGACCGACCTGGCACCTCGTAAGGGCATTTTGATCATTTGGGAGACTAGGGTTGGAGGAGATACGAATTTCTAAGTGTTGTATCAACATATAGTTTGAGGAGGCTAGGCTTAGAACCAAATAAAACTAATAGAGGTCACAAGAGAGGAAAATGAGAGGATTCTTGGACCATTAAACACTATTCTTGCACTGCCATTACCATTGGTGTGTGGATCGTAAGGGGAGGAAGACATTTTCATCATTTGAAAATGAAATCGACCACCTTCAAAAGAGGCAAGTGTTATCTTGCATGTTCTTGAATAGTTACAATATCCATGGTAGAATTTGATGTAATCTAGCATGAACACATGAGTTTGGGATGATATAATGGGTTTAATTCATGTTAATAATTGGGATTCATATTAGAGATTTGATTTTGGGGTTTAATAATATAAATCTGATATTTGAGACGTTATGAGAAAATTTAGTTTTGGGTTTCATGAAGAACACACAGGAAAAGATAAAACTAGGGCTGTGTAGACAAATCATTGGAAAATTCTTGTTAATTACGGATTTAATGATGTTTTTATAATGGAAATTCGTTGGAAACTATTTATATATTCATAGTTGATGATGGGTTGAGTTATATGAGAGTTTGGGCACAATTCATGGAGTTAGTATTGAATAAAAATGGAAGAAACTCGTAACAGTGCAACGACGAAGACGACCTGCTTGTCGTGAATTGATTCGGCTCCTTGGCCGAATCGATTTGGTTGACAAATCAATTCGGGTCAAGGTCGAATCGATTCGGCTGCTCAGATTTTTTCCATTCTCTTTATTTATGCCCCATTTTCATAAATAAATAAATAAATGGGAGACTTTTGAATTATTGTTAAATTGTAGGTAAGGACTTAGTGAGTTCCAGTAGACCTATGGTAGGGACTAGGACTTGGGACAAAACGAGGGGATCAATGCTAGGGCCAATTGGGCATAATATGAAACTTAATAAATCACGAGAATTAAGGAAGTGCCACGGAGAGGATGAGTGAACCCAAGACTTTGACCAGTAGTATAGGGATGTATAAACTACTGAAATACTTTAAAAGATAGTTGGACCCCTTTGGGTAGTGAGTGATACTCGAAAAACACGGATAAAATATTGTGTGAGAATTATTAGTACATTAAGTATTCGAGAGAGATAAATACTAAGCAAGGGTTTATATGATAGGTTGTGTGTATACCTAATGAACATATATATATATATATATATATATATATATATATATATAGGTTGTGTGAATCCCTATTATGTGATTGGTTATGTGTGTGAACATACCTACGCTGCCTGCTATCACATGAGGTGCCACGCAGAGGGCGGTCCCACCTTAGCGACTCCAGCGAGGTTTGGATTTGTGCCCCAAAACATAGAACTTAGGGAGGCTCAGTATGTGTTGTGTATTAGTGGGACTGACAGGTCATTTGGGTACATTAGGTATGTGTTTATCCCAAAGGCCTAGAACTATGCTTGCCTCCATTGTCTGTTGTTTGATTTAGGGTTAGAGGAGACATTTCGAACCGATAGTCCTTAATATGGTACAAAAGGTACATGGACTTGATTGCAGAGTATGCATGCATCGCGATGGCCGTTCCGGGGATATCGTAGTGTATATATATATACATACTTATGTGAATTATCTAATTTTGTGCTACGGTTGAAAAGATAGATAATGTATATTTAAAGATAACTTAAGTATGAGAAACTTAATGAAATGGTTTAATAATAACATATGAGAAATGTTTCTATTTCAAAATATTTTAGGTGTCCAGCCACAGGGATGCCAAGCTTGATGACTCATTCCAGGGATGCGCAGCTGCAACATTTGTGGAGGGTTGTAGGAGTTTTCTTAGACGCTTCAGTTTTTCATTCCTAGATTAGAATTTACATTTCAGTATTTGATTTGGGCATGTTGCCCCTTCAGCTGATACTGTCTTTTTAGAATATTTATCAGGCTATGTTTCGGATTTAGTTTTATTTTCTTTAGATTTATTATTGGATTTTGTTTTGGGAACCGATGGATTATTTGGTACTATTTATTTATCTATTTATCGTATAATTGATTCAGACTATTAAAATTGTGTGGATTGTTATTCATATTTTGCATGTTGTTGTATTAATGTAAGATAAAATTTTGGACAGGCTTACTTTGACATAGGTGATTAGTAATTTAAAAAGTTTTCAACAGTGATGCTAAGAATGAACCAAATGAGACTCATGATTATTTTGATAAAGGACTGATGACTCATGGTTAAAATAGGCGGGGTGTAATAGATGGTATCATAGCATCAGGTTCTAGTGTCCATAGGATCTGTACGGATTACTACGATTTTAGCGTAGCATTCTTTGATATAGAGCCCTATTATTAGTGAAGAGGAAAAAATCCTGAGCTAAAGCTCTGATACCAATTTGAGGATGCGTGATATCGATTATTTTTGGGATTCAAAAATTTCCAATTTTAAACTAATTTAATTAGAGTCAATCTTCAAACTAAATTAATTAAACCCTAATCATGCATCTATGAGGATGAATCAAACATACAGTCACAAATTAAGGGACAAACAAATTTCAGGAAAAAAAATCCTTTCGGGTAAAACCGTTTATTTCACTATATAATGTAAATTGCAACTTAAAAATCACATTCAGAAAGCTGTAATGAATTTCCCAGAAAAAATCCACATAGATTGCAGCCTAGCACTAATAAATATTCCCTCGATAACCTCAAGAACCGCAGTTCCTCCTTCAGTAGTGAATATCCATGAGTATCCCCAATGACCGTAGTCGTCAGTAAATAGATCCTACAAGAACTATCAATCCAATAGTAGAGATATCCTTCTCTACAAGAGAAACTTCGACAAGAAGTGTTTTGGGTTCTAAAATGATTCACCAAAGTATATGGGATGATTTTGTGAATCAAAAACAAAGTTTTGTCTCCTAAAAGTGAAGACTAAAATTCTTCAGAGTTGTAGTTTTTCTTTAGCAAAAATTCTTAATGAAAAAGTATGCCAAAATAGGTATTTATTGCAACACAAAATACTTGAGTCGGCGCAGCTCGTTCGAACGACTTCTTAATGTCGTTTGAATGACATTAGGTGTCGTTTGAACGACTCTAAAAATGACCTTGAAAAATGCAAAATAGTACGTGGTCGTTTGAAGCACAAAAGGAATGACCTATCAAACGACATGTGATGTCATTCGAAGGGGTCGTTTGAACGACATATCAATGTCGTTTTAACGACATTGCTTTGTCATTTAAACGACAAAAGCGAAAAATCAATATTTTAAAAATCTCGCCTACAAGTCTTCCAAAAATTACTTTGACTTAGAAAAATGCCTCAGTTTGATAAAAAACAGTTTCAAAAAATATCCCAATACTATCGTAAACCAATTTCTAAACTTAAACACAATTCTTACCAAAATCAATCTCGTACATGTCCATTGTTGAAGAAACTTGATATTCGAATTCGTTATCTTGAATAAATGACCGTGAGCTTCTCTCAACGGTTATAGAGGTATATGACATACACAATGTAAACTTAGGACCATATAAATTATGTCCTTACAAATCTCCCCCTATGTCTATGCCAATACAAAATAAAAACAATCCGAATTATCAATCAAATGCTCATACAAATCTAATACCCTCCCATTAACCCAAAAGTGAAAAGATACTAAAAAATGTAAGTCTTAAAAAATCTTCCACTTTAAATCTCTTCAAATCAAATCTCTTTGCTCTCCTTGTGCCTCTATTGTTTGCTTTCCAAATGATCATCAAAGTCCTACACACAATAAACAAAACAAATACCTTTGTGACGTATTGAGTTTGAAATGAGATAATAAAATCCAGTCTCAAATCTCCCCCATAATTCAAACTTTCACTCCCTTGTAATCCATAATTCGTTCTCCCCCTTTTTATTTGTTCGAAATCGACAAGGAAAAGAATAAACAAAATAAATATGGAGTATCACGACAAGCATAGCGAATATAAATCAATTACACTCATGCAAGGATATACTCAAAAAGCTTTCACAATTATTTTTGATTTTTCAAATATTTTCAAGCAAAAATTTAACAAAAACAGCACACACCACGAATAAGACAACCAAATTGTGGAAACGGAATGAATGGGTGTGAACATATTCGATAGGAAAATCAATCCAAACATTCATAATATATGTGCATGATGAATATGGATACTCCAAATGAATGAACTCAAAATCGTCCCTAGGTGTAAAAATTATTGAATTCAAATGACACCGAATTAATCTAATCAACAAATTAAAGTCTAAAATGATTTCCTCACCAATAACGTCTAATACTATGTAATGCTTTTTCAAGACTTTGTCAGGACGTGCAAACCCGTTGATATATTTCCAACCAAACTTCCTCATATATAGTAAAGACCAGATTTTTCTATTCATTTTTTTATTTGAATGATGATATCAAACTAAACGAGTTTTGCCTAGGCTACTTTTTACAATGCCACAATTTTTTAGGATTTTTTAAACGGTGGCTTTCATGCAAAGGTTAATTGTTCTTTTCGTAGCCATTTCTCGTGTATACTCATCATTTTTTCATAGTACACAAATTCCTCACATGAAAGGGTTTTTACATGCACTGCTTCATTGTCAAGTTTTATCGTATATGGTTCGTTTTAAAGACAAGATTAAAATGAAAATATTTCGACCAATGTGTAATCGACAAGCGCAATAATTAATTAAATCTGTGCAAGTGTGCATTAAAAGAAATCATGAGTCAAACATGTATAAATTAATCTCAAATCTCATCTTAATGACTCCAAACATTATAAAGCACATGAATGAAATGATGTATCGTTTAAAAACACTATCAAATAGTCACATGGATATGGAATGATGTTGTGACTTGGTCATCATAAATGTCCATCCATAAACGGTGTAAAAAGAACTACATAAATTTTTGTCTTTTTCAATTTTTTTCACCAAAAAAATAGAAAATCTTTTTGTATATTTCCAGAATTTTTCAAAAACAAAAATCTTTTTGCGTTTTTCAAAAAATATATCAAAATGGAAAAAATAAAATACAAAAATGGTACACACTAGCAATAGGCATAAAAAATCATCATGAAAATCATCCAATGCGGGAAAACAAGTCTAAACCTCAACCACTAGGTGCAGAGGTGTTTTCCAAAGATGGTGAAATCCTATGAAAAACATCCATCAAATCATGGAAGTCTTGACTAAATACTCAACTTGCTCTCTAAAGTGCTAAAAATCTTTCAACTGATGTGCAGGAACATGTGAAGTATCATGCATGGGTGTGCGTGTGGGAACATGTGTAGTAGCATAATGAGGTAAAAACCTATGAGACACACTACCCAACTTAAAGAATAATTCCCTAAGGTATCCTCTCTTCTTGCAATGGGAACAAACATAAGTGGGTCTAGGAACACTTCTCTTAAAATGAATAGGATGCGCTCTCCTATGTGGAAATGGACACCTAGGTGGGTTAGGTCGAGAGCCATATGGATTCATCACAAACTCGAGAACCGGCTCGGTTGCAACATAGGAAGTAGACGCACCATGATAACCTATTCCTAATCTCTCAACATTAACCAAAGCGGGACTAAGGAGCATATTTCCAATCTTCTTAGATGTGTCCTCTATAGTAACCTTGACCTCCCGGGCACGTTCGAGATCTCTTTTGGGTTAGAACACACGGGATTCAAGTTCACTCTTTTGGTGGCCTAAGACGATCAACTACCCACTTGAAGAAACCTTCACCTTCTCGAGTTGACTCGCCGACGCAACATATCCCATTAAAATTTCTCTCTCTCTCTCTCTCTCTCTCTCTCTCTCTCTCTCTCTCTCTCTCTCTCTCTCTCTCTATCCAAATCTAACATCTTAATACCTAACTCTTTATTCAACTTGTTCACCTTTAAGGTCTCGCCGTATAAATATCTAAGATCTTTTTAGAGATCGCTTTCACCCTCACTTTTAATTTCACCTTCACTCTCACTTGAAACACTCAAAACATCATCGGGGCTCTCACGTATACAAGTGTCCTCATCGTAGTGGGACAAACTAGATGTGCTCATGTGACTAGCCCAAAAGACAACACACATATCATGTGATGATTCATCCCCAAAATCATTCACCTCGATATCACTATCGCTAAGAGTGGCTTGCATAGAAATTTTCTTGACCTTTCTCTTTAGCACAGTTGGACATTCAAACTCTTTGTGCCCATTGCCCTCTCACTCAATACATCTTGTCTCTTTCTCTTTCTTACCGCTCTCTCTGGACTCCTCTTTCTTTTTATTTTTCTCAAACATCTTTTTATTGGAAGATTTTTCTTTAGAAAATTCGAGAAACTTTTTAATTTTTTTAGCAAACATGGCCACATCATCGAAATGAAAATCTACCTCAGACTTGGACTCGCAAACTCTCTCTTTCTTCTTCTCCTTCTTCTTCTTATACACTTCCTAACATTTTTTAGATTGTTCCCTAAGTGTAATCCTTCTATCCTTAGTCTTAACAGTTTTGGGAAACATGTCGATCTCAGATATTTGAAGGTCTTCTACGAGTTCTTCTAACCTAAGTGTATCTAATATCCCCAAAGAATTTAAAACAGTGATCTTAGGAATAAAACGAGATGGGTGTGACCTTAAAATATCTTTAACAACTCTCGTCTCCTCAATTTTCTCACCCAAATTAAAACTCATATTGACTATGTCCGAGAACCTCGCATAAACCTCGTCAAAGCAATCGGACCCTGACATGGTGATTGTCTCAAATTGGGTGGTTAAATTTCGTAACTTAGGCGCCTTAACTGCATTGGTACCATTATGTTCCAATTGAAGGATAACCCAAGACTCTTAGGACGTGGTGCACATCATGATACGACAGAACTCGTCAAGATTGACGGCTCCAGAAATAGTGCTAAGGCCATGGAAAGTTACAGGTACTCCATTTATAATCATCCTTAGTCCTGTCAGACACAACTTTGGGATTTGTGACATTTTCAACGGTGACAGTGGGAGGAGTCCACCCTCTTTCACAAATGAGACAAATGCGTTCATCGATAGACTTTAAACAAGATTTCATGTGGTCTTTCCAATAGACATAATTCGTGCCATCAAAGATGGGCATCCCACATAAGTTATCCATTGAAAAAATTACAAAATTTTTCAAATTCAATTTAAAAAAAAAACGATATCACAAAAATTTTGCGGACAAAGGACCACTCGATAATTTAGAACAAACGGGTTTGATACCAATTTGAAGAGGTAAAAGTCCTCAGCTAAAGCTCTGATACCCATTTGAGGATGCGTGATATCAATCATTTTAAGGATTCGCAAATTTTCCATTTTAAACTCATTTAATTAGAGTCAATCTTCAAACCAAGTTAATTAAGCCTTAAACATCCATCTATGTGGATGAATCAAACATGCAGTCATAAATTAAGGGACAAACAAATTTCAGGAAAAAAATCCCTTTCGGGTAAAACCTTTAATTTCACTATATAACATAAATCGTAACTTATAAATTACATAGAGAAATCTGCATTGAATTTCCCACAGAAAATCCACATAAACCGCAAACTAGCACCAATAAAGATTCTCTCGAGAACCTCAAGAACCTCAACTCCTCATTCAACAGTGAATACCCACGAGTATCCATAATGACCGTAGTCATATAGAGATATCCTTCTCTACAAGAGAAACTTTGACAAGAAGTGTTTTGGGTTCCAAAATGATTCACCGTAGTATATGGGATGGTTTTGTGAATAAAAAACAAAATTTTATACCCTAAAAGTGAAGACTAAAACTATGGAGATTTGCAGTTTTTGTTCAGCAAAAGTCTTAATGAAAGTCTTCCAAAACAGGTATTTATAGCAACACAAAATACTTGAGGCATTGCAGCTCATTCGATCGACACTAAAAATGACCTTGAAAAATGCAAAACAATACGTGGTCATTTGAAGCACAAAAGGAACGACCTATCTCGCGACCTATCAAATAACATGTAATGTCATTCGAAGGGGTCGTTTGAACGACATATCAATGTTGTTTAAATGATAATGCTTTGTCATTTTAACGACAGTAGAGAAAAAATAATATTTTAAAAAGCTCTCCTACAAGTCTTCCAAAAATTATTTTAACTTAGAAAACTGCCTCAGTTTGATAAAAAATAGTTTCCAAAAATATCTCAATACTACTGTAAACCAAATTATAAACTTAAACACAATTCTTACCAAAATCAATCTCATAGATGTCCGTTGTTGAAGAAATTTGATATTAAGATATGTCATCTTGAACAAATGACCGTGAGCTTATCTCAACGGTTATAGAGGTATACGACACACACAATGTAAATTTAGGACCATAGAAAATATGTACTTACAATTAGGACAGTTGCATTCATGATTACATATTTAAGATTACGCTCTTTTACTATTTTATTTGTATTAATTGTGAACTTATACATTTCAACCTGATTTCAGATGCTACCTAAGAGAGGACGAATGGCGAGGGCAACGGCGAGATATGATGAGAGAGAGGCTCAGTAGGATCCAGATTCACCGCAACCACAATCACCGCAGGGGACAGTTGCAGTAGCAGAGGTGGCCATTATTGTGGCGGAGGCAATTAACTCTGCGATGACTACCATGACACTCCACTTCCCTTAGGACCAGCCACCACAGTAGCCAGTGGCACCGATTGTCCAGGCCCACCCAGAGACCTCAGATTGGCAGAGAGTGAGGGAGTCATTTCAGAAGGGCCACCCACCCAAGTTTTATGGTAGGTCTGACATGATTTTGGCGTGCTAGTGGAAGAAAGATTTTAAACATCACCTACTCAGGATTGACTGTAACGACGTACATAATTAGATGTTGGCCACTTTTAGACTTGTTGGGGAAACTTTACAGTGGTGAGAGTATATTACCACTGCCATGGAGAGGGGTATTATGCCCATTGCTGAGTTTTGGGTGCAGTTTGATTGCAAATACTTTTCGCTAGCCATCGAGATAGAGATGCGAAAGAGGTTTAATATGGTCATTTAGGGTGACCATTTTGTAGCTGAGTACGAGGAGGAGTTCACATGTTTGGCTAATTTTATGACAGACGAGGTGAACAGTGAAGAGAAGAAGAAGCTGAGATTTATGGATGGGCTAGCCTGGAGGATCAATCAACACTTGATAGGTAACCCCGTATTGAGGAATTATAAACATTTCATCAATGTCGTACTTCTGCATTGACTGGATTATCACTTACATCTGAAGGGAAGCAAGAAAGGTAGTGTGCCTAGCCAGTCGGTAAAGGCAGGTGGGAACGGTGATAATGGGGTACCACAATAGCAGAAAAGCAGACAGTAGGGGTAGGATTTTGGCCAGGGGGATTCTGTCAAGAGATTTAGATCTGGGGGTTACCGACACGAGGGAGGTTTTAGGTAGGGCCAACAAGGCCCTCAGTAGTAGCAACAACATGTTCCTTAGGGCTAAGGGAATAATGGGAGAGTTTAGCAGGGCCTGTAGCAGGGGCAACCTCGACAGGGCCATCAGGGCCAGAGGCAAAGAGACTTCCTCGAGAATTATTTTACTTGTGGATAGATGGGACACAAGAGGAGAGATTGCCCATACCAGGACAGGGCGCCACAATAGCAGGGTGCCTAATAAGGGAAGTAAGCACAGTTACCATTAGTAGCACTAGCACTACCAACCCCACCGCAGTAGGGGCAATTACAGTACAAATGTGTCTATAACGTCCATGATGCAGTCATACAATAGGCCTCACAGGTGACACCAGCATTAGAGGGTATATTTCCTATTCACGATCATGAGGGTAGGATTTTATTTGATATGGGGGCATCACACTCATTTATAGTCGCCAGATTTTCTTCTGCGATCGGTTTATTAGAGATAGACGGTAGTCTTGTTACGTGTGTATGGTCACCTTTGGGTAGTGGGTTGCTTATACACTCAATCTCTAGGGATGTGGATCTCAATGTGGGGAGATTATGTTTAGCCACCGACCTTCTAGTGTTAGATATGGAGGGATATGATATCATTTTGGGTATGTATTGGTTAGCTAGATACCAATCGATGGTGGATTATTTTGGGAGTACTATTGTGTTCTCTATTCTAGGTAAGGAGATGTTCCTAGTGGTGATGCCTCTTCTTAAGGGAGGGTTGAGCACATATCTGTGTTACATTGAGGAGGAGACCTCACATGAGGTGGTTGTCTCTTTAGACTCGATTCCAGTGGTAAGGGAGTTTGAGAACGTGTTCCAAGAGATACCTGAGCTGTCGCCTAGTTAGGAAATTAAGTTCGTTATTGACTTAACACCGGGTACGAGGCGTATCGCCCGAGCACCTTATCACATGGTCTCATCAGAGATGCGAGAGTGTAGAGAGGATTTAACAACTTTTGGGGTACGGTTTCATTAGACGGAGTACATCACCGTGGGGTGTGCTGATGTTGTTCGTCAAGAAGAGGGATGGATTACTATGCCTATATATTGATTATAGGGAGTTGAACAAGGTCACGATCTGGAATAAGTACTCGCTGCCTCGGATCGATGACTTGTTCGACCAGTTGAGGGGAGCAACAATGCTTCTCTAAGATAGATTTGAGATCGGGTTATCATTAGTTGTGCGTTATAGAGGAAGACATTTCTAAGGATGCTTTTTCGACACGGTATGGTTCATACGAGTTTAGGGTGATGCCGTTTGGGCTCTCCAATACGCCAACAGTGTTCATGGATTTGATGAATCGGGCTTCAAAGAGTTCCTTGACCAGTTTATGACCGTGTTCATCCATGATATTCTGGTTTATGCTCATTCTAAGGATAAACATGCTGAGAATTTGTGAATGGTTTTATAGACACCAAGGGATCATCAATTGTACGCCAAATTCAAGAAATGTGGGTTTTGGCTTTGAGAGGTGAAATTTTTGGGCCACACTATGTCTAACAGGGGTATCTCTATTGATTATAGTAAGGTATCGACGGTGAGGGAGTGAGGACAGTCTACGGTACCGACTAAGGTTCATAATTTTTAGGGTTTTCCAAATACTATTGATGATTTATTAAGGGTTTCTCAAAGATTATGGGTCCGTTGATGTATCTGACTCGCAGGGGGTGCCGTTTATTTGAGACAACCAACGTCAATTAGCTTTTACTTAGCTTTTAATGAAAAAATGACCTCATCACCTATACTCGCATTGCCGAAGGGAGAAGTGGAGTACCGTGTTTACACAGATGCATCCTTCCAGGGACTTTGGGGTGTACTATAATAGAAGGAGAGGGATATAGCTTATGCATCTCGCAAGCTTAAGCCCCATGAGATAAATTAACCCACGCACGACTTGGAGTTAGTAGAGGCTGTGTTTTCCTTGATATGGAGGCATTATCTTTCAGGGGAGAATTTACATTATTCACGAACCATAAATCACTTTAGTATATGTTCACGCAGAAGGATCTGAACATGAGGCAGAGGAGATGGTTAGAGTTCGTAAAGGATTGAAAATTTGATATTCAGTATCATCCTGGGAAGACTAACATAGTGACATGCACGTTGAGCCGACGATCTGCTGGGGAGATAATAAAGGTTTAGAAGGCGAAGTGGAGAGAACTTATACATGATGACGAGTTTTTTAGATCTTATATGTCTGTATTGAATATCATGCTCAAGATTGTTATGAGGGTGGTGAAAGCATAGGCAGGGGATCAGTATTTCCATGACAGAGTTCACTAGTTGTTAGAGGATGGTGTATAGTCTCATTCTATTAGTTCAAAGGGAGGCTTGCACTTTAATGGGAAACTTGTGGTCCCAGAGGATGAGGATTTTGAGCATGCAGTGATGTTACAGTCTCACGGGTCATGGTTTGCGATACATCTCGGTGGGGATAAGATTTACTAAGATATGCATAAGCAGTATTGGTGGTCGAGGATGAAGTGGGACATAGCGGAGTTTATCTCGCTGTGTGATACCTGCCAGTTAGTGAAGGTAGACCACCAGAGAGCAACATATATGTTATATCCACTAGAGATTCCAGTGTGGAAGTAGGAGAGTATCTCCATGGATTTCATTATCAAGCTATCGATATCGCAGTGAGGTCATAACTCCATATGGGTGATAGTGGATCGGTTGACTAAGGTGGCTCATTTTCTACCGATTCGTATGAATTTTGAGATGAGGCAGAATGCGCAGTTGTTTATTGCTGAGATAGTGAAGCTGCATGGAGTTAGAATTAATATTATGTCGAGTCGGGATAAGATTTTTGTCTCTCATTTCTGGCAGAGCTTTCAAGAGGCCAATGTCACAAATTTACTGTTAAGTACAATGTATCACTCACAGATAGACGAGAAAATGGTGCGAGTTAACCAGATTCTTGAGGATATGCTAAGGATGTAAATACTTGCCTTCGGGGGAGGATGAGAGCAATATATTCCATTTGAGAAGTTTGCTTATAAAAACTCCTACCAGTTCACTATCGGCATGGAACCATTTGAGTCACTGTATGGATAACCTTATCATTCACCCGCTTGCTGGTTAGAGGTGTGGGACAACAAGCTATTAAGGCCAGAGGTGATTCAAGACACCACTGCCAAGATTGAGCTGATTTGAGGGCGCATCCGTATAGTTCAGGACAGGCAGAAGAGTTACACCGATGCAGATAGGAGGCACATAGATCTAGAGGTTAGTGATCAGGTTTTGGTTCGGGTGTCGTCTATGAAGGGGGTTACAAGGTTCGACAAGAAGGGGTGGAAGGACTAAAGGCATATCGATCGGAACTATAGGAGAACTTACAACGAATTCACGATGTGTTCCATGTGTCGTCGCTAAAGAGATACCAGAGGAGCGAGAGGGATTTTTGGCACATTCCATTGAAAGAGATAGACTTGCATCCAGATATCTCTTACGATAAGAGACTGGTAGCGATACTTGATCGTAGTGAGCATAAGATGCGGTCTAAGGTGGTACCCTTAGTTCGAGTTCAGTGGGGGCACCACAATGTTGATGAGTTGATGAGGGAGCGGGAGGATGACATGCGTGAGCAATATCCAGAGTTATTCACTGTAGGTACGTGCCAGTTTTGAGGGAAAAATTCCTTTGTAAGCGGGGAAGTATGAAACACCCCGTATTTCTGAGTATTTAAAATTGAACTAATTCGATTATTTTAAATTACACCCGTGATGTAATTTAATTGAATTAAATATTATGTGTTTACTAAAATATTACCCAGGAGAGATAAAGATTAATATTTATGGAATATAATTACTATGTGAATAGTAAATAATTGTTTTATGTCATAACGAGTGATAGTGACGTGATAGTGTTATATCTTAATCGGGAGTCGAGTGTAGACTATATGAGGCCAAGATAGAAAATTTGTGTAGAGTGACTCGGATGGTGATTTTGAGGTCATGGTCGATTTTGAATGTGTCGAAATAGTCAAAATAGTGTATCCGGGTGTGCTGATTGGGTCTCGGGATGATTTTGGACTGACTCAGCACCACGTAAGGGCATTTTGGTCATTTGGGAGACTAGGGTTGGAGGAGATACGAATTTCTAAGTGTTATAGCATATAGTTTGAGGAGGCTAGGGTTATAACAAAAAAAACCAATATAGGCCACAAAAGAGGAAGAAAAGAAGATTCTTGGACCATTCAACACCATTCTTGCACTTCCATTACCATCTGAGTGTGGATCAGAATGGGAGGAAGACACTTTCATCATCTGAAAATTAAATCCCACAACCTTCATAAGAGACAAGTGATAGTCTTTCATGTTCTTGAATAGTTATAATATCCATGGTAGAACTAGATGTAATCTAGCATGAACACATGAGTTTCAGATGATATAATGGGTTTAATTCATGTTAATAGTTGGGATTCATATTAAAGATTTTATTTCTAGGTTTAATAATATGAAATATGACTTTTGAGACGTTATGAGAAAATTTAGTTCTAGGTTTCATGAAGAACACGCATGAAAAGATAGAACTAGGGTTTTGTAGACAAATCATTCAAAAATTCTTGTTAATTATGGATTTAATGATGTTTTAGTAATGGAAATTCGTTGGAAACTATTTATATATTCATAGTTGATGATGGGTTGAATTATATGTGAGTTTGGGTACGATTAATGAAGTTTTTATTGGATAAAAATGGAAGAAACTCGTAATAGTGCGACGAGGAAGATCACCCGCTCGTTGCTAATCGATTCGGCTCCTTGGCCGAATCGATTTGGTTGCCCAGATGTTTGCCATTTTCTTTATTTATGCCCTATTTTCACATATAAATAAGTGGGAGACTTTTTTTTATTCTTAAACTATAGGTAAGGACTTAGTGAGTTGTAGTGGACCTATAGTAGAGACCATGGCTTGGGCTAAAGCGAGGGGATCAATGTTAGGGCCAATTGGGCATAATATTAAACTTAATAAATCACTAGAATTAAGAACGGATCACAGAGAACATGAGTGAACCCAAGACTAAGACTAGTAGTATAGGGATGTATGAACTATCGAAATACCTTAAAGGATAATTGGGTCCCTTCGGGTAGTAAGTGATACTCGAAAAGAACGGATATAACATTGTATGAGAATTATTAGTACGTTAAGATTTGACAAAGATAAATACTACGCACGGGTTTATATGATGGGTTGTGTGTATACCTACTGAACGTATATATATATATATATATATATATATATATATATATAGGTTATGTGAATACCTATTATATGATTGGTTATGTGTGTGAACATTCGTACGCTGCCTGCTATTACGGGAGGTTCCATGCTGAGGGCGATCCCACCTTGGTGACTCCTGCGAGGTATGAATTTATGCCCCAGAACATAGAACTTAGGGCGGCTCACTATGTACTGTGTATTAGTGGGACTGATAAGTCATTTGGGTAAGTTAGGTATGCGCGCATCCCAAAGTCTTAGAACTATGTTCGCCTCCATTGTGTGTTGTTTGATTTAGGATTCGAGGAGACGTTCTGAACCGATAGTCCTTAATATGGTACGAAAGGTACATGAACTTGATAGCAGAGTATGCATGTATCGCGATGGCCGTTTCGAGGATGCCGTAGTATATATATATATATATATATATATATATAGTGAGATGTACATATATACTTATGTGATTTATCTACTTTTGTGCGATGGTAGAAAAGATATATAGTGCATATATAATATAACTTAAGTATAAGAAACTTATTGTAATCGTTTAATAATAACATACTTGAAATGTTAATATGGTAGCATAATGTATGGGCAGTATATGGGAGACAAACCTATTATGGTTATATATATATATATATATATATATATATATATATACTTATGTCTAGTTAGTCTAGGTAGCATAACTAGGAGGGTTATTAGGAGACATTAGGTGTGCACTTTAGTTGAGAGGTGAGGAACTCAGGGGAGAGTGCGTGAAACTAACATGTATATCTAATAACCGCTCTCAATGCGTTTCTAACATTTGCTAAATATTTTTCAAATGGTTTTCGACTCTAATCCATGTAAAAATAGTTTTCAAAACATTTTAGGTGTTCAGCCACAAGGACGCCATGCTTGATGACTCATCCCAGGGATGCGTAGCTGCAACATTTGTGGAGGCTTGCAGGGGTTTGATTAGACGCTTAAATTATTCATTCCTAGATTAGGATTTACATTTCAGTATTTCATTTGGGAATGTTGCCCCTTCAGATGATACAGTCTTTTTAATATATTTATTAGACTATGTTTCGTATTCAGTTTTATTTCCGTTAGATTTATTGTTGGATTTTATTTTTGGAATCGATGTTTATTTAGTACTATTAATTTATCTATTTATCGTATAATTGATTCAGATTATTAAAATTGTGTGGATGGTTTGGTTATTGTATTCATATTCCGCATGTTGTTATATTAATGAAAGATAAAATTTGGCACCGACTTACTTTGACATAGGTGATTAGTAATTTAAAAAGTTTTCGATACTCATACTAAGAATGAATCAAATAAAACTCCTGATTATTTTGATAAATGACTGATCATTCGTGGTTAATATAGGCGGGGTGTCACATCTTTTAAGGCCATTTGATTAAGAATAAGGGATGTGATTTTTTGGTGTTCATTCTAACTCGGCCACAATGGTCTTTGCTTATTTTTCCCATTGCAAAATTAATTACTGTTCTTGCATCCACTCAGGTATCACCACAGAAATGGCATAATACATGTCATCTTGCTCAAACGATAGAGATAGGGCATCCACTACTATATTTTCTTTTCCTTTTTATACTGTAATTCACAATCATATTAAAACAACCTAGATAGCCATTTATGTTGCAATGTCGTGGTGAGTTTTTGTTCCAAAAGGAATTTGAGGCTATGGTGGTCCATCTTTATGATGAAGTGTACTCTCATCATATAAGTTTTCCATTTGTTTATAGCATAAACCACTACCTTCAACTCCTTCTCATATGTGGATAAACTGCATTTACTTAGTGGTAGAGCCTTGATCAAATATGCAATATGCCTGTTTTCTTGTAGCAATACAACTCCAATTCCAGTCCCACTAGCATCCATTTCCAAAGTGAATGTTTTTTTAAAATTAGGTAAGGCCAATACTGGGGTTCTTATCATAGCTATTTTGAGTTTCTCAAACGACACTTGAGCTTTCTCATTCCACATATATTGGTCTTTCTTGATCATATTAGTCAGAGGTCTAATTATAGTCCCGTAGTCTCTCACAAACTTTAGGTAATAACCAATCAAACCTAAGAATCCTCCTAAGGATTTAATGGATTTTGGAGGTGGCCACTACGACATAGCTGTTATTTTGTTCTCATCAGTTGATACACGTTCTCCCAAAATTATATGGACCAAATCCCTTTCTTGAGAAAATGAACATTTTGATATCTTAGCAAACAAAATGTTATATCTGAGTATTTGAAAAGTAATTTTCAAGTGAACTAAATGGGTTTCCAAATCAGGATTATATACTGATATATCATGAAAGAATACTAGTATAAATTTCCTCAAATGACACTGAAATATATCATTCATCTAGGCTTGGAAGATGTAGGGAGAATTGGTGAGACCAAAGAGTATAACTAAATATTCAAAATTCCCATGGTGTGTGGTGAAGGCTTTATTATATATATTTGACTCTTGAGACCTAATTTGGTGGTTTCCAGCTCTAAGGTCTAATTTAGACAAGACCTTGGATCCATTCAATTTGTAAGATAGTGAATTTGAATTGGATACCAAAAGAATTGATTGTCGAGCCTTATGAGGTAGGAAACTCTCAAGTAAGTCTCTAAGCGAAGGAATTGTCCCACCTATTTCGATCGGGGAGAAAAAGCCATTTGATAGGGATATTATGAAATTACGGAGGCTCAATTCAATCAAATCCCTAAGCATTGGAAACATGATACAACGCTTACTCCTGGTAATTATTTCTAAGCACATAATTGGTAGACGCTGCTTATTTATTATGTTTATTTCACTACACCAAATTTGCCTAATTGTCACGGTCAATGACCGTGACAATTCAGGGTGAGACAACTTTTTTTTGTCACGGACGTGTCATGATCATTGACCTTGATAAGTCCGTTAGAATTGTCACGGTCGTGTCATGGGCCATGACCGTGACAAGTAAGTTACGGTTAATAACCGTGACAAAGCTTGACCCTAAAAAAAATTGTCACGGTCATTGATCGTGACAAGTCCGTGACAACTGACAATTCTGGGCAGAATTTAAAAAAAATCTGCTGGGCAGTATGGCCACTGCCACTGCCCAACAGTATATTTGTACCTGTTATAGCAACGTTGTACCTGTACAAACATCATATATCCAAATATACATTCAAAATAGAAACTATTTAAGAAGAAACAACATCACCATCAATTATCTCAAATCTACAAACTATTTAGCTGGAAAAGAGATTTTGTACCGCGACGCTCGGGGACACCTCCTTATCCTTCCCTTCTCGTTCGAAGAGCCACATAAGTATCGAGCCTATGTGGCCTACCCCCAGGGCCACTCCCTATCCCCTGAAATAAAATAAAGTAAAATTAGTATCCGCCCCGCAAATATAGATAAATATAAATATAAATATAAATATAAATCTAAATCTAAATCTAAATCAAAATTGAAATTGAAATTGACATATAAATATAAACACATTACCTGTAGTGTCACCCAAACTGCTAACTTGAGCTCATATGGCACCTCCTTCCAACTAATGTACCCCGGGCAATCGTGTCAAATATAATTCCCTTCATATCTGAACACTAAGAAATGCCATAATCCTATGGAGTTATGCTCTGCAAATTCGTTGCACCTGTTGTGTAGCCAAAAATCACCAGTTGAAGTTGTCAATTCCACCTTCCAATGGTCTCCCATGTTTTGCTAGAGGTTTCAAGTGGTGGGTTATGGAAAGTGGAATAGACAACTTCAACTGGTGATGTTTGGATACACAACGGTTGGGAAGAATTTGTAGAACATCACTCCATAGGATTATGGCATTTCTTAGTGTTCGGATATACGAAGAGATTTAGTCTCCTCTCCACATATAGGACACCCCAAATAACTATGTACTAATCACCTATTAAAGGTAAGAAGCGTATATTCATGGATTGGTATAAACAAAACTTAGATGTAGTTGGAATATTTATGTATTAATCTCCTCCCCACACACGCACACTACATAAGAGTGAAAATGATAAAGTGCAAATCAATTAAAAGCATTAAAAATGGATGTTTCGGTACAAATTGGAATATTTATTACAAATTGAAAAATTATTTAAAATTTGGGTTATCATAAAAAATGGATTGATATTGACGCGACTCAGAATGTGTCTCTAAAGTGCGTACTCTCTAGGCTCAAGTGCAAGCTTGTCGCTCAAGTAATAATCCGACAAGTCGGGTATCGATCCTCAGGGAAAAAGGACAACGGAGTTGTGATGATGGGATAAGACGAAGGAATCCTAACGATGACTCTAAAAAGAAAGGAAAATATTTGGTTTTGGGAATGATTAGACTAAATGCAATTATGAAATTATGATGAAATATGCAACTAACTAAATTACCTGAATTATGAGTGAAGAATTGAATCAAAACTTTTTAAACTTAAATGATGAGAAAACAGGACGGGAATGCAATCCCCCAACCCTAGTGTAGTGCAGTAACAACGTCAATCCTAAATTTATCCGATTAATCAAACCCGGAATTTAGGACTCCCAAGCATTATGTATACGAGGTTCAAGCCCGCGTCATACCTAATCCGAGGAAGAGTAAATCGGTATCGCGGTAATTGCACTCAAATTGTACTCTAAATCATCACGATTACCCAAAGGTAAACGAGATATAAAGATCCACAATTATTATGTAATTATGCGATACGATCAAAATCAATCGTTAAATTTATCGGATTAACGTTATACACATGCACTAACACATCAGGTTGGGTTCATGCATCCCAACCTTTAAACCCTAGCCGGACATGTTAAACTGACTAACGCATGAAATAGTAACGTTGCATGTGGAAGAATTCATGATGAAACTAGATTGAAGCATGTAAATACATATTATGAACGCAACAAATAGTTGAATCGAATACAGAAAATAAGCATGCAAGAATAATGACAAGAATTTTGAACTTTGAATTAAAACTTGAAAAACAAACCAGTAATGATTAAATCTTGAAGCAATTAATTCCCTTGATGTTCCTAGATGTTCTTCTCTTTTTCTCTCTATCAAAAACTGACTAAAACTATCCCTAATGGCTTCTCCTTGGTTGTTGCCTACGTTCCCTACTATTTTTGAGAGTTTTAACCTAAAAGGAGTCTTGGGAACCAATCAGATTTGGGGAGCAAATTCGTGCATCAGGGACCCCGAACCGGTTCGGGGTGTACCGCGAACCGGTTCGCCCCCCAAACCGGTTCGGCCTGGGTTCGCGAATGTATGCTGGTGTGGGGGTCTACACTTAGAATTTTTCTGCCTTATTTTCTTCCTTTCTTGGATTTTTTTCTTCAACTTCAACTGGGCATAACTCATCAATCGTAGCTCGGATTTGGGTGCTGTTTCTTCCAGTGTTCTCGTTGTTCCGAGCTATTCAACTTTCCAGTTGACTTCTCCTTCCGGATCGGGCTGTAAAATTACTAAATTTCCCTTGAACTTGCCTTCTTAGCTTTTCTAGCATTGTCTTGCTTCCTCTTTTGCACTGTTTGCATAATTAACCTGTAAAACCAATAAGAGAAGCACGAAACACGAAATACTCGCCAACGAAGGTTAGTAGCATAATTGTGCATCAAATCTATATATGTTACATCACTCGGGTTCACAAATATACTGAAATTAGGGGACTAAATATACAATATTTATACCCAATCAAACCCCCCTAACTTAGAACTTTGCGCGTCCCGAGCAATGTAAAAGAATGAAAGTATGCGTTAAGGATCCTTCAAAGACTTTATTGGGATAGAGCACCTCTTTCGCGGGCAAGCGATTGCATTTAGCGCATGCAACAAGCCTTTAAACCTCTAGGTTACCCTAGTAGGACGAGTTGTGTCTCGTGAGGGTTTGCAGTGAATATATCCACAAAATTCGACTCAAAGAAAATTCAAAATACGCAAAAATTGTGCAATTCAAACTTTTCCGAAAAATAGTCATCATCAAGTCATATTTACGAGTCTCAAACCGTAGTGTGTGTGCGAAGCTGGAAATATAACCGCCAATTTCCACCGATTGATCATTACGTTACTGTTGATACCAAAATTAGTATGCTGATATAGACGAATCACAAGAAGACACGTGTCGATCTACGTGGAACAATAGCAATGAGGAAGTCTATTTCCCCGACCAAGTCAGAATCATTCCGAGCAACAAGTATACTCCGAGGAACTCCAACTCTCCGAGGAACTCCAACGCTCCGAGGAACTCTTGAACGACGAGCAACTAAGGCGGTTCGAGCTGCATCTCGACCACAGCATTGATTGCCAGATAATCAACAGTTCAACTATTCATTGAATGCTTATCATCTTGACGCACACGCTTGAAGAGCATTAAATGAATTACCTTTTCATATGTATATCATTGAATGTATCACCCTTTCATGTACAGCCTAAGGGCTATAAATACCTTGTATCACCCTCACTCAAAGGGACCGGAATTTCTTGATAGTACTTGTAATCGAGAATTCCCAAACACTCAGTAATAACATAACAGTGGACATAGGCCATTCATATAAGGCTGAGCCACTTTAAAATATTTTGTCTCATTTATTTATCTGTGATTGAATAATTAGAGTAATCTAATTTTTTACATCAACAGATTGGCGCCGTCTGTGGGAGCGATTGTTATTATCGTTTTTCACCAAAAATCATTCATAATCAATGGCAGATAATCCGGAATCTAGCAATCGAAACGCTGGAAATGCTGGAAATCTTCCAAATCCTTTTGCACCTCCAGATCTGGCTGGGATTATGACAAATCTGGCTCAAGGACAAACCGCCATGCAAGAAACAATGCGGCAACTCATACAGACCCTTCATGGCGGTGCACCTGCACGTTCGGGACAACGAAGTGGTCAGAGGCAAGCCTATTTACTTTCTTCACGATCTAGGCGTACAGATCCGTATTGTAATGAAGAATCTGATGATTTCTCTTATCAACCTGGGCGAACTTCGTCAATAAGGGCTACAGATACTGATCAACGTATCACTCTCTCTCTAGAGAGACCCAGTGCCTTGGAAAGACTGAGTAGGGTGTCTCCTTTCAGTCGATTAGGCCCTAGGATGAATAGGAGTCCACCTAAGACCATGTCGAGGAGTTTTCGACAACCATCAGATCTAAGAGAAGGATCAGCACAATCACGACCAGTTGCTCGTCAAGATAGATCTCAGGAGGCCACATCAGAGCAATCAATTACTCGAACTAACAAGCCCGAGGAAGGAAATGATGCGTGGAAGGGTTCCATTCAGCGGTTGGAGGATAGATTGGGAGAAATGGCTAAGGCGAAGAATCCCTTACAATGAACTTTTGTTCAAGGGACACCTTTTGTCCAGGCCATTGTGGGTTTTCCTACCCCGTCAAAGTTTAAAGCACCTGTGGTGACCCCCAAATATGATGGAAAGACAGATCCTGTTCTACACATAGAGCAATATCAAGCTGCTGCCGACATCTATGCCATCCTCGATGAGATGAGATGCAGAGCATTCTCAGGAACTCTTACTGGATCTGCCCAGATATGGTACAACAATCTTCCTCGGGGTAAGATTTCAACTTTCTTTCAGTTGGCCGAGTTATTCATCGGCAATTTCTGTTTTGGAGCATAGCTAGTAAAAAGAGTAGCAGACTTGTTAAGTGTTAGATTAAAATTTGGTGAGAGTACTAGAGATTACATAACTCGTTTCAATAACGAGAAGCTGGAAGTCATAGATTATGAAGAGAAGACAACAATCACCGCCTTGATGAGTGGGTTGTTGCCTAACAAGTTGTATTACACCTTGGCCAAAGATCCACCTACAACTATGTCAGAGTTGATGGCAAAAGCGGCTAAAATCATGAATGCAGAGGAGGCTATGGCTGCGAAGAAGAATATGGATAAAGAGACCAAGGAGGAAGGCGACAAATCTAAGAAGAAAGAGCATAAGGGTAATGGCGATGACAAACATTCCAAGAATAATAAGTCGTCATGGGAAGTCCTGAAGAAATTCGATAATTATACTCCTTTGAAAATGGGTATTAATCATGTCTTGGAAGAAATCAAGAATAATGAGGAAGTAAAGTGGCCAAAGAAACTGAGGTCAGACCCTGACACGAGGAATAGGGAGAAATATTACGAGTTCCATAAGGATCATGGCCATATGACCAAAAATTGCATAGCTCTTCAGAACGAGATTGAAACACTCATCCGAAGGGGAAAGCTAACAAAGTATGTTGATCGGGGAGGTGAAAGAAAAAATAATGACCTAACTAGAGAGAGGTCTAGATCTCCTCGTCGAGCAGAGGAGAAAAAGAAGAGAAACCATGAAGATGATCCAGATGATGACCCCGATCTTCCCAAGAAACCAAGGCAGCCAGAATGAGAGGTATTTTCCATACGTTTTGGGTCATTTGATTGTAATGTCATTACAGGAGGAGATGCAGGAGGAGGAGACCTTACTGCAGAAAGAAAGGCTTACCTTGGAGAGGCTCAAGCTTGTTCATATATTCAGCGAATAAATTTGGCTGAGGAAGATCGCCCGAGGAAGATAAACAAAGATAAGCTGGTCATTGGCTTTTCAAAAAACGACCTGGCAGGTGTCCTTTACCCTCACGACGACCCTTTGATAATCAAAATGAGGATGAAAGAAGTAGTGATTTCAAGGGTTTTGGTAGATAATGGTAGTTCGGCGGACATCATGTACTACTCATGCTTTGACAGTTTAAATTTGAAATTATCTCAATTAGAACCTTATCACAGACCTCTCCTGGGTTTTGCTGGCGAGAACGTTTTTCCACTTGGGACGATCAAGTTGGATATATTCATTGGAACTTGGCCTGCTTGCCGAACATAAAGAATACGCTTCTTTGTGATGGATAAGAATGTGCAGTCAGCTTACAACATCATCATGGGAAGAGTTGGTTTGAAGAAGTTAGAAGCAATCCCATCTACAGTACATCAGTGCTTAAAATTCCCAACAAATTTCGGAGTAGGAGTTGTGAAAGGTGATCAAAAAGTAGCTCGGGAATGCTATTATTCATCTACCGAGCAAGAGGAGCTTGAAGAGTCCAGAAGAAAGACTACTACCTACCAGGTGGAGGAAGGTACATAAATTGAAACACTGGATCCCAGAGATGAATCCCAACTTGTAAAAGGACAGGTGGTGGAGTCTACAGAAAATGTTATTCTGGACGACGAGCACCCTGAACGAGTAACCCAGATAGGTTCGTCGTTGGATGTTTCAATAAAACAGGAGTTGATAACTTTTTTGAGAAACAGAAAGAAAACTTTTGTATGGAGTCATGAAGACATGCCAGGAATAGATCCGAACTTCTTATGTCATGAGCTCAATGTGAATAAGGAGATCAAACCCGTAAAGTAGAGAAGAAGAGTATTTAGTCCCGAGAAGAATCAAGCTATACAGGAGGAGGTCGAGAAGCTCCAGAAAGCCCAATTCATTGAAGATGTGAAATATCCAGACTGGTTAGCAAATGTGGTGATGGTAAAGAAGAAAAACAATAAATGGAGAATATGTGTTGATTTCACCGATCTCAACAAGGCATGCCCAAAGGATCACTTTCCACTGCCCAGAATTGATCAACTAGTGGATGCTACCTCGGGACACGAGCTACTCAGCTTCATGGACGCTTACTCTGGCTACAACCAGATCAAAATGAAACCTGAAGACAGGGAAATCACTTCTTTTATTACCCCTAGGGGAACTTATTGTTATAATGCTATGACTTTTGGTTTGAAAAATGCAGGAGCGACATACCAGCGGCTGATGAACAAGGTTTTTGCCTAACAAATCAGTTGCAATATGGAAGTCTATGTCGATGATATGCTATCAAAGAGTAAGAAAGCTGCTGATCATCTAGTTGACTTAGGTCAGACCTTTGATCAACTGGATAAATACCAGATGAAGCTCAACCCGACGAAGTGCACATTTGGAGTACGAGAAGGAATGTTCCTCGGGTACATCGTCAACCAACGAGGCATTGAGGCGAATCCAGAAAAGATCAAAGCTCTTTTAGGGTTGTGATCTCCAACGACGAAGAAAGAGGTGCAGAGTCTTACAGGACGAGTTGCAGCGCTCAACAGATTTGTATCCCGAGCAACTGATAGATGCCTCCCATTCTTCAAAAGACTTCGAAAAACTTTCGAGTGGAATGATGAATGTGAAAAAGCCTTTCAAGACTTGAAGAAATATTTGGGAGCACCTCCACTGTTATCCAGGCCAGTAATGGGAGAGAAGTTGTACTTATACCTGGCAGTATCAGAGAATGCAGTCAGCTCGGCATTGATCAGATTGGAGAATGGAGTCCAGAAACCAATTTATTACACAAGTAAGGCTTTCCGAGGTGTAGAGGTCAGGTACCCAAAGCTGGAAAAATTGGCATTAGCATTAATTAAAGCAAGTAGAAGAATGATGCCATATTTCCAAGCCCATACCATCGCCGTATATACCGACATGTCATTAAGACAAGCCCTTCATAAGCCAGAAAAATCAGGGAGACTGATGTACTGGGAAATAGAGCTTGGTGAATATGATATTGTGTATGAACCCAGATCATCATTAAAAGGGCAGGCTGTAGCAGATTTTATCGCAGAGTTTACATATCCTGATACCCCCGAGGAACAAAAGTTGCTCGCTGATCAACCTGTGGATGTTACAGGATCATCAAACACAAGCCCAGACCAACTCCGGTTGGTAAAAGGTCTTGTGGATATTGAAGGATCATCAAATTCGAGCCCAGACCAACTTCGGTTGGTAAAAGGACGAGAAGAGATGATCGACGAGGAGCGAGAAATATCAGGGGAGGATGAAAGGAAACAACAAATATTTCACCGAGGAACTTTTTCAGATAAGAAATTTGAAGACGAGTTACCTATATGGAGGTTATATGTAGATGGCTCATCTTGCACTGCAGGATGTGGCGTGGGAATAGTTCTGAGCACTCCAGACGAGATCGACGTGGAATACGCCCTGCGATTCCAATTCAAAACTTCCAATAATGGGGCTGAATATGAGGCGATGATAGCAGGTCTTAATTTAGAAAAGATTATAGAAGCGCAACAAGTAATGGTAGTCAGTGATTCTCAATTAATTGTGAATCATATGATAGGAATACATGCTATTAAAGGAGAATTAATGGTCAGGTATCATGCAAAGGTGATGGAGTTATTGACAGAATTTGATGCCATTCAGTTGATCAGAATACCAAGACTGGAGAATGCACGAGCAGACGCGCTGGACCGACTAGCATCAGCTACTCGTACCGAGCTGCGAAGAACGATACCAATTGAAGTATTAGAAATCCGAAGCATAGATGAAGACTTGACAATGAATGTTATTACCCTTGATTTAGGACCATCTTAGATGGATCCCATCAGGGCATATATCGAGGAGGGAGAATTGCCGGAGGATAAGCTCTCTGCAAAGAAATTGAAGTTTAAAGCTGCTCGGTATGTACTAACTAATGGTGTTTTGTATAGACGAGGAATTATGGTAGGTTTGCAGAGATGTGTACATCCCTCCGAGGTGAAGGAATTGATTGAAGAGATCCATGAAGGGTCTTGTGGAGCACATGTAGCAGGTCGGACACTTTTACAAAGAGTGATGACGCAGGGATATTACTGGCCAACGATGAGGGCTGATTGTATAGCCTATGCTAAGAGATGTGATAAATGCCAACGTTTTTCCTCCATCCGACGAACTCCACAAGCATTATTGACACCCATAACTTCCCCTTGGCCATTTTCCATGTGGGGAATGGATTTGGTTGGACCACTGCCAACGACCCGAGGAAGATTCAAGTACCTCGTCGTCGCAGTGGATTATTTTACTAAGTGGGTAGAAGCTGAGCCTCAGATTGATATGACATACGAGAAGGTGTACCAATTCGTTTGGAAGAACATCATATGCCGATATGGTCTCCCCCATGCCTTCATCACAGACCACGGGACACAATTTGATAACGAGGAGTTTGCCGCCTATTGTCATCAGTCAAATATCTTAAAGATTCATTCAGCACCAGGCCATCCTCAAAGCAATGGGCAGACTGAAGTGATGAACAAAACATTACTAAATGGTTTGAAGAAGAGGCTAAGTAAGGCTAAGGCTAATTGGATTAATGAGCTACAGTCAGTATTGTGGGCTTACCGAACAACTCCCCGAGCAGCAACTGGAGAATCACCATATATGCTGGCGTTTGGAAGTGAGGCTGTAATACCTGCCGAGTTGGGTCTTCCAATACACAGAGTGCTGAATTTCAATTCCCCAGTCAGCGACTTAATGAGAAGATTGGATTTGAATATGCTCGAGGAAGTTAGAGAAGAGGCAGCCATTAGGAATGCTGCTTATCAACAACGAACAACCCTGTTCTACAACAAGAGGGTGAAAAAATGCGACTTAAAAGAAGGAGATTACGTGCTAAAAAAGGTCATTCAGAAGCACAATAAGTTGGAAGAAAACTGGCATGGACCTTACCGAGTTACTGCAGTTGTCCGACCAGGAACTTACCGAATAGGGACTCTAGAAGGAGAGGAATTTAAGAATGCATGGAATGCTGAACACCTACGCAAGTATTATCAGTGATGTAAAATGTAAAGCAGTTCCATCAATATGAATAAAACGATGATATTTCACAATCTTATCTCCTTTTATTGAAAGTTTTTCGGGGAATACTAGTGTTTAACACTACGCTGCTCGGCACACAACGCTGCTCGGCAGTAAAAAAAAGATGATAGTTCGAACCCAGACCAACTCCGGCTGGTAAAAGGGCGAGAACACCCCATACTCCTTTGGTTAGGAGGCGTACATTAGCTCAGACCAACTCCGGTTGGTAAAAGAGTTAGTGGACATGATAGTTTGAACTCAGACCAACTCCGGTTGGTAAAAGAGCGAGAACACGATAGTTCGAACCCAGACCAACTCCGGTTGGTAAAAGGGCGAGAACACCTCATACTCCTTTGGTTAGGAGGCGTACATTAGCTCAGACCAACTCCGATTGGTAAAAGAGTTAGTGGACATGATAGTTCAAACTCAGACCAACTCCGGTTGGTAAAAGAGCGAGAACACGATAGTTCGAACTCAGACCAACTCCGGTTGGTAAAAGAGCGAGAACACGAGATGATCGATGAAAAGCCAATCTCGGTTGGTTAGGAAACAAGATATGCTCTCAAATGCCAACTTATGTTGGTCGGGAAGTAAGATTATCACAGAAAATACAAAAGTTCCTCGAAGAACAAAATATTCCAAACTGAATCAAGTATGGTTGGTCGGAGATAAAAATCCACTAACTGTAGTTGGTCGACGAGGAGAAAATGTTTTAAACAGTACCAAGTATAGCTGGTCGGGGATAAAAACCCATTAACTATAATTGGTCGACGAGCACAATTTAACAACCTTGGTTGGTTGGAAGAATTTTAAACATCTTTATACTCATTACTTTATTATTAAGTGATCGAGCAACATTACTAATACTTGTAACTTTTTTACTAAGTTGGTCGATGAACCACACAATATTGTTATGCAAGCACAAATATAAAGTGTTTGACAAATACAAGAGCAATACAAATTTGCAAACAAAAATGAAATTCTTTCATTAAAGTCAAAATGAATTACACAAGTTTATTACATTGATATCAAATTGTGTACTAATTATTACATCAGAATTTCCTATTCTATTGCCTTTTTTCCTTCAGCTTTTGATATAGGCTCCTCGCCAGCAGGAGGATCTTCCAAGCAAAGGGGAGAATTAATGAAGTTAATATCTCGAAGCATTCTGACGTTCATTATTGAAGGTGTGTCCAGTAGATGCTCGGGACGAGATACCTCGATCTGAGAATGAAGATTGTAGTCACCGAGGTATTTTGCAATTAAGCTCCGAGGAATGGCACAAGCTGGGATCCATTCCATGTCCAATTTATAAGGTGGCACAGGCAAGTCTAGTAGCCCAGGAGCATGATAATCCCATAAATAATGGCCCTGCTCTAGTTTTAATACACCCAGGGCGTTCAACTATCCCTGTTTATAACCTTCATTATTGGCATTTTCAAGGCGAACATCCAAGTGACAAAGGGCCTCATTGTAGCCTGCCATCCAGAACTCACGAGGTTGTTTGTGGAATTGGAAAGTTATTCTCTCTAACTGCTCGTGAAGGTTTCTGGCAAAAACATTCTTATTATTCAGAGCAGACTTTTTCGAAGCAAGTTGATCCTCCAGAGTTTGGATTTTCTTGGACATTTCAGACAAAGCCCGATCTTTTGCATTCAATTGGAACGCTTGAGTTTCCAATGTTGATTGAGTATGATCTTCTTCAACAGTACGATGAAGACCTCTTGGTCGTCCCCGAGCAGGTTGAATACTTTGTTCCTCGTCAACATTCTGAGCAACTCTTCCTCGTCCACGAGAACCTCTTCCTCGTCCCCGAATAGCAGTGGAAGGCCCAACTCTTCTCAAAGCCTCTAATTCTTGCCTCAATTTGGCATTCTCAACCTCTAAAAATGAGAATCCTTCATCGGTGACCGGAACCAAGGCAGTGGAAGATGAAGCTACAGACTTATACTGTGCCAACTCTTTCTGCAAATTGTTATTCTCTTGCTCCAGCAACTCGGCGATCTATCTGCATGCTTCGACTTCAACCTTTAGGGTTCTCTCTCTCACTTCATAGCCAGCAAGCATCTTGTTATAACCTGTTTCAGCACTAAGTTGTTTGAGTTTCTTCTCATACCCTTCGTGCAAAAGAACTGAAGACTCTTTATACTGATGCTGAAGTTCATCGAGAGTACCTTACAAGTCTTTAATCATCTCGTAGTAAGCCACATTGTTCGCCACAGCTCGGTCAAGTAAGTCTTTCAAGTACCGGTAAGCTTCTACTGCTTGCTCTGAAGCATCATGACCGAGGATGTCAGCAACTTCTGATACACTCAATTCTGTGTGACCAGCCTTATAATATTCATGACATTGCTGCATCAGCTTTGTATCATTAGCAGATAGCAGATCCATCCTGGCCATAAACTAGCAGAGAAAGAAAAAGTAATCAACAAAAAGAAGATCAAGACAGGGTACAGAAGAGAAAAGAGACAATCATATGGAAGAAAAGAACTCAAATTTTATTAGATCATAGTGCAGAGTTACAAAGATCTTGATTACACTTGAAAAAGAAGAAAAATAGAAAGAGAATACCGAACAACTTCACACCTTTTCCTTATCTTCCAAAACTTTCTCGGGAGGCTGGGATGAGGAGCTTGGTTACTCGGTGGGAACAATGAGTTGGTTGGCAGAAGTTGGGACTTGTTCAGGAGGAGCAGGCAAAGACGAAATCTCCTCGGTGGCTGTCTGATTGGGTTGTGGAGCAAGGACTTGATCACCCACTGTCATTGAAGACTCCACGGATGCAGCTTTGTCTTTATCCTCATCTTCAATTCTAGGAGGAGGACCGGGAAGATGTTGTTGAAATAGCTCAGAGTCCTCGCTCACCTTCAATTCTTGCAGGGCAGCAACCCAACCATCTCGGAAGTATTTCAAACTCCCATACTGCACCTGGGTCATCATTGCTGCTACCCCCCTGTCCCATCCTTTATCCCAACCAGTACGAAAAGATTTTTTCACTGCCACTTTTCTCTTTATTTTCTCCGAGGAGAGCTTCTCGGATAGAAGATCCTCGGAGGCTTTCAACTTGGCCTCCACCTCCTCCTTCTGGCGATTTACTTCTCGCAGAAGGGTTAGCTCTTCCTCAGCCGACTTCAACTTATTTTCAAGCTCCCCAAAGTTTGTGAGCTTCTCAGCATATTTCTTATTCTCTCTCTCCAAGTCTTTTATTTTGTTTCCCAACTGCACCTTCTCTGCCTCAGATGCAGCCAACTTCTTCTCCCATTCACCCCTATCCTCATCATATTTTTGACAGGAATCCTTCAAAGACTGGGCCAAACCCAGAAAAGCATCCTCCACTCCAGACGAGGAGCTAGAAGCCTTGAGTGCTTCATCTTTCTTCACTATGGTGTTAAAACAACTCACCAACTGAAAAAGAAGGTAATGATAAGTCAGTGCCGAGATACATATATTGACTGAAAGAAAGAAAAATTCAGGATAAGAGAAACTTACTGAAGCAATGTGACGAGTAGCTAGGGATGTCAGCATATCCCTAGACATGTTCTCCTCAATTCCTTGGACTTCAGGAATAGTCCAAGTCTTTACCGAGCTCATTGCAGAGCTCGCGGGAATGATAGTTGGAACACTAGCTCCACTAACTTGGAGCTGGGAAATATTTTCAGCCAGATTGACCGAGGATGATTTCTTCAGTCTCCTCGGTGGCATTTCAGCAGTTTCAACCAAAGAACTTTTGATGGGGGAGATGGTGACCACTTCCACAGAAGCACTTTTCTTGCTCGGAGCCACCGGGGGCTTCTCGGCAGCCTTCTGAGGAGCAACATAAGGGGCAGCATCTACTTTCTTTGTCCCCTTTGGGACATCAACCTTGTTTCTTTTTCCATCTCCAGTAGAGGAAGTCTCCTCAAAGATGGCAGGAACTCTTCTTTTGCCCATTTTCTGAGTCAAAGGAATATGAGAGTCTGGTGAAGAATCTTCAGAAGCTGGCAATGGTTCACTAATGCTGACCACAGACGAGCAGTAAAGGATGATGTATAGCTCCTGTACTGCAACAAGTATGAAGCATACCTGACGTGCTCGTCTGCAACTTTCTGATGCAAACTACAGATATGTTTTAAATGCTTGATATTAACTTCTGATTCTTTTGGAGTTTTTCTCTTACTATCAACTGCAAACAAATACATAGTGAAATATCAGTCATACATTTTATCAAACAAAATGAAATCATAATTTCAGAAATAAAATAAGATGAAAATAACCTATCCCATTGCCATATGGAGGGCATTTGGGACCTTCATATACTTTGTCTCCAACCAAAGGGGCATGTTGCCAATTTTTGATAACTACCCCATGTTCAAAATAATCCCTATTAGCATCCGGGAGATTGACTACTAAAGCTCTATTCAAAAATCTAGTTTTTAAATAATAAACATTGTCCAGAATAGCCCATCTATAACAGTACATAATCTCAGGAATTCCTATACGAGTTCCATGAGTTTGATTTAACCTATGCACCCCATTAACTATTCTCCATGTGTTGGGGGCTATTTTTGCAGGAACAAGATCGAAATAATGACAGAACTCTAAACACAAGGGGTTTGGTGGAAAATAAAATCCACATTCAGCAATAAAAAGGCTGGGGAACCAATGTCCCTCAGCCAAACGAAAATAATTTGAAGGCTCAGAAAGATCCTCCAAAGTTACCCAAGACGGAATAGAGAAATCAGAACAGAATTTCTCAAGAGATTCAATAATATAAACCATGGCGAATAATAGAAATGAAGAAGAAGGAAGAAGATCTTACAGAAAAAGGGAGATCTGTTGACAACGAACGAAAATAAGGATGAACGCACAAGAGAAAGAAAGACTATGGAAAACTCGAAAGCAGAAATTGGAAAAGGTAGAAGACGGTGATATTGTCTATGAAGTTTAAATACTTTGCCTTGGGAAACAACGAAAGAAATGATTACAAAAAGGAAACTATTACGCTACCGGCGGCTAAAAGGACAAAAAGTACACGAAGATCGAAGCGCTTATAAAAATGCAAAAAGGCGGATTCTGCGAATTTAGAAGGAAATTCAAATACGGAGAAATATTCCTAAAAACCAGGAAGATCATTTAATATTGCCATATACCGAGAAAGAATGTTCCATACTCCTCAAAGTTCGAAATATGAAACATTGGGGGGCTTCTGTTGATACCAAAATTAGTATGCTGATATAGACGAATCACAAGAAGACACGTGTCGATCTACGTGGCATAATAGCAACGAGGAAGTCTATTTCCCCGACCAAGTCAGACTCATTCCGAGCAACAAGTATACTCCGAGGAACTCCAACTCTCCGAGGAACTCCAACTCTCTGAGGAACTCCAACGCTCCGAGGAACTCCAACGCTCCGAGGAACTCTTGAACGACGAGCAACTAAGGCGGTTCGAGCTGCATCTCGACCACAACATTGATTTCCAGATAATCAACAGTTCAACTATTCATTAAATGCTTATCATCTTGACGCACACGCTTGAAGAGCATTAAATGAATTACCCTTTCATATGTATATCATTGAATGTATCACCCTTTCATGTACAGCCTAAGGGCTATAAATACCTTGTATCACCCTCACTCAAAGGGACCGGAATTTCTTGATAGTACTTGTAATCGAGAATTCCCAAACACTCAGTAATAACATAACAGTGGACATAGGCCATTCATATAAGGCTGAACCACTTTAAAATATTTTGTCTCATTTATTTATCTATGATTGAATAATTAGAGTAATCTAATTTTTTACATCAACAGTTACTTATCCGAAAATTTGTTTTGATTTCAATTTCTCACGGAACTCTCTCACAAACGAATCTCTCGGATTATGGCTATTCTCTCGGTATGCGTGATATAAAGAGTAAATGTAAGGGAAACAAAATCACGCATACAATAGAAAGACGGAAATTTCATGGTGATAGGATCTCATCAATGGATTACGATTTTAAAAACAGGAACATTGCCTCTATTTCGCGCACTTAGCCTCTTATATTATCTTTTGGTGTCTTAACTCTCCACGCGGTAATCAATTTCGCAATTTGGACTCGGTTAGGACTTTTTCGGGGTTGAAGGTTGCATTGGGTAAAATGAAGGAGGTATGGAAGGTTGGAATTGGAAAAGTCATTAATGATGTCCAATTGTGCTTTTTTCGGGCTATTGCTCATTTTTTTTTTAGCATACTATTTTGTTTCTTTCCTCTTTATATGCACTTTTTGGACTTAAAATCTGAATTTTTCATTTTTCACAATTCCGGCTATTTTGGGTTTTTCGGGTTGTCAAATGAAAGGGAAAATTATTCGGCTCAATTTGGGTTGCAAAGGGTGATTTTTCGCTACTTTTTTCTGGCCAAAATTTTGGGTGACAAACGAGGGCCTACTTCATTGTCCAAAATGCCAATTGCGTTACCCTATGCGTTTCGAGATTAATTTAAGTTTAGAGGCTAATTTGACACGTTTTTCAAGGCAATATTGCACACATTCTTTAAAACTGATCAAAATGAAAGGATTGAGATCCTTGACAACTTATTAAGTGCTAAAAAGAACTTTGAGTTAACAATTAACTCGAATTGATTTAAAAACTCGCAACACGTGATAGGCTCGAATCTCACCGGGTTTGTTAATCTCCACATTCGTTCGTTAAGTCGTCAATTTTCGCTCAATTTCCATCTTTGGTCAATTTTGGCTTTGTGTATGTTGGATGCTTACAATTTGAGACTCCAATTCGACTTTTAATGATATTTTTGAAAAATTTGAATTCCAATTTTTATTTATTTTGAACAAAAATATTTTTGGATTTTTCAAAATTTTATGATTTTTTTGGAAATTTTTGGGCATTTGAAAAATTTGTGAAGTTTTAGAAATACACACTTGTGACCCCCCCTAACTTAGACTTTTGCATTGTCCTCAAGCAAAACGGATGAAACTCTAACTCAAGGCGAATGAAAAGTGCGGAAAAATAAAACAAACAAATAGTAAAATGCAACAAGACACTATATGACACTCATGCATGACTCAAAAATACAACAATAATCACCCCATACGCGTCGGGGGTGCGACGACCTCTCATCTCTCCACAAACTCACCCGACCCCACTCACGGGGTTTGATGTTCTCCTTGTCTCTCCCGTCCTAGGATTATAAGCTAACAATCGGAACAAGTTGGGACCTCGCCCATAGATATAGGATAGACCGGGAGACTCATCGTGACTAACTGGAAAGGGATCCTCGTGATGTTGGCTCAAAGTGTGATCTGCGTGCACTGACTCGGAGGGAACACCTAGGTTTCGTTCAATTTTTAAGATGCATGGGTTGGGATCTAAGTCAGATGAACCACAACTTTTCTCCTCACTTGCTTTCGGGGCCTCTAGTGTTATGGGTGGATTGTCACAACGAAGGAATTCATCAATTTTTGCTTTCAATTCACTTTCGTCTAAGTGACTACATGAATCCAATAGGGATTGGCCATCAATAGTAATACATTCATTCACCTGCCCGAATTCTCTTTCAAAATCTTCCATGCTCATGTCTCCTAGTTCTCTCTCTCGAGTAGTGCCTACGTCCTCTCTTACTTGCTCGATCTCCAACTCCACCAGTTTTCTCTCTTCTAACCCCTCTCTCTCTCTTTCAATTGCGATCACTACACACCTCTTCCCCACTTTTCTCTCATTGTCACAACTACCACTATTACTTGATGAAATAGGGCACACTCCTAACGGCTGTCTCTTGTGGGACCCCTCATTCTCATGGATTGACACTAAGTAGGACCCTAGGGCCTCCACAATCATTTTCCTCAAAGTATTCCCCTACGATCCCGTCTATGAAGCTCACCGCGTGAAGGTCATCTTCTTCCCCCGTATGTTGGGCGACATGGAAGATGTTGGTTTCTAAGGTCATGTTCCCAAAGGTGAGTTGCATTCGCCCATTCCGAGTATTGATGATTGCGTTAGCCGTAGCTAAGAAAGGGCGCCCAAGGATGATGGGAACATGGTTGCTCGAGTTAAAGGAGGGCTCTGTGTCCCAAATGACAAAGTCTACCGGGAAGTAGAAAGTGTCAATTTGGACGATCACATCCTCGACTATGCCTCTTGGGATCTTCACGGTTCGATCCTCTAATTGGAGAGTGACCTTTGTGGGCTTGAGGTCGCCCAAGGCAAGTTGCCTATAGATGGAGTAAGGGAGGATATTGACACTTGCTCCCAAATCAAGTAAGGCTTTTTCAATTTTATTTTCTCCAATGATGCAGGAAATGGTGGGTGCACCGGGATCTTTGAATTTAGGTGGGAGATCATTGAGTAGAATGGAGCTCACATTCTGTGCTAGAAAGACATTTTTCTTTACCTTCATCTTTCTCTTTACTGTCAACAAGTCTTTAATGACTTTTCCATAAGCTGGAATTTGCTTAATGGCATCGAGGAAAGGTAAATTCAGCTTAACTTGTTTTAGGACGTCTAGCACGTTATCACGTGGGTTTCCTTTATGGGGAGGAATTAGCCTTTGAGGAAACGGTGCCGCGGAGGGTGGTTTCATTACTACCTCGGGCTCACTAGCGTCTTCTTTGTCACTCTCATTCAAGGGGACATCTTCGGCCTCTTTCGTGCCGGGAGAAATCTCCTTGTCTTTAAGTACGTCTCATGGGGGAGGTGACAAGTCAGCTACTCTCCCACTACGTAGAGTGGTAATTGCGCTACATTGCTCAGGATGGTCATGGGGTGTCGAGCTAACACTAGTTTGACCTTGGAGAGGTCTTTGGCCCTGGGCAGGAAACTTTCCCTTCTCTTGAACACTCAACGAGGATTGTATTTTTGACAGATTCGTATTTATGTCGCCGATCAAACAATCATACTTGGCATTGGTTGCGGTCTGGTTTGCAATGAATTGATTCAGGGTATCCTCGAGAGTTTTCCGCTGTGGTGGAATATAATTTCCTTGAGGTGGCGGTGCTTGCACATGTCCTTGCATGTGTGGAGCTTGTTAAAATTGTTGTGGTGGAGGAGGGGCCACATGCGAAGGAGGGTTCATTGCGTCATGTTATTGCCCGTAGCTAAAACCGGGATGATTTTTCCATGAAGGGTTGTATGAATTCCCGTGCGAGGCACCGAAATTACCCTTAAAGCCTCCTATACCACTAACTTGCTCCTGCAACATTACCTTGTAGGCGGGTATCGTCGGGCATTCCTCAGTTGAATGTCCCGCCTCACAAATCGCACTCACCTTCACGACAGGGTTCGGAATGGGTCCAGCTGGTCCTTTTCCATATATCTCGCATAGGTCTCGAAATCCTATCTCAAGAGTCTCCAATCGGCTATCCGTCATAGAATTCTTATCTACATGGAATAGACCGGATGCTGATGGAGTAGTGGTCGCTTGTCGATTTCGATTTTGAGCGTTTGGGTCGGAGGTATCCCAGGACTGGGTAGTCTCGGCGACATACCTCATGTGAAGATCAGCATCGTGGGCATCTAGATCGACAAATGGACCGCTTCCTATAGTTTCAACAAGTTGTTTGGAGTTAAGATTAAACCCATTATAGATAAAGGAGATGATTTGCGATGGATCAAATCCATGATGGGGGCATGAAGCAACTAACTCGTTGAAACGTTCATAACATCGATGGAATGGCTCATTTTCATGTTGCCTGCATGCTTGAATTTGAGCCTTTATAGAGATTATTCGATGTGGTGGGAAGAATTTCTTGAGAAATTTCGACTGTAGCTCATTCCAGGATGGAATCGAGCTTGGAGGTAGAGACCATAACCAGGCTTTAGATTTATCTTTGAGCGAGAAGGGGAAAAGTTTGAGGCGAATTACTTCTTGTGTGCAGGTTTGATCATTTAGAGTATTATACACGTCCTCAAATTCCCTAATATGGAGGTATGGCTTTTCAGAATCCATACCGTGGTAATGCGGTAGCATCTGGATCATTCCATTTTTGAAACGGAACTTCCCGGCATTATACGGGAGTATAATGCATCCCGGAGTGACAGTGCGCTCAGGATATAAGAATTCTCTCATCGGGCGGTACGGAGGCTCTTCCTCACCGACGGGTGCACTGCCGTGTTGTGACATCTCGCCTTCACTTATTGACTCGGTGCTCTCACTGGGCGTGCTCGAAGTGTGTCCTAAGAAAGGGAAGGGAGTGTTATCGGAGATTGAGTGCGACGGTGTGGGAGGTGGGATCCAGAACTGTGAGGCATTTGGAGTGTGGGGACTATTAGGATTATACTCAACAAGTGGATTTTCGTGAATACTGGTTGGAGTATTATGGGGTGTGGGAGTGGTTTCAAAATTTTGCATTAACACTTAAGAGAGATTATGGTGAATCTTTTTGTTGCTGTTGTTGTTGTTTGTTTTTTTTATTTTTTATTTTTTATGTTTTTGGATTTTTGAAATTTTTGGTCAAAGCTTTGGATTGACTCAATCTAATCCTAAGTCTACCTAATTCCCCGGCAACGGCGCCAAAAACTTGACGCGACTCAGAATGTGTCTTTAAAGTGCGTACTCTCTAGGCTCAAGTGCAAGCCTGTCGCTCAAGTAATAATCCGACAAGTCGGGTATCGATCCTCAGGGAAAAAGGACAATGGAGTTGTGACGATGGGATAAGACGAAAGAATCCTAACGATGACTCTAAAAAGAAAGGAAAATATTTGGTTTTGGGAATGATTAGACTAAATGCAATTATGAAATTATGATGAAATATGCAACTAACTAAATTACCTAAATTATGAGTGAAGAATTGAATCAAAACTTTTTAAACTTAAATGATGAGAAAACAGGACGGGAATGCAATCCCCCAACCCTAGTGTAGTGCAGTAACAACGTCAATCCTAAATTTATCCGATTAATCAAACCCGAAATTTAGGACTCCCAAGCATTATGTATAAGAGGTTCAAGCCCGCGTCATACCTAATCTGAGGATGAGTAAATCGGTATCGCGGTAATTGCACTCAAATTGTACTCTAAATCATCACGAGTACCCAAAGGTAAACGAGATATAAATATCCACAATTATTATGTAATTATGCGATACGATCAAAATCAATCGTTAAATTTATCGGATTAACGTTATACACATGCACTAACACATCAGGTTGGGTTCATGCATCCCAACCTTTAAACCCTAGCCGGACATGTTAAACTGACTAACGTATGAAATAGTAATGTTGCATGTGGAAGAATTCATGATGAAACTAGATTGAAGCATGTAAATACGTATTATGAACGCAGCAAATAGTTGAATCGAATACAGAAAATAAGCATGCAAGAATAATGACAAGAATTTTGAACTTTGAATTAAAACTTGAAAAACAAACCAGTAATGATTAAATCTTGAAGCAATTAATTCCCTTGATGTTCCTAGATGTTCTTCTATTTTTCTCTCTATCAAAAACTGACTAAAACTATCCCTAATGGCTGCTCCTTGGTTGTTGCCTACATTCCCTACTATTTTTGAGAGTTTTAACCTAAAAGGAGTTTTGGGAACCAATCAGATTTGGGGAGCAAATTCGCGCATCAGGGACCCCGAACTGGTTCGGGGTGTACCGCGAACCGGTTTGCCCCCCAAACCGGTTCGGCTTGGGTTCGCGAATGTATGCTGGTGTGGGGGTCTACACTTAGAATTTTTCTGCCTTCTTTTCTTCGTTTCTTGGATTTTTTTCTTCAACTTCAACTGGGCATAACTCATCAACCGTAGCTCGGATTTGGGTGCCGTTTCTTCCAGTGTTCTCGTTGTTCCGAGATCTTCAACTTTACAATTGACTTCTCCTTCCGGATTGGGCTGAAAAATTACTAAATTGCCCTTGAACTTGCCTTCTTAGCTTTTCTAGCATTGTCTTGCTTCCTCTTTTGCACTGTTTGCATAATTAACCTGTAAAACCAATAAGAGAAGCACGAAACACAAAATAATCGCCAACGAAGGTTAGTAGCATAATTTTGCATCAAATCTATATATGTTACATCACTCGGGTTCACAAATATACTGAAATTAGGGGACTAAATATACAATATTTATACCCAATAAGATATTCGGTAGGAGCATCCAAGTCATCCACACTACTATTTAGACGCCTTGGCGCGTGTTGGAAAATTGACCACGACTCGTTGTTGATATACTCCGAGTCAAACACTTTCTTAACCTTTTAAAATGCACAAACAAACGGCTCATCGCTCACGTGGTCGTTGATCTTCAACTTAGACAAGTCAAGCATGATCAAATTGGTGACATGATCAACTTTACAAGCATTTTTATTCTCAACTCTTACCCAGTCACAGTGAAATACAACCTCTTTAAAGCTTATATAATCCAATTCAAATATATTTTGGATTACACCATAGTAAGTCATTTCAGCTTCAACGAGGTTTTTATCTTTTGCGCTCGCTTGAAAGAAAGTAAGAGCCTTGTATGAAATTCACGAGTTCTATACATTTGTACTTTCCTCGTACACTTTAGCGCCGAAAATGTAACCATTCAACCGATACTTTTTGTACTCTTGTGCCACGAACAAGGGTCCAGTGGCTAGACGAGCAAGCCTTGATATCGCATCACCCGTCTTTAGGAGCTGAGAATATGGATAAATTAATTATATTAGTGGTAAAATTTGAGTGTAATGTAACGTTATATAACGACTATTTTCATTATAATTACCTCTTGTGTCAACCACAACCTAAATTCGCTGTCTGATTGTACCATTGTTTTTCGTCTTTTATTATTCTCACAGGCTTCATATTTTCTGCATATTACAAAATTTATCATGTATAAAATAATCTAAAATAATGTTAAATATTATAACAATCGAAACTTACTTTTTTCATTCTTCGACATCTTCATGTGTGTCAAATAGATAACGAGCTACTTGTTCATATTGCAAACTCGTTAATTTCACTCATTTTCCCATCACATAACCACCATCATCGACGAACTCATCAGTGTCATCAACGCTGGTCGAGTCAGGCATATATTCCTGAGTATATATTGATGACTCCACAGTGATGTATTCCTCTGCAATTGATCCTGCAATGTATCGCGTATTCTTGACGTAATCCTCAAAAACTTTCATCAATCTTTCAAACGGATACATCCACCGATCTAACTGGACCACAAAGAATGCCTCATCACATAGGAATACCAACAAGTGAACACTTATGTCAAAGAATGCTGGGGGAAAGTACATCTCCAATACACAAATCGCTTCGATCACCGCCAATTTTACGGCCACTATGTGTTCTCGATTGACTACCTTCTCACACAAGAGGGAGAAGGTAATATTAATTTGCATAATAGCCCTACGTAAATCCTGGTGTCTAGAAGCAGCTTCCTTTCCCCACTCGTCAAAGTAAACGCACCAGGGGGAATTATTGTCCTTCCCCTACTATCTTCTTTCAACCATAGTTGTAGCTTAAGTTTTAACGATTTAAGGTCTTTTCGTGCATTTTCTCCATCCTTCGAATGACTCCCCCCAAGGCAAGTACCCACAATATGTTCACCGAAGTTCTTCTCTGCATGCATCACATCCAATACATGGCGCACCGGGTTATTCTTCAAATAAGGCAAGTCAAATAAAATTGACCTCCGAGACCACGCATTTCTTATCTCAGTTTCATTCCCAGTTGGGGTCTTCTTATGCTTGACGTTCTTAAATTTGGGATTCTTACCTGGCATATTAGGGCCACATTCAGAAGATTTACTTTCAATTTCTGAACCCGAAAGTTGTCTAGGCGGTAGCCTATGTTCAACCCCGCCCAATAAAAAATTAGAACCTTTCTCAGATCTGAAACTATGATCTGGGGGTAAAAACCTCCTATGACGGTGGTATACATTTCTTAAGCTAGGGGATAGACGAAGAGATTCAGTCTCCTATCCACAAATAGGACACCCCAAATACCCATGTACTACACAACCGGATAATGTCCCATAAGCTGGAAAATCATGAATTTCCCACATCAACATAGCTTTCAGCGTAAACGCTTCTTTTCTAAAAGAGTCAAATGATTGCACACCCTCTTCCCACAACTCATTTAATTCTTCTACCAAAGGATCCAGGTAGACGTCAATGTCATCACTTGGTGCCTTTGGCCTAGGTATCAACAAAGCCATCATCGAAAATTCAGGTCTCATACACTGTGAAGGAGGGAGGTTGAGTGGGGCTAGGATCACTGGCCATACACTCTAATTGGTGCTTAGATTTCCAAATGGATTGAAACCATCTGTTGATATAGCCAAATGAATGTTGCGTTATTCTCGAGCAAAATCGGGATGCTCAAAATTCATCCTCCTCCAGGCAGTAGAATCAATAGGATGACGCATGATATTACCCCCTACTTCTTCCCTAGCATGCCAAGTCTTTGCCTCTGCAATCCATGGCACTGTGAAAAATCGCTTTAATCTAGGTCCAACGGGAAAATATTTTAATACTTTTTGAGGCACTTTTGAGCTTGTGCCTTCCTTACTACTAGATTGGACATATCTAGGTTCATCGCATATCGGAAAACGATCGAGATTTTCATACTCCTTTCGGTATAGTATGCAGTCATACACACAAGCATGAATCGATTTATACTTCATTCCCAAACCTTTCAAACTGTTCTTCATAACAGGATATCTATTTGGAAGTGTATTCACCTTGGGTAATAAGCCCTTCACCCATTTCAGAATTCCCGTTATGCTATTGCCATACAAATCGTACTGCGTCTTCAAACTGTGCAAACCAATCATGGCATGTAAAGTTGTTGATTTTTCTCACAGCCAGAGTATAACGGTTGGGTTGCCTTAAATTTTAAACTTTGGTAGTCATCGTCAAGTTTTATCGTGTTATCTTCACGAGCACTTGAATATTCTACATCATCTGTAACCTCATTCTCCTCTGCTTTATAAACTCCGTACGCATCATCAACTAAATCCTCTAACATATTATGATCTACGTCGTCCCCTTCTACATCTATTCTACTTGTTGAAGGTTGTTGTGAAGGTTGGTGGGGGACAAAAGGAACTTTCAATTCACCGTGAAAACTCCAAAATCGATAACTATCTTGCATACCCGATCTTAACAAATGTAGTTCAACTGTTTTCCACTCAAACACCTTACCATTTTTACACCTAGCACAAGGACATGGAAACTCTTCATCATTATGACATCTCTTTGCATATTTCACAAATTCGTTAGCACCTCTGTGAAACACATCCCCCATTCTATTTGTCTCACCCATCCACTCTTTGTATTTCGGATATCCCATCACAGCTATCACAACTAAACACCTATTAAGGGTAAACAAAACTTAGATTTATAGTATGTTTCATTTAATTATCCCATCATTTAATTTCTATTTCCTCCATATCCTCTAAAGGGTGAGTGGTCCTATCCCATTCAAGACCGCATTTTTCTGTAATATACTTAACAGCTCATGCACATTGTTACGATTTGAAAAAAATTCGACAGCATATCCCCGTAGTTCTCCAAGTACACGACGTAGATTGGCAGGTGTGAGTGTTATTTCAATTGATCAATTGAAATAACACTCACACTTGACAATCTAGTATGTACCCAGAGAACATTAAGATACGACTAGAGAACTTCCTCCAAAAGTAACAACTTTAAGCCACTAAGAGTATTATATAGAAATTATACAGTCTCAAACTGTCCAAACGAGACAATTCGAGAGATCTCATTACAGGGGTAATGACTCTCGAACGGGTCTAAGGGCTATTGAATGCGTACGCATAAGAACTAAAAGGCTAGTATCTATGCGCACTATATTTAATTTCAAGTATGTTTCATTTAATTATCATACTATATATATATATATTGTTCGATATACAAAGTAATTTTCAAAAAAAGTTAAAAAATTCCACCCCCATATGGACAATAATCCAGTGGTCATGCCACTTTTAAAACTAACCAACCAAACAATTACTAAACAAAACAATCCAACAACAACGTCAACAACAAATGTGTATCCCTTACTCCTTCTAATTCATCTACTCAATTAATTCATTTCATCAATTAAACTAACAATTAACGTATACAATTATTAATTTACTAATTTATAATGAGGGGCAATCCTACTTTCATATGAAATGGGCACTAATTATTAATTTACTTTCATCTAAAACTATACAATTAAAATTATAGTGAAAATGATAAAGTGCAAATCAATTAAAAGCATTAATTTCATTTATGCAAATCAAGTATGTTTCATTTATTAATTATATTTTAGTGGATGTAATTATGGAATCTATGGATGGATTCAATTTAATCTTACTATGTGATTGTTTTTATCTACAATGAGTTAACCTTGAAACAATATATATTATCTCATAGAACCATCAAAACACGATATTAAGGGAATTATAATGGGACCTTGACTCACCCCCACCCACCCCCACCCACCACACACACCACACACACACACAACAGCCCCCCACCCTGCCCCACCCCCACCCACCACACATGTAAACACTCACACACAGCAACCCCCTTCCCCACCCCTACCCCCAACCCTGCCCCATGCCCCACACACGCACACACACACATACACACACATGCACATATATACACACACACACACATATATATATGTACACACAAACATATATATAAATGGAAGAGAGAGAGAGAGAGAGAGAGAGAGAGAGAGAGAGAGAGAGTGAAAAAAGGAGGAAAATGGCAGGGGGGAAGAAGGGCGAAGGTTTTTTTGCTGAGCAATTTGTCACGGTCGTGTCAAAGTCCTTGACCGTGACAAGTCCGTGATAAATATATTTGTCACGGACTTTTCACGGTCATTGATCGTGATAATTCTTTGTCACGATCTTGTCACGGTCAATGACCATGACACAAAACGCGTATTTGTTATCACGGTCAATGACCGTGACAAGGGCGGCCGACTGAAAGGTGACAATTTAACCATTTTGGTGTAGTGTTTTTCTATATTTTTGATTTGTTATAATTATTTTTTTGTTGGTACCATCATTGATACTATCAGTCAAATAAAAAGGATCATTCCTTTGGGAAAAACCAATCAAATAATTTCATTATATCTCTTCTAAGCATTATAATTCATCTGGTATTTCATAGGGATAAATGCTACACATATAGAGTATAAAATATACTTCATTCTTGTCTTTCTTTTTTCTATTAAAATGAATTACTATTCAAACTCATAAAAGAGGCCTTCGAATGACTATATATATACACACACACACACACACACACACTAAGATATCTCTTAATAATGGCGAATTACTACTCCCACGATTTGGAATAGCGTAATAGTAATCTATTTTATGTAAAACATGAAGAAGCTCCATCTAAGAACTTCTAATTGAGATATGGACATACACTAGGTTGCACAAAACGTCATTTTTATATCAATCCAAAGTCCCTAAAGGCTTTTATAAGATAAAATGGTCCGTTGAGCGCCTCATGGCTATGTCATAATAGATCTGAACACTTGCCCCAGATTGACTTCCAGATCATAATTTCTCTAGTGAATAACTAAAGAAAATAGATATATGCGAGACAGAAAAATAGAAAAGAAACAAACAAATTACTAAGTATATAATTAAATTTCTTTAAGAGATTCTCAAATGTTAGCGGGTCTATTTGTATGTGTTGTCTGAAAAGAGAAGGACTCAATGATTAGTTGTTCGCCAGACAAAAAGTCAAAATTTTGGTAGATAGGGATCACATTGTGACACCCGGCCTAATAAAATACCGGGTGATCAGTCCTATACCAAATTAAAACAGGAATCCCAGTTGGATCATCCTTAGCATCACTATCGAAAACTTTTTAAAACTTACTAACCACCTAGTATTCAAAAAAACTGGTGCCAATTTTAACTTTTTAATTAAACAAAATAATACACGAGGAATTAAAATATAAACCATTCACACAACTGAATGAAAGTAAATAGAATAATAATTACACAACTTGCCGAATAAATCACAGGCCACCAAATAAATAATCCAATACAAATATTCAACACCTGAATGAATTACACCTGAAAACTGTACCGAGAAGTCTGGGCGACAAGCCCTAAATAAAACTGAGACTAATACAAGATTCCTACTCTAGGAATGAATGAATGATGCGTCTAATCCAAACTCCTGCTAGCATCCACATATGCCGCAGCTCCGTGTCCCTAGAATAGAATATCAATCCTGGCGTCCCTGTGGCTGGACACCTAAAAGGTTTTGAAAATAGTTTTATATCAAGGGTTAGAACCCAAAACATTTTGAAAATATTTAGCAAGTGAATTAACTGCAGTAATTTAAAATGCATGAATGCGCCTCATATTTAAGTTAGTATGGCACTCCCTTGAGGACATTCTCACCCCTCCACTATTGTGCACACCTACCGGTTACCTAAGCCCCGCCTAGTTGTACTACCCCGTCCAACTAGTCCTGATATAACCTTCCCTTACCATATTACTCTAACCCGAGTATAATAATTTCTTGAATTATAAGTTATCTCACAATTAACTTAATTAAATCCTCTTAAATAGTAGCATATAACCGTCTCATAAGTTATATAAAGTAAATACATCACACACTGTATTATTCCAGCAAATGAATAACTTAATTAATTTCTCATTAATTAACAGCATATAACTGTAACCCGAGTTATATAAGGTAAATACATTACACACTGTATTATTCACCTACATATAATATTTACTACCATATTATGCGTACCTTTACTAACATCCACACATATATAATACGTGTATTCATCCTTTCGAGTATACCCTCACCGGATGATTCACTCTAAAATGCCATCTCACTAGGTGTGCTCACAAAACCTAGTTTTCCAAGTTGGATTCGCTCACCAACCTGGTCTACTACATAAACGAATTGGAGGAGGTCATATTCCTTCCTGAAAGTGAGATAATCTCCTCACCCATATACCGGACGCTATGACCTGGGGATATACTCACCCTACTCCTCAAGCTAGGGGATTCACCCACATCGCGCAACCTCCCTTGATAGCATATCTAGCCACTGATATTTAATATCACACACAATATATATACACGTATATATATACTAACATTACACCGTATATATATAATATAAACCCCGGCTTTACCGTGTACTCAAAAATATCCCGTATACTGCCTGAAATTTAATATCACGCACAATATACACGTATATATATATATATATATATATATATATATATACATATACTATCACTACACCGTATATATATATTATAACCCTGACTTTACCGTGTTCTAAATATCCCGTATACTGCCTGAAATTTCCTGGGTCTGTGGCTCAACTCAACGTAATTAATTTTCTCACATAATAATTTACCGTCTTCCCGAGTCTATGGTCCGACTCCAATTAAATTAAATAACACACCTATTAATTTAATATCTCCCCGAATCTATCACCCAACTCTAATTAAAATTAATTATTACACCCATTAATTTAATACTTACCCGAGTCTACAATCCGACTTTTATTTAATTAATTTACACATTAATTAATCAACACATATCCGAGTCTGTAATCCGACTCTAATTAAATTAATTATCACATTTATTAATTTAATAATTTGGTGTCACCCAACCATCATCCCCAGACTCTCTCACTTGGCCCGTACCTCCACATTTCCCGACTCAATGTTCCGACTCCAAACTAATTACTTTCTCTCTATAATTAATTTAATGCCTTGATGTCACTAACCAACATACCCGGACTCGCTCACTTGGTCCAACTTACATCTCATAATATAATTCCCACATTTTTCCCTACAATGTGTCACACCTTTATTTCTATAATTTTCCCAATTATATTTGCCTATAATTATTAACATACCCGGACTCGATTCACTTGGCCCGAAACTAAATATTTCCCGAGTCTATATCCCGACTCTAAATTACTTAGTTTATCTCCAAACTTAATTCACTACCTTGGGATCGCTTTACCAATATACCGGGATTCGCTCACTTGATCCGTATCTCACTATTTTGGAATAAAATCTCTCAAATTCATCCATTAAATGCCCCACATAAATTCATCCTAGTCCCAATTACTCTTTCCCATAATTACTAGGAATAGGTGTTTCAAAATTAATTATCACAAATTACAGTATGGAAATTAATTTATAATTAATTTCCCCCTTATATCACACACAGGCCGAACTGGCCAGAATTTCCCATCATCGATCGATCGATGCCCCCGATCGATCGATCGACCCCTTCGTTACAGCCCTTCTTCCCCACTGTTTTCCACCATTAACGAACTTCAAGGTTTCTAATCATAATTTAAACCTCTAATTACATCATCCCATCATCTACACATGGTTAATCCACATCCTATTCATCATAGAGACCTTAAGATAATCAACTTCTCTACTTATCTCATAATTTTCAAAATGGGTCTTTCTCCATAAAATTCAATTATCTGTTTTAAATCCCAAATTCCAGATTCGATTTCCACTCTTTTATGTTCTGGATTTCTCGTTTAAATCATATATACATATTCAGATATCAATCACCCATCTAAATCTTACTTTGAATCTCATTCAAGTGTTTCAAAAACAAAAACCCCATTTTGTACCCTTTTACACCCAAAAACGAATTTTGGTTTACACATCACTACGATATGAATTGATTATCATGCTTTAAGAATCAAAACAGTTAACCACTTGCCTCTAAGTGTTTGTGATGTCTGATCCGTTGTTGATGCACCTTAACTTGGCTCCAATAACCTCCTATTTGTTCTAGATTTGTTTTTCCCCAAATCCCCTCTCAAACCCTAGGTTTAGAGTTATGTTGGATGCCATTCCTTAATCTCCCAATTAGGTTAAAAACCCTCTATCCCGTTTTGAGCCTAATGGGCTTAATTAAAGTGGCCATACTCACCCCGTGTGGGTCCGGCTATGCCCAAAATTACCCCGAGACCCAATTACTACCTCCGGGTACTCTTTTCTGACTATCTCGACCCATCCGGACTCAACCGCGCACTCAGAATTGGCGTCCGAATTAATTTATAAAAATCCTTATCTCACACCCGATTTAGTCTATACCGACTCCCGACTGGGATAAGTGTATACCTTGTCATTAATACTTGAAATGACGTAATTAAATTATTACTATTCACTTAGTAAATAAATTTCCCTAAACATTAACCATTCACTCCCCGATTAATATTTAAATATTTATATGGCCATAATTAATTCAATTAAAATTTCTACACGCAAATAATTTAAAATTCCCGAATTAATTAAATATTAAATGTACAAAAATACAGGGTGTTACATACTCCCCCCCCTTACAAATGAATTTCGTCCTCGAAATTAAGATAAACTTAGTGTTTCAAAATTCACATCTTTCTCACTAGTCATGTGCCTCCAAGCCCGCTATATCTAACCCATCTGTTTCTAACCACGTTAAACGAGTATGCATTGAAAGTTAACCAGGGCGCCCATATACCCTATTCCCATGCTTAACCACCCAAAATTTTGCCTTAATTAACCCGGGTGCCCATACACCCTATCCCCGTGCCCTACCACACGAAAGTTACCCAACTATGCTAGTCGTAACCCGTAATATAACTTCGAACCGTAGTCATATCATACATACATATATATATACATATATATATCTCCTGCCCGGGTACCCAACCCATGTGCTAACGTCCAAACAGCTTTCCATAAATACTAGTCTCTCAACACAAAATTATATACGCTTACCCTTATGCTACCGAAGACAACATAAAATACCACGCCCTTACTATCACTAGTCCTTGCGCAAAATAAACCTGAGCTATCTCTCTTCGCTCAAAAATAAATCTAATCACCCTGATTCACTTCAGTAAACATCCCCACTTACCGGGATAAAATGTGAGAACACAAAACCTCACTATGTGCTATCGCACCACGCAATACAACATATATACAGGCTATACGCCCTCTCCGGTGATACCTAGTACCAACCCTACCCTGGTGTCGTGAACACCAAAATTTTATACCACTATCCATAATAGTTAAATTCCATCGCTATCCAGCCGATGTTTAAAAAGTATTATCAACCCTACTCCCATAATTCTCAAAAGTAGTAATTCCTCGTATAATTCAACCAATCACTCAGTGTATGCCTCCACTCTCCCATGAAGAACACTAAGGAACTCCGCTACCCTACGAAAAGTTTACCCACATGCTATGGCTGCTACCGCCAACGCACCCACTAAGTTCGACTCACCTGCGAACTCTAGTGAAAAATAAGTCTTATACTGTGACATCCTCTTTGTCACTCAATAATATACCCCATGCCCCTAGGGTAAAATAATTACATCTATACTCCGGCTGCAACGGCTGGTTCTCAATTTTCGGAGCAGCTTCTCCCTGCCCGAATGCACCCGTGACTTGCTTTAGTGGCTGTACATCCAGGACCTCGTCCTGTAGTTGACCCCTGCCTCGCTTAAGGCAATATCTCTTCATGTGTCTCGCTTTTCCCATAAACGAAACACTTTCTAATATGTTCACCCTGCCACTGATCACTTCCATGCCAACCTTGTTGGAATTCCTGGCCATCCCGCCAATAGCCTCCAGTTCTAGATCGTTTGGCATGATTTCCTTGCCGAAAATCCTGCCCCTGATCTCCCCCAGTCTGTTGCTGGGATACCCCACTGGTATTATTCCCTTCTGCCTCATCCGACTGGATAATCCCCACTCCCTTCCCGCTTCCTTTCGCGTGGAAGCGATATTCCCAACAGTGCCGGAGTGTTGCATTAATGACATCAGTATAACCTACTAATGCGGAATTATCAATTAAATGTTGTCTGATTCTCCAGGCTAGCCCATCCATAAACTTTGCTTTCTTTCTCTTTTCCTCGCTTACCTCATCAGGTACAAAATTAGCCAACGAGTGAAATCTTCCTCGTAATCGGCCACTGAACGGTCTCCCTTTGAGTCTCCTCACAAAATTTTCTCCTCATTTCGGTCTCGTCCGCTGAAGGAAAAATACTTGCGGTCGATCCGCACCCAAAACCATGCAGTAGCTAGTGTGTCCCTTTCCTCAACTGTGGTGATTGACCCCCACCACTGTAGCGCCGCTCCCACTAACTAAAAGTGGTCAGCATTTATTTTCGCACCCCATCGCAATCTCCCATGCGTAGGTGACGCTGGATACCTCTCTTCCTTGACACGCTAGTACTACACCTGAACCTCCTCGCAACTCTGGTGGGTTCCCACTAAAAATAACTTCTCTTTCTTATTTGCACCCCAACGACCCCGCGTGAGTCTGAACATCCGACGCCACCTACACTTGTGGCGGATCCCGTGGAAAGTACCTTGTCGTTTGCGACTACCGTCGTTTCAATCGCCCGCGCCATTAGTTTGGTTACCTGTGCTGCCAAAATTATCTTTGGCAGTTGCTGCCGTAACTCTTACTCCTGACGAGCCTCCCTTATCTCACCTCCTGACACGACTCAGAATGTGTCTCTAAAGTGTGTACTCTCTAGGCTCAAGTGCAAGCCTGTCGCTCAAGTAATAATCCGACAAGTCGGGTATCGATCCTCAGGGAAAAAGGACAACGGAGTTGTGACGATGGGATAAGACGGAGAAATCCTAACGATGACTCTAAAAAGAAAGGAAAAGATTTGGTTTTGGGAATGATTAAACTAAATGCAATTGTGAAATTATGATGAAATATGCAACTAACTAAATTACCTGAATTATGAGTGAAAAATTGAATCAAAAATTTTTGAACTTAAATGATGAGAAAACAGGACGGGAATGTAATCCCCCAACCCTAGTGTACTGCAGTGACAATGTCAATCATAAATTTATCTGATAAATAGACCCGAAATTTAGGACTCCCAAACATTATGTATACGAGGTTGAAGCCCGCGTCATACCTAATCTGAGGATGAGTAAATAGGTATCGCGGTAATTGCACTCAAATTGTACTCTAAATCATCACGAGTACCCAAAGGTAAACGAGATATAAAGATCCACAATTATTATGTAATTACGCAATACGATCAAAATTTATCATTAAATTCATCGGATTAACGTTATACACGTGCACTAACACATCAGGTTGGGTTCATGCATCCCAACCTTTTAAACCTAGCCGGACATGTTAAATGGACTAATGCATGAAATAATAACGTTGCATGTGTAAGAATTCATGATGAAACTAGATTAAAGCATGTAAATATGTATTATGAACGCAACAATAAGTTGAATCGAATACGGAAACTAAGCATGCAAGAACAATGACAAGAATCTTGAATCTTGAATTAAAACTTGAAAAACAAACCCGTAACAATTGAATGTTGAAGCAATTAATTCCCTTGATGTTCCTAGATGTTCCTCCCTATTTCTCTCTATCAAAAACTGACTAAAACTATCCCTAGTGGCTGTTCCTCAGTTGCTGCCCACGTTCCCTACTATTTTTGAGAGTTTTAACCAAAAAGGACTCTTAGGAACCAATCAGAATAAAGGAGCAAATTCGCGCATCAGGGACCCCGAACCGGTTCAGCCTGTACCCCAAACCGGTTCTCCCCCCGAACCGGTTCGGCCTGGGGTTCGCGAATGTATGCTGGCTTGGAGTGCTACACTTAGAATTTTTCTGGCTTTTCTTTTCTTCCTTTCTTGGATTTTTCTTCAACTTCAACTGGGCATAAATCATCAACCGTAGCTCGGATTTGGGTGCTGTTTCTTCCAGTGTTTTCATTGTTCCGAGCTCTTCAACTTTCCAGTTGACTTCTCCTTCCGGATCGGGCTGAAAAATTACCGAATTTCCCTTGAACTTGCCTTCTTAGCTTTTCTAGCATTGTCTTGCTTCCTCTTTTGCACTGTTTGCATAATTAACCTGTAAAACCAATAAGAGAAGCACGAAACACGAAATACTCGCTAACGAAGGTTAGTAGCATAAATGTGCATCAAATCCATATATGTTACATCACTCGGGTTCACAAATGTACTGAAATTAGGGGAATAAATATACAATATTTATGCCCAATCAAACCCCCCTAACTTAGAACTTTGTGCGTCTCGAGCAATGTAAAAGAATGAGAGTATGAGTTAAGGATCCATCAAAGACTTTATTGAGATAGAGCACCTCTTTCACGGGTAAGAGATTGCATTTAGCGCATGCAACAAGACTTTAAACCTCTAGGTTACCCTAGAAGGACGAGTTGTGTCTCGTGAGGGTTTGCAGTGAATATACCCACAAAATTTGACTCAAAGAAAATTCAAAATACGCAAAAATTGAACAATTCAAAATTTTCCCGAAAATAGTCATCATCAAGCCATATTTACGAGTCTCAAACCGTAGGGTGTGTGTGCGAAGCCGGAAATATAACCGCCAATTTTCACCGATTGATCATTACGTTACTTATCCGAAAATTCGTTTTGATTTTAATTTCTCACGGAACGCTCTCACAAACGAATCTCTCGGATTATGGCATTTCTCTCGGCATGCGTGATATAAAGAGTAAATGTAATGGAAGCAAATTCACGCATACAAGTAGAACGGCGGAAACTTTATGGCGAAAGGATCTCATCAACGGATTATGATTTTAAAAACGGGAACATTGCCTTTATTTCGCGCACTTAGCCTCTTATATTATCTTTTGGTGTCTTAGCTCTCCACGCGGTAATCAATTTTTGCAATTTGGACTCGGTTAGGACTTTTTCGGGTTGAAGGTTGCATTGGGTAAAATGAAGGAGGTATGGAAGGTTGGAATTGGAAACGTCATTAATAATGTTCAATTGTGCTTTTTTCGGGCTTTTGCTCATTTTTTTCTTCTTTTTCTATTTTTTTTCTTGTTGTTTTTGTTGAGCATGTTATTTTGTTTCTTGCCCCTTTATATGCACTTTTTGGACTTGAATTCTGAATTTTCTCGTTTTTCGCAATTCCGGCTATTTTGGTTTTTTCGGGTTGTCAAACGAAAGGGAAAATTATTCGGCTCAATTTGGGTTGCAAGGGGTGATTTTTCGCTACTTTTTCTGGCCAAAATTTTGGGTGACAAACGAGGGCCTACTTCATTGTCCAAAATGCCAATTGCGTTACCATATGCGTTTCGAGGTGAATTTAGGTTTAGAGACTAATTTGGCACGTTTTTCAAGGCAATATTGCACACATTTTTCAAAATCGATCAAAATGAAAGGATTGAGATCCTTGACAACTTATTAAGTGCTAAAAAGAACTTTGAGTTAACAATTAACTCGGATTGATTTAAAAACTCGCAAAACGTGATAGGCTCGAATCTCAACGGGTTTGTTAATCTCCACATTTATTCGTTAAGTCGTCATTGTTCGCTCAATTTCCATCTTTGGTCAATTTCGGCTCTGTGTATGTTGGATGTTTACAATTTGAGACTCCAATTCGACTTTTAATGATATTTTTGAAAAATTTGAATTCCAATTTTTATTTATTTTAAACAAAAATATTTTTGGGTTTTTCAAAATTTTATGATTTTTTTGGAAATTTTTGGGCATTTTGAAAATTTGTGAAGTTTTAGAAATACGCACTTGTGACCCCCCCTAACTTAGACTTTTGCATTGTCCTCAAGCAAAAAGGACTAAAATCTAACTCAAAGCGAAAAATAAGTGCGGAAAAATAAAACAAACAAATATGAAAAAAATGCAAGATTGTATAATCACAATGAGAAGCCTGTGTTACATAAGAAATGAGAAAGCAACTGTGAGCAATGTGAAATTCCTACAACAAATTACATCCACACCAAAATATAAAAACAATCATAGGTCATGGTGGAGGTGGGTGGGAGGTGCCGGGTGCATTTGGATCATACGGGTCATAATAGAAGGGGGTGGAGGACCGCCGAAGTTGAGTTGCTGAAGGTGGACTTGGAGTTGGTACATCATCCAGGTGTCCCTTCGATAAGCCGCTTGGTTTTGATTGTATTGGTTGATGAACCCATCGAGACGGGATTCAACCGCCGAAAGGCGACTCTCGAAGTTTGCCCCCGGGGGCTCGAAATCGGAATCCTCCTCATCATCCTCAAATTCGTCCGCGTCGACGTCCATCATCGGGGCGTCATGAGCTTCCTCGTCCACATCCTCATCGAGAATGGGACGGTCGGGGTGAGCTACGCGCATTTGGTGTTCGCTTCGAGTGGTGGACGTGCCGCCAATGGGGCGAGGAAGGCGGATTCGTTGCCCCGGGTCATCTACTCCAGCTTCCATCAATAGCTCCGTAATGAAACGGGCGTACGGGAGTGCAGTTTTGCCATATTCGTCGTAGGCGGCATTGAGGATATCCGCGTAGAAGAGCTGGGCAAGGTTGATGGTGCTCTCGGGGTCCAAAAAGTAGTAGAGGAAATTGGCGTGACGTAACCGTACCACCGAGTCATTAGTAGTTTGGTGGATGGCCCCACACGCAATGAGGTGCGTGAAGCGCACCGTAGCGGCCAAACCACCAATAGGAAAGGATTCGCGCACCCATTCCACCCCGGGTGCCATGCGTGCAATGCATTCTTCTTTGGTGTGGGGGGTACCATTGTTGGGGTATTGGAAGGGCACGGGGAGGATCACCCCTTTGGCACACATTTTGCGTGCGATGATGGCCGCCGAGAAGGGAATAGTGATACCATCAAGGTATGCCTCGTGAAGCGTGGAGGATTTGCGAACCAAGGTCGCATAAAACTAGCGAATGGCGGCATCAAACACGTTAGTGCTCGTTGGGGCGAGGAAAGAGCACCAACCGCGGTGGTCGAATAGGGTGGTGACATCCCCCAGAAGTTGGCCCCAATCAACGAAGCGTTCTATGTGGATGGGGCGCATGGCCGAGAAGTATTGCTCGGCCCAATGATGTTCTTGGACACATCGAAAGACCCCCTTACCAGGGTCATCAAGGACGGTGGTATCATCATATTTTTTGGGGCGGAGATTGGTGCGGCGAGGGCGCGGCATTTTGAAGGAAAGAGAGAGGGAGAGGAAAAAAATATAGGAGAGAAGAGAGTGAGGGAGATTGTTTTGGTGTGAGAAATGGAGGAGGGGTGGTGGGGTATTTATAGGTGTGAAGGGGTGTAGTTTTGGTGGGAAATGTGAAAGGGTGGGAAGGAGAGGAGGGAGGGAGTGAATTGGGATGAATTTGGGAAGGAGGGAAGTATTTGGAGGGAGTAAAAATGAATGGGGAGAATGGGGGGAAGAATGGAGGGAAGGGGAATGAATTTGGAATTGGGGGGGGGGGGGGTGAATCTGCCAGGTACCCCGAATCGGTTCGGGGTGTACCGCGAACCGGTTCGCCCCCCGAACCTGTTCTGGATGGGGTTCGGGGTGACATGTTGGTCCGAACGATAGAATTCACTCTTCTCTCCGTTTCAAGGTGCTCTCTCATCCTCTAACTTGTGCATAAGGCCCCTAAAAACTTTCTAGACCCTCAGGCTCTCTAAAACTTCCTCGAATTCGACCTCGTATTGCGTACTAACTCCCTCGAAGTGCGTGCTAACCGATCTCTTTCGTAACTCAGGCTCCAGACTCCTAACTAACCTATTCACACACGACTACTATACACAAATTCACCCCATACGCGCCGGGGGTGCGACGACCTTACTTTCTCAGCTCAATTGACCCCGTAAACGGGGTCCAACAACCAAATTGTGTCGACCTCATACTCACACGCCTCTAGGTATGGCTTTAGGCGTTGTCCATTTACTTTGAACGTGTTTTCCCCTTTTAAATCGTCTAGTTCAACAGCTCCATGGGGAAAAATGTTCTTCACGACGAACGGGCCAGACCATCGTGATCGCAACTTGCCCGGAAAGAGATGAAGCCGAGAGTTGTAGAGAAGAACTTTTTGCCCGCGATGAAACTCTTTTCGTCGAATGATGCTATCATGAGCGAGTTTCATCCTTTCTTTTGAAATTTTGGCATTTTCATACGCATCATTGCGTAGTTCTTCTAGCTCATTCAATTGAAGCTTACGGGCTTCACCGGCTTTGTCCAAGGCATAGTTCAATTGCTTAATTGCCCAATACTCTTTGTGCTCGAGCTCAACAGGAAGATGGCAAGGTTTGCCATACACAAAACGGAAAGGAGACATGCCAAGTTGATTCTTAAATGCGGTACGATAGGCCCATAGTGCATCGGTCAATCTAAGGGACCAATCTTTCCGGGTAGGATTGACGGTCTTTTCAAGAATGTTCTTGATCTACCGATTTGCTAGCTTGGCCTGCCCATTCGTTTGCGGGTGATATGTCATCCCAACCTTGTGGACGACACCATACTTCCTCATGAGCTTCTCGAATGGCCTATTGCAAAAGTGCGTGCCATTATCGCTAATTATCGCTTTCGGGGCACCGAAGCGAGAAAGTATGTGTTCCTGTACGAACTTTATCAACACTTTGTTGTCATTAGTCTTAGTAGCTATAGCTTCCACCCATTTAGAAACGTAATCTACCGCGACTAGGATGTATAGGAAACCAAAGGATGGGGGGAAGGGACCCATGAAGTCAATACCCCAACAATCGAATATTTCAATGATGAGTATGGGGGTAAGGGGCATCATGTCTCGTCGAGAAATGGCTCCCATTCGTTGGCACCTGTTGCATGACTTGCAAGCGTCATTCGCATCCCGAAAGATTGTGGGCCAATAGAGGTCGCATTGCAGAATTTTAGCGGCCGTCTTTTTCGTCGAGAAATGGCCTCCACATGCTTCCGAATGACAAAAATGGATGACCTTCGGGATCTCGTCATCCGGTACACATCGTCGGATGATTTGGTCGGCGCAATATTTAAAGAGGAAGGGATCATCGTAAAAGAACATGCGCCACCAATTGATAAACCTCTTCTTATCTTGCGATGTCCAATCGGGAGGGACGACTCCCGTGACAAGATAGTTCACTATGTCCGCAAACCAAGGATACGAAGAAGTAGCAAATAGTTGCTCATCCGGAAAGTGCTCGTCTATGGATATGGGATCACTAGGTACGTCGGACGAAAGCCGAGATAAATGGTCGGCAACGACATTTTCTACTCCTTTCTTATCTTTGATGGATAGATTGAACTCTTGTAGGAGTAGGATCCACCTTATGAGGCGCGGCTTGGCGTCTTTCTTCGCAAGTAGATACTTTAAAGCCGCCTGGTCGGTGAAAACAGTAATGGGAGAACCAATGAGATAGGAACGGAACTTATCGAGGGCAAAGACTACCGCTAGCAACTCCTTCTCCGTGGTAGAGTAGTTGAGTTGAGGTCCGATAAGAGTCCGACTAGCGTAGTAGATGACATGAGCTTGCTTATCTTTACGTTGGCCCAAAACCGCCCCGATCGCGTAATCGCTTGCGTCACACATAAGTTCGAATGGTAAGGACCAATTCGGAACTTGCATGATGGGAGCGGACACTAGCATGTTTTTCAACTTATCAAAGGAGCATTGGCATGCCTCTGTCCACTCAAATGGGTTGTCCTTCATGAGTAGGTTGCTTAAGGGCCTAGCGATGGCGCTAAAGTCCTTAATGAACCTTCGATAAAACCCCGCGTGGCCCAAGAAAGAGCGCACGTCTTTCAGCGATTTCGATGGGGGAAGATCAGCTATGACATCTATCTTAGCCCTATCAACCTCTATTCCGTTGGATGAAACAATGTGGCCAAGAACTATTCCCTCGGTGACCATGAAATGGCACTTCTCCTAATTTAGCACTAAGTGTTTGTCCACACATCGGGTAAGTACTTTTTCCAACTTGTCCAAACAATGATCGAAAGAGGTGCCAAAAATGCTGAAATCGTCCATGAACATTTCGAGTCCTCTCTCGACCATGTCACTAAATAAGCTCAACATGCACCTTTGAAAAGTCGCGGGTGCATTACACAAGCCAAATGGTGTACGTTTGTAGGCAAACGTACCAAAAGGGCAAGTGAAGGTCGTCTTCTCTTGGTCAAGTACATCCACCTCAATTTGGTTATATCCGGAATAACCATCAAGGAAGCAATAATGAGGGTGGCCCGCAACTCTCTCAAGCATTTGATCAATGAATGGCAAGGGGAAATGGTCTTTCCTAGTTTTCGCATTGAGTTTTCGATAGTCAATACAAATGCGCCAACCGATGGTGGTGCGTTGGGGAACAAGCTCTCCCTTAGCATTCTCAATCACAGTCATACCCGACTTCTTCGGGATGACTTGAATAGGGCTCACCCATTTGCTATTCGAGATTGGGTAGATAATCCCGGCATCCAATAATTTGATGATCTCAGTTCTCACAACTTCTTTCATGTTGGGGTTCAGTCTTCTTTGCATTTCTCTAGAGGGGTTGACATCCTCTTCGAGATTAATCTTGTGAGTGCAAATCAAAGGACTTATCCCCTTCAAATCAGCGATGCAGCAACCAAAAGCACTTTGGTGCTTCCTCAGAATTCTCAACAATTTACCCTCCTGCCCTTCATATAGGCTAGAGGATATAACAACAGGAAATGTCTCATCCTCTCCTAGGTATGCATATTTAATATGGGAGGGGAGTTTCTTTAATTCGAGGGTTGGAAATTTTTCACTGGAGGGAGCCATGTGTGTATCCCTCGGAGGTAATTCCTCGAATCTAGAAACCCAATTAACCTCTCTCACGTCCTCGTCTGACGTACTCTCATCGAGTAATTCTCTCACCCTTCCAACCTCCCTCTCGAAGTGGGTATACGTCCCCTCATACTCATATCTCGTCGCTAAACAGGACTCTAAAGCGTCGCCACTGAAATTTTCCTCAAAGTACTCTTCTACTACCTCGTCGATGAGGCTCACCGCGTGAAGATGATCTTCCTCCCCTGCATTTTGGGCTATGTGGAAGATGTTAGTATCCAAGGTCATGTTCCCAAAAGTGAGTTGCATTCGCCCATTTCTTGTATTGATGATTGCATTAGCTGTAGCCAAGAAAGGGGCGCCCAAGGATGATGGGAACATGATTGCTCGAGTTGAAGAAGGGCTCCATGTCCCATATGACAAAATCTACCGGAAAGTAAAAAGTGTCAACTTGGACGATCACGTCCTCGACTATGCCTCGTGGGATCTTCACTGATCGATCCGCTAATTGGAGAGTGACCTTTGTGGGCTTGAGGTCGCCCAAATCAAGTTGCCTATAGATGGAGTAAGGGAGTATGTTTACACTTGCTCCCAAGTCAAGTAAGGCTTTCTCAATTCTATTTTCTCCAATGATGCAGGATATAGTGGGTGCACCGGGATCTTTGAATTTAGGCGGGAGATCATTTAGTAGAATGGAGCTCACGTTCTGGGCTATAAAGACATTCTTTTTTACCTTTATCTTCCTTTTTACCGTCAACAAATCTTTGATAACTTTGCCATAAGCTGGAATTTGCTTGATGGCATCAAGGAAGGGTAAATTCAGCTTTACTTGCTTAAGTACTTCTAGCACTTCATCACGTGGATTCCCTTTTTGAACGGGAATCAACCTTCGAGGAAATGGTGCTGTGGAGGGTGGTTTCACTACCACCTCAGGCTCACTAGTGTCTTCCTTGTCACTCTCGTTCAAGGGGACATCTTCGGCCTCTTTCGTGCCCGACGAAATCTCATTGTCTTTTGTTGTGTCGCGTGGAGGAGGTGATAAATCAACGACTCTTCCACTACGAAGAGTGGTCACTGCTTGGCATTGCTCCTGATGTTCAGTGGATGTGGAGCTAACACTAGTTTGACCTTGGGGAGGTCGTTGGCCTTGGGCAGGGAACTTTCCCTTCTCTTGAACACTCAACGAGGATTGTATCTTTGACAGATTTGCATTTATGTCACCGATCAGATGATCATATTTGGCATTGGTTGCAGTCTGGCTTGCAATGAATTGATTCATTGTATCCTCGAGAGTTCTCCGCTGTGGCGGGATATAATTTCCGTGAGGTGGTGGTGCTTGCACATGTCCTTGCATGTGTGGAGCTTGTTGAAATTGTTGTGGTGGAGGAGGGGCAACATGCGAAGGAGGGTTCATTGTGGCATGTTGTTGCCCGTAGCTAAAACCGGGATGATTTTTCCACGAAGGGTTGTATGAATTCCCGTGCGGGGCACCGAAATTACCCTTAAAGCCTCCTATACCACTAACTTGCTCCTGCAACATTACTTTGTAGGCGGGTATCGTCGGACATTCCTCAGTTGAATGTCCCGCCTCACAAATCGCACACACCTTCACGACAGGGTTCGAAATGGGTCCAGCTGGTCCTTTTCCATATAACTCGCATAGGTCTCGCAATCCTTTCTCAATGGTGTCCAATCGACAATCCGTCATAGAATTCTTATCTACGTGGAATAGGCCGGATGCCGATGGAGCAGTGGTGGGTTGTCAATTTCGAGTTTGAGCATTCGGGTCAGAGGTATCCCAGGATTGGGTAGTCTCGGCGACATACCTCATGTGAAGATCAGCATCGTGGGCATCTAGATCGACAAACGGACCGCTTCCCATAATTTCAACAAGTTGTTTGGAGTTAAGATTTAATCCATTATAGATAAAGGAGATGATTTGCGATGGATCAAATCGATGATGGGGGCATGAAGCCACTAACTCGTTGAAACGTTCATAACATCGATGGAATGGCTCATTTTCATGTTGCCTAAAGGCTTGAATTTGAGCCTTGATAGAGATTGTTCGATGTGGTGGGAAGAATTTCTTGAGAAATTTCGACTGGAGCTCATTCCAGGATGGAATCGAGCTTGGAGGTAAAGACCATAGCCAGGCTTTAACTTTATCTTTGAGCGAGAAGGGGAAGAGTTTGAGGCGGATTACCTCTTGTGTGCAGGTTTGATCGTTGAGAGTATCACACACGTCCTCAAATTCCCTTATATGGAGGTATGGCTTTTCAGAATCCATACTGTGGTAATGTGGTAGCATCTGGATCATTCCATTTTTGAAACGGAACTGCCCGACATTATACGGGAGTATAATGCATCCCGGAGTGACAGTGCGCTCAGGATATAAGAATTCTCTCAACGGGCGGTATGGAAGCTCGTCCTCACCGGTAGGTGCATTACTATGTTGCGACATCTCTCTCTCACTTGACGACTCGGCGCTCTCACTAGGTGTGTTCAAAGTGTGTCCTACGAATGAGAATGGAGTGTTACTAGAGACTGAGTGCGACGGTGTTGGCGGTGGGATCCAAAACTGTGGGGCGTTTGGAGTGTGGGGACTATCAGGGTTATACTCAACAAGTGGATTTTCGTGAATGCTGGTTGGAGTATTATGGGGTGTGGGAGTGGTTTTAGATTTTGCATTAAAGCTTAGGAGAGGTGATGATTGTGAATCTTTTTGTGCTTTCTTTTTTTTTTTTATTAATTTTTTTTTTATTAATTTTTTATTTTTCTGAATTTTTGGTCAAAGCTTTGAATTGGCTCGATCTAATCCTAAGTCTACCTAGTTCCCCGGCAACGGCGCCAAAAACTTGACACGACTCAGAATGTGTCTCTAAAGTGTGTACTCTCTAGGCTCAAGTGCAAGCCTGTCGCTCAAGTAATAATCCGACAAGTCGGGTATCGATCCTCAGGGAAAAAGGACAACGGAGTTGTGACGATGGGTTAAGACGGAGGAATCCTAACGATGACTCTAAAAAGAAAGGAAAAGATTTGGTTTTGGGAATGATTAAACTAAATGCAATTGTTAAATTATGATGAAATATGCAACTAACTAAATTACCTGAATTATGAGTGAAAAATTGAATCAAAACTTTTTGAACTTAAATGATGAGAAAACAGGATGGGAATGCAATCCCCCAACCCTAGTGTACTGCAGTGACAACTTTAATCATAAATTTATATGATAAATCAGACCCGGAATTTAGGACTCCCAAGCATTATGTATACGAGGTTCAAGCCCGCGTCATACATAATCTGAGGATGAGTAAATCGGTATCGCGGTAATTGCACTCAAATTGTACTCTAAATCATCACGAGTACCCAAAGGTAAACGAGATATAAAGATCCACAATTATTATGTAATTACGCAATACGATCAAAATTTATCGTTAAATTCATCGGATTAACGTTATACACATGCACTAACACATCAGGTTGGGTTCATGCATCCCAACCTTTTAAACCTAGCCGGACATGTTAAATGGACTAATGCATGAAATAATAACGTTGTATGTGTAAGAATTCATGATGAAACTAGATTAAAGCATGTAAATATGTATTATGAACGCAACAATAAGTTGAATCGAATACAGAAACTAAGCATGCAAGAACAATGACAAGAATCTTGAATCTTGAATTAAAACTCAAAAAACAAACCCGTAACAATTGAATCTTGAAGCAATTAATTCCCTTGATGTTCCTAGATGTTACTCCCTATTTCTCTCTATCAAAAACTGACTAAAACTATCCCTAATGGCTGTTCCTCAGTTGCTGCCCACGTTCCCTACTATTTTTGAGAGTTTTAACCTAAAAGGACTCTTGGGAACCAATCAGAATAAAGGAGCAAATTCGCGCATCAGGGACCCCGAACCGGTTCGCCCCCAAAACCGGTTCGGCCTGGGGTTCGCGAATGTATGCTGGCTTGGAGTGCTACACTTGGAATTTTTCTGGCTTTTCTTTTCTTCCTTTCTTGGATTTTTCTTCAACTTCAACTGGGCATAAATCATCAACCGTAGCTCGGATTTGGGTGCCGTTTCTTCCAGTGTTCTCGTTGTTCCGAGCTCTTCAACTTTCCAGTTGACTTCTCCTTCCGGATCGGGCTAAAAAATTACCGAATTGCCTTTGAACTTGCCTTCTTAGCTTTTCTAGCATTGTCTTGCTTCCTCTTTTGCACTGTTTGCATAATTAACCTGTAAAACCAATAAGAGAAGCACGAAACACGAAATACTCGCTAACGAAGGTTAGTAGCATAAATGTGCATCAAATCCATATATGTTACATCACTCGAGTTCACAAATGTACTGAAATTAGGGGAATAAATATACAATATTTATGCCCAATCACCTCCCCATGCTGCCCTAGCTGCTCTCCCTCTCCTGGGCATCATCTGGAATGAGAATCGAATTGTATGAGTTCACTTTCAAATATAAATCTCGCAGAAGAACGTATATGCGCATACGTATGAGTATACAACAATCCTATGATAGGGCTCTATATAAAAGATTGCTAAGCCGAAGCGTGAAAAGCCGCACAGATCCTAAGGACACTAGAACCTGATGCTCTGATACCATCTGTGACACCCCGACTAATAAAATACCGGGTGATCAGTCCTATACCAAATTAAAACAGGAATCCCAGTTGGATCATCCTTAACATCACTGTCGAAAACTTTTTAAAACTTACTAACCACCTAGTATTCAAAAAAACTGGTGCCAATTTTAACTTTTTAATTAAACAAAACAATACATGCGGAATTAAAATATAAACCATTCACACAACTGAATGAAAGTAAATAGAATAATAATTACACAACTTGCCGAATAAATCACCGGCCACCAAATAAATAATCCAATACAAATATTCAACACCTGAATGAATTACACCTGAAAACTGTACCGAGAAGTCTGGGCGACAAGCCCTAAATAAAACTGAGACTAACACAAGATTCCTACTCTAGGAATGAATGAATGATGCGTCTAATCCAAACTCCTGCTAGCATCCACATATGCCGCAGCTCCGTGTCCCTGGAATAGAATATCAATCCTGGCGTCCCTGTGGCTGTACACCTAAAAGGTTTTGAAAATAGTTTTATAGCAAGGGTTAGAACCCAAAAAATTTTGAAAATATTTAGCAAGTGAATTAACTGCAGTAATTTAAAATGCATGAATGCGTTTCATATTTAAGTTAGTGTCGCACTCCCTTGAGGACATTTTCACCCCTCCACTATTGTGCACACCTACCGGTTACCTAAGCCCCGCCTAGTTGTACTACCCCGTCCAACTAGTCCTGATATAACCTTCCCTTGCCATATTACTCTAACCCGAGTATAATAATTTCTTGAATTATAAGTTATCTCACAATTAACTTAATTAAATCCTCTTAAATAGTAGCATATAACCGTCTCACAAGTTATATAAAGTAAATACATCACACACTGTATTATTCCAGCAAATGAATAACTTAATTAATTTCTCATTAATTAACAGCATATAACTGTAACCCGAGTTATATAAGGTAAATACATCACACACTGTATTATTCACCTACATATAATATTTACTACCATATTATACGTACCTTTACTAACATCCACACATATATAATACGTGTATCCATCCTTCCGAGTATACCCTCACCGGATGATTCACTCTAAAATGCCATCTCACTAGGTGTGCTCACAAAACCTAGTTTTCCAAGTTGGATTCGCTCACCAACCTCGTCTACTACATAAAGGAATTGGAGGCGGTCATATTCCTTCCTGAAAGTGAGATAATCTCCTCACCCATGTACCGGACGCTATGACCTGGGGATATACTCACCCTACTCCTCAAGCTAGGGGATTCACCCACATCGCACAACCTCCCTTGATAGCATTATAGTATATAATTTGAATAAATATCTAGTCACTGATATTTAATATCACACACAATATATATAAACGTATATATATACTAACATTACACCATATATATATAATATAAACTCCGACTTTACCGTGTACTCAAAAATATACCGTATACTGCCTGAAATTTAATATCACGCACAATATACACGTATATATATATATATACTATCACTACACCGTATATATATATTATAACCCTGGATTTACCGTGTTCTAAATATCCCGTATACTGCCTGAAATTTCCTGGGTTTGTGGCTCAACTCAACGTAATTAATTTTCTCACTTAATAATTTACCGTCTTCCCGAGTCTATGGTCCGACCCTAATATATTTTACTCACACTTCAATGTATATAATACTTTCCCTGAGTCTATGGTCCGACTCCAATTAAATTAAATAACACACCTATTAATTTAATATCTCCCCGAATCTATCACCCAACTCTAATTAAAATTAATTATTACACCCATTAATTTAATACTTACCCGAGTCTAAAATCCGAATTTTATTTAATTAATTTACAAATTAATTAATCAACGCATATCCGAGTCTGCAATCTGACTCTAATTAAATTAATTATCACATTTATTAATTTAATAACTTGGTGTCACCCAACCATCATCCCCGGACTCTCTCACTTGGCCCGTACCTCCACATTTCCCGAGTCAATGTTCCGACTCCAAACTAATTACTTTCTCTCTATAATTAATTTAATGCCTTGATGTCACTTAACCAACATACCCGGACTCCCTCACTTGGTCCAATTTACATCTCATAATATAATTCCCACATTTTTGCCTACAAAGTGTCACACCTTTATTTCTATAATTTTTCCAATTATATTTGCCTATAATTATTAACATACCCGGACTCGATTCACTTGGCCCGAAACTAAATATTTCTCGAGTCTATATCCTGACTCTAAATTACTTAGTTTATCTCCAAACTTAATTCACTACCTTGGAGTCGCTTGACCAATATACCCGGATTCCCTCACTTGATCCGTATCTCACTATTTTGGAATAAAATCTCTCAAATTCATCCATTAAATGCCCCACATAAATTCATCCTAGTCCCAATTACTCTTTCCCATAATTACTAGGAATAGGTGTTTCAAAAATTAATTATCACAAATTACAGTATGGAAATTAATTTATAATTAATTTCCCCCTTATATCACACACAGGCCGAACTGACCAGAATTTCCCATCATCGATTGATCGATGCCCCCGATCGATCGATCGACCCCTTCGTTACAGCCCTTCTTCCCCACTGTTTTCCACCATTAACGAACTTCAAGGTTTCTAACCATAATTTAAACCTCTAATTACATCATCCCATCATCTACACATGGTTAATCCACATCCTATTCATCATAGAGACCTTTAGATAATCAACTTCTCTACTTATCTCATAATTTTCGAAATGGGTCTTTCTCCAAAAAATTCAATTATCTGTTTTAAATCCCAAATTCCAGATTCGATTGCCACTCTTTTATGTCCTGGATTTCTCGTTCAAATCATATATACATATTCAGATATCAATCACCCATCTAAATCTTACTTTGAATCTCATTCAAGTGTTTCAAAAACAAAAATCCCATTTTGTACCCTTTTACACCCAAAAACGAATTTTGGTTTACACATCACTATGATATGAATTGATTATCATGCTTTAAGAATCAAAACAGTTAACCACTTGCCTCTAAGTGTTTGTGATGTCTGATCCGTTGTTGATGTCCCTTAATTTGGCTTCAATAACCTCCTATTTGTTCTTGATTTGTTTTTCCCAAATCCCCTCTCAAACCCTAGGTTTAGAGTTATGTTGGCTGCCATTCCTTAATCTCCCAATTAGGTTAAAAACCCTCCATCCCGTTTTTAGCCTAATGGGCTTAATTAAAGTGGCCCAACTCACCCCGTGTGGGTCCGGCTATGCCCAAAATTACCCCGAGACCCAATTAGTACCTCCGGGTACTCTTTTCTGACTATCTCGACCCATCCGGACTCAACCGCGCACTCAGAATTGGCGTCCAAATTAATTTATAAAAATCCTTATCTCACACCCGATTTAGTCTATACCGACTCCCGGCTGGGATAAGTGTATACCTTGTCATTAATACTCGAAATGACGTAATTAAATTATTAATATTAACTTAGTAAATAAATTTCCCTAAACATTAACCATTCACTCCCCGATTAATATTTAAATATATATATGGCCATAATTAATTCAATTAAAATTACAACACGCAAATAATTTAAAATTCTCGAATTAATTAAATATTAAATGTACAAAAATACAGGGTGTTACATACTCCCCCCCCCCCCCCCCCCTTACAAAGGAATTTCGTCCTCGAAATTAAGATAAACCTAGTGTTCCAAAATTCACATCTTTCTCACTAGTCATGTGCCTCCAAGCCCGCTATATCTAACCCATTTGTTTCTAACCACGTTAAACAAGTTTGCATTTAAAGTTAATCAGGGCGCCCATATACCCTATTCCCATGCTTAACCACACAAAATTTTGCCTTAATTAACCCGGGTGCCCATACACCCTATCCCCGTGCCCTACCACACGAAAGTTACCCAACTATGCTAGTCGTAACCCGTAATATAACTTCGAACCGTAGTCATATCACACATACATATATATATATACATATATATATATATATCTACTGCCTGGGTACCCAACCCATGTTCTAACGTCCAAACAGCTTTCCATAAATACTTGTCTCTCAACACAAAAGTATATACGCTTACCCTTATGCTACCGAAGACAACATAAAATACCACGCCCTTACTATCACTAGTCCTTGCGCAATATAAACCCGATCTATCTCTCTTCGCTCAAAAATAAATCTAATCACCCTGATTCACTTCAGTAAACATCCCCACTTACCGGGATAAAATGTGAGAACACAAAACCTCACTATGTGCTATCGCACCACGCAATACACCATATATACATCCACATATATACAGGCTATACGCCCTCTCCGGTGATACCTAGTACCAACCCTACCCTGGTGTCGCGAACACCAAAATTTTATACCACTATCCATAATAGTTAAATTCCATCGCTATCCAGCCGATGTTTAAAAAGTATTATCAACCCTACTCCCATAATTCTCGAAAGTAGTAATTCCTCGCATAATTCAACCAATCACTCAGTGTACGCCTCCACTCTCCCATGAAGAACACTAAGGAACTCCGTTACCCTACGGAAAGTTTACCCACATGCTATGGCTGCTACCACCAACGCACCCACTAAGTTCGACTCACCTGCGAACTCTAGTGAAAAATAAGTCTTATACTGTGACATCCTCTTTGTCACTCAACAATATACCCCATGCCCCTAGGGTAAAATAATTACATCTATACTCCGGCTGCAACGGCTGTTTCTCGATTTCCGGAGAAACTTCTCCCTGCCCGAATGCACACGTGACTTGCTTTAGTGGCTGTACATCCAGGACCTCGTCCTGTAGTTGACCCCTGCTTCTCTTAAGGCAATATCTCTTCATGTGTCTCGCTTTTCCCACAAATGAAACACTTTCTAATATGTTCACCCTGCCACTGATCCCTTCCATGCCAACCTTGTTGGAATTCCTGGCCATCCCGCCAATAGCCTCCAGTTCTAGATCGTTTGGCATGATTTCCTTACCGAAAATCCTACCCCTGATCTCCCCCAGTCTGTTGCTGGGATACCCCACTGGTATTATTCCCTTCTGCCTCATCCGACTGGTTAATCCCCACTCCCTTCTCGCTTCCTTTCGCGTGGAAGCGATATTCCCAACAGTGCCGGAGTGTTGCATTAATGACATCAGTATAACCTACTAATGCGGAATTATCAATTAAATGTTGTCTGATTCTCCAGACTAACCCATCCATAAACTTTGCTTTCTTTCTCTTTTCCTCGCTTACCTCATCCGGTACAAAATTTGCCAACGAGTGAAATCTTCCTCGTAATCGGCCACTGAACGGTCTCCCTTTGAGTCTCCTCACAAAATTTTCTCCTCATTTCGGTCTCGTCCGCTGAAGAAAAAATACTTGCGGTCGATCCGCACCCAAAACCCTGCAGTAGCTAGTGTGTCCCTTTCCTCAACTGTGGTGATCGACCCCCACCACTGTAGCGCCGCTCCCACTAACTAAAAGTGGTTAGCATTTATTTTCGCACCCCATCGCAATCTCCCATGCGTAGGTGACGCTGGATACCTCTCTTCCTTGACACGCTAGTACTACACCTGAACCTCCTCGCAACTCTGGTGGGTTCCCACTAAAAATAACTTCTCTTTCTTATTTTCACCCCAACGACCCCGCGTGAGTCTGAACATCCGACGACACCTACACTTGTGGCGGATCCCGTGGAAAGTACCTTGTCGTTTGTGACTACCGTCGTTTCGATCGCCCGTGCCATTAGTTTGGTTACCTGTGCTGCCAAAATTATCTTTGGCAGTTGCTGCCGTAACTCTTACTCCTGACGAGCCTCCCTCGTCTCACTTCCCCATGCTGCCCTAGCTGCTCTCCCTCTCCTGGGCATCATCTGGAATGAGAATCGAATTGTATGAGTTCACTTTCAAATATAAATCTCGGAGAAGAACGTATATGTGCATACGTATGAGAATACAACAATCCTATGATAGGGCCCTATATAAAAGATTGCTAAGCCGAAGCGTGAAAAGTCGCACAGATCCTAAAGACACTAGAACCTGATGCTCTGATACCATCTGTGACACCCCGTCTAATAAAATACCGGGTGATCAGTCCTATACCAAATTAAAACAGGAATCCCAGTTGGATCATCCTTAGCATCACTGTCGAAAACTTTTTAAAACTTACTAACCACCTAGTATTCAAAAAAACTGGTGCCAATTTTAACTTTTTAATTAAACAAAACAATACATGCGGAATTAAAATATAAACCATTCACACAACTGAATGAAAGTAAATAGAATAATAATTACACCACTTGCCGAATAAATCACTGGCCACCAAATAAATAATCCAATACAAATATTCAACACCTGAATGAATTACACCTGAAAACTGTACCGAGAAGTCTGGGCGACAAGCCCTAAATGAAACTGAGACTAATACAAGATTCCTACTCTAGGAATGAATGAATGATGCGTCTAATCCAAACTCCTTCTAGCATCTACATATGCCGCAGCTCCGTGTCCCTGGAATAGAATATCAATCCTGGCGTCCCTGTGGCTGGACACCTAAAAGGTTTTGAAAATAGTTTTATAGCAAGGGTTGGAACCCAAAACATTTTGAAAATATTTAGCAAGTGAATTAACTGCAGTAATTTAAAATGCATGAATGCGCTTCATATTTAAGTTAGTGTCGCACTCCCTTGAGGACATTCTCACCCCTCCACTATTGTTCACACCTACCGGTTACCGAAACCCCGCCTAGTTGTACTACCCCGTCTAACTAGTCCTGATATAACCTTCCCTTACCATATTACTCTAACCCGAGTATAATAATTTCTTGAATTATAAGTTATCTCACAATTAACTTAATTAAATCCTCTTAAATAGTAGCATATAACCGTCTCACAAGTTATATAAAGTAAATACATCACACACTGTATTATTCCAGCAAATGAATAACTTAATTAATTTCTCATTAATTAACAGCATATAACTGTAACCCGAGTTATATAAGGTAAATACATCACACACTGTATTATTCACCTACATATAATATTTACTACCATATTATACGTACCTTTACTAACATCCACACATATATAATACGTGTATCCATTCTTCCGAGTATACCCTCACCGGATGATTCACTCTAAAATGCCATCTCACTAGGTGTGCTCACAAAACCTAGTTTTCCAAGTTGGATTCGCTCACCAACCTCGTCTACTACATAAACGAATTGGAGGAGGTCATATTCCTTCCTGAAAGTGAGATAATCTCCTCACCCATGTACCGGACGCTATGACCTGGGGATATACTCACCCTACTCCTCAAGCTAGGGGATTCACCCACATCGCGCAACCTCCCTTGATAGCATTAGAGTATATAATTTGAATAAATATCTAGTCACTGATATTTAATATCACACACAATATATATACACGTATATATATACTAACATTACACCGTATATATATAATATAAACCCCGACTTTACCGTGTACTCAAAAATATCCCGTATACCGCCTGAAATTTAATATCACGAACAATATACACGTGTATATATATATATATATATATATATATATATATATATATGTATACTATCACTACACCGTATATATAAATTATAACCCTGGCTTTACCGTGTTCTAAATATCCCGTATACTGCCTGAAATTTCCTGGGTTTGTGGCTCAACTCAACGTAATTAATTTTCTCACTTAATAATTTACCGTCTTCCCGAGTCTATGGTCCGACCCTAATATATTTAACTCACACTTCAATGTATATAATACTTTCCCTGAGTCTATGGTCCGACTCCAATTAAATTAAATAACACACCTATTAATTTAATATCTCCCCGAATCTATCACCCAACTCTAATTAAAATTAATTATTACACCCATTAATTTAATACTTACCCGAGTCTACAATCCGACTTTTATTTAATTAATTTACACATGAATTAATCAACACATATCCGAGTCTGCAATTCGACTCTAATTAAATTAATTATCACATTTATTAATTTAGTAACTTGGTGTCACCCAACCATCATCCCCGGACTTTCTCACTTGGCCCGTACCTCCAAATTTCCCGAGTCAATGTTCCGACTCCAAACTAATTACTTTCTCTCTATAATTAATTTAATGCCTTGATGTCACTTAACCAACATACCCGTACTCGCTCACTTGGTCCAATTTACATCTCATAATATAATACCCACATTTTTGCCTACAATGTGTCACACCTTTATTTCTATAATTTTCCCAATTATATTTGCCTATAATTATTAACATACCCGGACTCGATTCACTTGGTCCGAAACTAAATATTTCCCGAGTCTATATCCCGACTCTAAATTACTTAGTTTATCTCCAAACTTAATTCACTACCTTGGGGTTGCTTGACCAATATACCCGAATTCGCTCACTTGATCCGTATCTCACTATTTTGGAATAAAATCTCTCAAATTCATCCATTAAATGCCCCACATAAATTCATCCTAGTCCCAATTACTCTTTCCCATAATTACTAGGAATAGGTGTTTCAAAATTAATTATCACAAATTACAGTATGGAAATTAATTTATAATTAATTTCCCCCTTATATCACACACAGGCCGAACTGGCCAGAATTTCCCATCATCGATCGATCGATGCCCCCGATCGATCGATCGACCCCTTCGTTACAGCCCTTCTTCCCCACTGTTTTCCACCATTAACGAACTTCAAGGTTTCTAACCATAATTTAAACCTCTAATTACATCATCCCATCATCTACACATGGTTAATCCACATCCTATTCATCATAGAGACCTTAAGATAATAATCAACTTCTCTACTTATCTCATAATTTTCGAAATGGGTCTTTCTCCATAAAATTCAATTATCTGTTTTAAATCCCAAATTCTAGATTCGATTTCCACTCTTTTATGTTCGGGATTTCTCGTTCAAATCATATATACATATTTAGATATCAATCACCCATCTAAATCTTACTTTGAATCTCATTCAAGTGTTTCAAAAACAAAAACCCCATTTTGTACCCTTTTACACCCAAAAACGAATTTTGGTTTGCACATCACTATGATATGAATTAATTATCATGCTTTAAGAATCAAAACAGTTAACCACTTGCCTCTAAGTGTTTGTAGTGTCTGATCCGTTGTTGATGTCCCTTAATTTGGCTCCAATAACCTCCAATTTGTTCTTGATTTGTTTTTCCCCAAATCCCCTCTCAAATCCTAGGTTTAGAGTTATGTTGGCTGCCATTCCTTAATCTCCCAATTAGATTAAAAACCCTCCATCCCGTTTTTAGCCTAATGGGCTTAATTAAAGTGGCCCAACTCACCCCGTGTGGGCCCGGCTATGCTCAAAATTACCCCGAGACCCAATTACTACCCCCGGGTACTCTTTTCTAACTATCTCGACCCATCCGGACTCAACCGCGCACTCAGAATTGGCATCCGAATTAATTTATAAAAATCCTTATCTCACACCCGATTTAGTCTATACTGACTCCTGACTGGGATAAGTGTATACCTTGTCATTAATACTCGAAATGACGTAATTAAATTATTACTATTCACTTAGTAACTAAATTTCCCTAAACATTAACCATTCACTCCCCGATTAATATTTAAATATATATATGGCCATAATTAATTCAATTAAAATTACAACACACAAGTAATTTAAAATTCCCGAATTAATTAAATATTAAATGTACAAAAATACGGGGTGTTACACCCATAAAAACTTCTTTCAAAAAAGGGCCAAACTTGGTCGTTTATTAAGAACAATAGCTAAAGGCCTTGATACTACCACTTATCTCTAGAACCTACATGCTGATGATCACGATTTTAATAGCCATACCAATGATTTGGAGGAGATCTCTAAAAAATTATTTAGTCCCATTTTGGTCAACTTTCCATTATCTTTCTTTGGTTGAGAGTTATGTATTTCCACGGTGCTCATTTTTCCAAATATGAAGCATGGTTAAGTGATCTAACTCACATTGGTCTGAGTGCCCAGGTGGTTTGGCCAATAGTGGTCTAATAAATATTAAATGGTGATATAGGCGGGGGCTTCCGAGGAATACAAATAACCTCTGTTTTTTTAACATTGGCGATTATCTGTAATAACTATTGAATTAAAACTCTATTGTACCACAATTGGTGCATTGATCTTTTCAGCGCTGTAAGGAAATATTTTTATAAGTCCGTTATTAATTTATTATGTCATATACCGCTACACCGTCAAAGAAGTTCAAGAGACATCTACATCAAGACGGATCTGAATTAATCAAGGTCTTCATCAAAAAGACTCCGCGAAGTTTACTTTGGCAAGATTATGTTTTTAATACCTTAACTTTTCACTTTGAGCTTTTGGGATATTTTTATAAAATATTTTCTAAGTGTTGGAGCGGACTTTTTTGTCAAAATTTGAGAATGAGTATTTTTTCTAAGTCCTAAAGCGTACCTCGATTTGGACGCTCAGGTCATTAAAGCGAGATGGTCATCTCGTTCGAGCGATATATAGATGTCGCGCGATGTTGTTTGAACGACATATGTACTTCGTTCACGCGAGATTCCTGTTTCGTTCGAACGAGCTCTAATACCGAGGTGGCGTATTTTTGTATAAATACTCATTAAATGGTTTTGTTTTCATTAAGAAGTCCCAGCATTTTGAAAGACAGAAAACTGCGAAATAGAAGAATCCTTTTGATTTCTTCTTTTAAGGTTAAATACTTTTTTGTTTTCAATTTACAAAAATTCCATATGCTTTGGTGAATTGTTTTGGTGTTCAAGAACACTACTTTGATTTTGTTCAACCTCTGTGGAGAAGTAATCTCCATATTTGATCAGTGGATACCGAGCATAGTCATTCTGCGTGTGGACGAGCCGAAGACGACGAACCGACACCTGGAGGGTATTTCACTGTCTCTCGTATCTTTGAAGGTTTGCTGAAGGCACCGTGCATTACACACTTGTGGGAGATTATCAGGTTGTATGTAAGTTAAAGGTCTTGTGAATTCTTTAAAGTCTTATAAAAGGTTTTACCCGAAAGGGATTTTCTCTTGAATCGGTCGTCTTTATTTTTTCTTGCATGGTTTGAATAATTTATGACATTTAGATGCATGTTTAGGGGCAATTTGGTTTAAAAATAGAATCTAATTAAATAAGGTTTACTTGGAAACTTACGAATTAATTTAAATCGATATCACATACCGCATTTATACATATTTTACAAATTGGTATCAGAGTGGGTTGCGCTAATTTATCGCGTATTCCTATTTTTCGCAAAACTTGTGTGATATTAATTTCTTTGAAAAAATCATGAAAAATCGTAATTTTTTTCTTATGGATCACTTATATAATCAGATGCCTATTTTTGATGGGTCTAATTATTCCTATTATAAAGCTCGCATGAAATCTAGTTTAAAAGCCATCGATGAGCGTGTTTGGTTCCTTTGCGAAAATGGATGGACTCCTCCCACGGTCACCATTGAAAATATCACCTCTTTAAAACCGATGTCGTCCTGGACTGAAGATGATTTTAAAATGTCTAAATTTAATTCACGTGATTTGAGTGCTATTTCTAGAGCCGTCACTCCCTACGAGTTTCCCCGAATTATGACGTGCACCATGTCTAAAGAGGCATGGGATATTTTGAAATTGACACATGAGGGTACGAACACGGTTAAATAATCAAAATTATAAAATTTGGCCACCCAATTTGAGACTATCACCATGTCCGAGTTTGAATGCTTTGATGATTTTTATGTACGTTTGTCGGACATTATTAACACCTGTTTTAATTTGGGTGAGGTGATTGATAACACGCGTGTCGTTAAAAAGATTTTGAGATCTCTCCCAAAACGCTTTATTCCTTAAGTAACTGTTTTAAACTCTTTGGGAAATTTTAAATCACTTAAGTTGGAAGAACTTATAGGAGACCTTCAAACCTATGAGATAGACATGTTTACCCAAACTATTAAGGCTAAGGATATAGGCGTTGCTTTAAAGACCCATTTCAAGAAAAAGAAAGAAAAAGTTTGTGAGTCTGATTCTGAGGGTGAGTTTGATTTTGATGACGAGGCCATGCTTGTGAATTTTTTTAAAAAGTTTCTCAAAATGAAAAAAGAAAATTCTTCCAATAAAAAGATATCTTTTGAGTCAAATAAAAAGAAAGTAGAGGCCAAAGATAGTGACAATGAGTATGAGATATGGTGCTTTGAGTGTGAGGGCAAAGGTCACATAACTAAAGAGTGTCCTACTAGGATAAGAAGAAAGGGCAAAGAGATTGCTATGCCCACCACACTTAGTGATAGGGAGGGTGATGAGGGTGATGAGGGAGATGAGTCTGATAAAGGTTTAGCACATGGTATGTGTGTATCTTTTTCAAGTCGTGTGAGCACACCCACTTTGTCTCACGTTGATAGAGGTCATGATAGCACCGGTGATGACTGGAGTGTTTCTAGTGGAGATGAGAGCGAGTTTGAGAGTGGAGATGAAAGTGAGCTCCAAAAAGCCTTTAGAGATTTGTACACTGAGACCTTAAAAAGAAAGAAGTATAATAGGGATTTAGGTCGTCGAGTGTTAAATTTGGAGAGAGAGAAGGAGATTTTAAGAAAAGAAAAATGTGATTTGATCGACACGGTGTCTAGTCTGACGACACGTGTATCCCAACTCGATAGTGATCTCGAACGTGCCAGGGAGGTCAAAGTTAATTTTGAGAATGCACCTAAGAAGGTTTAAAAGGTGGTTCTTAATCCTGATAAGGGTAGAGTTGACGGGCGAGGAAAAGGTCATGACGGTGCTTCCACTTCTTTTATCGTACCCGAACCGATTCCCACTTTAGTCACAGATTCACATGGCCCAAAAATTAACCCACCTAGGCGTCCCATTCCTATTAGGAGAGCACACCCTAGAGCTTTTGAGAGAGGTGTTCATAGGCCTATTTATGTTTGTTCCCATTACAAGAGGAGAGGACACCTTAGGGAATTTTGTTTTAAGTTGGGTTATGTGTCACGTTTTGCTACTACATGTGTTTTTGCCACACATGCACCCACACTTGATACTTTACATGCTCCTCGAGACTACATGAGAGAGTTTTCACATTTAGTTGAGCAAGTTAAGTTTTTGGTCAAAACTTCACAAAATTTGATGGAGGTTTTCCATAAGTTTGCACCACCTTTGGTAAACCCCTCTGCAACAAACGAATGAGGTTTGACTTGTTTACTATCATAGGGTGATTTTCATGATGTCATTATTTGCCTATTGCTAGTATGTATCATTTTTGTATAAATTTTTGCGTTTGAAAAATTTTGAAAAATAAAAAAGATTTTATTTTGGTAAAATTTTTTGAAAAAATCTAAAAAGATTTTTGTATTTTGTTTACACCATTAATGGATGGACACTTAGGATGATTGGTTCATAACATCATTACATTTTTCATGTGACTATTTGATAGTATTTTGAGACAATATGTCATGGCATCTTTGTGATTTATAATGTGTGGAGTCATTGAGATGTAATTAAGTGTTACTTCCTACATGTTTGACTCATGATTTCATTTATTGAACATATGCACGAATTTTTTTGATTATTGTGCTTGTTTTATCACATGTAAGAGTCGTTTGTGAGTTTGTGTGCTTTATTTGAAAACGGTGAAGGGATATGAAAGATTATCATTTATCCTTTGCGATTAAGCCGCAGTTTAATTGGACCTAAAAAATTGAGGAATTTTGTTATCCGGGGTCCAAAGAGGTTTAAAAGAGCCCGAAAAAATTTAAATACAATGAAAAGAAATTCATTCCAATTATGGACCAATTAGGTTTTTGCACCAATTCTCCAAAGTTTGAGAATTTAGTTTATACACCTCGAAAAGAAAATATATATGAGGGAGTTTGGATGGAGAATTAAAATGGGTTTGCACGTCCTTGGGGAAATCACTTTGACTTTGATTTGTTGATTTGCTTAAACCGATGTCATCTAAATTCAACATTTTTTTTACACCTAAGGATATTTTTTAAGTTTATTCTTTAGGAGTACACGTATGCATCGTGCACATATGATTGATTGAGTTTATTTACCTATTGAATGTCTTCACACCCATACTTTCCGTTTTCATGACTTGGTTGTTTGAGTTTAAATCCATGGTGTGATTTTTGGTATCTTATTTTTGTATGAAAAATTTGAAAAATAAAAAATAGTTTGTGAAAGTTTTTGAGACATACCTTTGCATGCGCGTAGCTTGATCCTTTTTTGCTATGCATTTTATCATGACACTCCATGTTTTAATTTTCTCTTCTTATCTGTCTATTTGGGGACATCATAAAAAGGGGGAGAAAGAATTATCATGTTTTTGCATTATGGGGGAGATTTGATTTTTTAATGATTTATTCTTATATCATTTCAAACTTGATGCATCACGAAGGTTTTTGCTTTATCTCATGTGTGTAGGTACAAAGCTTGATAATTAATATGTTGCACACCCTAATGAGAAAATCTTTGAGATCTGAAGAAGATTTATGAAGAACAGTTTCAAAACTTGCAAATTTATTCATGGGAGGGTAGATTTGTATAGGCATTTTGGTTTTTGATAATTCGGATTTTTTTATGTATGTACCGGCATAGACATAGGGGGAGATTTCTAAGGACATATTTTTATAAGTCTGTTATCAATTTATTATGTCTTATACCGCTAAACCATCGAAGAAATTCAAGATCCATCTACATCAAGACGGATCTGAATTAATCAAGTTCTTCATCAAAAAGACTCCGCGAAGTTTACTTTGGTAAGGTTATGTTTTTAATACCTTAACTTTCCACTTAGAGATTTTGGGATATTTTTATAAAATATTTTCTAAGTGTTGTAGCGAAATTTTTTGTCAAAATTTGAGAATGAGTATTTTTTCTAAGTCCTGAAGCGTACCTCGATTTTGATGCCCAGGTCGTTCAAGCGAGATGGTCATCTCGTTCGAGAGACATATGGATGTCGCGCGATGTCGTTTGAACGACATCTGTACTTCGTTCGCGCGAGATTATTGTTTCGTTCGAATGAGCTCTAATACCGAGGCGGCGCATTTTTGTATAAATACTCATTAAATGGTTTCGTTTTCATCAAGAAGTCCCAGCGTTTTGAAAGACAGAAAACTACGAAATAGCAGAATCCCTTTGACTTCTTCTTTTAGGGTTTGATCCTTTTTTGTTTTCAATTCACAAAAATTCCATATGCTTTGGTGAATTGTTTTGGTGTTCAAGAGCACTTCTTTGATTTTGTTCAACCTCTATGGAGAAGACATCTCCATATTTGATCGGTGGATACCAAGCGTAGTCATTCTGCGTGTGGACGAGCCGAAGATGACGAATCGACACCTGGAGGGTATTTTTCTATCTTTCGTATCTTTGCAGGTTTGTCGAAGGCACCGTGTATTACACACTTGTGGGCGATTATCAGGTTGTATGTAAGTCTAAGGTCTTGTGAATTCTTCAAAGTGTTATAAAAAGTTTTAACCGAAAGGGATTTTTTCCTGAATCGGTTGTCTTTTTTTTTCATGCATGGTTTGAATAATTTATGACATTTAGACGCATGTTTAGGGGCTGAATTAATTTGGTTTAAAAATAGAATCTAATTAAATAAGTTTTACTTGGAAACTTGCGAATTAATTTAAATCGATATCACACACCGCATTTATACATATTTTTCAAGCGTTAAATGGTTTTTACTGGTTAGTTTCATTACCGTAAATTTGCTCCAAAATTGGCTTCAGGATTTAAAATCTATGCTTAATCACCATTTAGCGAGACTACTAGAAATTGGGTATCTCTCACAGGCGGGGCATCAAGTACATCTATCTTTTTCGATTAACCAATTTCTAAATGTTGGACTAGATCCTAAAGAGATGCACTTCCTCATATATTTATCTTGAATCGGGATCTTTTTGCTCAACTTTATCCCAGTTTTGCTGAGAAAGCAACCCAAATTTTCACCTTTAATCGGTCAAAATATGCATGACTTTCTTACTTATCGTGGAGGATTAGATCCAGTATAAGGGATCTATAGCTGAATGATATTTCACATCATTATTTAGCTATTTTAGTTCTTTTTCTGATAGCGGGTCACATGTATAGTTACAACCGGGGCATTGGTTATGGCCTAAGAGATATTTTAGAAGTTTAGAAAGGTCCATGTATTCCTCTTAGTATTAGGGTGCTTAAATATAAACAAAGGCGTAACCTCTATTAATGGAGATAATTTAATAGAAAAAATGCTATTGATAATGAAGGAATAAACTCAGTTGGAATAGAACAAACTCTTTGGTATACACTCTCAAACTCGCTTGCATAACTTAATGACCAACAATAAATATAATCTATTTAGTACAGTAAATGGACCCTTGAAAAAACTAGATAGAGGGAGAGAAAAGCAAGAACTCTAGATACACCTAAGGTAGGCAGCTCAAACACCAAGGTATGAGGAAATAAGGGTTAAAGCTCAATAAATGCTTGTGTTCTTAGTAGAAAGCTTGGACAAAGGCATTAATGGTGATGGATAATCTGATTCTTGCAATAAATATCTCTTAGAAATTTCTTTCTCTTTCTCTGATCCGTGATCCCCTCTCTCAAAGGATAGCTGGGAATATATATAGTCTAAGTAAACTCGAGTAGTCGCAGAGTAAACTTAAGTAGTCACTGGGGCATTAAATGCTATGTTTGACCACTGTGCCTCCACGTCATTGGCATTGGATGCAAAGTTATGCCACCATAATTCCATGCCACTGGAATTAAATGCAAAGTTATGCCACCATGCTTCCACATCACTGCCATTGAATGCAAATTTATGTCACCAAGCTTCCACGTCACGGACATTAAGTGTTAGGAGAAGGCTTAAGTGACTAGATATGTGACAAACGGCTGCCCACAGGTGGTAGAGAACTAAATCTTCTACCAATCCCAAACCACCACGATATAATCAAGTTTTGATTGGACATGAGGTACGTCTCACATGACGTTACTTGGATATTTATAAAAAGATCTTTGTTACTCCAGACAAAGACCACCTGTATCAACCCATTAGACAAGGAAACAAATGGTTGCTCGAATGGTACTCCTTCATATTATTCTCTCTCGGATTATGATCTTTTGATTTAGTTGGTTTTTTAACTGGTGTATCTAAAGAGGTTAAGTCATACTTAACATTGCCTTGCTTCTCGATCCTTTAAACTAGTTCCCTTGTAGGTTCCCTAGATGAGGTTGTTTGATAAATCATGAAAGAACTCTTAAGTCCTGCCATACCTAGTTGATCGAGGCTGAAAAGTGGCGCGTGTCAAAATGCCGATCGTTGTTTTCTATTCACCGCCTCAATACAAAAACCTAAACTTATGACTACACTCAACGGGTGAGTATAGCGATCAAGTCCGGGTATCGAAATCCACAAAGACGAGTTGCTAGAGTTTACAAGGTTTAATATTCCTAAATAAAAGCGTGAAAGGTAATTTATACACAAAAAGGAAAAGATACAAAAAGGGAAAGATTAATCTAGGCGAGTGTATTTAAACTAGATTAACAAAGCGGTAAAAACTATAGGTTGTGTCGAATATCCCTCACCCAGGTTAATTAGTATAAAATGGTTACATGGGTCAACGAGTTATTAAGACTGCGTCTCGTTTTGATATTTAATTAAATCAAGAGTTGTCACACCCCTAAATTCGTATAAAAGTCTAATATGATTTTGGCGTCAACAAATACCCCAAAAATTACGCACGCAAGTTCGTAAGCACGAAGCATACATGATATACCCCGTCAAATCTCCTAGGCATAATAACTAGGACAACGCACTCGAAATAGACCCGTAAAACCTATCACCAAAGCAAAGCAACATGTCAATCCGAAATGAGTTCAATTCGAGCTAGAAAGCATATTAAAAATGCGGTAAATAAACGTGACAAAACTACACTAGAAAGCAATAAATGAATCATGTAAATAAAGAAAGTAAACTAAATTAGAAAGCAAGTAAATTAACTACAAAGCAAGAATTAAAGAAATACAAACTATATTAATTGGTAGGGAAGATGAATAGTGCACACTTACAAGCCCAAATGGGTGTCAAACCAAGAGAGGAAGAAGAATGAGCTCTCCACCTCCAAACCCTAACCTAAACTGTCTTCTAAAACTAAGTATCTCTATGTATATCTGATTACTATAACAAAAAACCTTTATATAGAAAGTTGGAATTAAATTAGAAAAGAAAAGGAAAAAGAAAATAAAAGGGGAAAATATCGCAGAAAACAGGGGATCGATCGATCGATCGAGCAGATATTTGCCCACTGTAAACCTCGAATGATGAAAATTGAGGGATCGATCGATTAAAATTTTTGGCCGATCGATCGATCAAGCAGGGCTGCATCAATCTTCCTCCTATTTTGGTGTAGATGGAAATCTCTTTCGCCAAAAGTGCCGTAACTTATTCATTAGGGATCAGAATTGTGCACCATTTACGGCCACACGAAGCTTGCGAGGAGGGATACAACTTCCGTGTAGATGTCAGGCCAGGTGCCCAAACTTTAAATTGATCGAATTGCCCTTGAACGTGCGAAAATGTACGAAACTTGAGCGAAATGCGTTCGAACTTCATACTTGGTACCTAAATACCTACAAAAGCCCAATTATACTTCATATAACATGTGAAAAATATAAATCCGAGGTTGTATGGTTAACGGGCTTAAATATATAGATTAAGGCACCCGAGGGGGCTAAAATGCGTAGGTTCGAGGGATGAAATACGTAATATTTGCGTATTATCACACCCCACTAACTTACACATTGCTAGTCCCTAGCAATGAAATAGGATGCAACAAGAACTACCAGCAAACCAAAAGCAGGATACATGTACAAAAATATGGTATAAAAGCATAAGGCCACTTTCGCGGGTGATTCGATTGCATTTAGCGTATGCAATAAGTCATTAAACCCCTAGGTTACCCTAGTGGACAAGTGTCATCTCGTGAGGGTTTTCAGGGATGGAACCCACAAACATCATATGGTTTCCTCAAAATATGCCCAAACCAACATGTGATAAGCCCAACAACAACGAAAAAGATTTCATACGCATTATTAGCATAATGAATGAATTCAAACAAAAGTCCGAATCATTAACATTATAGGATGCACCTTATAGAATTCAAACCTTAAAATATGGGAGGGGAGTGAGCACACGCAAAATATGATTTAAAAAAAACTTATATAAACCGGATAAACATAAAGGCAAGCATAAATTCAATACTCACGGGCATTACACTCATCAAGTGAATTCACTCGAAATAGGGAGTTAACACATGGAACACGCGAGCATAAAGAGTAAATGTAAATGGAAACTAGGCCGTGGACATGTCACAAATGAAGAACGCTATATTTAAAATGAAAAATTGTAATCTCAATGAAAGATACCGCTCATTAAAGGAGGCAAAATGTATTTTCGTAGATTATCAAAACTATTATGACTTTTTAAATTAAATGCACCCTAAGATCACTTAGGACTTGTATAGGGTTGTAATGTAGGCTAAGCTAGGGTATGAAACTAAGGATATGTATATAGGGATTCAAAGTGTTCGAATATGAAAACTCGGGATAATGGGAAAGTGCGGGCAATTTCAAAAATTGGAAAACAAGTTCCAAACAAGCATTATATGTAACAATTGGAAAGTAATCAAAGTTTATTGAACACTATACACAACATTTACAACTTTCTCTTTCGTTTTATTTTCTTCTTTTTCTCATGTTTTTTTTTCTTTTCTTTTGTTTTCTACTTTCTCTTTTTCACTCGTTTTCTTTTCTTTCTCAAGGTCTCACTCTCACTTGTCGAAATTGTAACCACAATACACAACATTATCCAATCCCAAGCAACATTCCAAACAAAGGTAAGGAAGGTAATATGTATGGTGTATAACTCCAATTTAGAGTTGGTTATGAGATTTTGGGTAATTAAACAAAAGGCTGGTATTTAGGCTCAAATGGGTTGACTAGGGAACATATAAAAGGTGAGGTCGAGGTCATATGGGTGATATACAAAGATGGCCTACAATTATTTCAAAAAGTTTACATAATTCTCGAGTCAAAACAATATATGAAAATCATGATCAAGTAACACATTTCAAGATATAAACTCAATTAATGAACGGTTAATGAAAGAATAGAGAGATTACCAATGACTGTAATATTTTTAAAGAGGAAAGAAAAGTGTATACACTCACAAATGACGAAAGGTACAAAGCTTACTCGGTGTACGTATATACAATGCAACAAAAGATTATCGAGTTATAAAAATCTTTAACCAAATCAATAAAGCAAGAAAGGTGCATGTGCTCAAGGGATTAAAGTTTAATTCATGAAGTTATTCATAATATCAATGATTGAGGCCTAAAGTTTATTAACTTTTAAAACCGAGAACATGCATAATCGAGTTGTCTATTGGATCGGGCAATTATTGAAATTTATCATCGAAAACAAAGGCAAAATGCCCAAAAAGGAGAAAAAAGAAAGAAAATCTTTTTGAAATTTTTAAATTTTTCTAAGAAAAGCATACTAAGCAACTAACATGTGGGCAAAAACATGGACTAAATAAAGAAATGGATAGAATATCCCACACCCCTTAACTTAAAACCTGACATTGTCCTCAATGTAAATTAAGAACCAAGTTAAAGAGAGGAAAATAGTGATATTGCCCAAAATTGGAGCGATACCCATAAGAACAAGTCCAAAGAATCTGCAAAACAAGTTAGTACTGAGCATAGCAAAATAAAATAACACAAAGTTAACTAATTACATTAGACTAAATTAAAAAGCAAAGAAAAGATAAAAAGAAACAAAGAATAAAAAGCTAACTATATACAACCTACTATTTAGGCTTCACACTAACTGTACACTAGAAGTTTAAGTAGTTGAGGGTCCACCGCAAAAATGATTTGACTTTGGAGGATAACCGGCGTACCCTCACTCTCAAGCATGCATTTCAAAAAATATGAATTTCGTTCGAAGAACGGAAGGCATGTGTAAAGCGTAAGAAAGGAACCATCGTCAATTAAAAGTTTTGGAGGGACGATGGGGGATTTGGATTGAACGGGTGGTAAAAACATGTGGGGACCGAGAAAACCAGAATATCCTCCCAAGGGCTTTGAAATTGGAATGGGAGGGGGTGCACATGAAGGCAAAAATGCGTTCATGGAAGGCGACTCGAGCAAGTACTCCTCATCGGTGAAAAGGTTTAACACATTAAAGTTTGAAACCGATTCATTGGATACTTGTGACGGTGAGATAATAGAGAATGAAAATGGGGAGGAAAGAAATTCAAACTCAAGAGATGAGTCATCATCGCTTGAAGATTAAGTTTCAAAGGAAATAAGATCGTTTTCAATGAAATGTTCTTCTTGGGGGCCAAAGAAGAAACCATTTCACTACAAATAGATAGTACGTCATTTTTATCCTCACTTTCAATATCTATTATGCAATGGGAAAAGTCGACAATGATTTGTTCCAAAGTAGGCACAAAGTCCTCATTTGGTTTAAAACATGCCTCGACTTCAAAAGTCTCGAAAGCAAAATCGTCGTCGGATTCAAATAATAAATCCAATTCATGTTCTGATTTTCTTCCCGATAACGATTATCAAGTTTCTCATTCTCAAGCATACGCAAGCCCTCGCCAAAAGTCATAGGCCGAGGTGTGGATTATTAAAATTGCGAACTTTGAAAATTACCATCGGACTAAAATTTAAACTCATTATTATAAGAATTTTGAAAACTATTGCAATTCGTTTCAAAATTCCTATTACAAGGAATTAGAGGACCAAAATCATTATCATCATCATCATCAATATTATAATAACCCAAGTTTTGACTTTCGTTATACTCACCCAAAGTCATATTTGAATTTGTAAATTTTTGGGACTCTAAGTATTGACCGAAAGTCATAGGATTACGGGCATTTTGAGAATTATAACAATGATTACCGAAAGTATTGGAATAAGACATGCTTACTCCAAAAATGGCTCGAAGTGGCAAATTCCACAAAGTAGATGCGCGCGCGAAAAATTCAAGCGTTTCTTGGTGCTCAAATGTAGAAGTCCTACAAAAATGTTAGGCAAATAATACAAATAGAAAGAAAATACTACGAAATACTAAATCAAATAAATTCTAAAATAAACTCATCCCCGACAATGACGCCATTTTGATCGAGGGTGAAAAGTGGCACGTGCAAACGTCAATCGTTGTTTTCTGTTCACTGCTTCAATACAAAAACCTAAATTACGACTGCACTTGCGATACAAGTGTAGCGTTAAGTCGGGTATAGAAAATCCATAGAGATGAGTTGCTAGAATTTATATGGTTTACTATTCCTAAATAAAAGTGTAAAAGATAATTATACACAAAAAGAGGAAAAGATGCAAAAAAGGGAAAGATTAATCTAGGCGAGTGTATTTAAACTAGTCTAATAAAACGGTAAAAATTATACGTTGCGTCGAATATCCCTCATCCTAGTTAATTAGTAAAAATGGTTACATGGGTCGACGAGTTATTTAGACTGCGCCTCGTTTCGACAGTTAATTAAATCAAGAGTTGTCACACCCCTAAATTCTCCTAACAGTCTAATATGATTTTGGCGTCAACAATTACCTCAAAAATTACGCACGCAAGGTCATAAGCATGGAGCGTACATGATATACCCCATCAAATCTCCTAGGCATAATAACTAGGACAACACACTCGAAATAAACCCGTAAACTCCATCAAGAAAGTAAAGCAACATATCAACTCGAAATAAGTTCAATCCGACACAACCTAGACTAACTTAGCTAGAAAGCATAGTAAATCGCATGTATTGAAAGAAAGAAAGTAAACCTAATTATAAAAGCAATAAATAGCAAGAAATAAATAACTACAACTAAATATCTAAGAATGAAATTAAACTACAACAATGGAAATAAAGGAAATACAACTAAATTAATAAACTTACATACATCAAAATGGACAAAACACCCAAAGGAAATGGAGAGTAGGGCAAAGATCTCAAGACAAACCCTAAACCTATTGTGAAATGTAAGATATTTATCTCAAATGAGATAAATGAGTATTTATACAAAACCCCCAAAATGGCAAACTTGTAAATAGAATGGCTAAAAAAAATAGGGAATCGATCGATCGACCCCTTTGGCCGATCGATCGATCGATCAGGTTCCAACCCCCTATATAAGCTCAAAGGCAAATATCTGAAGGATCGATCGATCGACCCTTTTGGTCGATCGATCGATCAAGCAGGGTTGCATCAATCTTCCTCCTATTTTGGTGTAGTTAGAAATCTCTTCCGCTAAAAGTGCCGTAACTTCTTCGTTCAGACTCAGAATCATGCACCGTTTATGGCCACGTGAAGCTTGTAAGGAGGGATACAACTTTAATGAGATGTCGGGCCGGATGACCAAATTGTGAATTGATCGAATTGCCCTTACGCGTGCGGAGATGTACGAAACTTAGCCGAAATGCGTCCAAACTTCACACTTCGTACCTAAATACCTATAAAAGCCCAATTATACCTCATATAGCATGTTAACAATATAAAACAGAGGTTGTCTGGTTAACAGGATTACATATAGAGATTTAGGCACCCGAGAGGGTTAAAATGCGTTGGTTCGAGGGATGAAATACACCATATTTGCATATTATCACTAGTCCCTTGTGGATACTGAGTAACCTCACCAACTACTATAATATACCTCATAAATACATAATGTAAGTAAAATAGAATACAAAGTTTCCTTTGAACATCTCCCTTGATAAATCTTCCTCCGTGCTCCTTCTGCTAGTTGAATTGGTTTGCTTGCTTCCTCTGTGCTTGCTCTAACTTCCTCTATACTTTCTCTAGCTTCCTATCTCTTCGTTCGAGCTGGATTGTGAGAAATCTCGCTTAATTTATCACACTTTTTTATTCTCGTACTAATTTTATTGAATCATTCTCTAGTTCTTAATAAGGGGTATTATCTCTGATCACGAGTTTATCTTTAAGCCGCCTACATTTCCCCTTCATAGAGAAATTTGTTGTGTGAGAAAGAAATATCTGTACAAAATACCTTAATCCAAAAAACACCCAGTTAGAAAAACCTCACTTCGTGTAAACTCAAAGGTAACAAAAAGTGACTTGCCATCATCATAGTGCAAAATTCTTGATTTAGGAAAACTAGTCATGAACAAGCTTTGTCTGTGGGAACATATTACGAACAAACTTTATCCGTGGGATCTCATTGTGAACAAAGTCGATCCGTGTGACCTCATCGTGAATAATATTGGCTGGTAAAAAATTTATAAAAATAAAATTTGAAGAACCAAAAAACCCTGCTTTTGTAAACAAGTTATCCTGCTTTTAGCGCTTGTCAATAATTAATGCTGGATTCCCATCATCTGACATTTTTGTCACCATTTTCCACTTGGCGAGTTGGGCTGAACTCTACACAACTCATTTACCACAAAGCTTCCATTTGTTTTCAAATACCCACGCGTTGGATTTCAAATTTCCAGCATCCAAATGGCTAATTCTCAACCATTTATAAGCCCGACACTTAAAATATTTTTCCAAACCTTTAAAACCTCCGCCATTAAAACTCAGAGCTTAATCTTTTCTTAGAGAGAGAAAGTGACATTTGCTCTTTAAACTCACCAAAAACCACCCCAACCCAAAAACCAATCTCCACCACTAATTCCTTATTGACGCCATTTCTTTGTTATTTGTAAAGTATTTTGTGCATTTAAAATTTTACTTAACATCCATGCCCTTTTCAAACCACCAACCTGAAATTTTTAGCCAAGTTTCCTTCCAAGCCTAGAGTCCCAAAAGGTGGTGTGCCAAGACCATATTGAGTTATGCCGCCGTGCCCCCTACTATGGGGAGAATGATAAGTTTAAGAAATAATGTATATCTTTTTTCGTCTAGTTGCAGGCCAAAGCTGATACTCTAACGCTGGTGAAAGAACCAAAAGAAAGAGAAGAATGTGAGTATCTATCCCTAGTTGGAATTCTTTATTTTAGGTTAAACCATGGGGACCTCCCTTACTCCCAAATTGATTTTAAAGAACCTAGAGTCCCCCCCCCGAAGTCTTTTCTACCTGGTTAACTTATATTCACCAAACATATGCTGCAATCCTTAAAACGACTGGTCTTTTCAACACTTGTTAGTTTAGGGACTTAATTTTGTCTAAGAACATTGTAGCCCTCCACTTATTAGTTTCTCGTCTTTGAAGATGCATGTGAGTTGGCGGGTCTTGAACCCTATGGTTCCCCCTCTTATGATAATGAATCTCTTAACGTCGATGAAAATACAACCCGAACAAACTTAGATGGATTTTTTTATGAATACATTAGAAATTCTAACCAAGATACCTTCAACCAACTTACCAAATTCTATCACAAAGTTCCCCCCAAATCTACCAAGGATGATAAGTCCAAAGGTATTATCCTCGATATATCTTCTGGTGATGGGAAAGACTCCTCACTAGAGCCAGATGCTTACATCTTGTGCCTGTTCTCTCACTTTTTTTTACTAGACAAGCATAGCAATCAACCTTGTAGAGACTTGATCAATATGTCTATGAGATTGGCTCATGGGGTTAATTTTCTTCTTGTTTCCATTACTCTTAGTTACCTCTATACTTAGCTGGATAGGACCCATATTTATATGGTCTTTAGAGAGGTATAATGTCTATAATTTTTGAAACCTAATTCTCTTAATGGGGTTACTCTACTCTAGGTTCCTCGATGTTGACCCTTCATAACAACCCATCAATAATTTTATCATGAAATGTCCAAATATTCTTGATTGGATTAAGAAACAAAGCAAAAATGACTTACTTACTTTGTTTGAAAACTAATATTCTTTTATTACTAGGCCTTATTATGGGAAAACCCAAGCAAATGTGGCCATCCTTTGATGAGACCAACCTTTCTATTGAAGCAGTAACAGAATAAATGATTACCGAGGAATATTCTTTGTCTGTTGTGCTTATGCTTACTCTTTGTCATCTTCCCTCATTTATTGAGTGAGGCATTGAAAATGAGTCATGTCACCCACATCATTCTACTACATAGTTTGGATATAACCAAGGCGTGCCCCCATGACTTGCCGAAGCAGCAGAGCCGATGGTTTTTTCCCCTCATCCTGCTCGGAATTAACATTATTTACTACTGTAGCTTTTTATTCTGCATTTAAGGATAAAATCACCATCCTAAAAAACAAAAGGACAGGTGATGTGTGGCCCTCTCAACTTAATAAAATCAGAGAGTAGCTCAAAACTCCACTTGGTTACCTTGTGTTGAAATGTTATGCCCCAAATAAGTTGGGCTAAAAAATAACTCAATAATTGGAATTGAATTTGATATAAGCACCACCAAGAAAGGTCCACACCAGGAATTAGCTCCCTTGGCACCATTAAGTAGTGTGCCTCAAAAGGGTAAAAAGAAGACTATTTCCCCCGTGCTACTGCCACGAAAAGGAAAGCTTCCTCAGCAGCTAGTTCATCTATGAATGAGTCTTCCCTCATAGCTCCCAAGAAATCCAAAACCAAAAAAAGTTCCACTGAAGTGGCTGGGGTACTTGTTGAGGCCGTTTGACCACCTGCGCCAGATTTGGTGGAAAAAGTGCACTTAGTAGCTGGTAAAATGCTAAGTAGATTCTATTCCACCCCAATTTATTTCCCATGTTGATTTATCTAGGGTACCTAGGTTCCCCCTGCTTATAATTTTTTTACATCTCAGGTTCCTTGCAATAAAATTTATACTTTTGGTCAGTCGAAAGAGGAACCTTCCCCTGGTGCTCCTTCGCAGCAAAAAAAAACATTTAGGCACCAAGACCTTGAGGAAAAAGGAAAGACAAAGGGTGTTATCATCCCACCAAGACCACCTCCCATATCGCCAAGTTCCTCTGAATGCATAATTTTAGAAGATAGTCTTGCTGATAAGGAAGTGGTGGATGCTTCTACGCAACATGTTCCAACGCTATCCACTTATCCTGCTCCAGAGGTAACTCTTTATTTTTTTGTACAATTTTTTTGAGAAAAAAACTAAGTGTTGATATTCTCCCCCTGACACTTTTTTCTCTTACTTTTTAGGATTATTCATCCCTAGGTTATTCTCCATCACCCCCAAGGGACCCTCAAAGCCTAATCATTGATGAACCTATCCTTGATCTAGATCCATCTCCCCGTTCATCAATGGTTGGACTTATGTACTCAATGTGTACTTCCTTTGGTTATGTGAGTGAAGTATCATGAATGTTATCTATGGAAGATGAACCTATGGGGCTATAAAGTGGTGTTGGTGAATCTTCAACGGCACCTGACTTACATCATTAACGACACCTAACTCACCATCTTTCAGTGTTTTACCACTGGCTATGATTCCTCCAGCCAACTTGTCAGATGTAATTTTTCTTTTTGTCTTGAGAATTTCTAAGTATACCTCCTCAAAGTGTTGTGTTGATGATACTGAAATAATATGTGTCTTCTCAGGTGGATGTTCTGGCAATTATGAATGCTTTAAATGAGTCTATTCCACCTCACCCCATTTTAAGACGAATTATAGATTGGATCCCCCAAAAGACCTTTCAGGAGGTAAACACTTAAGTAAAGTTCAAATTTATTTCTAAATTTTTTCTTGCTTTCTTAACAAGCTTCCTCTTCTTATGCTGATGCAGTTTTCCCGAGGTGAGTTAGGGAAGCCAATGACTTCTTCCCCTGAGGTTAATCTGCCCTTAGTCAGAGTTTCCCCTTCTAACGTTGATACTGGTGCTTCTTTTCCATAGCCTATTAATTGGATGGCCGCCTCAACCCAAATTCCTACCATTATACCTAGGGATGGAAACACTCCCTGAATTTTAATTGTGATTTTTCAAGCTCTTGGGGTATATTTAATCTCTATATCCTATCTTGCATAGATATAATTTTTTTTAGAAGTATATCACCTTCTTAGTAAGTTTTATTCCTCAAAAAACATTTTAAATTTTGCCACCTGCTTGGTGGTATACCCTTCTTGGGTAAAATACTTTTGGAAAATACACTTTCTTGGTGACTTATCAATATCTTTACCATGTTTTTTAATGGTTAAATTCATTATCTCACACCTCCTTGGTGACTCAGCAAATGTTTAGCTAGTTTTTTTTTCAATCTCACACCTACTTGGTGATTTAGCAAACTCTTTGCTAAGATTTATTTATATTAAAATCTCACACATGATTCGTGACTTTGCAAACTCTTTTGTAAATTTTTTTATATTACCTCTCTGGTAACAAAGATAACTCCAAATTATGGTTAACTCTTGTTGATGTCTTTTTTTTTTTGCAGCCTATAGGGGACCATATTGCACCCTTCGAGGTACCTCAGACTATTCATTCTCAAGCTTTTTTGCCTCCTCAACAAACATAGATAGCTCCCGTTATAACAGAGCTATCTCTTGTCGAGTCCTCTAGTGATTGTGATTATGGCTCCACGACTAATGTCAAGAGAGCTAATAGTGAATCTGGTTATGAAATTTCTCTATCAAGCATTGCACTTTCAAAATTCTGTCAGCATTTTCTTCAACAATACCCTTTTATTCAAGGTTGCCATCACGTAATGATAGAACAACTTATTCAACATCATCGAGAAACCTTCACTGTAGATTGCTTAAGTCTGAATAAAGTTGTGATTATAGACTCCAAGGCATGGATACTATTATCACAGAGGTCATAGATCGTCAAATGACCACTCTTAATAGAGCCGCGATCAACCAACACCTGAATAAATTCAAAGATCAACTCAAGGATGGGTTCAACTTCAATTGGTTTATTAATCATTCGAAACACCTTAAGTATGTTTAGATGGGTAGCTCAGTGTGAACTATATTTGAAGAATATTGAGGCTTAATGTGTTAAGGAGGAAAAATTAAAGGAGCTTAACCCAATCAATGAGGAATTCAATAATAAAATCAAAGCAACCAAAGAAGCTTTGGACAAGGCTCTGAGTGACTATGAGTTAGAGTTTAAATGGAGATCTAAAGTTCAAACAAGGCTCACTGCTATCGTGGAATCTCACAGGGCTTGTGTTCAAGATGCTGCTTCGCTGCATCAGGGATATTTGACCTCTTCATATTTATGGTTTCTAATAATCTAAAAATATTTGTAAGGACAATTTCTAATTGAGTCAACTTGTATGTATTGGTTTAACTCTCGAAAAAACACTTTAAGTCATAGGGTAGAAGTTGCGTTTGTGACCTTTCAAGTCTATAACATGTTTATTGAAGACGTAGCGGCCAAGACAAAGAGAATACATCATTATGCCATGTTTCGTGCCATGTGTTGTTATGAATGCTCTAAGGATCTCTCAGGTATGAATGCATATTTTATATTGAGCCTTGGATATCTTTAGTTTTGGGTGTTAGGATATTTCTAAACTATTTCTAAAATCCTTTTATATTTTTTAGAGAAAAACATTTTACTTTTGTATGTCGTTCGAACGAAGTTCTTGGCCCGTTTGAAAGAGAAATGTACCTTTGTTCGATTAAACTTCAAACGAGGTTCTAATAAGGATTTTTTTTTATTTTCATGCCTTCACTGGAGTCTCGTTGGAGATTTTTCTCTTTTTCATTCAAAGGTGATTTGGTACATCGTTCGAACGAGAATAGTACCTCGTCTGAACGACCGGGCACGAATTTAAAAAAAAATCAGTTCTCTGGCAATTTTTTCCTCAACTGAACACTATTTTCTTTTCTATCCATTTAAGTATTGCGGCATTGTAGTTTTAAAAAGTAATGGCTCGACCTGAATTTATGGGTTACTCGCAAATGAACCCTGGTCCAGCCCGAGCATTATGCGTGAAGTGCAATTGTTGATGCAAAAAACTTGAATAGTTATAATTATTTGATCACAAATAAATAAGTAAATAAAAGAGACAAATAAGATTTTTAAAGTGGTTCGGCTGAAGGGAAAAGCTTATGTCCACTGTTTTGTATTACCTGTTTATCACTTAGATTATGTTCTGGTCCCTTTTGCTGTAGGGATTATAATGTTTTTAAAGCCCTCTAGGGGGATCAAGGGTCGGAATGTTAAAGAATGGAATGCCTTTATAAATTAAGCATTTACATTAGTACATATTGTTCATAATGCATATGACTGTTGGCTCTTTATTGACCATGTTGGTCGATCTTTCTACTATTGGTCGGCATTCTAGGCCTTGGTCGGCAGTTACTTCTTGCTGACTAGGATTATTGCCACAATGGATGACGCATGTTTATTTCTAATTGGTCCACGTGGGTGCGTAAATTTTGGTATCAACAGAAGGCCCTAGTGTTTCATGCTTGATGCTTTTACAAAAGTATGGAACATTCAGTTCTAACGGTTGTTCGAGCAACCTTTCTAATACTTGGTCGGCTGCCGACTTTCTACACTTGTAAAATTATCAACTTGGCTGATAACGTATAACACAGATGGATTTTTTGCAATTACCTGTAACTATAATGAATCATTTTTGGAGCAAATACATATTTTTAAGCTTAGCCGCCAAATTTTTAATCGTCATTTTCTCTTTAATCATTACTTTAGCCAATTTTTAAGGCAATCTATAAAGGTGGTAAAATCTCGGTTGTCTTCTAGCTCAAACTTTCTAGTTTTTACTGCTATCTCTTGAGCTTTTCATACGATCGTTCTTTCTGTCCTTCAGTTCTTGTTGAATCCTTAAGTCTTTGTAAGAATCCTTTCTCTTTCTCCATTTCTTCATCTTCAATCATGGTTTACTTAGAAGTTTCTCTAGATGAGTTTAGGAACGAATGAAATATTCCTTCGTGGGTGGGTTTGGAGCTCCAAAATCTGCCTGTAGATATTTTTTCTTTATCTGAGGGCCATTGGTTCCCTTTTATTTTCATTACTGAATGTGGGTTTATTTTTCCCCTAAACCCCTTTTGTCTTGAGTTTTGTCAATATTTTGACACTGTACCTGCTAGAATAGCCTCCAACACTTGGAGAGTTATGAATGAGGTTTATAGATTGAATCAGATCCATGGGACCCATATCGGCATCCCAGAGATTATGTTTTGTTATAAATGGGTCACCGGTGATAGCACTTACTATTTAAAAACTAGGGCTGTAATTAGGGCTTTAGTAGTTAAGTTCCCAGACTCCAACATAGACTATTTTGATCATGGAGTGATTGCTAAGAATTAGCAATATGCACCCCTGACAGGGGATGCAGTATACCAGGGGCCCAAATTCCCTCAACATGGCCATGGGATAGGTTGCAACTCTTTTTCATATATTTCCTTGATATTTTCATTGGTTTCAATACTAACTGTATCTAATCTCTTAATTGTAGTTGATCATAGGAGAAAGTGTCCCAAAGAAAGCGATATAAATCTTACCGAGATGAAGTTTCTTTGGGGTATTCACCAGAAAATTGGAGAGGAACACATTAGGTCGACAACATATTTATAGGAGTATAAAAATTACATTATTTATTTTATTGCTCGCCCAACTTCTATTGCTCCCTCATTAGTGATTGAGCTTGATCAGGACCCAATATCCATTTCTTTTGCCACTCTATCTGGCATTGGTTAAGGTTCTCATCTTCACCTAACTCAGATTTACCTCTTGCCATTGCCATGGTGAAGAGAAAGTTCCCCAACATTATGGGAGATATTACCACTGCTAGCTCCACAAAATCTGCTGCTGGTGGGGTCAGTAATAAGGAGGAGACTGGGAAGAAGCCCCCAGCCAAGAAGAACGATGAAGCCTAGCCCAAGCATTCGAAGAAGGGTCTTCCTTCTAGGCTGGCTAAAGGAACTACTTCTGGTGCCGACCAACGAGATTTGGGCGATTTGTCTGATGTTGGTTTTCTAGTGGCTATTGGCCCTAGTTTGGCCAGGTAATTAATAAAGTCTGGCACTCTTCCAAACCACAGGGGTGCAATGCCCCGTTTAAAAATCTCTGAAAAGGCTGCTCAAAGCCTTGTTTTGGTAAAAGTTGCTATTTCCTCTCCTTTATTCGTATGTTTGGTAATTCTTATACTGACTTGCTCTCATTCCTTCTTGTAGTTCCTGGTTGATTTCAACTAGATGTTGGAGAAGGATTATGTCCTCTGTTCTTCCTCAAACGAAATGGAAGAGGCATTTGAATGCCTGAAGAAATCTTTTCTTGAGTCCCAACAAGCACTGACAAATAAGTAGAGGAAGCGGGACACCAAAATAAAGTCTTTTGAGAATGAGGGTGCAGTTGCTCGGGGGCAGGTTACCGAGCTACAGAAAAGTGTGGCTACTAAGAAGGCCAGGAGATTTAAGGCTAATGAGTCTACATTTAACAGAGGCTGGGATAAGGCTATCATCACTGCATCTACTCAGATTGAATTTATGAAGAATAAATGCTTCGAGGATGGCTGGTCGGCAGCACTCACAGAGATTGGCACACCCCAAGGCTCTGAGTTGTTCCTCAGGCATGATCCTGGTTCTCCTCCCAACTTGGATGAGGAGATTAAGGATGATTGATGATTATAAGATTATACTCGTGTCTTAGACTCTGCCGATTAACAACAAGAAACATCAGTTTGGTCTTCACCCACTTCTTCTTAGAAAGTCACTCCACCTATCTCTCCCCCTTCCCAAGCTGGTGCCACTTCTGACAGAAAGAAGGTGTAGACTTGCTTCGTGAGCAACTTTTATTTTTATCTTTATTTTCACTTTCTCTTCATGTCAACGTACTTGTAATCTGATTTTCATTAATGAAATTAAATATTTCTTCGCACTTGCCTTCCTCTGTTTCAAATTCTTTATTCTATTGTTGATTGGATATTCTTCTCTCTTTATAGTTCATGGCTAAACTCAATCAATTCTCCTCCATTGACTTCGAGATACTCAGAAGATGTAATGATCTCTTTAAGGCTAGTCATATGACTTTATTCGAGGAAGACCTATTCAACTTGCTCGGGGATGATGTCTCTGATCAGGTTAAAGAAGATTACCTATACCTGAATTGTCTTCTTGATCGGGAAGTGGCCAATAATGTTGCATACTTTTAAATGATATAAGAGCTTCAAGAAGATCACAAGGATACTAAAGCTCTTTTACATGACAACTACGAACATAAGTACAAAGCTCTGAGTGAAGGTTGGGGTTTGAGTAGAAGTTGGAAAAGTATGCATCTTTCTTCAGGAGACAGGAATGTTTGATTAGTCGTGAAATAGAAGAGGCTAGGGCCATTGCCAAGTTATTGGAAGAAGAGAATAATAGTTTGAGTGATGAATTAAACTCATTGAAGGCTTATTCTACAACTTCTGTTGCCGTTGATGATGGAGTTTCCCTCTTGGAGACTGAAAATGCCAGACTAAGGGAAGCATTGGAAGCACTGAAGAAAACTAAGCCTGCTTCTTCCTCTCGAGCAAAAGTTAAACCTGGTCGAGCTACTACATATGAGGTTAGGACCCAGCAAACACTTGCTAGCCAGGCTACACAATTGAAAGCAAAGAATTTGGACATTGCTGATATGTCCAAGAAATTCCAGACTCAATCTGAGCAACTTTCTACTCAGTCTTCCCAATCGTAAGCTAAAGATGGAGTATTGAAGAAATTGCATCATCAAGTTGAGAGATTGACTTTATAATTTCATAAATAACTTAGGTAAGTCTATATGGAGGGATATAATGAGGCCCTTGGTCATTTTGATGAACGATTTAAGCAAACCCAACGTGAAGGTTACAAGTAGGGTTGGACAAACTGCTTCACAGTTACGAGGGTGAAGAAAAATAATAATCTTTGGAACTAGTACGATCCTGGTTCGCTGGATTATCAAGATCATCCTTTTAAATTGGACGTTAGTTAGATACCTATAAACACCATTCCCCAATGATTGATTTCAAAATACTTAGGGTATTATGGCCTTCATGATGAGTTAGAGATAATTCGTCCTCCTAATCTATATGAGACCCCGAGCAGCAGTAATCAAAAGGATGCTTTAAGACTCGAATTTTATCAACTCTCCTTACAAATTAGATGACCCTCCAACGGGTATGGAACCATCACCGAGCTCCTCTAAAGTAGAGGGGAAGTGTCCCTTAGAGTAGTTTTGTTCCTGTAATTCAGTTATAAGTGATATCATGTAATGGTTAATTAAATGAATGAAATATTTGATTAACTTATCTTGTCAATCTTTGGATGTGAATGGATGATTTGCTTTATTAGTTCTATTGATACATTTAGGATTCTACCTAAGTTTAGTACCAATTACCAATGTCATTATCATCATAGGTTCTACCATTATACTTAGATTAAAATCCAAGTTTGATACTAGTTCCCCATGTATTTCCATAGATTCTAATAATACACCTAAATTTGTAGGTTTTGCATTAGTTACCAGTGGTGACGAGGCATATGTGGAATATGTGTCTACATTCCTTTTTAGGAATCTTCACAACGCTCTTCCTTCATTTTTCCTAATTGGGTAAAATATCATGTTTTACCCTTAACTGCATTGACCAAGTTTCTTGAGGACTTCAGATCATGTCTTACTTAGGTTTTAGTTTGTTTCCAATCAACTTCTGTTTGTGCCGACCAAATTTTAAACATTACCAATCAATCAACTATGTTGGTTTTGTTCTGAGCTCCGACCAACTATGTGGTTGTTGTTTCGAAATACCAACAACTATGTGGTTGTTGTTTCGAAGGACCAATAACTATGTGGTTGTTGTTTCGAAAGACCAACAACTATGTGGTTGCTGTTTCGAAGGACCAATAAATATGTGGTTGTTGTTTCGAAGGACCAGTCATTTGGTTTGAAAGGTTTTCTGACCAAGTAAAATAACTTTTAAAAACAGTTTATCAAGTCAAGTATGTAGTGCATAACACTAGTACTCCTAAAAAAATTCAAAAAAATGGAGGAAATCATCATTTTATTGATACGAAAATGTCATGATTATAATTTGTTTCATTACATTATTGGTAGTACTTTTTAAGATGTTCATCATGCCAATGATTTTTGAACTCTTCCCCTTCTAAAGTTTCAATTCTGTAGGTATTTGGTCGGACAACTGTTGAAATATGATATGGCCTATGTCAATTGGCTTTAAGTTTTTAGTTCTTCTGGAATACCTTCTTGAGTACATAATCTCCTTCTTTCAAGTTGATTGGCTTCATCCTTTTGTTATAAAAACGTGCTGTCCTCTGCTAATAAGTAGTATTTCTCATGGCTGCATCTTCACATACTTCCTCAAACATATCCAAATCTAATCTTCGAATCAAATAACTAACATGATAATTAAAGTTTAAAACTCTATGAGTGGGCAGGCCCAATTCAGCTAGTATCACTGCTTCAGTTCCAAATGCTAGAATGTATGGGGATTCCCCAGTAGCAGTCCTCAGAGTTGTTCGGTATTCCCACAAAAAGGAGTGTAGTTGATTAATCCAGTTTCCCTTAGCATCGTAAAGTCTTTTCTTCAGTCCATTGAGTAGATTCCTATTTGTTACTTCGGTTTTCCCACTGCTTTGAGGATGGCCTGGAGAAGAATGAAGCTTTTGAATGTTTGAATGGGGACAATAGACAACAAACTCCTCATTATTAAACTAAGTGCCATGGTCTGTAATGAAAGCATAAGGAAAACTATATCTACAAATAATGTTTTTCTAGATGAACTGGTAGACTTTTTCATAGGGCATATCTATCAACGGTTCTGCTTTAACCTATTTGGTGAAGAAGTCCACAACTACGACCAAGTATTTAAATCTTCCTCAAGTAGTCGACAGTGGCCCGACCAAGTCTATTTCTCATATAGAAAATGACCAAGGTGAATTGATTGGAGTTAGAGAAGCTTATGGAGTTCTATGAATTGTAGAAAACTTTTGGCACTTGTCACATTTCCAGGCAAAGGCCATTCAATTTGCTCTTATAGTTGACCAGTAATATCCCTGTGTATTAATCTGCTGCAATAATGATCTGCCTGCTACATGAGCTCCACAAGACCCTTCATGGACTTCCTCTATCAAGTCTTTCACCTCTGTTTGGTGAACACAACGTTGTAGTCTAACTGTCAATCCTCTTCTATAAAGTACCCCTTTGTCCAACACATGTCTTGCTACTTTATACTTAAACTTTTTAGCCTCGATTCGGTCTACTATCAAGACTCCTTCTTAAATATAAGCTCTGATGGGATCCATCCAAGATGGCCCCATATTAGCTATGATAAAATTAATCATCAAGTCTTCATTAATACTCCTGTTAACTGGAATTTCCATTGGAATAGTTCTTCGCAGTTTAATTCTAGTTGCTGATGCCAATCGAGCAAGCGCGTCAGCTCGGGTGTTCTCCATTCTTAGAATTTTACTGATCTGAACTGCTACCAACTTTGCTTTAACTTCCAATGCTTTGGATAAGTATCTTGTCATTAATTATCCATTAGCTCCATACAAACTCAGTATTTGATTCACCACCAATTGAGAATTATTGTGCGCCACAACTTGCTTGGCGTTTAGCGATTGAGCCAAACTTAGGCCCATAATGAGATCTTCATACTCTACTTCATTATTTGAGGCCTGAAAATGGAATTGTAACGCATATTTAATATCTATCCCATTAGGAATTTTGAGTATTATACCTGCTCCACTTCCGTTGCGCAATAGGATCCATCAATATATAAGTTCCATACGGGGAGATTGCTATTAAATGCTTGGTCTATTAAAATCCCATGATGGAATGTTTTTATCCTCGCTTCCTCACACTTTTTGGACATCTCCTGTATTCTGGTGGATGATTTTGGTAGGTCGATAATGAATTCTCCTGATCCTCCCTCTGCTATGGGCTGCTCGATGATAGCCCTAACTGGATTATACCTTCCTAGGTCTTGCTCTGCTTGAGTTCCCTGTTGCTCGGGAACCTCTAGATAAGTGAATTAGATAATGAAATCTACTACAACCTGGACTTTTAAGAAAGACCTTGGTTCATAGACAATGTCATACTCCCCCAATTCTATTGCCAAATACATCAATCTCATTGACTTATCTGGTTTGTGCAAGGCTTGGTTAAGAGGTATATCGGTGTACACCACAAATGTATGGGCTTGAAAATAGGGATTTATCCATCTGGATATCTCAATCAATGTTAACGCTATCTTCTCCAAGTGTGGATATCTGATTTCTGCTCCTCGAAAGGCTTTGCTCGTGTAGTAAACTGGCTTTTAAACTCCATTTTTTTCTCGTATCAGGGCAAAACTTACAGTTGCGTCAAAGATAGCTAAGTACAAATATAACTTTTCTCCCAAAATCGATCGGGAGAGTAGCATGGGTGATCCCAAATACTTTTTCAACTCCATAAAATCCTTTTCACATTCGTCGTTCCATTCAAAGCTCTTTCTAAGAACTTTAAAGAATGGTAAGCATCTGTCAGTTGCTCGTGACACAAATCTATTTAAGGCTGCTACTCACCTAATTAGCCTTTGTACATCCTTTTTGCAAGTAGGGGATTGCATTTCAATTAACACCTTGATTTTGTTCGAATTTTCTTCAATTCCCCTCTAGTTAAATATGTACCCGAGGAACATTCCTTCCTCAACACCAAATACGCACGTGGTTCGATTCAACTTCATTTGGTGCTTCTCTAATTGGTTAAAAGTCTGGTTGAGGTCGGTAATATGATCGAACGCTTTCTTTCTCTTTGTTAGCATGTCATCTACGTATACTTCCATATTCTTGCTTATTTGATCCTTAAAGACTTTATTCACCAATCTCTGGTAAGTAGCACCAGCATTTTTCAAATCAAATGGCATAACATTATAGCAATAAGTTCCTTGGGGAGTAATAAAAGAAGTGCTTTCTCTGTCTTCAGGCTTCATTTTCATCTAGTTATAACCAGAGTAAGCATCCATGAAACTTAATAGCTCGTATACCGATGTAGCATCAATAAGTTGATCAATTCATGGCAAAGTAAAATGGTCCTTTGGGCAAGCCTTGTTTAAGTCAGCAAAATCCACACACATTCTACACTTATTATTTTTCTTCTTGACCATAATGACGTTGGCTAACTAATTTGGGTATTTCATATCATCAATGAATGAATCTTTCTGAATCTTCTCAACTTCCTCCTGAATAGATTGGTTCTTCTCGGGGTGAACACCATACGCCTTTGTTTCACAGGCATAGTGTCTTTGCTAATATTGAGCTCATAGCATAGAAAGTTAGGATCAATCCCAGGAATATCTTCGTGACTCCATGAACACCTACTTTCTTTGCCTTAGGAAAGTCACCAACTCCTATTTAAGAATATGATCCAATGTTGTTCCTGTTTGAGTAGTCTGCTTTAACTTATCATCATCTAACATAATTCTCTCCATTGCTTCCACTATTTGGCCTTTCACCAATTATATTTCTTTACTTGGATCTAAGGTTTCAACCTCAGATTCGCTATTAGGTTTAGAGGTGTCCACTTGGTAAGTGGTGTTTTTTTATATTTCTTCTAAATTTTCTTGCTCGACAGATGAGTAGTAGCATTCCTGAGCTACTTTATGGTCACCTTTACCAAGCCTACCCCAAATTTGGTTAAGAACTTTGAACACTGATGCAATATAGATGGCACAACTTTGAATTTCTTCAATACTACTCTTCCCATGATCATATTGTAGGTAGAATAAACATTTTTTTCCATTATAAAAAAAATGTATCTTTTCTGTCCGACTTGCTGGCCATGTACCGATCAATAACTCCAATTTGATTGTCCTAAGAGGAAATATCTTTTTGCCAGAAAAACCTAATAGAGGCTTGTGATAAGGTTCTAATTGGCTGAGCTTCAAGTTCAAAATGTCAAAGCAGGGGTAAAATATGATATCCGTCGAGCTGCCATTATTAACTAACACTCTAGAAATAATTATATCTTCCCTTGTGACTTTGATTACTAAAGGATCATCATGGGGGTATAGCACCCCTGAGAGGTCGTTTTTAGAAAAACCAATCACAAACTTGTCTTTGTTAATATTCATTGGTCGATCTTCTTCGACTAGGTTAATACTCTGGATTTAAGAAAAAGATTGAGCCTCATTGATGTAAGCTTTCCTTTCAGCAGTGTGATCCTGTCCTCCTGCATCTCCTCCTGTAATCATTTGACAATCAATATATCCAAAATTAAACACATATACCTCGTGTTCTGGTTATCTAGGCTTATTGGGAAGGTCAAGATCATCCTCTTGATCAACTTCATGAGTTCTCTTTTTCTTGTCTCTGGGCTTGCATGAAGACATTGAACTTCACCGAGCTCCACCATTATTTTTCACATCAACAAACCTGTCTAGCTTTCCTCTTCGAATGAGTGCTTCAATTTTATTCTGAAGAGAAATGCAATGATCTGTCGTATGTTCATGATCCCTGTGAAATTCATATTATTTGGACATGTCCCTCTTGGCAGAAGATGTTCTTAGCTTTTCAGGACAGTATACGAACTTGTTATGCTTTATCTCCTCCAAAACATGATGAATGCCCACTATTAAGGGGGTATAATTATTGTATCTTTTGAGCCGGTCTATATTCTCCTTTTTCTTTGATTCCATGTGGTCCTTAGGATCTCTATGCTCCTTTTTATCAGTTTTACTTTCAGCCTTTACCTCTGAGTTCTGCTTGGCTTCCATTGCCTCCTCGACGCTTATGATTTTGGCTGCTTTTGCCATTAACTATGTCATCATCTTTGGAGGATACTTATCAAGTGTATAGTAGAGCTTCTCGGGGACCAACACACTCTTTAGGGAAATAATGACAATTTTTCCTCATTATCAATGACTTTTAACTTCTCATTATTGAAACGAGTGATGTAATCTCGGGTACTCTCTCCTACCTTTTGCCTTACACTGAGCAAATGAGCTACTCGTTTCACTGGATTAGCTACAAAACAGAAGTTTCTAATGAATAGCTCGACAAGCTGGTTAAAACTAAAATTTTTCCCTCGAGGAAGACTGATGTACTAGATCTGAGTAGGTCTTGTAATTGTCCCTAAAAATGTATCATTTTGTCAAGGACGACATAGATGTCAACTGCTACCTGGTACTACTCTATATGAAGAACTGGATCAGTTCTCCCATTATATTTGGGAGTAACAACAAGATCTTTAAACCTTGAAGGTGTGGGAAAATCCATAATAGCTTGTACGAAAGGAGATCCATTCATAAAGCTTCTCTACAAAGGGTTCTTGGCCTTATCCATTTCTCCCAATCTATCTTCTAATCACTGTATGGAACCCTTCCATGCATTTGTTACCAGCGTCAGATCATTGGGGGTATAACAAGTTGGTCGGCATTCCAGACCTTGGTCGGCCTTATCCATTTCTCACAAATAGTTGGTCACTGTATGGAACCCTTCCATACATTTGTTACCATGCTGGTCTATCTTCTAGCTGTTGGTCGGCATTCCAGACCTTGGTCGGCGATTACTCCTTGTTGAGTAGGATTATTGCCATAGTGGATAACATATGTATATTTCTAATTGGTCCACGTGGGTGGGTAAATTTTGGTATCAACAACAATGATACATCCTAGATAATGCTGCTATTCCAATTTTATTTAGAATTAACATTTCACTTATTGAGCATGCGAGTCCAGTTTAAGGATAAACTACGTGTTGGACCCATGAGGAACACCCCAAGTCCAAGTAAATAGAACTACTAATGTAAAATAAATAAAGTACACTTACCTGTATAACACCCTCTAAATATGAACCTGCACCCAACCTGCCGTAACAAAGCGAGGCTGTGAGCCTAGGCCCAGTGGAATATACAAGCAGTATAGAAACTAACGGCAGAAATGAATACTCACACGCTACAATCACATGTATGCGAAAATATATATGTATCTATATATAAATATACCTTTGAAAAATACATATTCAATGCTTTGACCATTTTACTTCCGAAAAACTTAATCATACAGATTTAATTACCCTAATCTTGTAAGGACTATATTTATTTGTACTTAGCATTTTTTTCTTTGTTTAACACGCCCGGTTCCACACGTAACACCAAGGCACTTGATTTATTCTAGCCCAATTCTTTACTGGAATCACCCCTTTTTATTCATTAAGAATATGCTTTAGTATTTTCATTGAAAAGTACCATTTCGACACACGCATACACTGTGTTAGAAAATAATTGTTTATAATTTGGAAAAAATTTCATTTGCTACTTATGCAAATTATGAGTTTAATAACTTAAGTTAGATAACCACCCATTTGCCCACTTTACCTTACCCTTTTTACCTCAACTTATGGACATTAAAAGATTTACGCATTTACTTGTCCATTTCATCTTTACATGAACGTTTAGTTTATTCATTCAAGCTAGGTTGTACTAACACATTTTACCACACAACCCATTTCTTGATATATTCCTTATTCCTTTTATCTTTTCTCGAAATCTTCCTTTACCGCATACTTACACGGGCTCCACACCGACGACAATACGCACCATATGCTCTGGTTAGTTATTTAGGACTTTCACCCAAGGGAACCGGGCCCTTCTTACTTTATCTGAGTATCATCCGAGTTCCTTTATGTGTTTTAACATTTTAAAAATGTCCACATTATTCCACTTCCTTACTTTTACCCGACCTAAGCCAAAATTCGGACTTAACTGCCCGTTTTTCCATTAACACTTGGAAAATTGTTTCTTTTCTTCTTTAAGTCCCTTACCCACACACACGTGATTCATAATAAAACCATTCACACTTTTAGGACTTAAATTCAATTTCACGCAAATTAGTGTAAAGACCTTCTTTAACATTTTTATTCCATCAAAATGTTCCACTTTAAGTAAATTACCAATTTACCCCTTTATTTGCCAAACTTGCCAGTTAGTTCCTTAACAAGTGTTATTTCTCAAAATGATTATTAAGTCTCTAATTTAATATTTAAAATACTTTAGCCTTTTTAACACTTGTTTAATATAACACTTTTGCCCAAATTTTCAGATTTGTCACTTTATCCCTTTTAACACATAAATAATACCCCTTGCATTTAAGCTCCCAATTTTCCATTTGTCTTATTTCATGCTTAAATACAACAAGACTTTGTTTAAACTTGCTTACATATTTATTTTCAAAATACTACAAGTTTATATACATAGAAAGTAGACTTTAAACACTAAAATCCTACCAAGTGGATTAAACACGTATTTCAAGTAATAAGGACATTTTATCAATTTCTTTAAACTAGGCAAATGTCCATTCAATCACAAGTTTTTAGTTTTGCAAGACACGTAAAAACATTTATTTCATAAATATTTTGACAACATTAACATTGTTCCATATTTTAGTTCATAAAAATACCCATTATTTCCTTTGGTTAGAAATACACTAAAATAATATTTGCTTACATTTTTATTCCATTAAAATGTCCATTACTTACTTTTACTAGGAATTTGCACAAATAATATATCTTACATTTTTATTCCATAAAAATGCCCGTTACTTCCATTTACTACAAATATACTAAAATAACATTTTCTTACATTTTTATTTCATAAAAATGTCCATTATTTCCTTTTACCATAAACACACTAAAAAAATATTTTCTTACATTTTTTATTCCATAAAAATCTTTATTATTTTCTCTACAAGAAAATACTTTAAAATCACTTTATCGCACATTTTTATTCCTTAAAAATGTCCACTATTAATCTTACTAGGAATCCATCATCATTTTCACAATAACCCTACTCATAATCATTCAATCAAGAACAAGACTATAATATACACCACGTAGAGTCTTAAATATAGAGTAGATTATCCCACCTCAATGGTCTCAGGGATTGTGGTGGTGATGGTGAAGATGGGTGACTCCCCCACCTCCAAAGGTGACCCTAAAGGGAGCCACAAAAAGCTCCACAAAACAGTCTCCATGAATGCTCCAAAGTACTCCAAAATGCTTCCACACATACATCTTCTTGCTCCACTAAACCCTTATAAAAACTCCAACAACATTTGCCCTATATACATATTTCGTATCTTATATTTTAACAGTGGGGATGGTTAGATATTTAGTGTGAGTATAGTTATTACTCACATAGAAAATATGGTGGACAGATTAAGGAAGGAGGATAAGTGTCTCAGGATTTGGTAGTTGGGAGGGAGTCCCCCTACCCCACGTTTCTCTATTTAAAATACAAAACAAACTGATGTTCCCCCAAACAAGAAACTTTAACCTCAAAGATTCTACCCATATCAGGTATTGAAGCCTCATAAATTCGACAACACATGGTATCCAAAGGTTGGCATGTTGATAGCTCACGTATTTCTCTATCTTTCTCTTATTTAGCCAACGTCCTAAGCCACATAGCACCTAAGAGTTTAACTCCTTCTGTCCTAGGTTATGAACCCACGAACGAGAAGTTGACAACGCAAATGGTAGACTGAATCTTGTCAGTCATTGCTCGAATGACACTCTTCGTCATTCTAGTGACAGCTACCGTCGTTCGAGGCACCAACTTTTTTTTTCTTTTCACATGTTCCCCAACTCAGTTTTTAAAATCCTAAGAAGGGTCTATACGATTTATAACTAAAAACCCCTATAATCCTTATATAATTTATATATAATGCATAATTTAATAATTCTCAACTATAATTAATTCTTCCTCGCATATAAAATTCATGTATATGATTTAATTAATTTATCAGGTAAGGATATTACAAACTTCCCTCCTTAGGGAATTTCATCCTCGAAATTCTTGGGTCATCATAGACAATATACTCTAGCTACCTATGACTATTTTTCAATCCTAGGCATCCTCAACACTATGGTCTAAACCCAAATGTTTTGCTTTAATCAATCACTATCGTTAACCCAATTGCGACAAACCCTATGGTATTATTGCAAAATATCAAGCATGCCAAACATGTCTATCTAAACAAAACCTTGAGATGACTCATCAGATATCACATCATCAACATTGAATTCATTAATATGGCTCATTCATACATTAGGATTCACAACCTATATTTCCTCAAACAATCTTGGATCACACCTAGCCTGGCTGATATAATTTTAACACTCATCGATACATATATCAAATATAACCACCTTATCACATAGTTCTACCTGAACGATATCTCCAACGAGATCCCTATGTTGACCTAGGGTCATGCTCGGTACCACAACATGTATATATACAAGCGATCATCTCCTAGATCTCCAAAATTTCAAACCAAGTGCAACACTATCATCCAATGTTCATCGGGTTCCAATATTCATAATACTATTAAATAATAACTTCGGGACACACGAGCAAGTAGTAACTGGTTACACTAGCTAATTAATAACATTGTCAACCTAAAGAAATTAAGTAACACATGGAAGAACGTGAGATCACGTGCATACACATACGGGGTAGAACAAGGGGTATCCAAAGAAGAGCGCACTCACTTATCACAACGCATCAACCGTAATCGGCCTAACTCGCATCACTACTGCGCTTATGTAACACCATGCCCAAATAAAAAATTATCAACAACCTCCTAATATCGGGATCAATAAGACACAAGAATGCTATAAATCGGGCGAACGCCACGCCAAAAGAAAATAGTTTGCTTTTGACAATGAATTTGAACCATATGAAATACGAACCTACGACGTGCACTTAAAGTTTATCATTCTCTTACCGATACCCGACAAGCACTTTAGCCTTACCACTTACCCTGGCTTGGCCTTTTAACCTTGGTGAGTTCCACTCAATAATCATCCACTCGTGCCGGACGGACGGAATACAAAACCAATTCCTTCGGGAAGCTGTAACACTAGGCTTACCTCCTTAGGACTAATGCTACTTATCTATTATTAGCAAGCATAACTATCCTAATTCAAAACGAAGTTATTTATCTAGACGTTTATCATCAGTAGCTAGGCCCTCAAAAATCAATACGCAGTAGTTAACCTCAGTCTTCGAGATCACCCACATCAAGTGAAATATCGCGCTCACATATCTTTAAACATGAACCATTGCTACCACCCTAAGGACTTCCTACATGATCCCCAAATTATAATCATTGTAATAGTACCTCGACTTTCAAACACCACTCATGCCTAATGATTTCCTTCAACAGAGTTATTACTAACCATACGGGTAGCCCACTTAGGTGCTACAATTATGCCTAATACTTCACCCCATGTGTTATTTCTAAAATCCACAATGAATCTCATCGTGTTCTAAGTCTCCTAGTACACCACCAAGCATTTATCAACCTATTTTCGAAATTATCCTCGAAGGTCATATCATGACACTTCCTAATATCTCATGGGAGATGACATCAAACTTAAATGTTTCTCTAAACAACTTATACATCTATCACAAGGAACCAACAGTCACATCATGGCCTATGCTACACGACCTTGAGTTTATCACCCTGAAGTGGACATCACTACATGAACCTCAATGTAACAATATATCTCAAGATTTCGAAGAGAGATACTATCATCATTTGTAATGCACTGTACACATCCTCAGATTCACTATTACTAGGTAATGACTACCCCATTTTAATGTCTCATTAGACCAACCCTACTATAAATCTCCAAAGAAATTTTCAAGACGATTTCACAAGCCTATATCTTTTAATATTCAATGAGCGTTCAACTACAATAACCTGATTGCCTTACTATGTAAACCTCATACTATGTGCCAATATACCACTTGACACAACTATATATTTTTCTGGCCGGATACAGGATGTCGAGCTTTGCCTAAGAACACTAAGGCCCATGTCCACGAGTGCCACAAGGGATCTTATTTCTCAATGCCAAACCGTGATCACCAAATTCTTAAATTAATACCATTCAAGTTTTTAGTAGGATGAGGGAAGTCTAGTATTGCCCAAGAGGAGGCCCACCCTATTCTGAAACATTAGAACTTAATTACTTAATACCAAGTCACCACTATTACCTAGTATTAATCCTAGGTTATCTCAACCATTAATGTCATCTAAATCCTCACTATAATCGATGCACATGAATGGGGACATACCAAAATCAAGCCCGTAACCAAGGTACCTAATACTTTCTCGCCACGGAGTTAACGTTTGTAAATACATTCACCGACCAACAACCACTAAGGTGTTCACCCATAAGGATAAAATCCTATCAACTAAGACTAACTCATCCTGTAGCGTTGACCTACATCAATTTATGTGCTCATTGAATTACCCATCAATCACGGTATTACCCCAAGGATAAAATTTTCCTAGTTATGACATCGATATTAACCTCTCACATGGGTCACACCCAAGGCTACATATACTAAAAATCAAGCTTTCACTTTACACAATTATGACACTCTAATAATCAATCTCTACGATTGATTATTCACACTCTGATGCCACTTACCCGACGGTGATATCTCATTCTATTAACATCTCTAAAGACTCTATGTCTATAAAGGCTAGAACACAAAACACCTCACACTATGAACCTCAGTGTCACCACTTATTACTTCCGTGTCCCCCCGTAAATTATTAACACATTTAATAAAAAATACGGAAGCGATTTATACAACTAACTTGAATGTATGCCACTTGGCACTAATTTACTTGTCCTGCTAACCTCTTTGACTTTACTGTCGAGGACATAAACCACAACAGTCACTAAACTAACGTGACATGCCCAAACCACCAACGACATTAAAAGATCCACTACCGACCTCACCACATCACACCCGAAAGGAACTTTCAACCTAGAGCTCTGATACCATTTGTAACGACCCGACCTGGATTTATGGATTACCCGTGAGTGAACGCTGGTCCGGCCCAAATGTTATGTGTGAAGTGCAATGAAACAACGTAGATAATTTTGCTAGTCCAGTTTTTATTTTGAATTAACATTTCACTTGTTTAGCATGCGAGTCCAGTTTCAAGATAAACTACGTGTGGGACCTATAAGGAACATCTCGAGTCCAAGTAAACAGAGCTACTGATGTAAAATAAATAAAATACACTTACCTGTATAACTCCCTCAAAATAGAAACCCATACCCAACCTGCCGTAACCAAGCGAGGGTGTGAGCCTAGGCCCAGTGGGAATATACAAGCAGTATAGAAACAAACGACAGAAATGAATACGCACATGCTACAATCACATGTATGCAAAAATATATATGTGTCTACATATATAGATATGCCTTTGAAAAATACATATTCAATGCTTTAACCGTTTTACTTTCGAAAACCATATGCATATAGATTTAACTACCCTAATCTTGTAAGGACTTTATTTATTCATAATTATAATTTTTTTCTTCGTTTAACAAGCTCGGTTCCACACATAACACCACTGCACTTGATTTATTCCACTCCATTCCTTTACCGGAATCACCCCTTTTTATTCATTTAGAATATACTTTCGTATTTTAATTGAAAAGTACCATTCCAACACACGCATTCTCTATGTTAGAAAATACTTATTTATCATTTGGAAACCTTTTCACTTACTAATTATGCGAATTGTGTATTTAGCAACTTAAGTTACACAACCTCCCATTTGCCCACTTTAACTTACCCTTTTTAACTCACTTATGGACATTGATGGATTTACGCATTTACTTGTCCATTTTACCTTCACCGAAAAATATAATTTATTCATTCAAGTAAGGTTGTATTAACACATTTTAACACACAACCCATTTCTTGATATATTCTTTATTCCTTTTATCTTTTCTCGGAATCTTCCTTTACCGCATACTTGCATCGGCTCTACACCGACGGCTATGCGCACTATATGCTTTGGCCAGTGATTTAGGACTTTCGCCCAAGGGTTCTGGGACCTACTTGCTTTATCCCGATATCATCCGAGTTCCTTTATGCGTTTTAACATTTTACAAATGTCCACATTATTCCACTTCCTTACCTTTACCCGATCGAAGCCAAAACTCGAACTTAACCGTACGTGTAAACGCGGTGTGATACCAATTGATTTAATTCTCAAATTCACTTATTTAATTAGGTAACTCAGATTTAACAAAACAAAATTCAAATTAGAATCAACCCATGTGCATGCAAGTGTAAATGAAAATAGGCAAGCAAGTGACACAGTAATTCAGGAAAAAAATCCCCTCAGGGCAAAACCTTTTATATTCTAGAACTTTGACAAGGTTACATGACCATTGACTTACATACAACTTTCCTCAAGCATAATTCATGATGTCTATGTCAAACCTTCAAAGCTTTAGTAAGAACTCATTAGTGGTTCACTTGCAGCCGTACCAATTCGGACACGCAGCCCAGACATGCAGTCTTGATTCCTTGTAGGATCTCCCTCCACAATAGCGCTCGACTCTCCAGTTGAAGAGTTCTTCTCACAAGGGTTGAACTTTAGGCAAAGTATGGTTTTGGTTCCACAAAACAGCTCACACAAAATAAACTTTCTGGGATTTGGGAAAACAAATTTGAACCCTCAAAATTGTGTTGGAGAAAAGGTAAACTCTAAAAAACGTAGTCTGATCAAAACAAAATTTTCCCCACATGAAATACTGAATCCTGACACCGTATTTCTAAAAACGTTTAAGGTGGTGACGTGTCAGGTAAAAAGACTTCTCGTTTGAATGAACTGACATGTCATTCGAATGACGTTTGGTCTCATTCGAGCGATATAAGATCTCGTTTGAATGACCAGGCACAAATCTCTAGATTCGATTTACATAGTTTTAAAATATTTGGGGACTTAGAAAACAACACTCTTACGAATCTCAGAACAATTATCAAAAAGCTTTTATGATAAAAATGTTTTTTGAAAAGATAAAAATTCATTTAAAATAATTCAAAAATCATTTTTCATAAAAGAAAAATATTTTAATCTTTTATAAACAATCCCAACATTTTTATTTAAAAAAATTATGGAACTTAATCAATTAATCAAGTTCATCCTTATTGGGAATTATTATTGAAGTTGACTTGAAATTCGGATTGTCGATTGTAGATATGCGCTTTCCAATGCTTCGACAAACATGTAGCGGTATACGACATACTAAATGTGATGAATAATGTCCTTACAAATCTCCCCCTATGTCTATGCCGATACACCATAAAAACTATCCGAATGATCAAACATAAAAATAACCTATACAAATCTACCCTCCCATAGCTCGAATGTGGAAAGATAAACTATACAAGTCTTCAATCAAACTTGGCTTCAACAAATAACTTTTCAAATCCCAAGCTTTTCTCATCAGGGTGTGTAATCCAAAGAATCTTCAATTGTACCTACACACATGAGACAAAGCAAAAACCTCGTGACGTATCGAGTTTGAAATGATTAAGAAATATATATTAAATTAAGGCAATAATTAAATCTCCCCCATGCAAAATATTCCCCATAATTTGTTCTCCCCCTTTTTATTTGTCCGAAATAGATAAGGAAAGAATAAACACTATAAAGCACAGTGGGGTGTCACGGGAAACAAACCAAACATACTATTTTTTGAATTTTTCAATTTTTATATAAAAAAAAAATCACACACCATGAATGTTTACTAAGATGACCAAATCATGGAATCGGTTTGGATGGGTATGAACAAATTCGATAGGAAAATCAACTCAATAAGCATAAGTGCACTCCTAACGAATGAACATAAAAAATAGTCCTTTGGTGTAACAATGTTGAATTTGGATGGCATCGTCTTAAATCAAAATCAACAAATCAAAGTCAACATGATTTTCACACCAATAACATCCAAAACGATTTCAAGCCTTTTCAAGATTTTTAAGGACGTGCAAAGCCATTTTAATTCTCCAACCCAACTCCCTCATATATATTTTCTTTTTGAGATGATTTAAATTCTCAAACATTAGAGAATTGGTGAATAATCCCAATGGCCAATAATTGGCATATATTTCTTTTTATTGCCTTTAAATATTTTTGGGCTCTTTTAAACCTCTTTGGACCCCCGGATAATTAAAATTCCTCAATTTTTTAGGTCCAATTTAAACGGCGGCTTAATCGCAAAGGAGAAATATGTACCTTTCGTAGCCCTTCACCGTTTATAAAATTCACACAAACTCACGACAAACGGATTAAAACATGCACACCTTTTATTATCTTATTTTATCGTATTTGGTTCGTTTTAATAGACATAATTGATATGAAAACACGTAACCAACATTTGATTTGTCAAGAACAAACATCAAATAAATCCGTGCATGTGTACAATAAAGGACAAAGTGAGTCAAACATGTAGGTAGCAACACTATATTATCTCAAAGACTCCAAACTTTATAAAGCACATGAATGACACAATCTATTGTCTCAAAACACTATAAAAAAGTCACATAGATATGGCATGAAGTTGTGACTTGGTCATCCTAAGAGTGAATTCATATAGGGTGCAAACAAAATACAAAACTCTTTTTGAATTTTTCAAATTTTTTTCTAAAAAAGAAAATCTTTTTGTATTTTTCAAACACTGTTCAGAAATAACCCAACAGTACCAATAACATATAATCAGAATAAACAGGGATTGAAAATAAAATTCCAGGGGTCGTTCGAACGAGAAGCCATGTCGTTCTAACGATAGGCGATCTCGTTAGAACGAGAAAAGCACTAATTTCCCAGATTATCCAGAATGACATGCAGTTTTGACCAGTGAGAATTTTTTGTAAAAAATAGTTTCTCGAATGGGCAAAAGGATTCCAAAACATTTTGCTAAAATAGTACAAAAAAATAGGAAAAACAAACAAAATAATAAAGCAAATGGTACATGCTAGCAATGGGCAAAAGTGCCATCATGTAAATCATCCTATGCTAGCAAACATGTCAAGACCTCAATTGGGAAGTGCGGTGGAGTTTTCCAAAGATGGGGACATCTTTTGAACCAACTCCATTAGATCATGTGTAGTCTTGACCAAAAACTTCACTTGCTCGCGAATATGTGCATACTTTCTATCATTATTTGCAAGAAAAGTATCACGAGTGGGTGCATGTTCATGAAGATGTGAAGAGGCATGATGTGGCACAAAACCCAACTTAGAATAAAACTCTCTAAGGTGTCCTCTCTTCTTGTAGTGGGAGCAAACTTAAACTGGTCTAGGAATTTATTTATCAAAAATTTTGGGATGAGATTTCCTAGACGGATACCCATGAGAATCACTCACCAAAGTGGAGATAGGCTCGGGTGAATTAAAAGTAGTGGATGCACCGTCATAACCTTTCCCAATATAATATCCATAATTCAAAACGGGATAGGGAACCATCTTATCAACCTTCTCAGATGCGTTCTCTAAAGAGACTCGGAACTCCCGTGCCCGATTATATAAGTGATCCATCAAAGTTTAAAAGAATTGATATCACAAATTTTTTTGCGGAAAATAGGAATTCACAGTAAGATAGTGAAACCTGCTATGATCCCGGTTTTTAAACGCGGTGTGATACCAATTGATTTAATTCGCAAATTCACTTATTTAATTAGGTAACTCAGATTTAACAAAACCAAATTCAAATTTGAATCATCCCATGTGCGTGCACGTGTAAATGAAAATAGGCAAGCAAGTGACATAATAATTCAGGAAAAAATCCCCTCAGGGGAAAACCTTTTACATTCTAGAAATTCGACAAGGTTACATAACCTTTGACTTACATACAACTTCCCTCAAGCTCAATGCACGATGTTTATGTCAAACCTTCAAAGCTTCATCTAGAACTTAGGAGTGGCTCACTCGCAGCCGTACCAATTTGGACACGCAACCCAGACACGCAGTCTTGATTCCTTGTATGATCTCCCTCCACAATAGCTCTCGGCTCTCCAGTTGTAGAGTTCTTCTCACAAAGGTTGAACTTTAGACAAAGAATGGTCTGGGTTCCACAAAACAACTCACACCAAATAAACTCTCTGGGATTTGTGAATTGTGAAAACAAATTTGAACCCTCAAAATTGTGTTGGAGAAAAGGTAAACTCTCAAAAACGTAGTCTGATCAAAACAAAATTTTCTCCACACGAAATACTGAATCTTGACACCTTATTTATAAAACCTTTTTAAGGCGGTTACGTGTCCAATAAAAAGACTTTTCGTTCGAACGAACTGAATGTCATTCAAACGACGTCTAGTCTCGTTCGAGCGAGATAGGATCTCGTTTGAACGACCAGGCACAAATCTCAAGATTCGATTTATAGAGTTTTAAAATATTTAAGGACTTATAAAACAATACTCTTACAAATCTGAGAACAATTATCAAAAAGCTTTTATGATAAAAATGTTTTTTGAAAAGATAAAAATTCATTTAAAATAATTCAAAATCATTTTTCATAAAAGAAAAATATTTTAAGCTTTTATAAAAAATCCCAACATTTTTATTTAAAAAGTAAATGGAATTTAACCAATTTACCAAGTTCCTCCTTGTTGGGCATGATTGTTGAAGTTGACTTGAAATTCGGATCGTCGATTGTAGATGTGCACTTTCCAATGCTTCGATAAACATGTAGCGGTATACGACATACTAAACGTGATGGACAATGTCCTTACAGTACGTCTTTCCATTAACACTTGGAAAATTATTTCTTTTCTTCTTTAAGTACCTTACCCACACACATGTGATTCATACTAAAATCATTCACGCTTTTAGGACTTAAATTGAATTTCATGCAAATTGGTGTGAAGACCTTATTTAACATTTTTATTCCATCAAAGTGTTCCACTTTAAGCAAATTGCCAATTTAACCCTTTATTTGCCAAACTCGCCATTTAGTTCCTTAACAAGTGTTATTTCTCAAAATCGTTATTAAGTATCTAACTTAACATTTAAAACACTTCAGTCATTTTAACACTTATTTAATATCACACTTTTGTCCAAATTTTCACACTTATCACTTTAACCCCTTTAATACATAAATAACACCCTTAACATTTAAGCTCCCAATTTTTTGTTTATCTTATTTCATTAAACCCAACAAGACTTTCTTTAAACTTGCTCACATATTTGTTTTCAAAATATTATAAGTTTACGCATAGAAAGTGGACTTTAAACAATAAAATCCTACCAAGTGGATTAAATACGTATTTCAAGTAATAAAGACATTTTATCAATTTCTTTAAACTAGACAAATGTCCATTCATTCACAAGGTTTCCATTTTGCGAGACACTTAAAAATATTTATTTCTTAAATATTTTGACAACATTCACGTTGTTCCATATTTTTAGTTCATAAAAATACTCATTATTTCCTTTGGCTAGATATACACTAAAATAATATTTCCTTACATTTTTATTCCATAAAAATGTCCATTACTTCCTTTTACTAGGAATTTACACAAATAATATTTCTTACATTTTTATTCCATAAAAATGTCCATTGTTTCTTTTTACTAGAAAAATACTAAAATAGCATTTTCTTACATTTTTCATTCCATAAAATATTTATTATTTTCTTTACAAGAAAATGCATTAAAATCACACTATCTCACATTTTTATTCCATAAAAATGTACACTATTAATCTTACTAGGAATCCATCGTCATTTTCATAATAACCCTACTTATAATCATTCAATCAAGAACAAGACTATAATATACACCACATAGAGTCTTAAGGATGGTGGTGGTGATGGTGAAGATGGGTGACTCCCCCACCTCCAAAGATGACCCTAAAGAGAGTCACAAAAAGTTCCACCAAACAGCCTCCATAAAAGCTACAAAATACTCCAAAATGCTTCCACACATACATCTTCGTGCTCCACTAATACCCTTATAAAAACTCCAACAACACTTCCCTATATACATATTTCGTAGCTTATATTTTAACAGCGGGGAGGGTTAGATATTTAGTGTGAGTATAGTTATTATTGACATAGAAAATATGGGGGACAAATTAAGGGAGGGGGAGAAGTAGTCTCGAGCTTTAGCAGTGGGGAGGGAGTCCTCCAACCCCACGCTCCTTTCTCTTAAATACAAAACAAAGTGATGTTCCCCTAAACTAGAAACCTTATCCTCAAACATTCCTCCCATATCAGGTATTGAAGCCTCATAAATTCGAGAACACATGGTATCCAAAGTTTATCATGTTGACAACTCACGTCTCTCTCTCTCTCTCTCTCTCTCTCTCTCTCTCTCTCTCTCTCTCTCTCTCTCTTTCTTATGCAACCAATTTCCCAAGTCACATGGTACCCATGAGTTTAACTCTTGCTATCCTAGGTTATGAACCCACGAACGAGTAGTTAACAACGCAAATGGTAGACTGAATCTTGTCAAGCATAACTCGAATGACACTCTTTGTCGTTCAAGCGAGATTTCTTCTTATTCAAGCAACAACTACGGTCGTTTGAGCGACCACATTTTCCCTAACTTAGTTTTTGAAATCCTAACTAGGGCCTATACGATTTATAACTAAAAATTCTTATAATTCTTATAATTCTTATACAATTTATATATAATGCATAATCCAGTATTCTCCTTAACTATAATTAATTCTTCCTCACATATAAATCCACATATATGATTTAATTAATTTATCGAGGCAGGATATTACATAAACATGACTTTTTTCGTCCTTTGAGAGAAAATATCTTTTCCAAAGTCCAAGCAATTTTTTCTTAATGATTCATGATTAAACTTTCAAAACAAAAACCCATGTTTATACCCGATTAGTTTAGACCCCAGAATCTATCTATCTATCTATCTATCTATCTATCTATCTATCTATCTATCTATCTATCTATCTATCTATCTATCTATCTATCTATCTATCTATCTATCTATCTATCTATCTATCTATCTATCTATCTATCTATCTATCTATCTATCTATCTGTTGATACCAAAATTAATATGCTGATGTGGACGAATAATACGAAGATACGTGTCAATCTACATGGCACGATAGCAGCGAGGAAGATCATTTCCCGACCAACCATGCTTCTTTCCGAGCAACGAGGATATACCGAGGAACTCTAGCGCACCGAGGAACTCTAGCACACCGAGGAACTCTAGCGCACCGAGGTACTCTAGTTCTCCGAGGAACTCCTGATCAGTGAGTAGCTATGGCGGTCCGAGCTGCACCTCGATCGTATCATTAATTGCCAGATAATCAACAGTTCAGATATTCATTGAATGCTTATATTCTTGACGCGCACGCTGCATCAAATGTATTACCCTTTCACATGTATATCATTTAATGTATCGAACCTTTCATGTACAGCCTCAAGGCTATAAATACCTTGTATCAAACCCATTCAAAGGGACCGGAATTTCTTGAGAGAACTTGTAATCAAGAATTCTGCAAACACTCAGCAATAACATAACAGTGGACGTAGGCTTTATTCCTAGCCGAACCACTTTAAAAATCTTTGTCTTATTTATTTATCTGTGATTGAATAATTAGAGCAATCTAGTTTTTTACATCAACAGATTGGCGCCGTCTATGGGAAACGACTGTTACTATCGTTTTTCACAAAAATCATTTGTTATCGATGGCAGATAATCCAGAATCCAGTAATCGAAATGCTGGAAATACTGGAAATCCTCCAAATCCATCTGCAACTTCAGATCTGGCTGGAATTATGACAAATCTGGCTCAAGGACAAACCGCCATGCAAGAATCTATGAGGCAACTCATTCAAACTCTTCAAGGCGGTGCACCTACCTATTCAGGACAACGGAGTGATCATGGGCAATCACGATCCAGACGTACTGCGTCATATCGCAATGGGGAGTCTAATGATTATTCTTATCAACCTGGGCAAACTTCATCGATACGGGCTACGGATACAAATCAACCTATATCTCTCTCTCCGGAGAGAACCAGCGCTTTGGATAGATTAAGCAGGGCGTCTCCTTTCAGTCGATTAGGACCAAGGAGGAATATGAGTCCACCTAGATCTCCATCGAGAAGTTTTCGGCCACCATCAGGTTTGAGAGAAGGATCAGCACAATCATGACCAGCTACTCGTCGAGATAAATCTCAGGAAGCTACGTCAGAACAATCAGTTGCTCGGACTAAGCGGCCTGAGGAAGGAAATGAAGCATGGAAAGGTTCCAATCAGCAGTTGGAGGATAGACTGGGAGAAATAGCTAAGGCAAGAAACCCCTTACAGAGAACTTTTGTTCAAGGGACACCTTTTGTGCAAGCCATTGTGGATTTTCCTACACCATCGAAATTCAAAGCACCTGTGGTGACCCCCAAGTATGATGGAAAGACAGATCCTGTACTTCATATAGAACAATACCAAGCTGCCGCCGACATATATGCCGTCCCCGACGAGATGAGGTGTAGAGAATTCTCGGGAACTCTTACCGGATCTGCACAGATATGGTATAACAATCTTCCTCGGGGTAAGATTTCAACTTTTATTCAATTAGCCGAGTTGTTCATTGGGAATTTTTGTTTTGGGGTGAAGCCGATAAAGCGAGTAGCACATTTGTTAAGTGTTAGACAAAAATCAGGTGAAAGTACTAGAGACTACATAACTCGTTTTAATAACGAGAAGTTGGAAGTCGTAGATTACGAAGAAAAGACAGCAATCACTGCTTTGATGAGTGGTTTGCTGCCTAATAAGCTGTACTACACCTTAGCCAAAGATCCACCTAAAACTATGTCCGAGTTGATGGCAAAAGCAGCCAAAATTATGAATGCCGAGGAGGCTATGGCTGCAAAGAAGAATATGGATAAAGAAGTAAAAGTGGAGGTCGACAAGTCTAAGAAGAAAGATCAGAAAGGTAATGGTGGTGACAAGCATTACAGGAATAACAGGACAACGTTGGAAGTCCTAAAGAAGTACGATAATTATACCCCATTGAAAATGGGTATTAATCATGTTTTGGAAGAAATCAAGAATAGCGAGGAAATCAAGTGGCCAGAGAAACTGAAGACAAATCCCGATCTGAGGAATAAGGCCAAATATTACGAGTTTCACAAAGATCATGGCCATATGACCAAAAATTGCATAGCCCTTCAGAACGAGATTGAAACACTCATCCGAAGAGGAAAGTTGTCAAAGTATGTAGATCGTAGAGGTGAAAGGAAGAATGATGACAGAACTAGAGAGAGATCTAGATCTCCTCGTCGTGCAGAGGAGAAAAAGAAGAGGAATCATGAAGATGATCCAGATGATGACCCTGATCTTCCCAAGAAGCCAAGGCAGCCTGAACGAGAGGTATTTTCCATTCGTTTTGGGTCATTTGATTGTAATGTTATTACAGGAGGAGATACAGGAGGAGGAGACCTTACTGTCGAAAGAAAAGCTTACCTCGGAGAGGCTCAAGCTTGTTCATATATTCAGCGAATAAATCTGGCCGAGGATGATCGTCCGAGGAAGGTAAACAAAGAGAAGCTAGTGATTGGTTTTTCAAAAAATGACCTGGCAGGTGTTCTTTACCCTCATGATGATCCTTTGGTGATCAAAATGAGGATGAAGGATGTGGTCATTTCAAGGGTGTTAGTAGACAATGGTAGTTTGGCAGACATCATGTACTATTCATGCTTTGATAGCTTGAATTTAAAATTATCTCAATTGGAACCTTATCACAGACCCCTTCTGGGTTTTACTGGCGAGAAAGTTTTTCCACTTGGGACGATCAAGTTGGATATACTCATTGAAACTTGGCCTGCTTGTCGAACAGAAAGAATACGCTTCTTTGTGATGGATAAGAATGTGCAGTCAGCCTACAACATCATCATGGGAAGAGTTATATTGAAGAAGTTCGAAGCAGTTCCATCTACAGTACATCAGTGTTTGAAATTCCCAACGAATTTTGGAGTCGAAATTATGAAAGGTGATCAAAAAGTAGCTCGGGAATGCTATTATTCATCTGCCGAGCAAGAAGAACTTGAAGAATCAAGGAAAAAGACTACTACTTATCAAGTGGAGGAGGGTACAGAAATTGAAATTCTTGACCCTAGGGATGAATCTCAACTTGTAAAAGGACAGGTGGTGGAGTCTACAGAAACTGTTATTCTGGACGACGAGCATCCTGAACGAGTAACCCAGATAGGATCGTCGCTGGATGTTTCAATAAAACAGGAGTTGATAACTTTTTTGAGAAACAGGAAGAATACTTTTGCTTGGAGTCATGAAGACATGCCAGGTATAGATCCAAACTTCTTATGTCACGAGCTCAATGTGAATAAGGAGATCAAGCCTGTGAAGCAAAGAAGAAGAGTGTTTAGTCTCGAGAAGAACCAGGCCATACAAGAGGAGGTCGAGAAACTTCAGAAAGCCCAATTCATTGAAGATGTGAAATATCCAGATTGGTTGACAAATATGGTAATGGTAAAGAAGAAGAACAACAAATGGAGAATGTGTGTTGATTTCACTGATCTCAACAAAGCATGCCCAAAAGATCATTTTCCATTGCCCAGAATTGATCAACTAGTGGATGCTACCTCGGGACATGAGCTACTCAGCTTTATGGATGCTTATTCTGGCTACAATCAGATCAAAATGAAGCCAGAAGATAGGGAAAGTACTTCTTTTATTACCCCAAGGGGAACTTATTGTTATAATGTTATGCCTTTTGGTTTAAAAAATGCAGGTGCAACATATCAACGGCTGATGAATAAGGTTTTTGCCGAACAAATCAGTTGCAATATGGAAGTCTATGTCGACGACATGCTCACCAAAAGCAAGAGAGCTACTGATCATCTAGTTGACTTAGGCCAGACCTTTGATCAACTGGACAAATACCAAATGAAGCTCAACCCGATGAAGTGTACCTTTGGAGTACGAGAAGGAATGTTCCTCGGATACATCGTCAATCAACGAGGTATTGAGGCAAATCCAGATAAGATCAAAGCTCTTTTAGGGCTGAGATCTCCAACGACGAGGAAAGAAGTACAGAGTCTTACCGGATGAGTTGCAGCGCTCAACAGATTTGTATCCCGAGCAACTGATAAATGCCTCCCATTCTTCAAAACACTGCGAAAAAGTTTTGAGTGGACTGATGAATGTGAGAAGGCTTTTTAAGATTTGAAGAAGTATTTGGGAGCCCCACCATTGTTGTCTAGGCCAATAACTGGAGAGAAGCTGTACTTGTATTTGGCAGTATCGGAGAATGCAGTTAGTTCAGCATTGATCAGATTGGAGAATGGAGTCCAGAAACCTATCTATTACACAAGTAAAGCTTTCCGAGGTGCAGAAATCAGGTACCCAAAGCTAGAAAAATTGGCATTGGCTTTAATTGAAGCAAGTAGAAGAATGAGGCCATACTTCCAGGCCCATACAATCATTGTGTATACCGACATGCCATTAAGACAAGCCCTTCACAAGCCAGAAAAGTCAGGAAGATTGATGTATTGGGCAATAGAACTCGGTGAATATGACATTGTGTATGAACCCAGATCATCATTAAAGGGGCAAGCTGTAGCAGATTTTATAGCAGAGTTCACATACCCTGATACCCCCGAGGAACAAAAGGTACTTGCTGACCTACCTGTGGACGAAGGACTTGTGGATATTGAAAAATCATCATATTCAAACCCAGACCAACTAAGGTTGGTAAAAGGGCGCGAACAGATGACCGATGAGGAACGAAAGATACCAGGGAATGATGAAACAAAACAGCAGATATTTTACCGAGGAACTCTGACGGACAAGAAATTTGAAGATGAGGTACCTACATGGAAATTATATGTAGATGGATCATCGTGCACAACTGGTTGTGGAGCAGGAATTGTTTTAAACACCCCAGATGATATTGACATGGAGTATGCCCTGAGATTCCAATTCAAAGATTCCAATAACGAGGCTGAGTATGAGGCTATGATAGCAGGTTTTCATTTGGCGAAAGTTATGGAGGCACGGCAAATAATTGTTTTCAGCGATTCTCAATTAATTGTGAATCAAATGATGGGAATATATGCAGTTAAAGGAGAATTAATGGTGAAGTACCATGCGAAGGTGATGGAGTTATTGGCAGAATTTGATGCTATTCAATTGGTGAGAATACCGAGGATGGAGAATGCTAGAGCAGACGCATTAGCCCGATTAGCGTCAGCTACGCGCACCGAGCTACGAAGAACGATACCAATTTAAGTATTAGAAAGTCGGAGCATAGAAGAAGACCTGATGGTGAATATAATAACCCTTGATTTAGGACCATCTTGGATGGATCCTATCAGGGCATACATTAAAGAAGGAGAATTACCAGAGGACAAGCTAACTGCAAAGAAATTGAAGTATAAAGTTGCTCGGTATGTGTTAACTAATGGTGTTTTGTATAGACGAGGAATTATGGCAGGTTTGCAAAGATGTGTGCATCCATCAGAAGTCAAAGAATTGGTTGAAGAAATCCATGAAGGATTTTGTGGAGCTCATGTAGCAGGTCGGACACTTTTGCAAAGGGTAATGACACAGGGATATTACTGGCCGACGATGAGGGCTGATTGTATAGCCTATGCCAAGAAGTGTGACAAGTGCCAACGTTTTTCCTCCATCCGAAGAACTCCACAAGCATTGTTGACACCCATAACTTCACCTTGGCCATTTGCCATGTGGGGGGTTGATCTGGTTGGACCATTGCCGACGACCCGAGGAAGGTTCAAGTATCTCGTCGTGGCAGTGGATTATTTTACTAAGTGGGTGGAAGCTGAACCACTAATTAATATGACGTACGAGAAGGTATATCAGTTCATTTGGAAGAACATTATTTGTCGATATGGTCTCCCCCATGCATTCATCACAGACCATGGAACACAATTCGATAATGAAGAATTTGCTGCCTATTGTCATCAATCGAACATTTTGAAGTATCATTCAGCACCAGGCCATCCCCAAAGCAATGGACAGACTGAGGTGACAAACAGAACATTACTAAATGGTCTGAAGAAGAGGTTAAGTGAAGCTAAAGCAAATTGGACCAATGAGCTCCAATCAGTACTATGGGCTTACCGAACAACTCCCCGAGTAGCAACTGGAGAATCACCATATATGCTAGCATTTGGAAGTGAGGCTGTGATACCTGCCGAGTTGGGTCTCCCAACGCATTGAGTACTGAATTTTAATTCCCCGGTCAGCGATTTGATGAGAAGATTGGATTTGGATATGCTCGAGGAGGTTAGAGAAGAGGCAGCCATTAGGAATGCTGCTTACCAACAACGTACAGCTCTTTTTTACAACAAAAGGGTGAAGAAATGTGACTTAAAAGAAGGGGATTATGTGCTAAAGAAAGTCATTCAGAAGCAAAATAAGTTGGAAGCAAACTGGCATGGACCTTACCGAGTTACAGAGGTTGTTCGTCCAGGAACTTACAGAATAGCAACTCTAGAAGGGGAAGAATTTAAGAATGCGTGGAATGCTGAACACCTACGCAAGTATTATCAGTAATGTAAAATGTAAAGCAGTCCCTTCATTATGAATAAAGCGAGGATGTTTCGCCATTTTCTTTCTGGTTGAAAGTTTTTCGTGGAATACTAGTGTAATAAACTATGCACACAAAAAGTGCTCTAAGGAGCCAAAAAGTGCTCTAAGGAGCCAAAAAGTGCTCTAAGGAGCCAAAAGCTCTAAGGAGCCAAAAAGTGCTCTAAGGAGCCAAAAGCTCTAAGGAGCCAAAAAATACTCCTTTGGTTAGGAGGCGCTCTAAGGAGCCAAAAGCTCTAAGGAGCCAAAAAATACTCCTTTGGTTAGGAAAAACAAAATATTCCAAAATACACCAAGTATAGTTGGTCGGGGATAAAGACCCACTAACTGTAGTTGGTTAACGAGGACAAATTATTAACCTTAGTTGGTCGGACACATTTTTATATTTGAAATTGAACCAAGTATGGCTGGTCGGGGATGAAAATCCATCAACTGTAGTTGGTCGACAAACATTATTTATCCACCTTGGTTGGTTGGAAATAGTTTGAACAATTTATACTCATTACTTTATTATTAAGTGATTGAACAACCTTGATGCTTGTAATTCTTTATTATTAAGTTGATGGACAACACAATATTGTTATCTTTTTAACAGATACATAGATACATATGCACAAATATAAAGGTGTTTGATAAACACAAGACAATAGCAAGATTGCGAACAAAAATGAAAGTCTTTCATTAAAATAAAAAACAAAATACATTGAGAATGAAAATGTGTACTAACTGTTACATTGAAAACCTATTCTATTGGTTTCTTTCCTTTATTTTTTGAAACAGGCTCCTCTCCAGCAGGAGGATCCTCTAGGCAAAGAGGAGAATTAATGAAATTAACATCCCTGAGCATTCTGACGTTCATCACAGAAGGTGTATCCAAGAGATGCTCAGGACGAGACAATTCAACCTGAGAATGAAGGCTATAATCACCAAGGTACTTTGAAATCAAGCTACGAGGAATGGAACGAGCTGGGATCCATGCCATGTCCAATTTGAAAGGTGGTACAGGCAAGTCTAATAATGATGGAGCATGATAATCCCATAAATAATGTCCTTGCTCCAATTTTAACACACCCAGTGCGTTCAACCATCCTTGCTTGTAACCTTCATTGTTGGCATGTTCAATACGAGCATCCAGATGAACAAGAGCTTCATTATATCCTGCCATCCAGAATTCCCTGGGTTGTTTATGAAATTGAAAGGTTAATCTATCCAATTGCTCGAGAAGGTTTTTGGAAAAAAGATCCTTAGTATGAAGAGCAGACTTTGTCGCAGCCAGTTGATCTTCTAAAGATAAGTTTTTCTTGGACAATTCAGATAGAGCACGATCCTTAGCCTTCAGTTGGAACGCTTGAGTTTCCAGAGTAGATTGTGTGCGAGCCTCTTCAACGTTGCGATTAAGAACTCTTGATCGGCTCTGAGAAGCAACTGGAGAACTTTGCTCCTCGCCAATTCCTCCTCGTCCCCGAGAACCTCTTCCTCGTCCACGAGCAGTCCCAGAAACAACAAATTTTCTTAAATTATCCCGCTCTTGCCTTAATTTGGCATTTTTGACCTCTAAGAAAGAGAAACCCTCATCAGTGACGGGCACTAGAGCATTGGAAGATGACGCTGCAGATTCATATTGAGCCAACTTTTTCTGTAAATTATTATTTTCTTGTTCTAGGATCTCGGCAATCTTCCTGCAAGCTTCAACTTCACCTTTTAGGGTCCTTTCCCTAATATCATATCCAGCAATGATCTTCTTATGGCCTGTTTCAGAAGAGAGCTGCTGGTATCTATTTTCATAATCCTTGTGCAATGAAGCCAATGATGCATTGTGTTGATTTTGAAGATCCTCTATGGAACCATGAAGTTCCTCGATCAATTCGTAGTATGCCACATTATTGGCCACAGATCTATCAAGTAAATCCTTCAGATACCGGTAAGCCTCAACTGCTTGTTCTGAGGCATCGTGACCAAGGATGTCAACAATCTCTGATACACTTAGGTCTGTATGACCAGCTTTATAATAGCCATTGCATTGTCGCATCAATTCAGTATCAGGAGCAGATATCAATTCCATTCTGGCCAAAAACTAATAAAGAAGAGGAAGCAGGAGTTAATAAATAAAAGCAGACAGAGTATCAACAAAGAAGAGAAACGAAGATGTATTTTATTAGATCATCAAAAAGTTACATTGTTCGATTACAAGTAATGAAATATAGAAATGATACCGAACAACTTCACACCTTTTCCTTATCCCCCAAGACTTTCTCGGGAGGCTGGGACGAGGAGCTCGGTTGCTCGGTGGTAACAACGGTTTGATCAGCAGGAATCTTCTCGGCAGGAGGAGGCATGGAAGAATTGTCCTCGTTGACAGAGGGTTGAGAAGCAGAGACTGGGTCATCCGTAGCTATAGAAGATTCATCTGAGACAGGCTCATCTTCTTCTTCTTCCACAATTGCTGGAGGAGGACCAGGGAGGTGTTGTTGGAATAGCTCAGAATCGTCTTGGACCTTCAACTCTTGCAGAGCAGCTACCCAGCCATCGTGGAAGTATTTCAACTTCCCATATTGGACTTGGGATGTCATTGCAGCAATCCCTTTATCCCATCCTTTCTCCCAACCAGCACTGAAATGTTTCTTGATTGCGACCTTTCTCCTCAACTTCTCCGAGGAGAGCTTCACATCCAATTCCTCTTTTTTGACCTTGATATCTCGCAGAGTAAATAACTCTTCCTCTGCCTTTTTCAGCCGGCCATCATATTCCTGATGTTTAACCTCTAAACCTTTGACTTTCTCCTCCAAATTCTTGGAGGTTTCGGCCATTTTCACCTTCTCAGCTTTAGCCACAGCTAATTTCTTCTCCCAAACAGCTTTTTCGTCAACATACTGTTGACGAGATTCCTTTAAAGACTGGGTCAAACCCAACAGAGCATCCTCTACACCTGACGAGGAGCTTGAAGCTTTAATAGCTTCATCCTTCTTCACAATATTATTAAAACAGTTCACCAACTGAAAGATGAGAAAAATAGCAAAGTCAATACAAAATGCAAGCTTTCAGAGAAAGAAAGAAAAACCAGAAGTATAAGAAATTTACTGAAGCAAGGTGACGAGCAGCTAAGGATGTCAGCATATCCCTAGGAATTCTTTCATTAATACCATGGACCTCGGGTACGACCGAGCTCATTGCAGAACTTGGAAGAATGATGTTTGGAACATCAGTACCACCAGCAGGTAGGGAGGAGGCAATTTCAGCCGGAGTAACTAAGGATGATTTCCTCAATCTCTTCAACGGGCGGTCAGAACCTTCAACCAAAGAGGTCTTGGTCGGAGAGATTGTAATTACATCTACAGGAGCATTTTTCTTGCTCGGAATCATTGGGGGCTTCTCGGCAGCTTTAGAAGACCCAGCATCCACTTTTTTAGTCCCCTCTGGGGCATCAGTTTTACTTTTCTTGGCCCCAGCAACAGAAGTAACATCATCAAAGAGAGCAGGAGGAGCTCTTTTCTTACCCATCCTTTGACTTAAAGGAAGATGAGAATCTGAAGATGAACCTTCTGGAGTTGAAGCTGGTTCAACAGGGCGAGCATTATAAGAGGTTGTGTAACTCTTATACTGTAGCAGATATGAGGCAGACGTGATGTGTTCGTCTGCAATGTTCTTGTGCAAACCCCAGATAAGTTTCAGATGCTTGATATTAACCTCTGATTCTTTTGGAGTTCTTCTTTTGCTATCAACTGCGAATAAATACATAACGAGATATCAATCATACATTTTGTCAAACATAATGAAAGCATAATTTCATAAATAAAATAAAATGAAAAATAAACCTATCCCATTGCCATATGGGGGGCATCTGGGACCGTTGTATACTTCATCTCTAGTTAAAGGGGCATATTGCCAATTTTTTATAACCAACCCATGTTCAAAATAATCTCTATTTGAGTCAGGGAGGTTAACTATAAGAGCCCTATTCAGAAACCTAGTTTTTAAGTAATAAATATTATCTAGAGTGGCCCACTTATAGCAATACATAATCTCAGGGATCCCAATACGAGTCCCATGAGTTAGATTTAATTTGTGTACCCCATTAATTATTCTCCATGAATTGGGGGCTATTTTTGCAGGGACAAGATCAAAATATTGACAAAACTCAAGACACAATGGATTTGGTGGAAAGGAAAAACCGCATTCAGCAATAAAAAGACTGGGGAACCAATGTCCCTCAGCCAGACGAAAATAAGTTTGAGGCTCAGAAAGTTCCTCCAAGATTACCCAAGACGGGATGGAAAAGTCAGAGCGGAACTTTTCAAGAGATTCAATAATGTAAACCATGATGAATAAAAGAAGAAGGAAGAAAATCTTACAGGAAGGAAGGAGGTCTGCTGACAACTAACGAAGGAAAAGATGAACGCACAAGAGAGAATGAGAGAATAGAAAGCTTGAAGGCAGAAAATTGGAAAATGTAGAGGACGGTATGGTTACCCAAGAAGTTTAAATACTTTGCATTGGGAAGCGGCGAAAGAAATGATTACCAAAAAGAAACTACTGAACTTCCGGCGGCTAAAAGGACAAAAACTGCATGGAGATCGAAGCGCTTATAAAAAATTCAAAAAAAAGGGCGGAAGCTGCGAAATGAGAAGGAAATTTGAACACAATGTTCCTGAAACCCAGGAAAAGTCATTTAATATTGCCATATACCGAGAAAAAATGTTCCATACTCCTCAAAGTTCGAAATATGAAACATTGGGGGATTCTGTTGATACCAAAATTAATATGCTGATGTGGACGAATAATACGAAGATACGTGTCAATCTACGTGGCACGATAGCAGCGAGGAAGATCATTTCCCGACCAACCATGCTTCTTTCCGAGAAACGAGGATATACCGAGGAACTCTAGCGCACCGAGGAACTCTAGCACACCGAGGAACTCTAGCGCACCGAGGTACTCTAGTTCTCCGAGGAACTCCTGATCAGCGAGCAGCTATGACGGTCCGAGCTGCACCTCGGTCGTATCATTAATTTCCAGATAATCAACAGTTCAGATATTCATTGAATGCTTATATTCTTGACGCGCACGCTGCATCAAATGTATTACCCTTTCACATGTATATCATTTAATGTATCGAACCTTTCATGTACAGCCTCAAGGCTATAAATACCTTGTATCAAACCCATTCAAGGGGACCGGAATTTCTTGAGAGAACTTGTAATCAAGAATTCTGCAAACACTCAGCAATAACATAACAGTGCACGTAGGCTTTATTCCTAGCCGAACCACTTTAAAAATCTTTGTCTTATTTATTTATCTGTGATTGAATAATTAGAGTAATCTAGTTTTTTACATCAACACTATCTATCTATCTATCTATCTATCTATCTATCTATCTATCTATCTATCTATCTATCTATCTATCTATCTATCTATCTATCTATCTTGGGATCAAGTTTTTGGCACCATGTTCATTCTCTACATTATTGAGAATTATTTCATGTGGAAGATTCCATGCTCGTTGGTTTATATATGGTGGACTCTATATGCATGACGGTTGCTGAGCCCTATCGGTGGACTTCGAGGCATGGGTGGACTCCTGCTTGTTACTAAGCAGATGTTGCAGGAATTAAGAGCATTTAGGCTTGTGAGGGCATCGAGTTGTTATCTAAGTCTTATGTCGTCTCCTTCTTGTAATTCTGTATTTTTGGAGTTTATGGTTGGGCCGTCCGAGGTTTTTTCCATTTACGCTTTTCTCGTACAACGGGAGTAGTGATTGTTTATTTTATCGTGCAATTCACCTAGATGCATGCTTAAGTTAAAAGATAATTTTGGTTTAGTCACAAAATTGTTTTATTTGGTGTTTAATTAATTTGGGTAATTTTATTTATTTTAATTTATTTTTTAATTAATTTTATTTAAGTAAAAATTAATTTGAGAAATAAAATTTTAATTTAATTTCTGCAAATTTCGAAACCATCCCATCCAAATAGGTCCTTCTCAGATTGGTATCAAAGTGGGTGCACTAAATTAGTCTGTTAGATCCTTTTAGGCTTAAATAAGGAAAATTTATTATTTTTGAGGTTTCTCGTTTTCGATGTTTCTAACTACGCGTATTCGAAAGCACGTATGAGGTTCGTACTTAAGTTGTTAGATGTACGGTGTTGATGTAAAAAACTAGACTAGATATAATTATTTAATCACAAATAAAATACGTAAATAAAAAGAGAACAACACAAGGTTTTAAAGTGGTTCGGCTATGAATTAAAGACCACGTCCACTGTTATGGTATTAGTCGTTGCAATAGCTTGCTTGCTTGTGTTCTTGCCTTTGATAGCAGAGGTACAATGTATTTATAATGACTCAGAGGCCAAGGGTTGGAATGTTAAGGGATGGAATGCATTTATATATTAAGATTACATTCTTACATAATGTATGTGATGATTAGTTGCACAAACTATGAAGAATATGACTCTTGATATGTTGACCCTTTACTAATCTTGTTGGTCGGCCTTCTCAGTACTTGTTGGCATTCTTTATATTAGTAGGTATTCCTTGTTAGGCTGTTATCTGCTGACTGAGATTAATGCCACGTAGGAGAACAAATGTTTATTTTTTATTGGTCCACATTGATGGATGATTTTTGGTATCAACAGAAGCCCCTAATGTTCTATGCTTGATGCTTGCATGAAAGTATAAAGCATTTTCTCCAGAGTATAACTCGAGCTATTTTCATAATACTTGGTTGGAAGCCGACTTACCACACTTGTAAAATTTAATTGGTACTATTTCAAGACGACATTTTTGTAATTAATTTGAATTCTGAAGAACCGCTGAAGGGTAAATGAGTATTTTTCATCATCTGATTTGCGAAGCCCTCGGAACATCAATCGTTGGTACATTTAATCATTACGTTCACTGTTTTTGAGGCAACCTATAAAAGGCGATGAACTTTACCGATTTTACTTTACCCCCAAACTTTCTCACTATAGCAGCTATCTTTTAACTCTTGAGTGCCTGTTTGTCATAGTTCTTCATCTCTTTTGACATTTCTTGCTGAATCCTTAAGTTTCTCTAAGAATTATTTCCTTTTTATTGTTTTATTCTTATTGAATCATGGTTTACATAGTTCATATTGATTCTCTAGACTAATTTAGGAGGAAATGGAACATAGAAAACTGGGTAGATTTAGAGTTTGCTAGTCCTCCTATTGATGTCTTCTCTTTATCCGAGGGTCATTGGATTCCCTGCTTATTCATAGCTGAATGCAGCTTTACTTTTTCCCCAAATCATTTTTGCTTAGAGTTTTGTCAATATTTTGATGTTATATATGCTATAGTAGCCCCTAATACTTGGAGGATCGTTAATGGAGTCCATAGGCTTAGCCAAATCCGTGGGACCCATATAGGAATCCCTGAAATTATATTCTGTTACAAATAGGTCACCAGTGACAGTACATATTATTTGAAGACTAGGTTTGTCAACATAGCCCTGGTTGCCAATTTGCCTGAATCTAATAAAGATTATTTTGATCATGGGGTTATTGTAAAGAACTGGCAAAACATTCATCTTCAAAGGGGTAATTTATACGATTGAACCAGATGCCCTTAAGAGGTCGACGATATAGGTTGTAATAATTATATTTTGTGTATTCATGCTGTTAAAATACCTGTTGATATTTCCCATTAACATTTGTTATTTATTTAATTGCAGTTGATGAGAAGAAGAAGAGTCCCAAAGAAAGTGACATTAAACTTGGTGAGCTCAAGTTTTTTGTGGGGAATTCATCAAAAGATAGGTGCGGATCATATTAGGTCGGCTTCATACTTGCTGAAGTATAGAAGTTCTGTAACTTCTTTTGTTGCTCGACCAATAATTGCTACCCTTTATAACACCATAGACTTGGAGAGAGATCCAATCTCTACTTCCTCTTCCACTACATCTGGTGGTGGTGAACTTGCTGTCGGTACTTCCTCCTCTTTTGATTTCGACCTTCCCATTTCTATGAGCATGGGTAAAAGGAAGTTTCCCAATCTCTTATGGGATGACTCTGCTACTGGCACCAATAAGCTTGTTAACTTTGGTGCCTCAAAGAAAAAGACTGATGTTGATAAGAAGCCCCTAGCCAACAAGGGTGATGAATCTCTTCTAAAATGATTGAGGAGATGTCCTGTTGACAAGAAGGTTTAAAAAGTTATTGAGGCCGAACAACAGGGCTTGGTAGGTATTGATCCTTCTGCTACTGGCTCATCTATAGCCTTGAATCCTAGCTTGGCTAGGAAATTGATTAAGTCTGCTACCCTCCCAGACTATAGAGCTATTGCTGCCTCTTTGCCCCAATTAAAACTATCAAAAGGGGCTACTTAGAGTTTACCCGTGGTACATTTTTAGCTTAAAATTTGATTGACTATTATTCATGTCTTTATTGACATGTACTGACTTGGTTTTTTCTTGCAGTTCTTGGTCGACTACAACTAAATGCTAGAGAAGGATGATCTTCTTTGTTCTTCTTTGGATGATGTAGAAGAGGCCTTTGTAGGTCTTAAAAAATATTTTTTAGATTCTGATTAAGCCTTGGAGATAGAGACGAAGGTTTAGGAAAAGAAGATCAAGACTGCTGAAGAAGCTCGACAGAAGGCTAACTCGACTGTTGCTCAAGCTGAGTGCAAGGCAAAGGCTGCTGAAGGACAAGTGGACAAACTATCGAAAGACCTTTGTTTTTAAAGGGCCAAGAGAAAGAAATCTAGGGAGGAATGCTTCAAAAAAGGTTGGGACAAAGCCAATTCTATCACCTATGCCCAAATTGAATAAGCAAAGAAGAAATTATTTAAGGAAGGTTGGTCGATAGCATTGAAGGAAGTTAACACTGTTGAGGATTCTAAACTTTTCCTGAAGCATGACCCTAGATCTCCCCTCAATTTTTACCATCAAGTTGAGGATGACGTTGGTTCTGGAGAATCATCTTTGGTGGTTGAGTATTCTATCCATTCTTCCGACTAAGATAATAATGTTGTTGATTCAGCTCTCCCTCCAGCCGAGCAAGATAAAACCCTATTAATCTAGCTGCCTTTTCTACCGACCTGAGTGTAAATCTTGATGTTGAAAAGGATAAGAAGACGGTGTTGAATTTTTTGGCATTTGGTTTTTGTATTTTGAACATTTTTTGTTCTATTTCTACTATTATGTACTTGTAATTTTCCTTTATTTATTGATACAAAAAACCTTTCTTCATGCTGTTTGTTGTCGCTTGGCTGTTGTTATAGCTTCTTCTATTGTTGATTAATTATTACTTTATCTTTTTACTTCATGGACAAGATGGAACAAATTTCAAGTTGGTCACTTGGATTTGACTGACCGAGAATTAATAGACTTGCTTGGCGCAAATGCTTCTAATCAAGCCAAAGATGCATATACTTATCTTAAGTTTCTTCTTGATTGGACTGTGGACAATAATGTCGCATACTATAAAATGATCGAAGAACTGCAGGCAGAACATAATGAGGCCAAAGCTTTACTGCATGTCGACTACGAGGCCAAATACCAAGCATTGAGTGAAGCTTGGGGGTTTGAGGAAAAATGGGATAAATATGCTTCTGCTTTTAGGAAGAAGGAATTTTTACTGAATCTTGAAGTTGGTGAAGCTAGAGAAATTGCTAAACTCTTGAAGAAGAGAATAATCAGTTAAGAGATGAACTTGTGTCTTTAAAAAGTTCTTCTACTGCTATTGCCGATGACGGTGATTCTTTCCTAGAGAATGGGAATGAAAAATTAAGAGAAGAACTTGAAGCGTTGAAAAAGTCCAAACCTCAAAATCTTCCAAATAGAGAGATGGTCGACCAAATATGGAAGAGGCCAGGATGAAGAAAACTTTAACTGATCAGGCTGCCCAGCTGAAAGCCAAGAATCGATCTATTACTGATTTGTCTACAAAGCTGGAAGTTAAAGACCAAGCCCTTGCCGACCAATTCTACCAGTTGAAGGCGAACGATGAGGTTTTAAAGAGACTTCAACATTAAGTTGAAAGATTAACCTTCCAATTCACAAGAAAACTAGAGAGTATGGATGGATGGTTATAATGAATGGGCCATATTAATGATCACCTTGCTCAATCTAATCGTGAAGGTTATAAATGGGGTTGTACTAATTGCTTAACTGTGATGAAGGTTGATCAAGATAGCAAACCAACCTACGTTAAAGTTTTATGTCAGCTGGATTACTATTGAATCTATTCCCCAATGCTTGATATCAAAATACTTAAGGTATTATGAGTTATATGGTGATCTTGAAATAGTTCAACCTCCTCATCTAACCAACACACCAAATAGCAGTAACAGAAGGATGCTTTAATATTTCAACTTCATCAGTTCTCCTTATAGGCTGGATGATCCTCCTGCTGGCATGCAAAAAGTGCAACCATTTGATACATCTGACTGTAATGAAATAGGTTAATCTTGTAATTCATTTGAAATACACCTGATTGTAATGAAATATGTTAATTTTATGACTATTTAAATCAATTAGTTAACTTTCAATTGTTGTGCCATTGGTTTGAATAATACATTTAGATATATTTATCCAAATTTAGTTTGAGTTACCGGTAGTATTGCCATAGGTTCTACTAATGCACTTAGATTTATTGACCTAAGTTTAGCATTAGTTACCAGTGGTGTTGCCATAGGGTCTACTAATGCACTTAGATTTATTGACCTAAGTTTAACATTAGTTACCAGCGGTGACCAAGAGTATGTGGAATATCTATTTATATTCCTACATTTTTACATGCCTACCTTCATTTGACTTGGTTCGACTAAAATGCATCTTTACCACTAAATTTTTTAGCCAAGTGCTGAGGATTTAAATCCTATTTTGACTTGGATTTTTCATAGCCAACCAAGTAATGAGGATTGAAATCCTATTTTAACTTGGTTGGTTATTGTTTTGATTGCTGATTATTTCCGATAAAGTTCTGTTTGATCTGAGGGATATATATATATATGTAACTAAAACTCAGAAAAAAAAATCAAAAACTAAGCTAAAATAACGAAAATCGATAATTTTATTCATAATCATCTTGAAAATAACTGAAATACAAAGCTTTCAATCTAGTGATAATACTTTCTAAGGTGCTCGACATTCCAAGGACTCTTGAACTCCTCACCCTCCAAAGTTTCTATCCGACATGTGCCTAGTTGGACGACAACATAGATATGATAGGGACCGTTCCAATTAGCTTCAATCTTGTTGGTCTTATGTATCACATTCTTGAGAACATAATATCCTACTTTTAAGTTGGCCGTCTTGACCCTTTTATTATAGAATTGAGCAGTTTTCTGTTGGTAGGAAGTATTTCTCATAACATCCTTTACTTCTTCTAGCATATCAAGATCTAGTCGCCTCATTAAATCACTAAGTAGGGAATTAAAGTTCAATACACCGTGGGTTGGTAAGTCGAGCTCGGCTTGTATCATTGTTTTAGTTCCAAACATAAACATATATGGCATTTCCCCTCTTACTGTTCTCGGCATGGTTCTGTAAGCCCATAGGACTAAATGTAGCTCATCAATCCAATTTCCCTTAGTTGCGTCAAATCGTTTATTCAATCCATTAAGTTGAGTTTTATTTATTACTTTTATTTAACCATTACATTGAGGATGTCCTAGTGCAGAATGCAACTTCTGAATTTTAGATTGGACACAGTAGGCTTCAAACTCTTCATTGTCGAACTGAGTGCCGTGATCTGTAATGAAAGCATACGACAAACCATATCTGCAAATTATGCTCTTCCATATGAATTGGCATACCATTTCATAAGGCATGTCGACTAGCGGCTCTGCCTCAAACCATTTAGTGAAATAATGAACAACAACGACTAGGTATCTAAACCTGCCTTTGGTGGTCGGTAATGGTCCAAAAAAGTCTATTCCCCAGATTGTGAACGACCAAGGCGAAGTGATTGGAGTTAAAACAACATTGGGTGTTTTTCTAACATTAGAAAACCTCTGGCATTTATCATATTTCTTTGCAAAGGATGCCCAATCTGCCCTCATGGTCGACCAGTAGTATCCCTGTGTGTTAATTCGTTGAAGCAATGTTCTTCCAACTGAATGAACCCCACAAGAACCTTCATGGACTTCTTGGATGAAGTCTAATATGATAAAATATACCCTTGCCCTAGCAGATAAGATACTCGACCAGCGACAAGGGGATAATTAAGCTAGGCCTTGCCTTATCCATGGGTCTTCCAAAGAATCACCATCGGCCTCCACTCAGTCAGAAGCCTCGTCCTCATCCTCATGAGAATTAAAGACTAACACCAACCTCAGATCACCACAACACTCGACGGTTTCAGCATCATCTATTTTCCTAGTCTCGACCTCGAATAATGCGTGTAGGCCGAGGGTGACATCATTATACCGAGTGGCTTAGGAGATGAATGGATCAGTGTGCATGAGACGCAAACCACACGTGGGTAAAACCGTTACTATCGGATCACCCCCTCACGTGAGGGAAAATTTGGTCATCATGATTTACATGTGGTGCAGCCAGATGTCAATACATGATTAGTTAAGAGTAATCCATTTAGGCATACAACATGCCTGGGGGTACAATAAACACCCTAGGCACTATATATACCTTTCATCTTCTTCTTTGTGGAGGATTGAATTATAAAAACCCTAGCTAAGACTCTTCTCAATTATACACAGAAGAGAGAGAGAGAGAGAGAGAGAGAGAGAGAGAGAAAGCTTATGTTGTAACTAGGCCATTAGCGCCCCATTTACTAGTGGAATTCCCTCTCTCTAACACACACTGGATGTAGGCTCAGGCCAAACCACTTATATTCAGGTGTTCATCCTCTTCACCTCATCTCCCTCTTTGTTGACTTGTTGTGTGATTGTTGCCATTATTATATTCCTGTTTGAGCTTCTTACATCTATGACCTGATGATACCATTTTTGGCATCATCAGTCTAGAACCGTCTGTGGGATCGAGTAGCATCATCTCTTACCATTTTAGCTTATCCTCACCGAAGTCTCTGGTGATGAACAATTCATCCCCTCCTGTGGAGATGTTTCACCATTGAAAGAGTTCTTGTTGAGATACAAGGCTTTTTCTCTTCAACTACAACTCATCTGTAAGGTTTAATACACGGAATCAGAGTTTCCACACCCACCCCCACCTGCTAGCGGTCCTAGTTCTAGCAATGCACCTCCTCAGTTAGAAATGGATGAAGTGGCGGCCTTATTAAAATCCTTGGCGGTAAGACAATAGGCGATACAAGAGAAGTTGGTTTCCTTCATCCAGAACGTAGTAATCAAGCCAGCAAGAGCCCTGCCAGAGATAATTACTCTGGCAGCTGGGGAGCATCACTAGGGGGCTAGGGGACCACCCCAGGCACCTCGCAAGCATCTACCTCCTCTTAAACGGTGGAGGGAGGTTACTGACCCTAGGCATTTATGCCTAGGGAGGCAAGTCCGGCCATGCCCGAAGGACCGTTATGATTATTATGAGGCTGAATATGCTCAGATTGATTGTTGGGAGCAATACGAAGTATATGGGAATACGGTGCGCCCCATCCAAGGAAGTCAAGGTTATGATAGGAGGTCGAGTCCTGATGCCCGACTAAGGGGCTCAGCTTTTGATAAATTAAGTAGAGGGTCGGCCTTCACAAGGCTTAGCTCAGTTATTGATTTGAGAGAAAGGATGTCCAGGTCAAGGAGAAATGTTGGCTCAAGGAGGGTGGGGGCCATTGGATGACCCCCATGTGGTCGAGATGAGGGCCAGTGAGAGGTATATAACCAACGAAAGTCGGTAGCAGGGGAACCCTCTGTTCGTCCACTTGATGTAGCAAGAGATAACATTGGCCAAACCGACGTTGTTGAAGCGGCTGAGAGGCTTTGGAATGACTAAATTAAAAGGCTAGAAAACAAGATTGGAGGCATCCTTAAAATATGTGACCCCTTGTAGAGGGGATGCTCAGAAGTTTATCCTTTTGTGGAAAAAATAGTCAACTTCCCAGCCCCTGCTAAATTCAAGCCGTCGGTGGTTACTCCAAAGTATGATAGGAGTACCAATCCTGTGCACCATATAGAGATATACCAGTCGGCTGTAGATATCTACTCCGTCTTAGATGAGATGAAATGTTATGCATTCTCAATCACTTTGATTGGAGCTGCCCATATATGGTCCACCTCACTCCCGAAGAACTCCATTGAAAATTTTAAGCAACTCGCAGAACGATTCATCCACAACTTCCTCTTTGGGGAAGACTATAGAAGAAGACTACTCACCAGCTGTATGTTAAATAGGGGAAGAATGTAAGTCTCAGGGAGTACATCGCGAGGTTTAATAAGGAAAAGTTGGAAGTGGAGTATTATGAGGAAAGTATTGCGACAACGTTAATAGGAGGTTTGCAGAAAGGGAAATTTCTTTGGAATCTTGCTAAAGACCCACCAAAGTCTATGGCCGAGCTATTGGGGATGGTCGACAAGGTCATGAACGGTGACGAAGCTATGGAAGCTAAGTATAAGGATGAGAAGGGGACTAGTAGTGGGATGAAGTTTCAAAAGAAGAGTAAAGATGGAAAGAAGAGATCGACAGATGATACGTTTGCCGGGTATACTCCTCTCACGATCAGCTACAAGCATATTCTAAATGAGATCAAGAATGATCGGTCCATAAGATAGTGCAAAAAGTTGAAATCTTCCCTCATAAAAGGGATACGATCTTTTTGTGTGAATTTCACCAAGATCAATGGCACTTAACATACCAATCTTTTGATCTAAAAGATGAGATTGATAAGATGCTTAAGGCTGGGAAGTTAAGGAAGTATGTGAGCCGTGATGGCCCAAAGAGAGGATGAGTCGACCCCAAAAGAAGAAGGGCCGACAAGTTCAGGGAAGATGTCCTAGGGAAGAAGGATGACACCACAGATGACGATGATGATGACAACCCAGACCTGTCACTAAAGGATGATGATCCAAAGGGTCGACTCCACATGATCTTGTTTGATATGAAGATGATCTGCGGAGGCCTGGCGGGAGGTGGTGCAGAAGTGGCTGACCGTAAGGCGCATGTGGTCGAGGCTAAGGCCTTTCCTAAGGTTGAAGCCATTAACTTAGCCAAACTAAGCACAAAGTCAGAGAAGAGAAAGAAGGTAGATACGGATACCTTAATTTTGGGATTTTCAAGACTTGACCTCAAGGTAATCCTAGCTCCTCCGGATGACCCTTTGGTAATCACAACTAGAGTGCATACGTATGACGTACCGAGGATATTAGTCGATGGGGAATGTTTGGCCGATGTTATGTTTTGGCCTTGTTTCAAAGGTTTGGGACTCAAAAAGAAGAGGCTCATACCTTATTATCATCCTCTGATAGGGTTCAACAGTGAGAAGGTGCACCCATTAGGAATGTATGAAATAGACGTTAGAATCGGAGATGTTTAGCCCAAGAGGCTAATAAATAAGGTTAATTTCTTTGTGATGGATTAAAGTGTATACTTGGCTTATAAAATTATCATGGGAAGAGTGGCCCTCAAGGAATTTGAGACCGTGCCATCTACTGTACACCAAATGGTAAAATTATTGACCCCTTATGGGGTAGGGGAAGTCTAAGGTGATCAAGTGCTGGCACATGAATGCTACTTTAACTCAGCCGAGGAGAGGTAAGCTCATAAGAAATCAACTATGACCTGCACTATTGACACCTTGGATCCCAGGGATGAGACCAAACTAAAGAAATGAGAGGCCACAGAAGAGGTATAATCCATCGTCCTCAATGAGGACGAGCCGAAAAAAACCATCCAGATCGGCAAAGCCCTGAGAGGAGATATCAAGGAAGAGCTGATCAAATTCTTGAGAGAGAGGCAAAGTATCTTTGCATGGAGTCATGAGGATATACCGGGCATACATCCTGAACTCTTTTTCCATGAACTAAATATGGCTAATGATGCTAGGCCGATTCGATGGAAGAGAAAAATCTATTCGTGGGAGAAATTTGAGGTCATTCGGGAAGAGGTAAAGAAGCTGGAAAAGGATGACTTCATAAGAGAGGTGATATATACTGAGTGTATGGTCAATTCTATCCTAGTTCCCAAAGCTAATAGGAAGTCGAGAATGTGTGTAGACTTTACCAATCAGAATAAGACCTATCCCAAGGATAAGTTTCCTCTGCCCAGAATCGACCAGGTGGTTGATGTCACAACAAGCCATGAGATGATGAAATTTATGGATGCCTGCTCGGGATATAACCAAATATCTATGCACCTGGACGATGAAGAGAAGGCTTCCTTCATAACCGATAAGGGCACCTACTACTACAATGTCATGCCTTTCGCTTTGAAGAATGCTGGAGCTACCTATCAGAGACTTGTTAACAAGATGTTTAATGATCAAATTGGGACGAAGATGGAAGTCTATGTTGACAATATGTGTGACACCCCGCCTAATTAAATACCGGGCGATCACTCCTTTATTAAATTAAAATCAAGGTGAACAGTTGGTTCATTCTTAGCATCACTGTCGTGAAAATAAATTTTTCCAAATTAATACCCTAATTAATTAAGCCAAGTGTCAAAACCATTTTTCAACATTCCTGAAATTTTTTATTTTTAAAGGATAATTATTTATTTAATTATTAACCACATTTTCAATAAGTAAGAATCATACAACAATTATCCTGGAACATAATCCAATTACTTTAAACATTCAACATCCAAAATCCCAACATTTAAAACTAAATGTAAAACATACATGCTGAATAAATCCCAAAGTAACAGTACTAGAAATAACAGAAATACAAATGTCCCAACAGAACAGATAAATAGTGGAAAGGGCAACACATGCCCCAATAACTGAGAATCATAGGAGTGGAACCAAGTAAATGAAATCGTCTAAGCAAGTGGCCTGCAACTCCCACCTAAGCTGCAGCACGTTCCTTCCAAGGGATCCTAAGCAAGACGCCCCTGTGGCTGGGCACCTGTAGTACATACATATATATATATATATATATATATACAAGAGAGAGAGAGAGAGAGAGAGAGAGAGAAACGGGTCAGAGCCCGATAGTGTATATGATTTAAAAATTGTTTAACAAGTATTTAAATTGATACAGGCCAATGCAACAACATATTAGTGCGACACTCTCTTGAGAAATTCTCACCTCTCTTCTAAAGTGCACACCTATCGCACTAACCTTCCCAGTGGTCTATCTCACCATATATCACGCTATCCTTTCCCAATGGTTTAGCTTATCTTAGGTTATTCGCAGGATTCAAAATTTAACGATTCAATTGTTTGAAAAGAATATTTCAATTAGTAACTAAAGTTCTCATTTTAACTTTATTAATCAATAAAGTTTTCCAGTGTCATGTTATACGTTCTCAAAACAAGTTTTTACAATTTGAGTTATCAACCATGTCCTACATATCAATTCACAGTAGGTAGTTCCAAATTTTCAGAATTTCATATATATATTAACTACTCGTAAAATATATATATATCATAACAGCACCCCAAATAAAAACTATGGTGCGGGCATACTCTACTATCCAAACCCCATATCACTCATATTAAGGGGAATACAAATTCAGAATCATTCTCGAATTGTATTAACACATACTCAAAGAATATTGAGGCGAAGCATAGATTCCAAGTCTCTAAGAGGATGGCATATGTCTGCGTCTCTTAGGACCGTCTGAACTATCACTGCGATAGCCTGTACCAAGGATATCTATACATAAACAAGATGAGGCGAAGCTTAGATTCCAAGTCTCTAAGAGGATGGCACATGTCTGCGTCTCTTAGGACCGTCTGAACTATTACATTGATAGCCTGTACCAAGGATATCTATCTTCTAGGGTACAAGTCAATATCCCCCATAAAGGTCCCATCGAGATAAGACTGTCCCAGCGCGGAAACCTCAGGGATAGCAAGTAGCGTGGGCATGATTTTCACACATAGATAGTATATGGATACACAATCATATAACTATACTAATATTACCATATCAATAATGGGTATATTCTCAAATCCCATAGTTACGACTTTTATTTATCATTATTTAGTTATCACGTATAACCGTTCACATCTTACTTTAATTTGAGGAACCTTTCCATTTACTACATAACGCTCATGGATTCTATCCTTCCGAGTGTAAAATTCAGTAGGTATACACATTTGTCCCAAGGTAAATCTCGTACGTCTCTCTCTCTCTTTAAATCATAAATTCATCGACCCTTATGTAATTATCCCAAAATACAATCTTTGCCCGACATCAAGGGTCCCAAAATCTATTCACACGTCCTACTAGTCTTCCCTATCTCCCAAAACATTTTATTAAGGATGCCTAAGAATTATCTCACAATAAATTGAATTTAACTCATTTAAAAGGAAATAGGAGTCTGCCAGGAGGGGTCAATCGATCGAACCTTCGATCGATCGAAGCTCTGGGCTCGATCGATCGATTAAACATGTATTGCGATTTCTGCAGAATTGCAGTTACGGGTTCTAACACATTTCTTCATCCAAATACATATTTTTCAATCCCAAACGTCTCAAAAATTGTACTACCAACATTATATCATCCTACTAGGTATTTCCAATGTGAAGCATGAGGAATTCTATCATTATACATGGATTAACCAACCAAAAATTATTATAATTATCAAGAACCCTAGAATTCTCTTAAACATGGTTCTAACAAGTATTTTCAGAAATTTCCTCCTTGTAAACATCATAATTTCGTGGGTAATTACTCTACATGGCAAGGGTTTCCAGAATTATTAATTTATTCATCACTACATGCAATTTCCTAACTCATATCTTAGGTTTCTTCCATAAAAACTCATTCTAATTTCTCCTACACTAATATGAAAGATGCACCAACGAAATAAGCAAGATAAACACTTGCCTGGGATTTTCGACGTTCTGGTTTGCGGATGATTTTGGTGTGGTTGCGTTCCCCGTCACGCGATCTACGCGTTGGTGGTGGTGGCGGTGCAAACGGATGGATTTTGGGCCTTGAATTTGCCTTGAGAGCTCTCTCCTTCCTCTCCTATGGCCGTTCTTGTGTTTGTGTTTTCTAACCCTAGCTGACTAACCTAAATGGCTGATATAGATTACTTATTTTCGTGGGTTTAATTACCCAAAAATGTGAAATGTCCAAAACGCCCTCCCGGGGTACCACTTAGTCCTAAAACGCCCCGAGACCCAAACTAAACCCCCGGGTACACTTTTCTGACTATCTCGACCCTTCCGGACGCGTTAGCGCACTCAAAACGACCATAAGAATGACTTATAAAATATTCACTTTTATTAATAAAACATTCACTTTTATTAATCCACATTTAGTCCCGACACGACACAGGCGCGTCCTGACTTAAATTTCCACAATTGTCATTTTATTCACACGTGACAATATTAAAAAATATATCTCATATATTACTATACTCATCCAGTAATATGCAACAAATAATATATTCCCAATAATTACTAACTCTTGTCACGCTAGTAAATATTTAAAACAACATTTCGGATTAAAATTAAATTAATTTATCTCAATTAAATTTAATAAATCCTTAAATTTAAAAGCCATGAAAATACGGGGTATTACATACTTCCCCCCTAATAACGGAATTTCGTTCCGAAATTCGGAAAATAAGGCCTACCAGGTAGCACAGTTCTGGATATCCTTGTCAGTACGGAAACTATCTATTTTTCGCTCAATCACTATAGCTTTTTCCTCACAGAAACATTATTTTACATTCTCATTGGAGACACTTCACATTGTACTCCCACCCGACAACATTCGCATAGGTCACGCCTGTACGTTATAATCTCCTTATCTCACTATCATTAGGAGGCCGCAGCTCACTACATGACAAACTACTCGTATTTATTCATACACAAAAATCCCATTCTGAGAAGATCATACGAATATTTGACCACTCCTGACTGCCTAAAACAGTCGTGGAATTTCACCATAGATTTCGGATATTTTCTCGACCGATCAAAAATTCTGATTATCTACTCTCCTCTAAACATACGGAAGGAGAATAGTCGAGGTTCTTCCATAACAAAACCTTAATAAGTACTTCGTACTCGACAAACATGTACGAGTGCTTCTACAGAGCATACTTGAAATCATCGTACCAAGATTCCAAAATTTCCTTCACGTTGCTCCACTAATCTTTAATCACCATGTGCTTATTCCCTGGCTAAGGGTGATACATCCTACTCTAAACGAAATCTTATCTCCAATGGTTCCTGAAATCCCATTTCAAAGGTGGGATTCACCAATCTCATCCTGATTCAGAAATTTATACTGCGCCGGACCATGCACTGGCGCGATCCTTCCTTTCAAAGGAAGTCTGGGGCATACTAGTTAATATTGTAAGCCAGCCCAAAGGAATATCAATCACTTCCTTCTCGGCGACTTAATTCACATCTTTGGGATAAACCCTTGATCTTGTTTTGAGGATGGCAACTCATCCAAGAACTTTACCGGCTTTACCGACCTCTTCCAAGTTCAGGAATTTTCGATAAACACAAAATTCTTTGGTTGATTCTCCTCTTTCAACCAAACCTTACCTATGGGCGGTGCATGTAGAGACTACTCACTACGTCTCGCTAAACATCGATTCTTCCCTTGAAATGTCTCACATTAAGTGACACGTAATACTCCCCTTCCTTCAATGGAGTATGCTGAAAGTTCCGACCCGTGCTCTTCTCTCTACGAAGTGCACTTCTGGATCTCTTATATTATACTAACATTATTACTCTTTGTATGCGCAAGTCTCTCTCACATTTGACTAAAAACAACTCCGCTCCGGGTGTGCTTCATAACAATTAAATTCTACTCTATTCAAGGAATACCAATTCTTGAATGGCTTCCCACAGCCTTCCAATCAAGTTAGGGCATGCTATTCTAATTGCACACTTATGTATGGATTATCGCCCCTCATGTGACGTTTAATCCACTCTATCACTTCCACTTCGTTATACTAGTCCCACAAACATATATTTCACACGTCTATTACCACGTCCCTTCGACTCGGACTATTTTAACTGCATTTAACCGAGATGTCCACATTCTTGCAACACCCCGATCGCTCTAGAAGAGCGAACGGCGGGCTACTCATCCGTAGAACAAACTAAATTCAACGGAATAGAAGGAATAGGGCATTCAAATTCCATGACAATAAAAGAGGAATAATAATTCTCAACCTTCCTCAGATAAGTACAACAATTTTCCAAATAGGTACAACAACCAAAATAAATCACTAACGCTCTATTCATCAAAATAATTACAGGTCATCTCTTTTGTATAATATAAAGTTCTTTCCAGATAATCCATGCTAAAAATCATTCCAACTCTTTATTCACCTTGTGTTCTGTACGCGGTTATGACATTTGGGTACCCTCAATCACCCTAGAAATCAAAATTCTTAAATTCTCCTTATCATCGTTCCATCCCTCAACTCGTGGGGATAACTTTAAATGCTTTCCTACCACAAAAATCCGGCTCCAATGACCTTAAAACAAAATTCAACTTCCCATTTACATACATAATTACTTGATCCTATTTAGACCAGGGTACCGAACTCATGGAATAGTGACCAAACGTCTCCCTATCTCCAACCTTACGCTAAGTTTCATGCGTGGGATGTCTCGCAGAGCGAAATCCAAACAAGGAACCCCCTCGATACACTACTACTTAGCATTGTCGGTTATCAAAATCCGTTAGGTCCTCCGTCCGTGGCATGTACCCCTTTATTCCGTCTCTTGACAGAAAAGTTACAATGTCTCCCGTAATTATGCTTAACAAAGAACGTTTCACTAATTGCACTATTGTTCAGTATAGGTTGGTGATAATAGCATTTCATAAACCTCGAATACATACACTCGGAATTCTCAAAATTCCTTTCCCTAATAATAGGGGTATAAATATTAACTCCCACATCTCTAAAGGATATATATAACAATGCACTTTTCCTATCACTAGATCCGGAGGGCTAAACATAATACTAAGTCAAATCTTTTTGCTCAATGGTAAATCCTGATACATACGGAATTATACTGACAAAGACTATACATACTTTGGCATCGAATATCTCGAGCCCACTATCTCCTCCGAAGTCTCTAGGATAGATAACATAGGTGCGAGTCCAAACTTCTTACAGGTAAAGCTCGCCACAACAAAACATGCCGCACTAATGCAACTACTCCGATAGCCTTGTAATAAATGCCCACTATCGTACTAACCATTTCTATAACATTTTAACAAGGATAATATCATACTCGTGTATCGCATCACTACAACGAGTAACCTCAATAAATTATGAAACACTGTTAATATACTCATTCATCCTCCGCGGATAGCACTAAAGAAAAATCCCGCTACACTAGGGAAAAATATTCACATAATGGTAACATTCATAATTATATGCATTAAGCTCGTCTCACATGCTAATCTAGAAATGAACAAAATATGGTGATTCGCTCGTGTCACATAAACACGCCGCATCCTCTAAGGATACAACTTATACTTCCATCCTGGCAATCGTCTTGACTGCACAAATGGTTTTCGGACGTATCACGTCTGCCCAATCCAAAATAAAATTATTTTAATCGTTGCCTTACTAGGCACCGTATTCCTGTCCTTTTTCTCATTTTGGAACATATTATCGTGAGCGATCTCACTCCGCACAAAATACCTCAACACATAATCCACTTACCACCTGTCCTACTAACCAGGTTAGGATTGTCCTTCTCTCGGACGTTAGTAAACTCGATTCCTGTTAGCCATCCCGATTGTTCCCTTAGCCTTTTAGGCCATAAAGATCATGTTACTATCTATAATAGTACTTACTGAATTTACCATTTCTTGGTAAGAATTTAACTATCTGAAGCATTTAAATGGTTTTCCTGATGTGCATCTACATCCTTTTGTGGTGTTATACCACCACCGTTGTATTCAGTCTTATTCTCGACTAAATTCTTCGATTCCTTTAACTTCCCCCACAAGGAAGCGTTATCATCTATATTGACAAAATATGACATTGTCAACCTCTGAATTGGTTGTCCATCAGAATTACCTCTTTGAGTATTATCAACTATTATTACAAGTTGGTCTCCCACTTGGAGTCATTTCCTCCACTAGTATCTACCTCTTTCGATACAAAATTTGCTAACGATTAGGATTCATATCCATAATTGGACTTCTGTCATGCCCTCCTACGATGAGTTCAGAACCACGTTTGCTTCTCATCCTGAACAGTTGAGGAAGGAACATACGGTCAACACTGTACCTAAGGTTCATCTATAAGCATAACATTCCACTTCTAAAATTGGTGGTTGACTCCAACCATTATAATTTCGTCCCGAAAGCCAAGAAAATTTTCTCTAACTTTTCACTTTCAGTTTGCCACACTCCATCCTATATTTAAGCCTTTGGATACTTTACCTCCTTTGGTAAACACATACAATTTTCGCGTTTCTAAAATTTCCCACTAACAGTCTCTACACATTTTTGTAATACGTTGGGTAAGTTTACCCTCACACCTCATTTGACTATAACAGCATTTGAAAATCATTGCTGCACCTTAGTTGCCTTTCTAGTCGTGTTTTCTCGTGCCCTAATGGAGGTGACCTCGACTACGGTCATCATCCTCGAATATATTTCATAATCTCAACTGAGCCCTGCCTCCTGATGTACACTTAACAGTCCTCTTCTGACATCCTTCATCGCTCGGCACATGCACACATCCGAACAAAATTCGAATTCACTAGTGTATACACATTATAGCAGGAGAACGAAATCTCGTCAAAGGAATCGACAATCCAAAACATAGGGCTCTATAACAAACAAAGCAACGCTGAAAGCATAATAAGCCGTACAGATCCTAAGGACACTAGAACCTGATGCTCTGATACCACCTGTGACACCCCGCCTAATTAAATACCGGGCGATCACTCCTTTATTAAATTAAAATCAAGGTGAACAGTTGGTTCATTCTTAGCATCACTGTCGTGAAAATAAATTTTTCCAAATTAACACCCTAATTAATTAAGCTAAGTGTCAAAACCATTTTTCAACATTCCTGACCAATTTTATTTTTAAAGGAAAATTATTTATTTAATTATTAACCACATTTTCAATAAGTAAGAATCATACAACAATTATCCTGGAACATAATCCAATTACTTTAAACATTCAACATCCAAAATCCCAACATTTAAAACAAAATGTAAAACATACATGCTGAATAAATCCCAAAGTAACAGTACTAGAAATAACTGAAATACAAATGTCCCAACAGAACAGATAAATAATGGAAAGGGCGACACATGCCCCAATAACTGAGAATCATAGGAGTGGAACCAAGTAAATGAAATCGTCTAAGCAAGTGGCCTGCAACTCCCACCTAAGCTGCATCACGTTCCTTCCAAGGGATCCTAAGCAAGACGCCCCTGTGGCTGGGCACCTGTAGTACATACATATATATATATATATACAAGAGAGAGAGAGAGAGAGAGAGAGAGAGAGAAACGGGTCAGAGCCCGTTAGTGTATATGATTTAAAAATTGTTTAGCAAATATTTAAATTGATACAGGCCAATGCAACAACATATTAGTGTGACACTCTCTTGAGAAATTCTCATCTCTCTTCTAATGTGCACACCTATCGCACTAACCTTCCCAGTGGTCTATCTCATCATATATCATGCTATCCTTTCCCAATGGTTTAGCTTATCTTAGGTTATTTGCAGGATTCAAAATTTAACGATTCAATTGTTTGAAAAGAATATTTCAATTAGTAACCAAAGTTCTCATTTTATCTTTATTAATCAATAAAGTTTTCCAGTGTCTTGTTATACTTTCTCAAAACAAGTATTTACAATTTGAGTCATCAACCATGTCCTACATATCAATTCACAGTAGGTAGTTCCAAATTTTTATAATTTCATATATATATTAACTATTCGTAAAATATATATATATCATAACAGCACCACAAATAAAAACTATGGTGCGGGCATACTCTACTATCCAAACCCCATATCACTCATATTAAGGGGAATACAAATTCGGAATCATTCTCGAATTGTATTAACACATACTCAAACAATATTGAGGCGAAGCATAGATTCCAAGTTTCTAAGAGGATGGCATATGTCTGCGTCTCTTAGGACCGTCTGAACTATCACTGCGATAGCCTGTACCAAGGATATCTATACACAAACAAGATGAGGCGAAGCTTAGATTCCAAATCTCTAAGAGGATGGCACATGCCTGCGTCTCTTAGGACCGTCTGAACTATTACATCGATAGCCTGTACCAAGGATATCTATCTTCTAGGGTACAAGTCAATATCCCCCATAAAGGTCCCATCGAGATAAGACTGTCCCAGCGCGAAAACCTTAGGGATATCAAGTAACGTGGGCATAATTTTCACACATAGATAGTATATGCATACACAATCATATAACTATACTAATATTACCATATCAATAATGGGTATATTCTCAAATCCCATAGTTACGACTTTTATTTATCATTATTTAGTTATCACATATAACCGTTCACATCTTACTTTAATTTGAGGAACCTTTCCACTTACTACATAACGCTCATGAATTATATCCTTCCGAGTATAAAATTCAGTAGGTATACACATTTGTCCCAAGGTAACTCTCGTACGTCTCTCTCTCTTTAAATCATAAATTCATCAACCCTTATGTAATTATCCCAAAATACAATCTTTTCCCGACATCAAGGGTCCCAAAATCTATTCACACGTCCTACTGGTCTTCCCTATCTCCCAAAACATTTTATTAAGGATGCCCAAGAATTATCTCACAATAAATTGAATTTAACTCATTTAAAAGGAAAAAGGAGTCTGCCAGGAGGGGTCGATCGATCGAGGTCTGGGGCTCGATCTATCGAACCTTCGATCGATCGAAGCTCTGGGCTAGATCGATCGATTAAACAGGTATTGCAATTTCTGCAGAATTGCAGTTACGGGTTCTAACACATTTCTTCATCCAAATCCATATTTTTCAATCCCAAACGTCTCAAAAATTGTACTACCAACATTATATCATCCTACTAGGTATTTCCAACGTGAAGCATGCAGAATTCTATCATTATACATGGATTAACCAACCAAAAATTATTATAATTATCAAGAACCCTAGAATTCTCTTAAACATGGTTATAACAAGTATTTCTAGAAATTTCCTTCTTGTACACATCATAATTTCGTGGGTAATTCCTCTAAATGGCAAGGGTTTCCAGAATTATTAATTTATTCATCACTACATACAATTTCTTAACTCATATCTTAGGTTTCTTCCATAAAAACTCATTCTAATTTCTCCTACACTAATATGAAAGATGGACCAACGAAATAAGAAAGATAAACACTTGCCTGGGATTTTTGACGTTCTGGTTTGCAGATGATTTTGGTGTGGTTGCGTTCCCCGTCGCGCGATCTACGCGTTGGTGGTGGTGGCGGTGCAAACGGATGGCTTTTGGGCCTTGAATTTGCCTTGAGAGCTCTCTCCTTCCTCTCCTATGGCCGTTCTTGTGTTTTTGTTTTCTAACCCTAGCTGACTAACCTAAATGGCTGATATAGATTACTAATTTTCGTGGGTTTAATTACCCAAAAATGTGAAATGTCCAAAATGCCCTCCCGGGGTACCACTTAGGCCTAAAACGCCCCGAGACCCAAACTAAACCCCCATGTACACTTTTCTGACTATCTCGACCCTTCCGGACGCGTTGGCGCACTCAAAATGACCATACGAACGACTTATAAAACATTCACTTTTATTAATAAAATATTCACTTTTATTAATCCACATTTAGTCCCGACACGACACAGGCGCGTCCTGAGTTAAATTTCCACAATTGTCATTTTATTCACAAGTGACAATATTAAAAAATAAATCTCATATATTACTATACTCATCCAGTAATATGCAACAAATAATATATTCCCAATAATTACTAACTCTTGTCACGCTAGTAAATATTTAAAACAACATTTCGGATTAAAATTAAATTAATTTATCTCAATTAAATTTAATAAATCCTTAAATTTAAAAGTCATGAAAATACGGGGTATTACAATATGCTTACTAATAGGACTCTCATGTGTCCGACATTAAACATACCTTTGACACGATGGATAAGTACATGATAAAGCTCAAGCCTACAAAGTGTGTATTCGGCATAGGGGATAGTAAATTCTTGGCCTTCATCATAAATCAGAGGGAGATAAAGGCCAACCCAGTTAAGATCAAGGCCTTGGTAGAGATGAAGACTCCAACTTCGATCAAGGATGTGCAGAGGCTGATGGGGAGAGTGGCGGCACTTAATAGGTTTATATATCCAGAGCCACCAACAATTGTCTTCCATTTTTTAAAGTTCTTAGAAAAGAGTTTGAGTGGAGTGAGGAATGTGATAAGGCCTTCCAAGAGTTCAAATCCTACCTTGGCTCTCCCTTATTATTGTCACGGCCAGTCCAAGGGAAAAAACTTTATGTATATCTAGCAGTCTCAGAGTTGGCTATTAGCGCTGATATCGTAAGAGACGAGGATGGAATACAAAAGTCGGTATATTTCAATAGTTAGGTGCCCCAGGGGGCCGAACAAAGGTACCCTAGGTTGGAAAAATTGTCCTACACTCTTATTCAAGATTTGAGGAAGATGAAACCGTATTTTCAGGCTCACACAATGGTCATCCTAATGGACTCTCTAATTCAGTATGTCATCCACAACCCCAAGAAGTCGGGAAGACTAATGGCTTGGGCAATAGAGCTTGGAGAGTTTGATATTATCTATCAGCCTTGAGTGGCCATTAAAGGGCAAGCGTTAGCAGACTTCATGGTAGAGTTTACCTGGGACGAGGCCTACAGTGAAAATTTTGGGACTACCGACTATGAACAAGGAAAAGCGTAAGCTCTCCCCCCAATAAGGCCGAGACAAGTTCAGTAAGAGGGAAAGTGTCTGAGAATGAAGAGGAATGGTATATGTTCAAAAATGGAGCCTTGGTAGAAGGTAGTTTCTCTGAGAATGGAATAGTGTGGAGGCTCTTCGTGGAGGGTCCTCTTGTGAGAGCGAAAGTGGTGCAGGCCTAATAGTGTCAGCACCAGATGGAACAAATATTGAATATGAGTTGAGGTTCTATTTTAAATCCTCCAATAATGAGTACGAATATAAATATCTCATATCAGACCTCTCCCTGGCTCAAGCTCTAAATATTGACCAGCTCATAGTCCACAGTGATTCAAGATTTGTGGTGAATCGGATCTTAGAGGTGTATGAGGCAAAAGATAATAGGATGGATAAATATTTGGAGAGAGTGAGGTCAGTTCTGAAAAATTTCAAAGAGGTGAATTTGAAGAGGATACTTCGGCTAGACAATGGTCGAGCCTACGCCCTGACAAGACCGGCCTGAACCATAAAAACGGAGGTAAGGAGGATTGTTCTCGTAGAAATCCTACATCGATCGACCATTGAGGATGAGGATAGTACTCCGGAGTCTTGTCCGATTTTGAATATGGGAGTCTACTGAATGTATCCTCTCATCAGGTACATAAAGGATGGGGAATTTCCAGAATCCAAGACCGAGAAAAAGAAGTTGAGATATAAAGCTGCCAAGTTCTCCATCAAATGAGACACTTTATACAAGAAAGGGTTTCTGCTTCCTTTGCTCAGGTGTGTCCACCCATTTGAGATAGCATACATTTTAAAGGATGTAAACGAAGGTTCCTACTCCAGTCACGTTGGGGGAAGATCTTTGGCTAAGAGGCTTATTACCCAGGGGTATTAGTGGCCGACTTTGGCCAAGGATGCTGCAGTATATGTCAAGAAGTGCGACAAGTGTTAGAGGTTTTCTACCATTCCCCACCAACCTCATCAACCTATGACCTCCATCACCTCTCCCTAGCCGTTTACGGTTTGGGGAATAGATATGGTAGGACCCTTACCCATAGTTATCATTATTTGATTGTGGCAATAGATTACTTTTCGAAGTGGGTGGAGGCTGAGCCGATGATTACAATCACAGAGCAGAGGATCTTCCAGTTCATCTGGAAAAATATCATTTGCAGTTATAGCCTACCCAACACCCTAATTTATGATAATGGAACACAATTGATGAACGTCTCCCTAGAAAAGTATTATGAAAGGGTCAGCATCAATAATTCTTCTCCACTATCGGTCAACCCCAAGCTAATGGGCAGACCAAAGTGACGAACTGAACGATTTATGGTGGAATTAAGAAGAAGTTAGAAGATGAAAAGGGGAGATGGATCGAATAAGTGTACGCTATCTTATGGGCCTACAAAACGATGGAGAGAACCCCTACCAAGGAAACCCCATTTATGCTTGCATACGGATCGAAGGTAATAGCACCAACAGAAACAGGTATGCCTACTCATAGGTTTCATACCTATAACCCTGAGAAGAACAGTGATGAGAGGAGTCTTGATTTAGATCTCATAGAAGAAGGAAAAGAAGACAATGAAGTTAGGAAAACTGCCTACCAGTAAAGAATAATAAAATTCTACAATAAGCGGGTGAAGGCGCGTCCACTAAAAGTAGGAGACTTGGTACTGAAGAAGACATTGCAAAAACCTAATAAGCTTCACCCAAATTGGTATGTACCATACAAAGTGGTTGAAGAGGTGGTGCCGGGGACTTACGGATTGGAAAATTTAGAGGGGGAGTCATTCTCTAACCCATGGAACGCCGATCACCTCAAGAAATATTACCAATAAGATGATAGTTTTACTGTCTTGTCTGCATTCTATTGTAATACATGTGTGAGGCTTCAAATGAAAGAAATCCAATGAAATTAAAGATGTTCAAGTCTTCCCTCATATGTTATTTATTTACTTAGATACTTGTTTGCATGAAACAACTCATTTTATGCTACAAATTATCATTTATGGTGGAGTAAGATTAAGTGGCCCTTGGTGATATGACAGTCCAGACAGGGTCAACCTTATCCATAGACTACCAACAACATCGAAAAATGCTTAGTGATATGCCCTTAGTTCACTCTCTTACTCAGAGCTACAAACCTCGACTAGTCTTACAGTCAAGGTGACAAAAGCATATGACATCCATGATCAGGATCGTCACTCAGAAGGTCGGCCTCAATCGACTTTGCTTTAGCCTCTACATCAACCTCGGTTGGACGTCAGTCGAGGTCAGTAAGGACACGGGTTAAACCATCCATCAGCACCAGCATCAACATCTACCTTGGTCGACGTTACAAGTTATCACCTGAGATCAGCAAAGCCTTGTCGGCTCATCATCGTGTCAAGATAACATCGGCCCTAATTGACGTTCCAGGTATCTAACCTCGACGGGCATCCCAGCTAAGGTCATCATATAATTATCTCAGACATGGAGAGGGTCAGGCATCACCAACCTCGTACTTATCCAGGCCGAGGTTGGCACCCAGGGAAGACAGCCGAGAATTTACACGCATATGTTTAGCTTGGAACACGTGGAAAAATCAGTTATAACTAAATCATTTCCTCCCCGTGAGGGAATATTGAGGTCATCATTGTTTAGTTAAGATCTTCCAGGTGTCATCCTTACACTGATTGGATCTTCATGCACATGCACACTGCATGCTTGGGGGTACATTACACCCCCTAAGAACTATATATAGAGGCCATCCTCAACATTATAAAGGATCAATAATTTGCAACCCTAACTAAAACTCTGTCATTTTATACAGTAGAGAGAGAAAGCTTGAGAGATTGTATTCATGGCCATTAGTGCCTTCATTTAGTGATATTACTCACACACACTCACAGTGGACATAGGCTAGATTGGCTGAACTGCTTATATTCAAGTGTTGATCACTTATATTCAAGTGTTCATCCTCTTCTCCTCGCCTCCTTCTCCTAATATACATACTTATACTCTTGCTGCCATTGTTGTGTTTATTTGAGCTTGTTCATATCTTATCTGGTGGTTCTATTTTCAGCATCATCATTTGGGCGCTGTCTGTGGGAGCCAGAAGACATATCTCTTCCTTTCCTAGCTTAACCTCACCGGAGACTCTAGTGGTGAACCAAGCCTCACCCCTTGTGTGGAGCTGTTTCACTATTGAAAGAGGTCCTTTAAGGTATTAATCTTATCTTCTTTACAAGCTCTTTAGTTTTAACATATGGCACCAAAGTTACCACCACCTCCTCCACCATCTGGTGTTAGAGGGCCTAGTTCCAGCCAGGCACCACCCCAGTCCAAAATGGCTGAGGTGGCTGCAACCTTGAGGTCTTTAGCTGTAAAACAACAAGAATGAAGGAGTAATTTGCACAGCTCAGTCAAAATATGATGAGGCCACTAGGGATATCACCTGAGATGATTACTCCGACAGCTGCTCAACCCCATCCTAAAGCTAGAGGTCCACCCCAGGCACCACGAAAAGACTAACCTACCCATCATCGGAGGAGGGATGTTACTGACCCTAGGCGTTTACGTCTAGGGAGGTAAGAAAACCCTTGCCTTGAGGATAAGTATGATGATATAGAGGCAGAGGATGCTCCAGAGGACTGCTGGGAGACGTATGAGGTATCGAATAATACTGTACACCCTATCCAACAGAGCCGAGTTTATGGGGGCAAAAGAGATGGTGGTGCCCAACAAAGAGGATCATCTTTTGATCGCTTGAGCAGAGGGTCGGACTTTGAAGGGCTCGACCTAGTTAATGACTTAAGACAGAGGTTATCCAGGTTACGAAGTTCCATTGGTTCTCAGAGGGGAGATGGTGAACATAGGCCTCATCATGGCCGACCCGAGTATGCCTAGAATGTGGCTAGAAGGTTAATAGCCAACGTTGTGCAGTAGCTGAGGAACCCTCAGTGCACCCCTTGGAGGTGGCTGGGGACAACCTTGGCCAGGCCCATGTTGCTAAACTATGGAATGACTCAATTCAATGTCTGGAAGAGAAGATAGGGAACCTCATTAAAAGACGAGACCCACTACAAAAAGGGTTCTCTGAGGGCTCCCCATTTGTGGCAAAGATAATGAACTTCCCAACCCCTGTCAAGTTAAAATCGCCTATGGTGTCTCACAAGTATGATGGTAGTACCAACCCTGTGCATCATGTTGAGATATATCAATCTACCACAGAAATTTACTCAATCCCAAATGAGATGAGGTGCCGAGCCTTCTCTGGGACTTTGACGGGAGCTGCACATATTTGGTTTACCTCTCTTCCGAAGAACTCTGTTGAGAACTTTAAGGGCTTGGCTGAACGGTTTATTCACAATTTCTATTTTGGGGTAAGACCTCAGATAAAGACCACACATCTGTTGTACGTTAAGTAAGGCACGAACGAGAGCTAAGAGACTACATTGCTAGATTCAATAAAGAAAAATTAGATGTTGAGGATTACGAAGAGAATATAGCTATGACAGCCCTCATTGGAGGACTCCAGAAGGGAAAGTTACCGTGGAAGCTTGCTGAAGACCCTCCAAAGTCCATGGTAGAGCTGTTAACAACTGCAGGAAAGGTCATGAACGCTGAAGAGGCTATGACTGCAAAGTATGAGGATGAAAACAAAAGTAGCAACGGGAAATTATAAAGAAAGAAAGACGAAAAAAGAGGTCTGCAGATGAAAAGTTTGCACACTATACTCCTCTAATTGTGAACTGCGAACACATCCTCAATGAAATAAAAAATGACTGGTCCCTGAGATGGCCTGAGAAGCTGAAGACTCCTCCGCATAAGAGGAATAAGAATTTATGACGAGAGTTCCACCAAGACCATGGTCATTTAACTGACAAGTGCTTCGCCTTGAAGGATGAGATTTAGAAGATGTTAAAGTATGAAAAGCTTAGAAAGTAAGTCTACTGTAAAGCTTCTAAAGGGGGAAGAGACGACCCAAAAAGAAGAGAAACGACAGATGTCGGGAGGATACCCCAACAAGAAGAGCTGAGGAATGAGATGATGACGATAAAGATGACCCTGACCTCCCACCAAAAGACAATAATGCCCTTGTGAAGAAGGTTGGTATGATATCCTTTGGTGTTAACACCATCTGTGGAGGACTAGTAGGGGGTGGCTCAGAGGTAATCGACCGTAAAGCTCATGTGGCAGAGGCTAAGTCAGTGACCAAAGTAAAAGTTATGAATCTGGCATCTTCAGAGGCTAAGCAGAAGAGAAATAAGGTAGACATGGATACTATTATAATTGGTTCTCCCGACTTGATTTCAAAGGTATATTAGCTCCACACGATTTGGTAATCACTACAAGGGTGCATGGATGTGAGGTGCAGAGAATCCTCATCGATGGGGGTAGTTCAGCTGACGTAATGTTTTGGCCCTATTTTAAGAGCTTAGGCTTGAGCAGAGCTGGGCTTGTACCATATCATCATCCGTTAATTGGCTTAAGTAGTGAAAAGGTCCATCCGTTGGGCATGTTGAGATGGATGTATGAATGGGAGACGAGTGGACTAAGAGGTTGACCCGAAAGATCAATTTTTTTATAATTGATGAAAATGTATTCTCGGCCTACAACCTCATCATAGGACGGGTAGCCCTAAAGTAATTTGAGGCTTTGCTATCAATGATCCACCAAATGCTAAAATTCCTGCCCCCTATGGGGTAGGGGAAGTGCAAGGTGACCAGACCTCAACACGAGAATGCTACTTCAACTCGACGGAAGAGAGAGAGGCCCATAAGAGGGCAACAACCACATATAACATTGATACACTTGATCCAAGGGATGAGACCAAATTAAAGAAGGGAGAGGCCGCGAAAGAGGTAGAATCCATCGTCCTCAATGAGGACGAATGGGAAAAAATGTCTAAATTGGAAAAGCCCTAAGACCCGAGATCAGGGAAGAGCTGGTAAAGCTTTTGAAGAAGAGACAAAGTGTCTTCGCTTGGAGCCATGCAGACATGCCTGGCATTGACCCTGAGATTATGTGCCACAAACTCAAGGTGGCAGAAGACGCTTAGCCGATCAAATAAAGAAGAAGAGTTTACTCCAGGAAAAAATATGATGTCATCAGGGAAGAGGTTAGGAAGTTGGAAGAGGCCAAGTTCATCAGAGAGGTCATATACCCTGAGTGGTTATCTAACACCATCATCGTGCCAAAAGCTAACGGGAAATGGAGGATGTGTATAGATTTCACCGATTTGAACAAGTCTTGCCTAAAAGACAACTTCGCCTTACCTCGAATTGATCAGATGGTAGATGCCACAGCAGGTCACGAACTTATGATCTTCATAAATGCGTATTTAGGGTATAATCAGATCTTTATGGATGTCGAAGACTCAGGGAAGATAACGTTCATCACAGACAAGGGGACCTATTGCTACAAGTTTATGCCCTCTGGCCTGAAGAATGTAGGGGACACTTATAAGCATCTTATAAATAAGATGTTTGAAGATCATATCGGAAAGACCATGGAGGTGTATGTGGATGATATGTTGATTAAGAGCTTAAAGGCTGACACTCACGTGGCCGACCTGGAGAGGACTTTTGACACCGTAGATTTATACAAGATGAAGCACAATCCTGTCAAGTGCGTCTTCAGAGTAGGAGTAGGAAAGTTTCTTGGATTCATCATTAATCAAAGGGGAATAGAGTCTAATCTCAAAAAAATCAGGGCTCTTCTTGAAATGAAGACACCCAGGACCATCAAAGACATTCAGAGGCTAACCAAAAGAGTTGTTACACTGAACAGGTTTGTCTCAAGAGCTACAGATAAGTATATTCCCTTTTTTAAAGTTCTTAGAAAGGCTTTCGAATGGGATGAGGAATGTGACAAGGCTTTCAAAGAGCTAAAGTCCTACCTCGGATCCCCTCTGCTCCTATCTCGGCCCATCTTGGGGGAGAAGTTATATGTGTATCTAGCCATTTTAGAATTAGCCATTAGTGCGGTCATAGTAAGAGAAGACGATGGAGTGCAGAGGCTGGTGTACTTTAATAGTAAGGCTCTTCAAGGGTTTAAACAGAATTATCCTCGAATGGAAAAGTTGGCCTATGACCTGATACACGCTTCTAGGAAGATGAAGCCATACTTTTAAGACCACTCTATGATTGTCCTCACTGATTCCCCACTAAGATATGCCATCGAGTTGATGACTTAGGCCATCGAGTTGGGAGAATATGACATTATTTATCAACCAAGGATTGCCATCAAAGGGAAGGCTCTTGCAAACTTTATAGCAGAATTCATCTGGGAAGAGGTTGAGATTAAGAATAGTCAAGAGATTACAGGAGAAACACACACTAACGTCTTCTATGATCCAGACGAGGTTGGGTCAAGCAAGTCTGAAAAGAGTGTAGATGAGAATGAGGAAGACGGATACCTTTTCAAGCAAGGGATCCTATCAGATGGGAATTTCTCTTCAAATAAAGATGTTTGGAACCTCTTCATTGATGGGTTTTCTTGCGAAAGTGGAAGCGGAGCAAGGCTGATATTGTCAGTTCTGGATGGTACCGATGTTAAATATGCACTAAGGTTTAACTTTAAGGCTTCAAACAATGAGTCAGAGTATGAGGCATTGATAGCGGGGCTCTCCTTGGCAAAAGCCCTTAGAGTTGGCCGACTCCTAGTTCACAGCGACTCGAGGTTGGTTATCAACCAAGTTCTTGGAGTGTACGAGGCCAAGGATGAAAGGATGGACAAATACTTTAAGAGGGTAAGAACGAAGCTAGAAGGTTTCGAAGAAGTGAAGATGAAGATGATACCTCGATAAGATAACAGTCAAGCCGATGCACTCTCCAGGTTGGCCTCAGCAACAAGGACAAATATAAGAAGAATGGTACCGGTTAAAGTCCTGCCCCAATCCACCATCGAAGAAGAAGAGGTTGCCATAAATTACCTCAATATGAATATGGGAGCCTCATTGATGGACCCACTCATCAGATACATAATACAGGGAGAGTTGCCAGAATCAAAATTGGAAAGGAGAAAGATGAGGTTCAGGGCCGCTAAGTTCTCAAATATAGGGGACGTATTGTATAAGAAGGGGTTCCTACTCCCTTTCCTTAGATGTGTACACCTTTCAGAGGTTCCTCATGTCTTGAAAGATGTACATGAGGGCTCTTGTTCAAGTCACATAGGAGGGAGGCCTCTAGCTAAGAGGATAATTACTCAAGGGTTTTGGTGACCGACCTTGGCCAAAGATGCAGCTGCTTATGTGAAGAGATGCGACAAGTGTCAGAGATTCTCTACCATCCCTCACCAACCTCATCATCCTATGACATTAATTAGATCACCTTGGCCATTTGCTGTTTGGGGGATTGACTTGGTAGGACCTTTGCCAAGAGCTGCAAACAACTATCGATTCTTGGTAGTTGCAATTGATTACTTCTCCAAGTGGGTAGAGGCTGGGTTGATGATAACGATTACGGAGTAGAATACCTTCTAGTTCATCTGGAAGAACATCATATGCAGATATGACCTTCCAAATACCCTCATCTCAGATAACGGAATCCAGTTCAAGAATTATTCCTTAGAAAAATATTGTGAAAGAGTTGGGATCAAACAGTTCTTCTCCTCTCCCGACCGACCCCAAGCAAATGGGAAGACTGAGGTCACGAACCGAACAATCCTTGATGGGATAAAGAAGAGGTTGAAGGAGGCAAAAGGGAGATGGACAGAAGAGGTGTACGCTGTGTTATGGTCCTACAGGATGACGGCAAGAATGCTAACAGGAGAGACTCCTTTCATGCTGGCTCATGGTTCAGAAGTTGTCATCCTTATAGTAGTAGGACTCCCCACCCATAGAGTTCAAACCTATGATCCTCAGAGGAATGGTGAAGAGAGAAGACTTGATTTAGATCTGATTGAAGAGAGAAAGAGAAGATGCAGAGATCAGACAGGCAACGTATCAGCAAAGAACAACAAAGTTCTAAAACCAAAGGATGAAATCAAGACCAATAGCTGTGGGAGACCTAGTGCTGAAGAAGACGTTTGATAAGCACCCAAAACTGTACAATTTATACCCCAAATAGACATACTTTAGTTGCTAATTCTCGGCAATATAGGTCTTATGTGCTTAAATGTTTATCTTGTAGGTCAAACGTCCGCTTGCGGTGTCAAAAGCTATATATCGAGGCAAATGCGCATTTTATGGAGCTAAATACCCAATCCCCTGACCCTAACCTAGCCCATCCTAGCCTTAGCCTTCCCCGACCCGTGTGTGTGTTGATTTTGTACTTTTTTTTTTAATTTTTAGAATTTTAGTTTGAGTTATTTTATTTTTAGGATTTATTTTTTATTTATTTAGGATTTTTAAGTTTTATTTACTATTTTTATATTTTATTAGTATATTTTTATATCATCTTTATTTTTATTAGTTATTAGTTTTATTTTTATTAGGATTAGATTTTTTTAGGATTTCATTTATTAGTTTTATTTGATTTTACATTTATTTAGAATTTTAGTTTTAGCTTTATTAGATTTTTATTTTTATTTTTTTATTTTTATTTTATTTTTTTATTTTAGTTTTATTTTTAATTTGAGTCTTTATTTTATTATTAGAAGTAGGATTTTTATTTTAGATTTTTAGTTTTATTAGTTTTAGTTTTTTTTAGTGTTATTTTTATTTAGGGTCACAAATTAAACATACACACATACCCAATACAGACTCACACCCACCTATCCTACACACACCAATACACCCAAACACTCTCACTCACACACACACCCTAAATTCCTACACCCTCACACACCCAAACCCCTCAACTTCATCTTCCTCAAAACCCAACAACCTTTTTCTCTCTCCTCTCTTTTCCCCCATTAACAAAACCAACACAAACCTGAGCCCTCTCGCCACTGTCTCCTGTGCCGTAGCCCCCGACGACCTCCCGCCATCCGCCGACGATTCCCTATACCACCTGTCAACATGACTTCCACTGACGAAGCTCCGGCGATGAAACCAACAACCCCGTGCCACACCTGTGCACCCCCTTCTGCCGATCCTCCCTCCGACCGGCACCCCAAACGCCGGTGATCGCAACCCCAGGTCCACCCCGGCTCCGGCCATGGCTAACCCCTCCCGGAGGCTACCTCCTCTCCCTCAACCTAGCGTCATCACCCCTCCAGCCTAATTCGACCCAACTCGCCCCCACCCCAGAACCCAAACCCCTTACGAACCCCAAACCCGACATTCAACCCTTTGCCAACCTCCGACCCTAGCCCCACAAACCCATTTCCCTTTTATCCTCATTTTTAACCCAAAGCCAAAAGCCACGATGTACACCTGCATAAAAACTCCCCAAGAAAATCTCACAAACCAAATAATAAACTCATTAAAACCCATGTGCCACTTAAACCTTCTTTTACCCAAATACCCCCCAACTACCTACTTATCCCCTTTCTTCCAAAATACCCTTTTAACAAATCATATTTTTATTCCTTCTACCATTTATCCTCACAGCTCACCATTTCCATGCACACTCAACCCATTCCCAAAAATACCCCTAGCTCCATGGCACCTACTATTTAAAGAGAGTTGAAGACCATTTTAAGGGAGGATGGAATAAAGAGTAGAGAAACCCTAGAGAGAGAATTAGATAGAGAAACACCATTTTTATTTTTTTTAGTAGTTTTTTTTTAGATTAGAAAAAAAGAAATTCAATAAATTGAGTGTTGTAATTAATTGAGGTGATGGAAGAATTGAAGAATTAATGCAATTGAAGACAATTTTGGTTTTGTTACTCCTCTCTAATTTTCATTTTAGGCTCTTATTTGATTCTAATTTTTATTGGATGATGATTATGGAGGGCTAATCACCCCATTCAAGGGATGAATTGAAACCCTCATGAATCCAATTTGATTTAATTGTCAATATTATTTTTTTTAGTTTCCTTTGATTAGTAAATTTAATTCCTACTTATTTTCACATTGAGAAATGGAAAACCATCCTTGAGAAAGGAATGGAAGTTGTATTGTCATTTGATCATTTGATTTAAACTAGAGATAGGCTTATCACTTGATTTAAATGTTAGTATAATTTTCATCTACTCTTGTTTTTACTTTGTCTAATTAAAATTAGTTTGGAAAATCGATCCTAGCGGGTGATTTATTTAATTGATTTTAATTCATTTAGAGTAGTGCTTGTGGGGATTAAACTTACTTTTCTAAAAGTATATTCTATTAATTCATTATTGTAATGATAATTAGCTTTTGAATTATATGAATATTTTGGAAATTGATGAAATTAAAATAGTGCAAGTTAGATAAATTTGTGTAAATTGAGGGTGGATTTTCCATCCTTTGAATATTTTCTCTCATTTAGTTACATCTCACTCACTAGTTTATATTTTTCATACTTTTATTTTAGTTTGATTACCCCTTTTCATTTAGTTATTAGTTAAGTCATCCTTGACCACCCAAATTGTTTTAATATTGAAAAAGCTACAAAAAATAGAAAAAGTAAAAATCCAAAAATGAAAATAAAAGTGAATTACAGATGAATTTGTCTCTAGCTTACCCCCTTGTAAGTGGATTGATACCCTTACTTACCTCTACACTTGAGTTGTTACATTTTGTAGGTATTTGAGGTTTTGATTAGGAGGAGTTTCTACAACAACAACAAATACACCGAAAAGTACTAGTTATCAAATGGCGCCGTTGCCATTCTTAGGAGCATGAAGCACTCGGAGTGGATTCAATTTTTGTAGTTCATTTATTTCCTATCTTTTGTTGCATTTTAGTACCATTTTTCTTTATTTTAGAATGCTTGTATTAGGATTATTCTATTCTTGGCTTGTATTGCGGTGCTTAGAGACACCATTTATTTTCCATTTAAATTTGTAATAATTGAAGGCAAGCGTGATAGGGAAACCGGACAAGGTAGAGTGAGGGTGTCCAAAGGTGAGGATTTATAAGCCTCTCTATCTTGGGTCGGTAGGACTCCCGGGGATGACTAAGATAGGCGTAATCTCCCCCCGGTCGACTCAAATTTTTCGGCACCCCACGACGTAAAAACCGTGGGAGGTATATTTTTGTAAACACTCGCGCCTCTCCTGTTAGCGAGTCAATTTTGTGTGCTCTTGTGTGATTTTATTCTCGCATTTATTTTGGAATGGTGTGACAAATTAATTAATTAAGACCTACACCAGGTCACTCACGAGAAGGGATTTCATCACCTGACTCACTCGCTTACCAATTGTGTACTACCCTAGCCATCACTAAATTTAAAATCAATCAACTAGGTAGCCCACTAGGAGAAAATTTTGCAAAGGGGATCGCTAAAATATTTCTGTGGTTTTTATCGCCCGCGGACTTAATTAAAATTTGACTACCCTTTCACTAAATCTAAAGATAAAAATTGGCTATGTGCTAGTTAGGAAATTTTCTTGACTTGTGTGTGTGTCCAATTCATTTTTCGATAGTTAGTTTTAGTGAGTTCGTCAAATTCAAAGAGTCCACCTATTTTCCCCACCTTTTCTTCCAAAAAAAAATCCGAAAATATTTTCTTTCATTTTTATAACAAAAAAATCCAAAAATATTTCTTCCTTTATTTTTCACAAAAATCCAAAAATATTTCCTTTTTCTCATTTTTAAAAAAATCCAAAAATATTTTCTTTCCTTTTGAAAAAAATTAAAAACTTCAAAAAAAAATATTTCTTTGCACATGGCCGAAGAACGTCCTTTACGGGACTACTTTGGTCATTTTTCATTGACACGTGACACGGGTGAGAGTGATCCCGAGCCGTCTCTTTATGAGATTTTTCGTGGTTTCGGCTCTATCATGAGTACCGTTGGTACTCTTGACCCATCTATGCACTCACCTCCTATTCCATCACCCTCGGTGTCACGTGTCGACGTGTCTCATCCTTTGTTGTGCACCCACTGTTATTATGCAGATCACATGTCCCAGGAGTGCCCTTACATTACATATCCATCTGAACCCACCATGGGACATGTGTATCCATATGACACTGTTTCAGAACCCACCTCGGCCCATTATCCCGATATACCTAATCCCGAGTTGTGTGAGTACCCGAGTTATTCGTGGAGGCTTGATCACCCTTCCACGCAATAAGAATCCCAACCCGATGTTGTGGATCCTCACACGTTCCAACAGTCGTCATGGAAACCTTGTGCACCCGTTCACGATCAGTTCCCTCACTACGCACCCCATGAGTATCAACCATTTGTCCATCACGAAAGCGATCCTTTCGTGTATGCTGAACTTGACCCCTCTCCACCCACTTCATTTGAGTATTCTCCATATAGTCATAATCATAGCGAGTTGTGTCCACCTCAACCACCACCACCACTCATCACTCCACCACCACCATCATCCACCTCCACTCTCGAAATATTTTTGTAAAAGTTCATACTCAAGCAAGAGAAAGCCACTCAAATTCAAACTCAAGATCTCTAAGGGCTTGAACAATGGTTAAATGAATTGGAGTGTACGAGAGAGTCAGACATTCCCATGTCCCCACTCATCGTTGCAACCGAGTGTGACGATGATGTGTCCTCTTATGGAACGAATTTTGTGTGTGACCAACCCTACCACCCCTAGAATTTAGAAGTTGAGACCATCCCATGGTTCGGGTCCCATGTCGATAATTGTGTTGACTTATCTTTCGATAGTGAGCCTGATCCAATCCCACCATGTCCACATGAACCCCACTTTGAGGTTCCCACTCACTTTCCCATAGAATCCATAAATATGCCCGAGCTTTTACCTTATGCCCCAGTTGCATATGTCTCTGACATGCCCATATCTTTTAGGTTAGCTCCGGCTACGAGTGCTCACCATTTTCTCGAGATAGAATCCGTGATAGTTCCTAACTATCCGGATATGGATGATGTCCCACCATGTATGGCTCCCTTTGAGCCCGATATTTCTAGTGATTCCTCTATCTCTGATCTTGGTGCCTCGTCTTACCCACCCACCACATTCACTAATACTACTCTTATGGAGAAGTTGACCACTCCCTTATGAGTATTCCTTTACTCCTCCCAATGAGTGTGTGTCTCCCACACTTGAGTTGGATCATCTTCCTCCACCGTTTATCCCACTTGACCCACCCATTATTCCTTTCACCCCACCACCTGGTTTGGATCTTCACTTTACACATTTCAAGTTTCCATATATATTTTTAGATCCTCACCTGAAACCATCCTCCACCCATGACAGTATTTGTGGTGCTACTCTCTACTTTCGTGACACCGAGCTTGTTACTCTATACTCGCCACTCTCTTGTGGTGTTGATTTTTCTCAACAGCTCCCTGGTGTGTCACGGTGCGACCACTATCATCGCCCATATATAGAACGATTGTGTGCTTTCTATGAGCCCCACCCCATTTCACTTTCCCCACCATATTTCCTTCCTCACCAACTTGAGTACCATTCTTATAGGGCCCTAGTTGCCTTCAACTTCCAGCTCAACAAGGCCCGTGATCAATGCTTCATCACCCATGCCTTTCTCACTTTTACCCTAATACCCACCCACCCATGGTCCACCGATGCTTTGCATCGCGTGATGCACTCTGCCATACAAGTGCATTGACCATTCTTAGCCCTGATCCAACAAGGCTGACGCTTCAGTCTTGTTTGGGGGTGATTCTTATCACCCATTCTTCTGCCACCTCGCGCTTTCATATATCTTATCCTTAGGGTGAGATTCCATCGGTCTGGCTGAAGACATTAAACTTAACGCTACCGGGAGGCACCCCGTGTTTCTTGTACTAGTCTCATCCTGTTTGGGGGTGGTGTTTCACATCACCCTATGCTTTATCATGTTTATAGACTTGTACACATTTTTTTTCTTATCATTTACTCAGGCTTCATTTTGGCTACATCTGTCCACTTCATGAGCGGTTGATTCTGGTATTATCTTTCCTACCTTATGCTCTCAATTTTAAAAATCATTTTCCTTAACATCGAGGATGATGTTCCTTTTTGTTTGGGGGTGGGTAATTTTATCAAAATCGTACCTCTTTTGAAATTTTTTGATTTTTAAACCTGATTTTTAAAATTTCGTGCAGTTTATTTCATCTCATTCATTAACGTGAATTTTCTCTCATCCATCTTTCAAAGTCTAGGAATCAAGCTAGATAATATTTTTTCTAAATAGCTTATATAATACATAACAAGGCATGTTACACCATGAATTTCTAAGACTCAACAATATTTGCGCACTTATCACGTCAATACGATTTAGAGTTGAGGAGTACTACAATTCTCAAAAGAACCTTAAGGATCACTAGTAGAGACTTTAACTTGTGAGATTTGTGCCTTTCACCCTTTTTAAGTGTTTTACGTAATCTCCGAGTCACAAGTTGATTCAACTTCTTTTGGGTCCGCACTTTAATTGTCGTATGATCTCATTATTCTTCACTAATTTTTTGGCTTGATCACTGAGAATGACATCTTTTTCAAGTTGTAAGAAACACGTGTCTTGAAATTTATCCCGATCACTGGGATTTTCATCCATACACCTACCACTTTTCCCCATATCATATTCCCATTCATTTCACCCATTACTTTCCCATATTTCATATACATTCCCCACACCATCCATTTATCATCCATTGTTTTGAGAAAAAGAGTGTGATTTCAAATGTAAATGTCTTAAGTGTTGGTTTGAAAAGTGAAAAAAAAAGAAAAAAAAGAAAAAAAAAGAAAAAAAAAAGAAAAAAAAAAGAAAAAAAGAAGAAAAAAAAGAGAGAAAAACATAAAAACAGCAAAAATAGAAAAAAAATAGAGAAAAAAGAAAAGAAAAATCGAAAAAAAAGAAGAAAAGAAAAGAGAGAAAAGAAAAGAAAGAGAGTTTGTAGTTAGTTTTTAAATAAAGACATTTGTGCCTAAAGTATAGTACACTCTTCTCGCTCATCCACCATATATCCATCATTTCACACATCAATCCCATTCTACATCACCATCCTTACCTCATCTCATCCCATCCTTCCTCATTTCATTTCCCCCTCACCCATAATCATCCATATTTTTCCTAGGTGTTTGGGCAAACGAAAGTCAATGTGGTGAATAACTCGACGTTCTCACTATAGTGATTAGCATTTCTTCCATGAGATCACTTTTCTTTCTTATTGTTCGTTCTTTCATATATGTGTGTGAGACGTTTGAACTTGCTTACATTTACTCACCTCCTTACACACAAGAGCGATACACTGACCCTAATCTCGAGAGTTCGTTTGAGAAAGATATATCCAGTGAGATTTGAAGTTGAAGCGTTGATTCCGAAGAGGCAATCTAGGAATTACTCTTATGATTCTCGACCCGTTTTGACTGATTCACACTACACACGTTGAGTTCTAGGAAGGATGTGTCTTGTGTATTCACTTAGCTGAATCTTTTTACACATTCTAGCTTGTATTTCTGAAATTATTTCTCTCATGATGAATTGTGCTATTATTCTACGTCTAATAAGAGATTGACTGCCTTTCAATAAATTTTCGCAAATAAAGAATTTTGTGGGTATATTCCCTGCAAACCCTCACGAGACACAACTCGTCCTGTAGGGCAACCTATAGTTTTAAAGGCTTGTTGCACATGCTAAGTGCAATCGCAAGTACCTGCGAAAGTGGTACACTTTTGGTTACTTATCTTTCTTTTTCTCTCTATCTCATTGCTCGAGGACTAGCAACGCTCTGTTTGGGGATGGTGTGATAAGAACCCAAAAATGTAGAATTTATACCCTAAATAGACGTACTTTAGTTGTTAATTCTCGGTAATATGGGTCTTATGTGCTTAAATGTTTATCTGGTAGGTCAAACGTCCGTTTGCGGTGTCAAAAGCTATATATCGAGGCAAATACGCGCGTTTTATGGAGATAAATACCGAATCCCCTGACCCTAACCTAGTCCATCCTAGCCTCAGCCTTCCCCGATCCGTGTGTGTGTGTTGATTTTGTACTTTTTTTCTTAATTTTTAGATTTTTAGTTTGAGTTATTTTATTTTTAGGATTTATTTTTGATTTATTTAGGATTTTTAAGTTTTATTTACTATTTTTATATTTTATTAGTATATTTTTATTTCATCTTTATTTTTATTAGTTATTTGTTTTATTTTTATTAGGATTAAATTTTTTTAGGATTTCATTTATTTGTTTTATTTGATTTTATATTTAATTAGAATTTTAGTTTTAATTTTATTAGATTTTTATTTTTATTTTATTTCTTTTTTTTATTTTTATTTTTAATTTGAGTCTTTATTTTATTATTAGAAGTAGGATTTTTATTTTAGATTTTTAGTTTTATTAGTTTTAGTTATTTTTATTTTTATTTTTATTTTTATTTAGGATCACAAATTAAACATACACACATACCCAATACACACTCACACCCACCTATCCTAAATACAACAATACACCCAAACACTCCCACTCACACACACACCCTAAATTCCTACACCCTCACACACCCAAACCCCTCAACTTCATCTTCCTCAAAACCCAACAACCTTTTACTCTCTCCTCTCTTTTCCCCCATTAACAAAACCAACATAGACCTGAGCCCTCTCGCCGCTGTCTACGGCGCCGTAGCCCGCGACGACCTCGCGCCATCCGCCGACGATTCCCTATACCACCTATCAACATAACTTCCACCGGTGAAGCTCCGACGATGAAACCAACAACCCCGGCCCACACCTGTGCACCCCTTTCTGCCGATCCGCCCTCCGACCGACACCCCAAACACCGACGATCGCAGCCCCAGCTCCACCCCGACTCCGGCCATGGCTAACCCCTCCTGGAGGCTACCTCCTCACCCTCAACCTGGCGTCATCACCCCTCCAGTCTAATCCAACCCAACTCACCCCTACCCCAGAACCCAAACCCCTTACGAACCCCAAACCCGACATTCAACTCTCTGCCAACCTCCGACCCTAGCCCCACAAACCCACAAACCATTTTCCCTTTTATCCTCATTTTTAACCCAAAGCCAAAAGCCATGATGTACACCTGCATAAAAACTCCATAAGCCAATCTCACAAACCAAATAATAAACTCATTAAAACCCATGTGCCATTTAAACCCTCTTTTACCCTTTTACCCAAATACCCCCAACTACCTACTTATCCCCTTTTTCCCAAAATACCCTTTTAACAAATCAGATTTTTATTCCTTCTACCATTTATCCTCACACCTCACCATTTCCATGCACACTCAACCCATTCCCAAAAATACCCCTAGCTCCATGGCACCTACTATTTAAAGAGAGTTGAAGACCATTTTAAGGGAGGATGGAATAAAGAGTAGAGAAACACTAGAGAGAGAATTAGATAGAGAAACACCATTTTTATTTTTTAAGTAATTTAGTTTTTTGTTTTAGATTAGAAAAAAAGAAATTCAATAAATTGAGTGTTGTAATTAATTGAGGTGAAGGAAGAATTGAAGAATTAATGCAATTGAAGACAATTTTGGTTTGATTACTCCTCTCTAATTTTCATTTTATGCTCTTATTTGATTCTAATTTTTTATTGGATGATGATTATGGAGGGCTAATCACCCCATTCAAGGGATGAATTGAAACCCTCATGAATCCAATTTGATTTAATTGTCAATTCTAATTTTTTTAGTTTCTTTTGATTAGTAAATTTAATTCCTACTTATTTTCACATTGAGAAATGGAAAACCATCCTTGAGAAAGGAATGGAAGTTGTATTGTCATTTGATCATTTGATTCAAACTAGAGATAGGCTTATCACTTGATTTAAATGTTAGTATAATTTTCATCTACTCTTGTTTTTACTTTGTCTAATTAAAATTAGTTTGGAAAATTGATCCTAGCGGGTGATTTATTTAATTGATTTTAATTCATTTAGAGTAGTGCTTGTGGGGATTAAACTTACTTTTCTAAAAGAATATTCAATTAGTTCATTAGTGTAATGAGAATTAGCTTTTGAATTATATGAATATTTTGGAAATTGATGAAATTAAAATAGTGCAAGTTAGATAAATTTGTGTGAATTGAGGGTGGATTTTCCATCCTTTGAATATTTTCTCTCATTTAGTTACATCTCACTCACTAGTTTATATTTTTCATACTTTTATTTTAGTTTGATTACCCCTTTTCATTTAGTTATTAGTTAACTCATCCTTAACCACCCAAATTATTTTAATATTGAAAAAGCTACAAAAAATGGAAAAAGTAAAAATCCTAAAAAAAAGTGAATTACAATTGAATTTGTCTCTATCTTACCCCATTGGAAGTGGATTGATACCCTTACTTACCTCGACACTTGAGTTGTTATATTTTTTAGGTATTTGAGGTTTTGATTAGAAGGACTTTTCAAGCAACGACGAAAAATATACACAAAAGTTCTTTCTATCAACGTTACAGAAGGCAAATAAGCTCCACCCACACTGGCATGGTCCTTACGGAGTGGTCGATAAGGTTGTGCCTGGTACTTACCGGCTAGAAAATATTGAAGGGGAACTTTTTTCCAACCCTTGGAATGCTGACCACTTGAAGAAATATTACATATGATGTTGCAGTTATTTCTTTGTAATACATGTATGATTTTATGAGGAGGATATTAATGAAGAGAGAAGTTCCTGTGTCAACACTATTTCATTATGCTTAAACATCATTAATTTCGTGAAAAATATGGAGGTGAAATATCATATTATGGTGACCTCAGACCTTAAACATCATTAATTTGGTGACAATTTTTGAGGTGAAACATCATATTATGGTGACCTCAAACCTTAAACATAATTAATTTGGTGAAATTTTTGAGGTTAACATCATATTATGGTGACCTCAGACCTTAAACATCATTAATTTGGTGATAAATTATGGGGTAGAACATCATATTATGGTGACCTCAGACCTTAAACATCATTAATTTGGTGATAAAATATGAGGGTGAACTTCATTATTTGGTGACCTCAGACCTTAAATATCATTAATTTGGTGATAAAATATGAGGGTGAACATCATTATTTGGTGACCTCGGACCTTAAACATCATTAATTTGGTGAAAATTATGAGGTAAACATCATATTTTAATGACATCAAACCTTAAACATCATTAATTTGGTGATAAAATATGAGGGTGAACATCATTATTTGGTGACCTCAGACCTTAAACATCATTAATTTGGTGAAAATTATGGGGTAGGACATCATATTATGATGACCTCAGACCTTAAACATCATTAATTTGGTGATAAAATATGAGGGTGAACATCATTATTTGGTGACCTCAGACCTTAACCATCATTAATTTTGTGAAAATTATAGGGTAGAACATCATATTATGATGACCTCAGACCTCAAACGTCATTAATTTGGTGATAAAATATGAGGGTGAACATCATTATTTGGTGACCTCAGACCTTAAACATCATTAATTTGGTGATAAAATATGAGGGTGAACATCATTATTTGGTAACCTCGGACCTTAAACATCATTAATATGGTGAAAATTTTGAGGTAAACATCATATTTTGATGACCTCAGACCTTAAACATCATTAATTTGGTGATAAAATATGAGGGTGAACATCATTATTTGGTGACCTCAGACCTTGAATATCATTAATTTGGTGAAAATTATGAGGTAAACATCATATTTTGATGACCTCAGACCTTAAACATCATTAATTTGGTGATAAAATATGAGAGTGAACATCATTATTTGGTGACCTCAGACCTTAAACATCATTAATTTTGTGAAAATTATAGGGTAGAACATCATATTATGATGACCTCAGACCTTAAACGTCATTAATTTGGTGATAATTTATGAGGTTAACATCATACTGTGATTACCTCAGACCTTAAACATCATTAATTTGGTTATAAATTATGAGGGTGAACAACATATTATGGTGGCCTCAGACCTTAAACATCATTAGTTTGGTGATAAATTATGAGGTAAACATCATATTATGGTATCCTCAGACCTTAAGGTAAAACATCATTATATGACCAAGACAACATGCAAGAGAAGGCATTCATTAAAAGAAGAAAAATCCTCTGAAGAAGATGGTATTACATTAAGTAGTCAGATTTACAAATCAAATGCGCTGAAGGAACATCAGAGTTCAGAAAAAATTACAAGAAAAAATAAGCAGAAGTTACAAATTAAAAGATTCATAAAGAAAGGCCCAGGTATCTGCAGCTGGAATGGTGTCCTCTTGGTTGACGTTAGTCACCTCTGCAGCGTCGTCCTGACGAACGGCCTCTTCAGTTTCAGTAACCTCCAAGGGAGCAGTCTCTGCAAGAGCAACACTATCCTCCTCAACCTCTTGTAAGGCCTGAGCAAAATGGGCGTCACCAAAGCCTAGATCGATAAAGTTTGAGGAAGTTAAGCTCCCTTACTCCTATTCCTTAGAAGCTACTCACTTCCCAGGACGCTTTAATACCTCTTTAAAGGTATTCAAAGCCAAAGATGATGAACTCATAAGAGACCTTGTAATCTGCAAGGATCTTCTCCGAGGCATCCTCTAGTGAGGCTTTGACTGCAACATCCACTTTGGTCTGAAGGGCATCATATTTGGACTTCGGGGCTACTTCATGGTCTTTATTGAGGTTGACGATGTCTCTATCCCTCTGCTTAATCATCTTGCCAGCCTCTTTCAACTCCTCCTTCAGACGCTCAACTTCAGCATTCAAAGAGGCCTGGACCTTCATGGCTTCTGTTCCCTTCTCAATAAGGGGCATCTTCCTTAGAGTCCAATCAATAAATTGATGCATAGATAGAACATCCTATAATGAAACGTTAGATGTATGAGTTTTATAAACTACAAATGCAGTCAAAGTTACAATTGGAAGAGCAAAATAACAGAAACTAGTACCTGAATAGACCTATGAAGGCTGAACTCGACCAGGAAGGGGATATCCAGAGAGCATAGGAATCGCTTATCTTATTCGGTAATTGCAATGATAATGGTATCCATAGCCTTTAAAGCATGGCCAATCAAGTTGTCGCTGATCTTCAACTGGGCCAGACGAGCTGTAAGGGCATCATCTGAGGAGATCGGAATGGCACGATCTCCCTTTTGACTTTTGCTTGGCCTCTAATTCTCTGAGTCCATTATGGGATTCCTTTTCTTAGTAACATCGACCTTGGACATGCCGACGTTCTGTTTATGGGGAGGAGGGGCTACATTATGCCCTACCTTTTTCATTAGCTTTACAAGGCTTGGTGCAGACATCTCCCAGAGCTCGTTAGAAGTACATTATGGACGTTCTACAAAAATAAACATATGAGTTAGTAAATTAGAAGTATGAAAAATCATAGGTACAACTATCGAGAATGGTACTTATGAAGCTCGGTTAGAAGACTGCCACCTAGCCTTATCTGAGAGAGGTAGTAGGGGTCATCAGATGTTCGTATTTGACAAGATTACCATGTTCTCCCTGATCTTGAAGGTCCTTAACCTTTTGGAAATTATCCTGGCTAAGGTCAGGGTCGGCTTTGGCCGTAAGATACACCTTCCCCCACTTCAAAGGTGTCCTCGGATCAGATGATGAAGAGGAAGTACATGGACCAAATTCCCATGTCCCTGAGGCAAAGAAATACCGTGGTTTTCAGTTGTGATTTAAAGTTTGGGTAACCAATAACAACTTTTTATCTGACTTCCTAGCTAGGAAGTGGAAGTAGCTGGGGTGATTTTTGGCAGAAGATGGGATGTAGCAACCCGTGAAGACTCTAACTGGAAGGTCTGAGTGGTGGAAAGCCTTTCAGAGGACGATGGCCCCAATCATCACCCTCCAGGCATTGGGGGATAATTGTGAAGGGGCTAGGTTGATATGGGACAATATGGCTCTAATAGTAGGATGGATGGGGTGACAGAATCCCAACTTAAACATCTGGTCGTATACATAGATCTCCCCATCTTAGCCATGAAAGATCCTTTGACCCCTCAGGGGTCTCCTAAGCTTAATGGAAGGACCTATAGAATAGAGGTACCTAAAGGTTAAGAGGTCATACTTAGTGATCGAGATCTCTATCTCAATTGCCTCAGAGATATCTACATCGCTCTCATGCCCATCATCATTATCCCTACTAACATCGGCTTGGGTAGGTATAGGGATACAATTAGGAAATTTCTGGGCGAACTCAGCCCCGGTGATGGCCGACAGGGGAATGGCATAAAAAATGGGTAGAATGGCCACACTTGGCCCTACAACTTCAACATTAAAAGAAGTTTGTGAGGTACTAGCACCATTGTGAGACGAGGCATGACTCTCAACCTCGTCCTAATCAGGGACATGATCTTAACTAATAGAGTAGTCCGTAGCCTCTTGAAAAGTGTCTATGGACATAGGGTCTGAGGTAGACGACTCAGACTCAGACATGGGAGTGGGGTCTATTGGTTCCTCTACTGGCTCAGGGTATATTACCTTAAGAGGTAGAGTGAAGATAGGTCTGAGGGGGAAGGCCTCAGCCCTACGAGTTTCCGCTTGGGTTAGCTCTATCTGCGTAATTTTTTCTAAGGTCCTCTCTCAAAGTAAAGGGAACTCTTCTATGAGTTTATAAGCATAAAGCAAATGACCCTACACTTGGGACTCTAAACCAAAACCAAGCAACCCAATTCAACCCAAATAAAAGATCAGACTTGGATTTTGAAATATTTTAAACCAAGAGCACTCAAGAACAGGCTCATCGAAAAATGCAAAGTATCATCGGAAAACACTAAAACCCTCACCAGAAAGCCTAAATCCTCACCGAAAAAAGCAAAAATGGAAATTAAAGGCTGAAAATGATGAAATAGGATGAGGACAATACTTATTTGGGTGTGAAATGAAAAAGAAGAAGATCGAAATTGAAGAAACCCCAAAACGCAACAGCAAGTATTGAAGAGAGAGAAATTACAGAGGAAAGCACAGGCAGAAAAATGAAAAGAAATAAAGACGAAGGAGAAGAAAAGGGTTTAAACCCTCAAATCATATTGCACGCATCCCAAGGCCCACCATTGCCTTGGGATCCCAAAAGACAAAATCAGCATCATTACACATTATCAGGCACGGTACCCATTTCAGAAATTGACATATGTCAAAGAAATATTGGCACATAAGAAAATACAGCCTCAGACATGCATACCCCTTAGTCACCTATTTACATAGGTAACTAAGGGCTAGTGGGTGATTGATATGACCTTAGTGCATCCTCTTACTCAGAGCTACAAACCTCAGCCAGTTTTACAGCCGAGGTGACAAAATCCTATGCCATCCATGATCAGGATCGTCACTCAGAAGGTCGAATTTAGCCGACTTCGCTTCAACCTCTACATCAACCTCAGCTGGACGTCAGCCAAGGTCAGTAAGGACACATGTTCAACCATCCATAAGCACCAGCATCAACATCATCCCTGGCCGACATTACAAGTTATCACCTGAGATCAGCAAAGCCTCGTCGGCTCAGCATCATGTCAAGATAACATCGACCCTGGCTGATGTTTCAGGTATCTAACCTCGGCGGGCATCCCATCCAAGGTCATCATATAATTATCTCACACATGGATAGGGTTAAGTATCACCAACCTCATACTCATCTAGGCTGAGGTTGGCACCCAGCGAAGATAGCCGAGCATTTACATGCATATGTTTAGCTTAGAACACGTGGACAAATTTGTTATAACTGAATCATTCCCTCCACGTGAGGGAATATTGAGGTCATCATTGTTTAGTTAAGATTTGCGAGGTGTTATCCTTACACTGGTTGGATATTCATGCATATGCATATTGCATGCTTGGGGGGCACATTACACCCCCCAAGCACTATATATAGAGGTCATCCTCAATAATGTAAAGGATCGATAATTTGCAACCCTAGATGAAACTCTATCATTTTATACAGTAGAGAGAGAAATCCTGAGAGATTGTATCCATGGCCATTAGTGCCTTCATTCAATGATATTACTCACACACACTCACAGTGGACGTAGGCCAGATTGGCTGAACCACTTATATTCAAGTGTTCATCCTCTTCTCCTCGCCTCCTTATCATAATATACATACATATACTCTTGCTGCCATTATTGTGCTCGTTTGAGCTTGTTCGTATCTTATCTGGTGGTGATGTTTCTAGCATCATCACTTAGTATTATCAAACATCATTGATTTAGTGGACTTACTCCCTCGGCTGATATGACAGTGCATGGATGGGACGACCCTCCATACACTCTAAAAAAGACAAGGAAGGACTTATGCCTAAAGCACCATAATTTGGTGGCTGCAAATTATGAAATCACTCAGTTTTGGTTGATTATTAAACACCATTAATTTGGTGGACGCACTCCCTCGATTGAGACAACAGTGCATGGATGGGACGACCCTCCATACACTCTAAAAAAATGACGAGGGAGGACTTGTGCCTAAAACACCATGATTTAGTGGGCATAAATTATAAAATTACTTAGTTGTGGTTGATTATTAAATGTCACTAATTTGGTGGACTTACTGCCTCGGAGAAGACGCCAGTGCATGGATGGGACGACCCTCAATACACTCTAAAAAAGATAAGGAAGGACGTATGCCTAAAACACCATAACTTGGTGGGTGGAAATTATAAAATCACTTAGTTGTGGTTGATTATTAAACATCATTAATTTGGTGGATGCTATCCCTCGGCTGAGACGACAGTGCATGGATGGGACGACCCTTCATACACTCTAAAAAAGACGAGGAAGTACTTATGCCTAAAACACCATAATTTGGTGGATGCAAATTGTAAAATCACTTAGTTGTGGTTGATTATTAAACATCACTAATTTGGTGGACTTACTCCCTCGGCTAAGACGACAGTGCATGTATGGGACGACCCTCCATACACTCTAAAAAAGGATGAGGGATGACTTGTGCCTAAAACACCACAATTTTGTGGATGTAAATTTTAAATAACATATGAGGATATTATTTAAAGACACCATTGATTTGGTGAAATTACTCCCTTGACAAGGACGATAGCTCATGGATGAGACGATAACGGTTTATGGTTAATTTATAACATTCAAACATTTGGAGGACAACACGACAACATAATTAAGGCATGCAAGCAAAGGCAAGAGAGAATACAAATAAGGAGGCAATAAAAGATTTCATTTCATAAAATGAAAAGTATAGATATGACAAAAGAGTTCACGACAAGCAAAATTATTACAAAAAGAAGGGTATAGGTCACAAATGGCCACCCCATTGTGTTGGCGTAGTATGAATGACAACCTCAGCCCCACCAGTAGATAAAACTGTTGGTCCATCAACATTGCCTCCCTCATCCACATTAGGGTCAGCCGATGTCCCTTCTCCCTCAGTTGTGGCCAGAGACTTAACATATGCTAAAGTTTCTTCCATAAGAGGATCATCAAGGTCAGTAGCTTCGAGCGATGGCCGGATGGAAGATACTACATCAGAAAATTTAAAGACGACCCATCTATAGGCCATCTTTATTCTTCTCTCCAAGTATTAAGGGCCAAAACCCTGAAACTCATCTGATGTCTTATAAGTTTCAATAACATCAACCTCGGCCTTCTTGACTGCTGCAGCAAGGTCGACCTTGAAATTTGTGGACTGATTCTTCAAAGCTTCATCCCTCTCCTTGATGATGCCATCCTTGGTTTCCAACTGAAGTTTTAGCTCGTCTATAGCCCTTTTGTGGTTGTCTTGAAGGTCTTCTAGTTGAGTTTTGATATTGTCTTCAGCTTGGATCGCCCTATCAGCGTCCAAAAATTTTTGGAGGTTCTCAGCCATCCATTTAGTGGCTGAAGTCAAGGCACAGATAGACTGCAAAAAAATAAAAAATATAGACAAATTCAGATAAAGATCAGGTGTTAACCAGTACATGACATAAATTAGAGGTACGAGGACGATACCTATGCCATGTGATGAAGACCAAAGTCATAAATGTTTGTCGGGGGAATCTTGGCCAGAAATTCATAATCAGCAGCTGAAGGAGCTATAAACATAGCATCCTTTGGAGCCCTGATATTAGTAATCAGGGAAGTGGGGTTGCTCTTAAGTTGGGATAGGTGGGCCTACCAGAATGCCCTAAAGGATGATAATGAGACGACGTCAGGGCCTGACACAGTCTTTGTGACACCCACCCTTAGCCTTGTATTGGGGTCAGGACAAGTGTTAACAGGGACCTCGGTCCCCTACCTCTTACGAGAGGACTCAGTAGTAGCCCCCCCAATAGTGGTCTTCTTTGGGGTCGGTTGTTTGTTCTTCTTCTTTTCTAAGCCAGCTACTAGACCTGGTGCCGTCATTTCCCAAATATCATCCGGTATGTTAGGAGGACGACCTGTAAGAGGAGACAACACGTTAGTACAATTAATATATGAGACTAGGTGTCAACTTGTTAGTACAGAAATCAGACAACATGTTAGTACAATTAATAACTCATAAATCTCCTCAAGGGGGTCAACCCCCATGCCAGACTCTTTAAGGTATTCAGGGGTCATGAGGTCTTCAAATTTGGGAAGATCACCCTCTACTCCCTGCTCTTTCAAATAGTTAGCCAGATCCCTTTCATTAAGGCCGAGGCAAGAGTTTGACCTTGTAGTCATAGAAGTATTTGACCAAATACGTGGAACCCTCGGCTTGTCCTTAATAGGGTCGACATCGTTCGAGAATTCCCAAGCCCTAAAAACACAGAAAAACCTCTATTTCCTATAGTGGTTTGAGGTTCGTGTCACTTAAATGAGCTTCTTATCTAACTTTCTAGCACCTAAATGAAAATAACCTGGTTGCTTGGATAAGGACGATATATTGTAGTAGGCTAAAAAGAGTTCAGCTGATGGTTCATCCGTGAAAGTGTTCTTCCATATGAAAATGTACACCAAGATGATTCTCCAGGAGTTGAGGGGTAATTGAGTAGGAGAAACCCCAGAGCAGACAAGATGGACCTAATAGAAAGATGAAAGGAAAGTCTGACGCCGGCCCTGAACATCTGATCGTAAATAGCACCCTCTACCTCTTGGTCCTAAAAAACTCTCCCGTACTCATTCGGGACCCTCATTGTGATATTAGACTTGATGCTGAATGAATGCCTGCATATAAGGAGGTCACGATCTTTGATGAAAGAGATGAAGGATGAAGCATATGAGGTGTCAACTTTCTCCTCGTCCTCTGACTCTTCATCTTCGTCCTCAACCTACACACTAACAACCTTGGCCTCCTCAGTAGTAGGGAGACTTATGGGAACTTTGCCTGAAACTCAGCAGGGGACATAACGGATACAATAACAGCATTTGGATGAAGTGTCAGCTAGATTTGATCAGGATAAATGGGAATTGATGGGTCATGCTACCCAGATGTCTCAACGGTGTTGTCCCCATCTCGATACTGTGATTCCCCCATCGTCTCTTCAAATTTTGAATCCTCGGCTTGAGGTTGAGATGACCCAAAGACCTCTGAAGATGAGAGTGGTATGGTGGCCAAGGGAATGGGAAAGATGGGTCTTACCCAAATGGGATCGGCCCTATATTTTTCCTCGGCCTCTTCTTACACCCTAAGAATTTCTTAAAAACAATTTTCCCACAGTGTGGGAAATTCCTCGACTAACTTATAAAGTCTTTGTAACATTCAAAGGACGACTTTAGACTTGAAGATTTTCTGAGAATAAAATAAGGTAAATCACAAACAAGTGGGAGTTGTTGACCAATTTGACCACAAGATCAAACTAGAAGAAACGAATTGTTTATAAACCAAACAATGAATAACAATGATGAAGGAGATGATCGGAAACTCACCGGAGTTCACAACTATGGGATTTTTGGTTTCTTTGTGAGCCTAGACAGGGTATAAGGTTGTCCACAACCTAATGACCATCGATATACTCCCTAAATCTATCCCTAAATCCACCACCGGCGATTGTTAAATGAAATAAAGGTCGCCAAAAAATCCTAAGTTGCCAATAATGGGGAAAAAGAAAATGCTATGTAACAATGGAGGAAAGTAACAAAGAATGGCAAAAGGAAGTTACCTGGAAATCGGAAGAGAAACTAAACCTTGAAATAAGCACGATGTATTGCTTGCAAATAGAGGTGGAATGGAGGAGGTCGCAGAAGCTAGAGAGAGAGGAGACACGCGAAGTATTTGGGGAATAAAGAGAAAATAAAAATTTTCTTAAAATTTGAATGTCACATAATGATTTGGCACAATTACCCAAGTGGCACACAATTCCCTATGCATATCATCGTCAGGTCACTATGCCCTATGTATACTTGACAGTCATCATTCTTGGAAGGTGTAGCATGATGGTTGACAAGTGTCAATTTGAAGCCTCATTAACTGGACTACCAAGAAAAAAATAATAACCCTCATCCACCTCATAACATCAATGGCTAAGGGCTAGGGGTGATTGATATGCCAAAATATACCCTCGTCCTAGCTAATAGTTTACTTGGCCTGCGATGAGGGGATAATTAAGCTAGGCCTTGCCCCATCCGTGGGTTGTCCAAAGAATCATCATCGGCCTCAGCTCAGTTAGAATCCTCGTCCTTGTCCTCATGAGAATGCTAGACTAATACCGACCTCAGATCACCACAACACTCGATGGTTTCAGCATCATCTATTTAGCGCATGGTGTGGGAGATGCATGGATCAGTGTGCGTGGGACACAAACAACACATGGGCAAAATCGTTACTCCCATTTCACCCCCTTACGTGAGGGAATATTTGGTCATCATGATTTACATTTGGTGTGTCCAGATGTCCATACAAGATTGGTTAATAGTAATCCATTTATGCATACAGCATGCATGGGTATATAATACACACCCTATGCACTATATATACCTTTCTTCATCTTTATTATGGAGGACCCTAGCTAAGACTCTACTCAATTATACACAGAAGAGAGAGAGAGAGAGAGAGAGAGAGAGAGAGAGAGAGAGAGAGAGAGAGAAAGAGCTTGATGTTATAACTAGGCTATTAACGCCTTGTTTACTAGTGGAATTCACTCACACACATAGAGTGGATATAGGCTTAGGCCGAACCACTTATATTCAGGTGTTCATCCTTTTCACCTCATCTCCCTCTTTGTTGACTTGTTGTATGATTGTTGCCATTATTATAGTCCTGTTTGAGCTTCTTACACCCGTGACCTGGTGATACCATTTTTGGTATCATCAAAGTCTTTCACTTCTATTGGGTGAACACATCTTTGCATGGAGGTCGTGAGTCCCTTTCTGTATAACACTCCTTTGTCCAGTACATATCTCATAGCCTTGTATTTCAGCTTCTTAGCCTCCATGGAATTTGTTGGTAATGTTCCATATTCAATATAACTTAAGATGGAATCCATTTAGGAGGGTCAAAAATCTACTACAATGAAATTGACCATTAGGTCTTCATCAATGCTCCGATTATCCAGAATTTCTATTGGGATCGTCCTTCTAAGCTCAATCCTTATTGCTGATGCTAACCGAGCAAGTGCATTTGCTCAGGCATTCCCTATTCTTGGAATTCTTTGTATCTAGATAGTAGGTAACTCGACTATCACTTCTATATCTTTGGTAAGGTATCTTATCATCAAATCTCCTTTGACTCCATATATATGAAGGAATTGATTCACTACCAGCTGCGAGTTACTATGGTCCACTACTTGCTCGACACCTAGTGATTTGGCTAGATTCAACTCAACTATTAAAGCTTCATATTCTTCTTCATTGTTCGACACTTTGAATTGAAACTTGAGGCCATGTTCAATATCAATATCATCGGGAGTGTTAAGGATTATACTTGCTCCACAGCTAGTAGCGCATGGAGAGCCATCGACATATAATTTCCATATCGGAATATTGCCACTAAAACTTTCATCAGTCAATAACCCATGTCTGAAGATCTTTTTACTCTCCTCAGCATACTTCTGTACCATTTCTTTGCTTTTGGGGGATAGAGGTTGCTCGATAGCAACTTCAGCTTACTTTTGAGATGAACTTTCTTCTTCTGACTTCTGCTCGATAGGCAAATTCAGTTGGTCAGGCACTTCCGGGTAAGTGAATTCAAAAATAAAATCTGCCAAAGCTTGACCTTTCAATAAAAATTTGGGCTCATAAATAATGTCATATTCTCTTAACTCCACTGCCCAATACACAATCTTCTAGATTTCTCAGGTTTGTGGAGTGCTTGCCTAAGAGGTAGATCTGTATATACTATGATGGTATGTGCTTGGAAATAATGTTTTATTCGCCTAGAGACCTCAATAAGGGCTAGGGTAAATTTTTCCAAATGTGGGTATCTGATCTAAGCTCATCTGAAGGCTTTCCTGGTGTAATATACTGGCTTTTCCACTCTATTTTACCGTCTAACAAAAGCCGAGCTCACAACTGATTTAGAAATGGCCAAGTATAAGTATAAATTCTCCCTTAAAACTAGTCAAAAGATCAGTGGTGGCGATCCCAAATATTTCTTTAGCTCCTGGAAATCTTGTTCACACTCTTCGTTCCACTCAAAAGTCTTCCTCAATACTTTAAAGAAAGGCAAACACTTATCTGTTGCTTGGGCAATAAATCAATTTTCAGTTGCCACTCTTTTAGTCAGTCTCTGTACATCCTTCTTATAATTGGTGATTGCATCTCAATCAGAGCTTTTATCTTCACGGGGTTAGCTTTAATTCCCCTTTGGTTGACAATGAAGTCTATGAACATCCCTTCTCGGACTCTGAACACACACTTGGTTGGGTTCAGCTTCATCTGATGTTTCTCCGACTGGTTAAAAGTTTGAGTTAGGTCGGCAATATGATCAGAGTCTTTTCTTCTTTTTATCAGCATGTCATCCATATAAACCTCCATATTTTTGCCTATATGCTCTTCAAAAACTTTTTTTACCAACCTCTAATATGTTGCACCTTCATTTTTAATACCAAAAGGCATCACATTATAATAATAAGTTCCTTGGGGAGTGATTAAAGATGTACTTTCCCTATCTTCGGGGTTTATTTTTATCTGATTATAACCAGAATAAGCATCCGTAAAGCTTAAAAGCTCGTGTCCTGACGTAGGATCTATCAACTGGTCATTTCTTGTCAAGGGAAAATGATCTTTTTGGTAAGCTTTATTTAGATTCGTAAATATACGCACATCCTCCATTTATCATTCTTCTTTTTTACCATAACAATGTTGGCTAACCATTATGGATACTTCACATCTTTAATTAATTGGGCTTTTTAAAGCTTCTCTACCTCCTCTTGGATAACTTGATTCTTCTCGGGGCTAAAAACTCTACGTCTATACTTGATAGGTTTGGCATCCTTACTGATGTTAAGTTCATGATAGAGGAAACTGGGATCAATGCCATGCGTATCCTCATGACTCCAAGCAAATACATTTCTCTACTGCCTCAGGAACATAATCAAATCCTGTTTGAGGAAAGGGTCTAGTGTTGAGCTGATCTGCGTAGTTCTTTCCAGTTTGTCATTGGCTAGAATAATGCTTTCGGTTGCTTCCATAATTTGGCCTTTGACTAACTCTGTTTCATCTCGTGGATCCAAGGTTTCAACCTCATATTCATTATTAAGCTCAGTGGTATCCACATGATAAGTTGTGGTCTTCTTCTTCTTCAATTCAATTAGGTCTTCTTGTTCGGCTGAGGAGTAGTAACATTCTTTGGCTACCTTTTGGTCGCCTTTTACCACACCTACCCCAAAATGAGTAGAGAACTTTAAGCATTGATGAACTGTTAATGGGACAACCTCAAACGTCTTGAGCCCTACCCTGCTAAGTATCACATTGTAAGTTGATTGAACATTTTTGTCCATTACAAAGAAGCGTATTTTCTCTATACGACTTACTGGCCAGGTGACAAATAATACTTTTAACTTGATTTTTCCCAGAGGATAGACATTTTCACCAGAAAAGCCTATTAGTGCTTGTGATATGGTTCTAACTTGCTAAGCTTCAAGTCCAGACTTTGAAAACAGGGATAAAACATTATGTCTGCCAAGCTCCCATTATCAATAATTATTCCCATGATGACTATATCTTGGATTCTGAATTTAACAATCAGTGGGTTATTATGAGGATATAGGACTCCAAAAAGATCATTTTTAGAGAACCCAATCACCAGCTTGTCCTTGTTGACTTTTCTCGATCGATCTTCCTCGTCTTAATTAATCCTTTAGATATAAGAACAAGCTTGGGCCTTATTCAGGCAAGATTTTCTTTCATCTGTATGGCCTCCTCCTCATGCGTCGCCACTTGTAATCATATGACAATCAAATGAACCAAAACTGAGCATAAATACCTCACGTTCTGGTTGTTTAGGCTTCTTCGACAGGTTAGGATCATCCTCACAATCATCATCACGATTTCTTTTATTATCTTCTCTAGACTTACATAGAGAATTTGATCTTCTTTTAGACTCTCTGTTATTATGTTGATCAACAAATTTATTGAGTTTAGATGAGAGATTTTATCTCATTCTGTAAAGTAATGCAACCATCAGTTGTGTAACCATGATCCTTGTGGAAATAGCAGTACTTGGATCTATCTCTTTTGTTATGAGAGGCTTTCAGCTTCCTAGGCCATCGTAATTCCTTGCTATGCTTGATTTCTTCCAGGATATGGTGAATGCCAACACTCAATGGGGTGTAGTTCCATATCTCTTGTGTTTTTCTTCCTTCTTTGCCCTTTGTTCCTTTGACTCCTTATGGTCCTTTTGTTCTTTCTTCTCAGATTTTGCATCAGACTTTATGGATGGACTCTGTTTGGCAACTATTTCTTCCTCGGTGTTCATTATCTTTCCTGCCTTTACCATGAGTTCAACCATTGTCTTGGGAGGATCTTTTTCCAAAGAGTAATATAGCTTCTCGGTAAGCAAACCACTCATAAGAGCAGTGATGGGCATTTTTTCCTTGTTATCAATTACCTCCAACTTTTCATTATTGAACGGAGTAATGTAGTCCCTGTTGCTTTCACCCACTTGCTGTCTTATACTCAGAAGACGAGCCACTCTTTTTACTGGTTTAGATCCAAATCAAAAGTTTCTAATAAATAGCTCGGCCAACTGATTAAAGTTGGTGATCTATCCTCGGGGAAAATTATTATACCATATTTGGGCTAAGCCCGTAAGGGTGCTAGAAAATGCTCTGCATCTTAGCTCATCTGGTACTATATAAATATTTGCTGCAGCTTGATATTACTCAATATCAATCGAAGCTTTAAACTTAGAGGGAGTGGGAAAATTCACAATTGCCTGAATAAAAGAGATCCTTTAACAAAGCTCCTTTGCAAAGGATTCTTCGCTTTTGCCATTTCACCCAATCTATATTCCAACCTCTGGATTGATCCTTTCCATGAATGATTACCTGCATCAGATCTATGCGAATTAGCTCGGCTATTTTGACCATTTGTCTGCGCTGAACTCTCCTCTTAAGAGGTCTGCTCGACATGTACAGATCGTCGGACACTTGATCTTGATCAGATTGAAGCCTCATATTGGTCGGCTGGACGTTGAATGTTTTTGGATAATGCCTTGGGAGGGTTTATATTTCCTCTGGATCCCTAATGACCAAAGGGCAAAGCTCTGGTTAGCCTTTCCAAGACATTTGACGTTTCAAGAAAAAATAATGAACATCATAGGGTTCTATAGACCTAAGTGATGAACTCGCTCCAGGGCAATAAGGAGTATCACATGAAGTTCTGTAATAACCGTGTCTACTGGATCTTGGAGGTGGAGGCTATATTTCTCTCTGTTTAACTTGCAATGAATGAGCCAGTTGTCTTATTGTGTCTTGCATGGCCTCCTGTCCTTTAGCAAGACTGATGATAATTCCCTTTAGATCATTATTTGGTGATGGAGAAAGTGGAGCAGGCTGGTTTCTTTTATTCCGGATTCTATGCTCATAATCATCTTATTTAAAAAAGGATGTATGAGAATGATGATTAGACACCCATTCCCACAGAAGGCGCCAATCTGTTGATGTAAAAAACTAGACTAGATCTAATTCTTTAATCACAGATAAATATATAAAGAAAAAGAGAACAACATAAGAGTTTAAAGTGGTTCGGCTATTTATTAAAGCCTACGTCTATTGTTATGGTATTAGTCGTTACAATAGCTTGCTTGCTTGTGTTCTTACCTTTGATGACAAATGTACAATGTATTTATAACGACCCAGAGGCCAAGGGTTGGAATGTCAAGGGATGGAATGAATTTATTTATTAAGCATTTACATCCTTACATAATGTATGTGACGATTAGTTGTACAAATGATGAGTAATATAACTCTAGATATGTTGACCCTTTACTGATCGTATTGGTTGGCCTTCTTAGAACTTGGTTATCATTCCTTGTGTTGGTCGGCATTCCTTGTTAGGCTGCTATCAGCTGATTGGGATTAAGGCCACGTAGGAGAAAAATGTTTATTTCTAATTAGTCCACGTAGATGAATAATTTTTGGTATCAACAAATGGGTTTGGCAAGTAGTTGTTAGAGTGTGGTCCCCACTAATGTGCTTAGTAGAAGTTCGTGTTCGTAAATTTGTAGAAAGATGGAGTAAGGATGAACATAGGTTAGAAAATTACAATTCACATGGTTTAAATGCTTTTTTAGTGCGGTCACACCGAAGGACTTCCGTCGTATTATGACATGTGAAACATCTAAAGAGGCTTGGGACACACTCCAACTCACCCATGAAGGTATGAGTGCTGTGAAGGCTTCCAAACTCCAAAACCTCATCATTCAGTTTGAAACCATTAAAATGGATGAGAGTGAATCCTTCGATGAGTTTTATATGCTAGATTTTCTGATATTGTGAACTCGTTATTTAACTTGGGAGAGAAAATAGGTGAAATCTTAAGGTCCTTACCTTATAGATATTTTCATAAAGTAACGATGTTAAACTCTTTAAAAACTTTAGACTCTGTGAAACTTGAGGAACTTGCAAGTGATCTTCAAACCAATGAACTCAAAATGTTTTCCTCTAAAAAGCCTACAAAAGATAAAGGGCATTGCTTTGAAAGCCTAGAAGGAGGAAACACGAGTCTCGAATGAGGAGTCTGATATCCACTCGGATTCTATGGCTATATTTTCTAAAAAGGTCAAAAAATTTCTTTAGTTTAATAAAGAGAAATTTAAAATTTATTATAAGAAATTTCAGAAGTCTAAGTATAACAAGGCCGATAAATTTCCTAAGAATCCTAGTGATAATCTTAAGAGGGATGATTCGAATAAGTGTTATGAGTGCGAAGGGTATGGACATAAGGCAGTTGAGTGTCCTACTAAACTAAGGAGGGAAATAAACCCTTAGTTATAGTGAACTTAAATAGGGACCCGATTCCCCCATTGAGCGCAACTTCACCACATTCATGGCTAGTCATGCTAGTTTTAATGTGAAATCTTCCCATGATGATAGATCTTTGCATGTAAATCCCATGGCTATTATTTGTAAATCCCAAGTGTTTTATGGTAGAGAGAGTGGAGAAGAGTGAGAATGAAGAAGAGGACGGGGAAGTTAGTGAGCTCCAAGTTACTTTTCGTGAGTTGTATGTGGAATCATTGAAATTAGAAAAGGCAAACTTGAAGTTGGAAGCTAGAATGAAAGAATTTATCGTAGGAAATGATGAAAGTGTTTAAGTTGAATAATAGGGCACATGAGAGGACTCTTCGAGTGAAGCTAAAGTATGTTGAAGGCGAGAGAGAGTCTTAGATGTTTAGTGGAGGCTATGAAGAAATATATTCTTGAGTTTAAAGAGACTAGGAGTTTACTTGAGTCTAGGATAGTGGAACTTGAAGATAAATTGAGAGGCTAGCGCCGTGTCAAGTTAAATTTGGAGCCTAGGTCCAAAAAATTGGATAAAATGTTAGACACCGTCCAATAAAAAATGACAAGTGTGGTACTGGATTTAATACTCAAAATGCTTCCACTAATAAAGACAAAACCATATTTTTGAGAGATTCAACCATTGATAAGAACATTAAAAGAGGTCAAACCTTAGGTAACATTCCACGTGTCTTCACTTGCACACATTGTCATACAAATGGTCACCTTAGGTGTTTTTTCTTTGATCTTTAAAATGGCTTTAAGAAGTTCAAACCTAGAGTCACCAAGGTTTCCAAAGCTCGAGAACATCACGTTTCACCTATGTGGGTTAAGTAATCCGATTTAGAGGCTTTACATGATATACTTCTTGATTCTCAAATCCATTCACATGATACATTCCATGCTAAATCTAGTGGTTGAGTGTGTTTGCATAATTACATACACTAGCTTGTGTACTTCATGATATATGTGTTTGATAGTTGTATGCGCTTTGAGTCTTGTTTTTCTATCGAGTCTTATTAAAAAATACAAAAAGATTTTGTTTTCCTTTTGAGTTGTCCTTGTTTTAAAATTAATTTTAAAAATTTTAAAAATAAAAAAGATTTCTTTTGTTTTTGTGTACTATAGTTTTGCACATTTTGTGTGGCATATCATTGTGTTTAAATCCCATGTCATTACACGTATCCATGTGGCTAGAATTTTTGGTTACGAATTTCAATGCTTAAATTGTTCTATATCATTCTTGCATGGAGTAGTTTGACTTTGATTTGCTTAATGGATTCTCTTTGCATATGAATCCTCACACACATGCAATATATCTTTTGAACTTTAACTTGACATATTATATTTGAGCTAAGTGAGATGTTCTCCCATTAATCTTGTTATCTACATATCTTTAGACTATGGGAGATTTGTTCATGTAAGAACTAATACCCATGAGTTTGTTGAAAAATATGACTATGCACGGGAAAGGGCTACAAAAGGAGCAAATCCCCTTTGTGGGAAAGACATCATTGATAGGAGCCTAAAAAACTAAGAGACAAAAGAAAAGAATAATTTCCAAGGCCATGTTTGAATGTTGATCATCAAAAATTAATATCTTTAAAAGATTTGATATAAAAATAATATATGTTAGGTTTTGAGGGTGTTTATTTCGAAGATCAATGGGTTTGCACAATGAATCCTGGTTATTCTTAAATGCCATGACATTATCTACTGATTTGTAGAATCATCAAAATTCTAGGCTTGTGTACATTGTGCTTGTTTGCTATTTGAGTTCACTTTATCTTGTCACGTGAGGCTATATCTAAGTTTGATAAAGTTTTGTGATCAAATAGAACTCCTTGAACATGTTTAAGTGATTGGGTTATAATTCTTTTGTATCTAGTTCACACCCTTTCACTCTGTTTATCATATTTATTTATACACATTTATGCCATATGAGTGTGTAAAGCTTATCGTGTTTAGTGTCTTGTGTGCCATTTATACCTATACATACATTCTTCATTGGTATCTTTTTCATATTTGTATATATGGTATCATTTATTTTGAACCTTTATTTTTACATCTAGTCCTTATATCCTATTTTTTCATATCAATATATATCTTGCTATGACTTTTCATTGGTATCCCATGTTTATCTTAGTACATTCTAGTCGATATCATTTTGCTATCGCATCATAGTTGGTATTTATTGTTATTTGTGTGGATTAGTTATTCTTGTGTTGCCAAGTTGATGTGATAACCCGCTATTCGAAATAAAGGGTGGCCAGCCCGATACCCCGATGAAACATGAATCATGGATAGATATCATTCTCAGCATCAAAATATCATACAGAGTATCAGGAATAATCACACAATATTCCAGAAAACGGGTTATCAAAAATTTTAGTTGGTAATTTAAAGAAAACACTTTCAACAACCCATAATAGAAAAAGAGGGTGGAAACTCCCACAAACATATATATATATATATATATATATATATATATATATATATTCCAATAGATAAGAAAGGACCGAATAAAGCGTCGGTCGATACAATCCATACAGTATACAGTAAGTTTCGGGTGTTACATAATACATCATTTATACAATTACAACCATTTGGGCCACACGCCCGAATAAAGACTGGTCTTAGCTAGAAAACAATAATAGAGGCGTCTACACGAAATATCCCGTGATACCCGCAAAATGTCACGGCTCCTCAAAAGACTTAGAGAAAAGAAAGTCATTACGGGCGACCTTGCGGCGGAACACCTGAACGAAAAATAGAAGATACATACACAACAAGAAAACGAAGAACCGGTCAGAGGCCAGTTTTATATGATCACTAGATAAATGACAGGTATGACAATAATGGACAGGTAAGCATGGATGATATTCTAGCATGGTAACATCATATAAAGAACTAAGACAGTTAAATGATTATTAAAATGAAATTCAATTATACAAAGAAATAAAAGTACTTATGAGCCTTTTTCATTTTTCCTCATTTTCATTTCCGTCTTCTTTCCGTTCCTTATCAGGAATGCAATTATTACTATGTGCACTCTATGGCACTTATCTCAATAGTATGCTCTTTGTGGCATATACTTTTCTCTTTATGGCATTAATGTTCCATCGAGTCCAACTCGATAATAGAATAGTTATAAATAAGTATATAACGATTCTAAGACCGCCCGTCCGGGTTTCCCCACTGTGCGCACCCCTAAATAACCATCATCTTCCAGGGCCTAACCTAAGACAACCTGGGATCCTATCGCAAACGTCGGGAAGTGGCCATATGCCTGCGGGGTAGTCAAGACCACACCCAGAATCTCCTACCCATCGGAGAAAAATATAAAACAAGCGCTCATATGGCCTAGGACTATATCCACCCTGCATTCATTAGCCAGAGGGCTTCACCTCACGCACGGACTTCCCTTAAGATGGTATTTAGAGAGGTGTGTAACATCCATTTTATAAATTTCCATTTCATGATTCAGTAATTTATGTTTTACTTTATCCATTTTACATTTTATCAAATGCATTATGGTATACTTCACATCATCATAATAACCTCGAAGAATATTTAAACTCCCAAGTTATCTCTCCCAAATGTCCTTGTTTGGACTTTATAATAACCCATCAAATGAGATCTAGTTCGCATTTACTCCTAAAGTCTCCAAACTCGACCTTAAGATTTCCTAGACTCTTATAGAACTATCTGACATAAATAATGCCTAAACATTTCTTTAAATCTCCCCCCCCCCCTGACAGGAACCCTAGATGAACCCCTTCGAGTCTAGGGAGTCGACCAAACTCAACTAATACTCTAAGACCCTATTTTTACTTCATTTAAGAAGGTCCCTATGTTCCTATGAAAATAAGAAGTTAAGGACTGAAAATAAAATGTTTGGGAAGAAAACAGGGGACCAGTCGACCGCGTCTCAAGATTTGACCTAAAAAGAAAAGAAGAAAGTTCATTTCGGCGGGGCCGGTCGACCGGTCAGGGGACCGCGGTTGACCGCGCCAGAATTTTGGGCCTTTGAAAGAAATGCAGTGAACCCTCTCTCGAAGATCCGGTCGACCGGTCTGAGAATCGCGGTAGACCGGTCCCTGCAGACCTAGACCAAGACTTCCTATTTTCAAGCAAATCCCAAATCCAACTCATTTATTCTCACCCACACAACATAAATGCTACTACCACTACCATCAACATTAACAATCATTCAACTATCCTTTAATGATTCAAAACCAACCAACATCCAAACCCTAGACTAGTAAACCATAATCAACTACATCATTCTCACACAAATCATTTATCTTAAACCATAAATAGCAAGTAATAAACTTGCCTCAATGTAGAAAATGCAGATTTTCTTGGTGTTGGAGCAAGAATCCTTCTTAAATCTTCAATATCCTTTCTTCTCTCTACTCTTTCTCTTTCTCTCTTTAGCTCTCTAGGTTTAGTAAATACAATTAGGTGAATAGTGATTTACTCAAGACATAAATCGTGCCTTTAGCCAAAAATCCCAGCTCAATTGATCGATATTGCGATAAAATAATACGCAATTGCATATTTAAGGCATAATCAGTCAAAAATGCCCAAAATCTCAAAACACATAATGGCACAATATCTGACTATCTCGCACGTTCCGGAATCAACTGCGGCCTCCGGATTATCATTTGGACATTTTATAATTCAATTTAAGTTCCGGTCTCATTATTCAGCCAAATATCATTTTAATTTATGTGATATTAATAAGCATAACATAGCAATATTCACCCATAGTTATGGTATATATGCAAACTCATAGTGAATATTAACTTTTCTTCATTAAATTAGCACTCAATTCATAATCCAAAACTTATATCTAATTACCATACCTAGTCATTAATATAAAATACGTTCTCATAAGCGAGGGTTATTACATACTCCCCCCTTATGAGGGAATTTTGTCCCCAAAATTCAGGCGTACCTTATAAGAAAATATGTGGATATATCTCCCGCAACTCGTTCTCACGCTCCCACGTTGATTCTTTTGCATTGTGATGACTCCATTGAACTCTTACTAAGGGCACCACACGAGACCTTAACTTGCGCTCCCCATACTCAAGAATAGCAACCGATTGTTCTTCATATGAAACATCGGGTTGTAAGTCGATATCTTCAAAAGGGATGTGCCAAAGGGCACCCTCACATCTTTTATACTTCTTCAAGGAGGAGACATGGAATACATCATGGATTTGTTGCAAAGGCTCTGGTAAAGCAAGTTGATACGCCACGGGACCAACTTTTGCAATAACTGGGATAGGTCCAACAAAATGCGGTGCAAGCTTTCCTTTCTTCCCGAAACGTTTAATGCCCTTCATTGGAGACACTCGCACCAACACTTGGTTTCCAACCTCTAACTCCATGTGTCTCCTACCCGCATCGGTGTAGTTCTTTTGACGTTCTTGGGCTATTCGAATGCGTTTTCAAATAAGTTCAATCTTTGAAGAAGTGTCTTGGATCATTTCAGGTCCAAGGAATTTGTTATCACCCACTTCCAACCAACAAGCGGGTGAACTACATGGCCGGCCATACAAAGATTCATAAGGTGCCATTCTAATAGTAAATTGGTATGAGTTGTTATAAGCAAACTCAACCAATGGGAGGTATTGTTCCCAACCGCCCTTAAAATCAAGCATGCACATACGAAGCATATCCTCCAACATCTGGTTTACCCTTTCAGTTTGACCATCTGTTTGAGGATGATAGGAAGAGCTTAACTTCAACTCGGTCCCCATGGCCTCTTGAAAACTTCGCCAAAAGTGGGACACAAATATTTTATCTCGGTCAGAAACAATATTTAAAGGTACCCCATGAAGTCTAACGATCTCCTCGATGAACAATTGGGCGTAACGAGCGGTATCATAATCCGTACGTACAGACAAGAAGTGTGCCGATTTAGTCAAACGGTTGACAATCACCCAGATCGAATCATGACCTCTCTGTGATCTAGGTAAGCCCGTAATGAAATCCATCGAAATGCTTTCCCATTTCCATACTGGAATCTCTAGCGGTTGCAACAAACCTGTCGGTCGTTGGTGGTCAATCTTAACCAACTGACAAGTAGTGCATTGGGACACAAACTCCGAGATATCCCTCTTCATACCAGCCCACCAATACTAACGGCGCATATCTTGGTACATCTTGTCCCCACCTGGATGTACTGTAAACTTTTACCCGTGAGATTCCACCATCACCGCTCGTCTCAAGTCCCCATCTTCGGGAACAATAAGTCTTCCATAGAAGCGTAGTCCACCCTCAAAACCAATCGAGTACGATTCCGCTCCCTCGGACAAAAGTCGGTGTATATGGTCTTGACAACCTTTATCTCTTCCCTGGGCTTCTACAATTCTCGCTATAATCGTAGGAGTAACGGTCATCACGGAAATGAATGCTCTTACCCTCGCATCTTCCTGACATAGCTCTCTCCACTTAGCTTTCCACACATTAACTAAGTTTCCCTCGGGCTTCCTACTCAAGGCATCCGCTACTATGTTCGCCTTTCCAGGATGATAATGGATATCAAATTGGTAGTCTTTCATAAACTCCAACCAACGACGCTGACGCATATTCAAGTCCTTTTGGGAAAATAAATATTGCAGCGATTTATGGTCTGTGAAAAGACTAAACTTTTCCCCCAAGAGATAATGCCTCCATATATTCAAGGCAAAGACAACTGCGGCAAACTCTAAGTCATGCACCGGATAGTTCCTTTCATGAGGCTTCAACTTACGAGAAGCGTAAGCGATAGCTTCTCTTTCTTGCTGAAGAACACCTCCTAACCCTTGAAGAGATGCATTGGTGAAGACTAGGTATTCCGATCCCGGTTTTGGCAATGCAAGGACTGGAGCCAAAGTTAATCTATCTTTGAGATCATCAAATGCAGCTTGACATGAACTGTCCCAAACAAATCTCACTCCCTTTCGGGTTAAATTCGTCAACGGGCTAGCGATTTTTTAAAAACCCTTAATAAATCGACGGTAATAACCCGCCAAGCCCAGAAAACTACGAACCTCAGTAGGTGTCATGGGCTGACCCCACTCTCTCACCGCAATCACCTTGCTAGGATCCACAGATACACCATGGGATGACACCACATGACCTAGAAATTGAACTTCCTTCAACCAAAAGCCACATTTCTCAAACTTTGCATACAATTGGTGATCCCTCAATCTCTGCAGGACCAACCGTAAGTGAGTAGCATGGTCAGACTCTGTCTGAGAATAGACTAGGATGTCATCGATGAATACAATAACAAATTGGTCAAGGAAATCTCGAAACACCCTGTTCATAAGATCCATAAATACAGTAGGAGCATTGGTTAGCCCAAAGGGCATAACCAAGAACTCATAGGATCCATAACGGGTCAGAAATGCAGTCTTGGATACATCTTGCGCCCGTATCCTCAATTGATGATACCCCGTCCTCAAATCGATTTTGGAGAAGTATGATGCTCCCCTAAGTTGGTCAAACAAATCATCGATGCGAGGCAAAGGGTATTTATTCCGGATGGTGACTTTATTCAACTCCCTATAGTTCACACATAACCGGAGAGAACCGTCTCTTTTCTTCACAAATAATACCGGAGCACCCCATGGCGATGTGCTACGCCTAATAAATCCCTGCTCCAATAGCTGCTGAATTTGATCTCTCAACTCCCTCATCTCCACAGGAGCCATTCGATACGGAGCTTTAGCAATCAGTCGAGTTCCCGGCATTAAATCAATCACAAACTCTATCTCCCGACTTGGAGGTAATCCCCGTATCTCTCAAAAAACATCTCCAAAATCTCTAACAATCGGAAGAGAATTTAAGGGAACCACAACATCCCTCGATGCATCTTCCGCAATACAATATAAATAAGCACTTGTACTCCCTTCCATACAAGGCATAACAACCAGGAACATTTCTTGTCCCGGAACTTGAAAAACTATCCTTTTCCCATAACAATTTACTATCGCGCGGTATTTCCCTAGCCAATCCATACCCAATATTGCATCATACCCGACCAAGTCAAGGACGAGGAAGTCAGCCTCAAAACATAAGTTACCAAGGTTAATCCCTACGTTTTTACAAACAAAGAAAATCAATGAACCATCACCCATAGAGGATTCAACGCTAGTGAAGGTACTTTCAGCAAATTTTATCAAACCTGTGGTCTGAGCAAAACTCCTAGAAATAAAGGAGTGTGTAGCACCCATATCAAATAGTACTCGACCCATATACCCATGAATAAAAAACTTACCCTCGATTACTGGCGGTGCCGGAGGGGGTGGAGGAAGCATAGCTTCCTGAATATGGTAAACCCGTCCATACTGCAGTTGCCCCTGCTGAGGAGGAGCAATCGGGTTAGGCGCCTGGGGAGGAAACTGTACATACGACTGTTGTGGAGCCCTAGGAAGATGCCCTCCAACCAACTGAGGACACGCCCTTTTATAATGGCCCAACTCCCCACACTGAAAGCATTTATCAGCCGCATTCTCCTGATTCCTACCTTGATTATTTCGAAATTGTCCCGCACCCCGCCCCTGCTGGCCCCTACCTCCATTTCCACCTCTACCCCCTGTTGTTGTTGTCCGCCTTGACCCGGCCTGTTATTATTATTATTGCCACCAGCATTAAACCCACCAAAACGTTGACGTTTAGACAAATCCCCTTGGTGAGGATCCCTCTCTTTCTGCTTGTTCCACTAGGTTTGGGACGAAGAAGATGTCCCCCCTTCGATCCCATTACTTCCCGGTTTCACCACTTGCCCCATTGCTGCAGCCTTCTTATTGTTTTGCACAAATAATCTATGCTCTTGACAGTGAAGTAAAGCAGCATTCATCACGTCCCCAAAGGTTACCAAAGATAGATTTCTAAGCAAATATTGTTTTATTCGCCAGTGCAAACCTCCTACAAATCTGGAGATCCTCTTCGCTTCCGGAGTCACTTCATCCGGTATAAAGCTTGCTAACCAGGTAAACTCCTCTTCGTATTCGGCAACCAATCTCTCCCCTTGCACTAAATCTTGAAGCTTCCTTTGCATCTCCCTTTGAACTGCGGGAGGGAAATACTTTCCATCGAATAAAGCCCAAAAATTGGTGATTGACATTGTATCCCTTTGTTCGGGTGTCGTTATTGACTCCCACCGGTGTAAGGACGATCCGATAAGCTTAAAGGTAACGAGGATTTGCTTTTTCTCCTCACTACATTCCACCATCCTAAGATGGCGCTGCATGTCCTTCTTCCACTGGTTTGCCTTTATAACGTCCGAACCTCCCTCAAATTCTGGGGGATGACCCTTTAGGAAAGACTCTCTTACCCGTTCCCACTGAGAAGGTCCCGTAGGAACTAGTGCTTTTTGTCCCCTCGCTTGAGCTTATGGCATTTGTTGTGCCACTGCAGTCATCGCTGCATTAACAGCTTGGGCCACGATATTTGCCACATCAGCGGCACTGATATTCCCCGGTGGCGGCGGTGGAGGACCGACCTCATCCTCGACAACCCTATTGCGTCTAGTGGAACGTCCTCTCTTTGGCGGCATCTGAGATAGAGAAGAGATAGAATTAGAATATTATATAAAATAATCTATCTAGCAGAAGATCGCATACATAAGCAACAAAACAATCCTAACATTAAGCTCTATATCAAAGAACGCTACGCTAGAACGTGACAAGCCCGCATAGATCCTAAAGACTCTAGAACCTGATGCTCTGATACCATCTGTGACAACCCGCTATCCGAAATAAAGGGTGGCCAGCCCGATACCCCAATGAAACAAGACTCATGGATAGATATCATTCTCAGCATTACAATATCATACAGAGTATCAGGAATAATCACACAATATTCCAGAAAACGGGATATCAAAAATTTTAGTTGGTAATTTAAAGAAAACACTTTCAACAACCCATAATCAAAAAAGAGGGTGGAAACTCCCACAAACATATATATATATTCCAATAGATAAGAAAGGACCGAGTAAAGCGTCGGTCGATACAATCCATACAGTATACAATAAGTTTCGGGTGTTACATAATACATCATTTATACAATTACAACCATTTGGGCCACACGCCCGGATAAAGACTGATCTTAGCTAGAAAATAATAATAGAGGCGTCTGCACGAAATATCCCGTGATACCCGCAAAATGTCACGGCTCCTCAAAAGACTTAGAGAAAAGAAAGTCATTACGGGCGACCTTGCGGCGGAACACCTGAACGAAAAATAGAAGATACATACACAACAAGAAAACGAAGAACCGGTCAGAGGCCGGTTTTATATGATCACTAGATAAATGACAGGTATGACAATAATGGACAGGTAAGCATGGATGATATTCTAGCATGGTAACATCATATAAAGAACTAAGACAGTTAAATGATTATTAAAATGAAATTCAATTATACAAAGAAATAAAAGTACTTATGAGCCTTTTTCATTTTTCCTCATTTTCATTTCCGTCTTCTTTCCATTCCTTATCAGGAATGCAATTATTACTATGTGCACTCTATGGCACTTATCTCAATAGTATGCTCTTTATGGCATATACTTTGCTCTTTATGGCATTAATGTTCCATCGAGTCCAACTCGATAATAGAATAGTTATAAATATGTATATAACGATTCTAAGACCGCCCGTCCGGGTTTCCCCACTGTGCGCACCCCTAAATAACCATCATCTTCCAGGGCCTAACCTAAGACAACCTGGGATCCTATCGCAAACGTCGGGAAGCGGCCATATGCCTGCGGGGTAGTCAAGACCACACCCAGAATCTCCTACCCATCGCAGAAAAATATAAAACAAGCGCTCATATGGCCTAGGACTATATCCACCCTGCATTCATTAGCCAGGAGGCTTCACCTCACGCATGGACTTCCCTTAAGATGGTATTTAGAGAGGTGTGTAACATCCATTTTATGAATTTCCATTTCATGATTCAGTAATTTATGTTTTACTTTATCCATTTTACATTTTATCAAATGCATTAGGGTATACTTCACATCATCATAATAACCTCGAAGAATATTTAAACTCCCAAGTTATCTCTCCCAAATGTCCTTGTTTGGACTTTATAATAACCCATCAAATGAGATCTAGTTCGGATTTACTCCTAAAGTCTCCAAACTCGACCTTAAGATTTCCTAGACTCTTATAGAACTACCTGACAAAAATAATGCCTAAACATTTCTTTAAATCTCCCCCCCCCCCTGACAGGAACCCTAGATGAACCCCTTCGAGTCTAGGGAGTCGACCAAACTCAACTAATACTCTAAGACCCTATTTTTACTTCATTTAAGAAGGTCCCTATGTTCCTATGAAAAGAAGAAGTTAAGGACTGAAAATAAAATGTTTGGGAAGAAAACAGGGGACCAGTCGACCGCGTCTCAAGATTTGACCTAAAAAGAAAAGCAGAAAGTTCATTTCGGCGGGGCAGATCGACCGGTCAAGGGACCGCGATCGACCGCGCCATAATTTTGGGCCTTTGAAAGAAATGCAGTGAACCCTCTCCCGAAGACCCGGTCGACCGGTCTGAGAATCGCAGTCGACCGGTCCCTGCAGACCTAGACCAAAACTTCCTATTTTCAAGCAAATCCCAAAGCCAACTCATTTATTCTCACCCACACAACATAAATGCTACTACCACTACCATCAACATCAACAATCATTCAACTATCCTTTAATGATTCAAAACCAACCAACATCCAAACCCTAGACTAGTAAACCATAATCATCTGCATCATTCTCACACAAATCATTTATCTTAAACCATAAATAGCAAGTAATAAACTTGCCTCAATGTAGAAAATGCAGATTTTCTTGGTGTTGGAGCAAGAATCCTTCTTAAATCTTCAATATCCTTTCTTCTCTCTACTCTTTCTCTTTCTCTCTTTAGCTCTCTAGGTTTAGTAAATACAATTAGGTGAATAGTGATTTACTCAAGACATAAATCGTGCCTTTAGCCAAAAATCCCAGCTCAATTGATCGATACTGCGATAAAATAATACGCAATTGCATATTTAAGGCATAATCAGTCAAAAATGCCCAAAATCTCAAAACACATAATGGCACAATAGCTGACTATCTCGCACGTTCCGGAATCAACTGCGGACTCCGGATTATCATTTGGACATTTTATAATTCAATTTAAGTTCCGGTCTCATTATTCAGCCAAATATCATTTTAATTCATGTGATATTAATAAGCATAACATAGCAATATTCACCCATAGCTATGGTATATATGCAAACTCATAGTGAATACTAACTTTTCTTCATTAAATTAGCACTCAATTCATAATCCAAAACTTATATCTAATTACCATACCTAGTCATTAATATAAAATACGTTCTCATAAGCGAGGGTTATTACAGTTGATTTGTTATTTCTTTTATCACTATAAACCATTGCATAATATACTTGTTTTTCCTTTTATGCTTATCCCTTGTTTCATTTAGGGGGATAATTGGTTTAACTGGCGAGAAATCACATTAATTTTTGTCTATTCCTAAAAAAAGGAGGAAAAATGGTATCTAACTCTTTTCATTTGAGGGAGATCTATAACTTAGGGGGACACTTTTTTCCTTCTAAATATTGTTAGACAAAGAGGGAGGATTTTCTTATGCAATTTATATTGTTATATTCTCAATGCCTTTTATGATGTGTTTAAGTGTGCAGGTTTGCAACCATGTGACAAAGTTTTAATTCAATCAAAGCTACTCATAGCATGTGTCGATCAAGTGTAATTAATTTTTTCATTTTGTGTTGGGATTAAGTCTTTTATATGAGCTTGAAGACCCATAAGTGTATTTTATTTTTTGTTTTGTCCCGAAATAGCCAAAGGGGGAGATTTGTAAGGACAAATTTCTAATTGAGTCCATTTGTATGTATTGGCTTAATTCCAAACAAAACACTTTTTGAATCATAGGGTAAAGTTGTGTTTGTGACATTTCAAGCCTATGACATGTTTGTTGAAGACATAATGACCAAGGTAAATAGAATGCATCATGCCGTGTTTCGTGCCATGTGTCATCATCGACGTTCTAAGGATCTCTCCGGTATGAATGCATATTTTATGTTGAGCCTTGGATATCTTTACTTTTGGATGTTAGGATCTTTTTAAACTGGTTCTAAAATGCATTTATATTTTTCAGAGAAAAATATTTTAATTTTTGTATGTCGTGCGAACGATGTTCCTGGCCCGTTTGAACGAGAAATGTACCCTCATTCGAACGAACTTCAAACGAGGTACTAGCCAAATTTTCAATTTTCTTTCCTTCACTAGAATCTCGTTAGATCTTTCATTCCTTTTCATTCGAATGAGATTAGGTATGTCGTTCGAACGAGAATTGTGCATTGTTCGAACGTCCGGGCACAAATTTAAAAAAAAAGTAACTTTTGGCAATTTTTTCCTTAACTCCCCACTTCTTCCTTTTCCATCCATTTAAGTAGTGCGGGATAGAAATTTCAAACATGAATTTTTCCAGTATTTGAGAGAAAATACCTTTACCAAAGTCCAAGAAATTTTTTCTTAATGGTTCATGATTAAATTTTCAAAGCAAAAACCCATGTTTGCACCCAATTAGTTTCGATCCAAGAATATATATATATTGAGATCGAGTTTTTGGCACCGTGCTCATTCTCTACATTATTTATGTGTGACGACTGCAAAGAAGGGCGTGAAGGCTTGCAAGGGCATTGAGTTATTATGTAAGTCTTCTATCGTGTCCTTTTGTAATTTCATACTTAGTGGACTTTGTGACTCAGCCTTCCAAAGTTTTTCCTATTTGGGTTTTCCTCATACCTCAGGGGCACAGTGGTTGTTTATTTTATCTTGCAATTCACGTAGATTCATGATTACGTTAAAAAAGATAAAATTGGTTTAATCACAATTTTTTATTTGGTGTTTAATTAATTTGGATACTTTTGAATTAATTTTATTTAATTAAAAATTAATTTGAGAAATAAATTTTTAATTTGGTTTGTGTAAATTTCGAAACCATCCCATCCAAATAGGGTCTTCTCAATATTTTTATCTTTCTTGTATTTCTGGGTAATAGTCCCAACTTATAATGTAACTCGATTTAAGTTGAAATACAAAGAAGAAATATTTTTTTGTTCCTGAAACTATCATTTGTGTACTTGTACTCATTTTTTTACTTCCAACACTTGTGTTTAAAACATAAACTGTGACTCATATTTATTGTAAGGACATAAATTTTCAATCGAATCCCTGTATTGTTTTGACTTAATTTCGTGAACAAAACTGTGTTTGTAATACATCATAGGGAGATTTTATTTTGTCACGATCCCACTTGGTCTATGACGTATTGAAGAAATTGAAGACGTTGCGGCAAAGCTTCAAAGAATTAATCATGTCGAAGTTTAATTGGGGCAAGTTTATTCGTTTTCAAGTTAATTTCATTCTAAGATCACACAGGTATGGATGCGTATAATTAATGGTGCTCATAATTGTTTTTATAAAGGATAAGGAAGAAATTTTATTAGAAAAATATTTTAAAATGTTTTAAAAGTGTTTTAAATATTTTAAACTACGTTTTATTCTGATAAGCTCGAAATAGAGTTTGACTTAATTAAATCTATTTTGGAAGAGACATTTTAAAGATAAAGTCAAAAAATCAAACTAAAGTGCGCGTTATTCAAACGACAAGCTGGCTCATTCAAGCGAGATGGCTACATCGTGCGAACGATAGGCCAATCTCATTCGAGCGACACTGTTTTTGAGGAGGTGATTTTTTTGTATTTAAAGCGTGGTTTCATCAGAATTATTAAGTGTGCATTCTGGAAAAACAGTTTACGATCCAGTACGATTTTTGTACATGTTTTCTATGGTTTAAAAATCTTAAACACATCCTTAGAGTTTGCAAAGATCCGAGTTATCTTTACTATATGTTTATGTGATCTTGTTGCACCAAGAAGGTTTGTTCTATACTTGAACATATAAGTCTTACGCTGAAGAAAAGAGAAGGACTTCTTGTTTGATATCATAGACGTATCAAAGCCATTCGGTGGACACCGAGACATACATGGACGTGTGTGTTGTGGACATGTATCGTGGAAGAAGGACTTTTTGCGTGGGCACTGTGAGAGGAGTGGTTGAAGATCAGAAGAGTGTCAAGACTCATGAGGATCGATTCAGTGAGTGACTCTTTGTGTGTTCGTTGTAATTCCATATTCATAGTGATTGTCCTGCTTGGGCCATCCGAGGTTTTTTCCCTTCTTGGATTTTTCCTCGTACATCCGGCGTTGTTAGTATTCTCTACTTTACTTTACTTTCTTTAATCACTAGATGCATGTTTAGGACTAATCAAGATAAAAATGGTTTAAAGTAAAAATTGGTTTATCACATCTTGGTTTGGTGCTAATTAAAAGTTGGATAATTTTTGGTGAAAATTTGTTGATTTGAAACACATGCATAAGGACCACCCCTTTTCAAATTAGTATTAGATCTAGAAAATATAATTTATTTGTTTTGTGATCCCGTGTGTTTTCAAAGATGAATTTTGGAAATAACGAACTTTTTCGAACTCCTATTTTTGATGGCACTAATTACACCTATTGGAAGATGAGAATGAAAAGTGAATTAAAATATATTGATGAGCATATGTGGCTAGCAGTGGAAAAAGTTTGAACGCCCCCTGTCAGTGTTATAGGTGAGGTCACTAATTTTAAGCCCGTCGAGTCATGAATCGAAACTGAACATAGACTTTCACAAAATAATTTTAAGGGTTTGCAAGTTATTTCTTCACATGTCACACCAGAAGAATATAATAGAATTATGACTTGTGAAACATCAAAAGAGGCTTGGGATATTATGGTACTCACTCATGAGGGCACTAGCACGGTTAGGGTGTCGAAAATTCAAAATCTTACTACAAAGTTTGAAACCATTAGGATGTTAGAGAGTGAGACTTTTGATGAGTTTTAAGCTAGGTTGTCTAATATTATTAACTTTTCATTTAACCTAGGTGAGAAAATTCCTGACAACCGTGTCATTAAGAAAATCCTTAGGTCATTGCCTAGTAGGTTTGATATGAAAGTGACTATTTTAAACTCCTTGGTAAGTTAGAGTCGATGAAACTAGAAGAGATTGTAGGTGACTTACAAACCTATGAAATCTACACGATTACCTCCAAGCAAGTGCCTAAGAAAGAAAAGGGTATTGCTTTGAAAACCCGGAAAGAGGAAATTAAAGTTTCGGATTCCAATTTCGATTCCAATTTTGAGGATGTTGCTTTGTTGGCAAAGAAATTTAAAAAAATTATTAAGTTTCAAAAGCAATCGAAAGATGCCAAGAAATTTGAAAAATTCAAGAACAACAAAGTTGATACCACCTCTAAGGATTAGTTTGAGAAGCCTAAGAGATATGAGTCGGATAAGTGTTTGGGGTGTGAGGGGTACAGTCACAAAGTTAAGGAGTGTCCCAATAGACTTAATAAAGAGGGTAAGCAACCCATTGCTTATAGTTCCACCTTAAGTGATAGTGATCCGTAAGAGGGAGAGAGTTCCCCCATTGACTATAACTTTGTTGCATTTATGGCATGTCATGTGAGAGACGACAATTCTCATGTGAATGACACTTCCGAGGAGGTTTTGAGTAAATCCCATGTTATATAGGGAGAAGAGAGTGACGAGGAGGAGATAGATGTGAAAGAATTGCAAGTTGAATTTAATAAGTTGTATGCCGAGACGGTTAGAGTGAAAAAGGCAAATGCAAAATTGCAAGCAAAGTTGAATGAGTGTGCCATAGAAAACAATGATAGTTTGATTGAGGATCTTAGGGAATGAGAGAAGACTCTTAGGGAGAAATTAGAGTATGTCGAGGGTGAGAGAGATAATCTCCATGTTTTGATGGTGTATTTGAAAAAGGAGATTTTCGAATTTGAGGAGTCTAGGAATTTGCTTGAGTCTAGGATTCATGAGTTGGAGGAGAGATTGAGAGACTCGTCTAGAGTTAAGTTTGATTTGGAGGCTAGATCAGAGAAGTTAGATAAGATCCTAGGCACCGTCCAAATTAAGGGAGATAGGGGAGGTATAGGTTTTTATGAGAGAGTTGTTCCCAATCCTCCCGCACGTGTGAGAAACACTAGAAAGGTTAGAAAAGGTCCACATATAGGTAATCATTCCCACCATCGCTACACTTTCACGTTTTGTGCTAGGAAAGGTCACCTTAGGCGTTATTGTTATGACCTTAGACAAGCTCCTAGGAAGTTTAGGAATAAATTTTCCCCGGTTTCCCAAGCCCCCATGCGTCGTTTTACACCTACTTGGGTTAGGAAATCGGATTTAGTGGCTTTAGGAATAAAACTTCATGATTCTCATTTGGTTGAACTTGATTCTTCCCATGCTAAATCTAAAGGATGATAGTGTTGCCATGTTTGTCATATGCTAGTTTGCTTCATGACATATTCATTGCTAGTATCGTGACACGTGTATAATTTTGTATTATAGTTTTCATTTGTTTGAGTCCTATATGAAAACTACAAAAAGATTTTGCTTTTGAGAAAACTCTTGAAAAACCCAAAAAGATTTTTCTTTTATTTGAGTCAAAATATGTTTGAAAAGCCAAAAATATTTTTGATTTTTGTTTTTGAGTTTACATGTTTGATGTGGCTTATTGGTGTGCTTGGACCCCCCCATCATTTCATTATCCATGTGGCTAGGATATTTGGTCATTATTATCGATGCTTAGAATGATCTTAACCATTATTTATATGGGGTAGTTTCGAAGTTGATATGAATTTTGATTTGACTTTGTATATATGCCATCATTGTGCACATGCACGAGTTTATATGGATGTTTGACTTCTCTTACATATTTGTATTTGGTGAGGCGTTCTTATCTCAATCTTATCATCTATGCGTAAGTAGACTTAAGGAGAACTGTGCATGTAAGAACTGTTTACCGTTAGGATTTGAATTGAAAAATGATGAGTGATTCACGAGAAAGGGCTGCGAGAGTTCAAAATTAACTCGTCGTGAAAGCCACCGTTTAAAAGAGCCCAAAAGAAAATTGCAATATGCTAAGAAGAGGTCCAATAAGATTTTCTCTAAGTTAAGAATGCTAGAAACCTCAAAAGAACTTAAAAAGGTATGTTTATGAGGGAGTTTGGTTGGAGAAAATTTAAACGGGCTTGCACACCTAATCTTAATGTTGAAGTATAGCAATTTGACGCTATTGTTTGTATAATCGTCAATATTCTGAATTTGTGTGCATGTAGTATGGTTAGTTCATTAAGCTCATACTTTAATTGTCATATGGCTATGATGAAGTTTGATGATTTATCACTATCAATTCAAGCTTCTTGATCGTTTCGATGTGTTGGAATTGTGACTCATTTGTTGTAGTTTCACGCCCATACATTCCATGTCCATGTTTGAGCACATAAATACTATGTTTGCATGTAACTCGCATTGTTAGTTTTTATGCTTTTTTGCATTTTGTGTTAAAATCTTACTGTTTTAGCACTGTTTTGCTGCTGCCAGGACCTTCCAGTATGATTTTTCTGAAATTTTTTTCGTTAGTCAAAAATATAATTTTTTTCTTGAAATTTGGGAAAATTTGGCCTGTCGCGGGAAGTCGTTCTAATGACATCTCTTTGTTGCGAGAAGTCACGTTCGAGGGACGCCCTCATCTCGTTTGAGCGATGTCCCTGGCTCGTTCGAACGACAGTCTGGGATTTTTACTTCGTGTTCGTTTGTAGTCCACTGGTTATTATGGTATATTTTTTTGATACTGTTGGAATCTTTCTGGACTAACTGGTTCATATTCAGGTTATATTGGTTCAAAATTCATATTTGCATATGATTCCGTTTATCAAACCTGTTTAGTTTACTATATTCTTCGTGTGATTCCTTGGTTTACTAGCTACTGATTTGTCATTACTTGATCATATTTAACCGGATGTTTTATGGTTATCTAGCTATTTTTATTTGGTATATCTTCACGCTAGATACTAGTTGATTGGATTATCTTTTCACCAGATTGTCTATTCGAGACAAAAAGGGGGAGAGATGTATGTGATGTAGGGGGAGATTTGGGATATGTTGAGCATGTTCTTGATTACATATTCTATAAATTTGTATTACAAATTGATATCGTTTTGTTTCTCAATTGTTTAACAAATGATTTTTTATAATCTATTCATATTGGTATCTATGGTTAAATTGGTATCATTTGGATATATATATTGGTTTCATTTGTTCCTCCATACTTTACTGGGTATTTGTTTGTCTGTTTCTCGTGTGTAGGTATGCTTCAGCGATTCGAGATTTCAAGTCTACATCACATTCAGACAGTTCGTGCTTGCCGGTGCTATATATACTAGTCTGTTTCCTGTAATTTTTGACTTTGGATTTATGGGATGGGATTTAGGTGTCATACGGGTTGACGACCCAACTTAGGAATTTCACTGGTTTAGTTTTGTCCCAGAATAGTCAAAGGGGCAGATTTGTAAGGACATAAATTTTCAATTGAGTCCCTGTATTGTTTTGACTTAATTTCGTGAACAAAACTGTCTTTGTAATATGTCATAGGGAGATTTTATTTTGTCACGATACCACTTGGTCTATGACGTATTGAAGAAATTGAAGGCATTGCGGCAAAACTTCAAAGAATTAATCATGCTGAAGTTTAATTGGTGCAAGTTTATTCATCTTCAAGTTAATTGCATTTCGAGACCACACAGGTATGAATGCGTATAATTAATGGTGCTCGGAATTGTTTTTATAAAGGATAAGTATGTAATTTTATAAGAAAATTATTTTAAAATGTTTTAAGAGTGTTTTAAATGTTTTAAACTAAGTTTTATTTTGATAAGCTCGAAATAGAGTTTGACTTAATTAAACCTCTTTTAGTAGAGACGTTTTAAAGAAAAAGTCAAAAAGTCAAACTGACACGCGCGTCGTTCAAACGACAAGATGGCTCATTCAAACGAGATGGCTATGTCGCGTGAACAATAGGCCAATCTCGTTCGAGCAACACTATTTTCAAGGAGGTGAATTTTTCGTATTTAAAGTGTGGCTTCGTCAGAATTATTAAGTGTGCATTCTGGAAAAACAGTTTACGATCCAGTACGAGTTTTGCACATGTTTTCTAAGGTTTAAAAAGATTAAACACATCCTTAGAGTTTGCAAATATCCGAGTTATCATTACTATATGTTTATGTGATCTTGCTACACTAATAAGGTTTGTTCTGTACTTAAACATCTGGGTTTTACACTGAAGAAAAGAGAAGGACTTCTTGTTTGACATCGTAGACGTATCAAAGCCATTCGATGGACATCAAGACATATGTGGATGCGTGTGTTATGGACAGGTATCGTGGAAGGACTTTCTGCACGGGCACTGTAAGATGAGTGGTTGAAGATCAGAAGAGAATCAAGACCCATGGGGATCGAGTCTTTGTCTGGTCATTGTAATTCCATATTCATAGTGATTGTCTGGCTTGGGTCGTCCGAGGTTTTTTCCCATCTTGGGTTTTTCCTCGTACATCTGGCGTTATGAGTATTCTCTACTTTACTTTACTTGCTTTAATCACTAGATGCATGTTTAGGATTAATCAAGATAAAAATGGTTTAAAGTAAAAAATGTTTTTTCACAACTTGGTTTGGAGCTAATTAAAAGTTTGATAATTTTTTGTGAAAATTAGTTGATTTGAAACACACGCATAAGGACCACCCCTTTTCATTTATGTATGTGCTTACTCATAATCTCTTAATACTTATAAAAAAATTCACGAACAAACTAAAAAGAAAGGAAGGAAATAACAAAATTTCAAACATCTATAAAGATGGTATACTTTCAACCACTTATTTTTAACTTAATAGGCATTTCATCCTTTATCTTAGAGATCAAACCATAACCTGAATCATGTGCTTCTTTAAAAACAAATGGTCCCTCCTAATTGGTTGCAAAATTAGATAATGAGAGTCCTCTAATATGACTAACAACTTCTTTTAGAACCACATCTCTTTACAAAAAATTTCTTGGCTCCATTAAATTTTCATAGGATCTAGAGAGTCTCCTTATGTACATATAGAAGTACCGCCTCGCATTATCTATGTGTTTATCCAATGGTTCCAGTTGGTTTTATTTTTGGTCATTCAATAAGACCATAGTACTACTCGAATTTTGACATCCTACACTCCAGGAAATCCCTTCATCCTCTTGGCCAAAATATTGATCAAGGTCTTATTTATTGCTGCAGCTTAACCATTGCCTTTAGGGTAAGCTACCGTTGAGGTGTGGTGTATGATAGAGTATCTATTCATGAGATAGGTCACCTCTTTGTTGATGAATGGAGTTTTGTTATCAGATAAAATAACCTTAGGAATGCCAAAATGGAAAATTATGTATTCTTTGATGAACTGTGCCACCACGCCTATTATTGCTCTTTTCAAGGGTATTTCCTTCACCCATTTTGTAAAGCACTCTGTTGCCACGAGTATCCAAATTTTTCCCCTTGAGGGAGTTTTGATTGCCACACAAGGTTAAACGCCCAACTGTGGAATGGATAGGGGTTTGCCAAGGAATGAAGGTCTACTGAAAGAGAATGGATCAGATTTCCTTGAAGTTGGCATGCCTTACACTTTTGAACAAACTCTGCTGAATCTTTCTCCATAGTTGGCCAGTAATATCCCAAAGTCATGAGTTAATCATATAATTTAGATCCTCCAATATGAGCTGGACCGTGGGCTTCCTTAAGGATTTCACCTATTTCCTCCTTTGTGATGCATCTCAAAGGTCTATTGAAGTATCCTCCGTAATAAAACTGATCCTCTTGAAAGTAGAACCTTGGGGATCTTCTTCTAATCCCCATGGCATCAATTTTCTCTATATGAAAATATCCATCTTTAATAAAATCAAAGTAAGGCTATCTCTAATCTGTTCGGGCATCCATGAAATTATACTTTTCTAACTAAAAGAAAGTTAACACATAGCACATTCTCATTGCATTGATTTTGTGTTCTGCTTCATCCTTGGTAAAAAAATATCCCTCTCTTTGAATTTTTCGATAGAGAGGAATCTCAGTGGTATTATAATGCTCTTTATGGGATTTATTTTTAATTTTTGTATCCTTCCTCTCGGCCTATGCATCTTGTCATCCATCTTCCAATGTTTTAAAGTACGAACTTCCTGCCATAATGAAATATTACGGTAACTCACTGAGCCCCATCTTTCCTTTTCCAAACTCCAGTCACTTTTGTATTTTGACTTTTCAGTCCATGTCATCTTTATTTGGCAATATTGAAAGCACGATCGATGGAGTTATTTTTCATTGGATCACCATAATTGTTGACTCGTCGTTCATATCTACCTTTTGTGCAATTGTAGCATAAGCATTAGCATGCATGATCATTGTTCTAGGATGCCTTTCCACCTTGACTTGATGAACGTGACCGATCAACCTCTGGATGATTATTCTATAAGGTGCTAAGTTCAGGTTCTTCAACATGTATTATCCATTTACTTATTTGACCACTAAAGTTAGAATATCGTTTGATGCAGAGAAAATTGATGCCTCTTTAAAAATCCTCTAGCAATCCCAAAACCAAAGCCTCATACTCTTCCTCAATGTTGGAACAAAAGTAGTCCAACTTAAAATATAGACAAATCTCATCCTTTCCTCTTGAAAGGATGACCCTTACCCCTTATTTTCCTTGTACCGAGGAACCATCGAACTCCATAATCCACTCTTCAAGATTAGCCTCCAAGAAGTTGGCTTGTAGATCATCATCACCTGGAATGCTTTCATGAGGTGGCTTAAATGATATAGAAGGAAAAATTATAAGTAAATATACGTAAGCTCGAGTCTTGATCGCACGAGGTATTATATATTTTGGATCATACTCTGAGAGGATAAGGAACAACTTTGTTTCCCTTCCAATAAAAAAGTTTCTTACCAACAAAAGCTTAATGGAATCACATCTTATCACAATGTGAATGGTGAAACATAACATATAATGCCTAAGTTTTTTACCAATAAATATCAATGCCAAATAATTCCTCTTAACACTAGTGTGTATTGCCTTTACAACATGAATAATTCTACTCATCTAGTAGACATGTTGTTCTTTCCCATCAATCTATTATTCCAACAGCTCCCCAACGGACCTCCTGGAAGATGTAAGATAAAGATGCAATGGTGCTCCGACTCTTGGAGAAATCATAATTTGTGAGGAGGTGAGTAATTTCTTAAGAATTTTAAAATATTCTTAGTGCGATTCCTCCCACTTGGACTTTGAAATATTGCTCAACAAATCCATCAATGGATGAGCAATCTCAACTCAATCATCCCCTGTTTTCTTTCAACATCTAAGTCCTTTGAAATGAAGACTGGCCTTTGATCTTCTCCACCATTATCCAGATCAATCTTCTATAACTCTTGGACTTATGGCTTTGGGAGATTGGTTATGAATTTTGTCTCGTCTTCAATCTCCTCAACAAATTCGTGAATGTTAAAGTATAAATCACAAGACATTGCCATTGATTATCCCCTAGGAATTGATCATAATCTGGGTCAACTTCCTCTTCATCATCTTTGGATGCCCGCACTCACCTTCAGAGGTAATACACCACCCTTCCATCCTCCAGACCCACTTTCTTGTATTGGCATTTAGGTGATGCAATTAACTTCCTCTTTCTATCTCTCTTAGCTTCCTCTAACTTTATCCACAAAACTTACTATGGACACTCTGTCGTTTCGCTTCAATCCCAAGAATTATTCTATCTCTCAGCAATTTAGAAATAGTTTGATGTTTAGGAATGACATTGTATGCTTCATCAACCCCCTGCTTATTATCTACCCTTTCTTCATCTTGGTTGTTATGAGTTGACAACATATCTCTGATATTTGGGAACTTAACTCCCTTTATAAATCGTGTTAAAATGAGCACGTCCTTAGATAACTCGATGTAAAACAAAGCATCCACCAAGTGTGCCTCTTACTTTGCAAAAGTCTTATTGGTTTCCCGAATTACTATCCCAATACCCTTTACGTTAGCTTTAGCGCACTGATGGTACGTCGATAAAATTAAATCGTGGTTGTGCATCCACACTCTTCCTATCAAAATATGGTATGAAGTGGCACTCTCAATCTCATGAAACTTAGTATGTGATGAGATTCCCCATCATAATCCCTGCATTAACATACCCAATAGATTTTAAGGTTTGGTTATCATAACCAAAAATAGCAAGTGGCATTGCTATAAGCCTTGCCTCTGAAATATTCGCCTCATAAACGGAGCTAACAGGCATTATATTGATAGAGGCACCTCCATAAATCAAAGCTCTAGCAAAGTTTTTACCATTCACATTTGTCGTAACATACAACGATCGGTTATGAGGGAACCATAATACTTTATGAGTGTTAGAGAATGTTATCCCCGACATAAAATTTTTCACCAGTCTTTCCATTGGGCGCTTCCATCTCAGCGAAGGAATAATATTTTTATTTGCGTTGTCTTATATCGCTTGAGTAATCTCTAACCTTCTCTCTTGAGGCATCCCAATTTGTTCGAAGAACCATGCGAACTTAGGGGATTTTGACACAACTTGATACTCGAAGCTGGGGTCAACCACATAATCTTTTGTGTTATATACTTCGTCCATGTATCTAGCGCTCAATTTATCATAAGCAATGACTACATTTTATATTCCCACCGTGCAACTTTCTAATGCCAACTCAAATTTTTTCCTCTCTCTTATAAGGTTCCTCATGTGATCCTCAGCTCCCTCATCATAGGCCACCACCATGTTCACCCCATTCACTAGTAATGGATTGTTGTTGACGTACCCCCGAGGTATATGCAATGTTCCAACTTCCATATGCTTATTTATAATCCTCCTCTACGTAAAGCATGAATTGGTTGGGTGGCAAACACGCCAATGTATATGACAGTATTTGGGATCATCCTGAATGTCTGTTCCCAATACATATTGGGGGGGGGGTTCTTGGGTGGATAAACTATCCCATTACGAAGCATTGTATTATAACAGTTAATGGCTTCCTTAATGATGTAAGCCAATGATGGAGGGTACTATTTCTCTCTCTCAAATTTCCTTTTGTTATCTTTCTTCTGCCCCTTTTCAGTTTCATCGAATCCATCCACATAACCCACCCGGGGAGCCTAACCTCTTCCAACCCCAATTTTCGGTTTCAACACTATATTTATCAAGATTGGTTTGAGAGAACAACCAAGGAAATGTTTCTTGTAGAGTTAAAAAAAACTGCAAATGTGCCCTCATGGGTCTCGTTAATCAAATGACAAATATACTCAGGGAGCATTCCTTCCGCACAAAGTTGAAGCATTTTTTACTCTTCGGCCTCCCCTCGCACATTATGAGACCTTTCTTAAAATCTTCATATATGCAACCACGTCCTCCCCTGACCATTGTCTCTCCTATGTAAGATGGGTTAGAGTGAACTCATCCTCAGACAAAAATAACTTCTGGACAAACAAAATGTGCATGTCCTCCCATATAGACACATTCCCCGGGGTTAAGTGGGAATACTACATGTAAGCTTTATCCGTAAGGGATTTAGAAAACTCCCTTAGGTATATATATATATATATATATATATATATATATATATATATATATATATATTTACAGTGAGAATCCAAATGCTCCACAAAACTCTTGATGTTCCTTCGGATTCCTCCCTTCCCAGTATACTTCTAAAAAATGGGAGAAATGTATTCCTTGGGATATGGTTCATCTTTAAACTCCTCTAGATAAGGAGTGTAAAAGTCATCATATATAGAGGTTATTTCACTTGAAATTTGTGACGAAACATCCATCATCTACAATATCTCCTTCTTTATTTCCTCAATGGTTAAAGAGGGTGGGGTAGTTGCCCCCACGACTATTAACCGATCAACCACATGTGTAATATTAGCAGTAGTAGGTGATCTAATGATAGGTGTAATGGAAGAAGTTAGATTTCTCTCTGAGAGACCAACGAGTTTGGTAAAAAAATAGAGATTCCACTCAGAGGAATCACGGACGGTGCCACATGAGTAGTGAATGAGATGGAGTCCACTATTGTCTCAAATGACATTATTGATGTCGCTGTCTGTAAAATCTCCATAAAATTCCCCATGATATGATCCATCTGAGTACATTTTGTCACAATACTCGTGGAAGGCTGGTCCGCAATGGCATCTTTCGTAATAGTTATAACTGGAGGAACCTCCACTGGAGGAACCCCATCTCTTAGAACCTCACATTCCCATTCTTCTCGTTCGTTTCTCCATTGGATATCATCAAATCTAATTACACGATTAATTTTATTTAGAGCCATTATTAAAAGAATACATCCCAACGGAGTCACCAAATGTAAGAGGACAGTCCTCTTAGTGCTAGGGTGCTTAAAAATAAACTGAGGCGTGTCCTATATTAATAGTGATAATTTAACAGACAAAGTTCGATTGATAATTAAGAAATAAATTCAGTTGGAATAGAACAAACTCTTTGGTATACACTCACAAACATTTTTGTATAACTCAATGCCAAGAAATAAATATATTCTATTTAGAACAATAAATGAGTCCTTGAACCACCTAGCTATAGGGAGAGAAAATCCATCACTCTAGATACACCTCAGGTAGGTAACTTAAACACCAAGGTATGAGGGAATAAGGGTCAAAGCTCAATAAATGCTTGTGGTTTAGGCAAAGGCATTAATGGTGAAGGATAAACGCTCTGGTTCTCGCAATAACTATCTTTCAAAAATCCTTTCTCTCTTTCTAATCTATGATCTTCCATCTCAAAGGATAACTAGGGGTAAATATATTCTGTTAAGTACACTTGAGTAGCCCCAGGGGCATTAAATTTTAAATCAAACCATTGTGCCAATACATCATTTTCATTAAATTCAAAGTTGTGCCACAATACTTACACGTCACTGGCATTGAATGCAAACTTGTGCCATAATGCTTCCACATCATTGGCATTAAATGCAAAGTTGTGTCACCAACTTCCACGTCACTGGCATCAAATGCTAGAAAGAGGTTGAAGTTACTAGCTATGTGTCAGGTAGTTTCCCACTGGTGGTAGTGCACAAAATCATCTGCCAATCCAAAAACTACCATGGTTTACTCATGATTGGATTGGAAATGGGATAGGTCACACATGATGTCACCGGGATAATTGTAGAAAGGTCTTTGTTACTCCAGACAAAGACCACCTATATCAACCTAGTGGATAAGGAAACTCCTAGTTTCTTGTATGGTGCTCCCTCAAATTATGCTCTCTTAGATGAGATGGTGTTTTGCAAGGTGTATCTAAAGAGTTTAAGTTATGACTTGACATTGCCTTACTTCTCAATACTCCAAACCAGTTCCCTCATAGGTTTCCTAGGTGAGGTAATTCGATAGATCATGAACGATCTCCCAAGTCCATCCATACCTGGTCCCTCGCAGATACCGAATAGCCTCATCCACTATTACAATAAACCTCATAAATACATAACATATGTAAAACAAAATACAAAGGTTACTTATAAAAAATCTCCCAATAAAGATTCTTGATTTATTCTTCAACCATTTAGATATCTTTGCTTGCTTCCTTTGTACTTACTTCAACTTCCTCTGTGCTTGATCCATCTTCCTCTATTCTTGATCTAGCTTCCTCTATCTTCATTCAAGATGGTTTATAAGCAAAACTGCTTAACTTATCACACTCCTTTGTAATCTCACTAATCTTTGTTGAATACTTATCTAGTTTCCTAATGAGCGGAATTATTTTTTATTACGGGTTTATCTTTAAGCCCCCTACATAACTCATCTACCAATTCATTAATAACAGGGATCAGGTATTTGTCTTTAATTGTGATTTTGTTTAATTCTATTGAGAGTGCACAATTATCTAATGGTGTAAACTTATTAAATTCACATGAAAATCTATAATAATTTTTTTATTCCTTTAAACCCTTAAACATGCAACTAGGTGATTGAAGAGATTATGCGGTTAAAACATGCAATCACAAACTGAACCAATCTCACAAGATTTTAGGAAAAATTCCCAAAGGGGAAAAACCTTTTAGTCTACTAATACAGCTTGCAAATCACAACTTATAATATTATGAGTGAAATACTGCACGATGAATCTCCCGCAGGTGACCTTCGTCTTCTTCAGGAGTAATTCTCGCAAGTACCACAAAGATCGCAGTCTTACTTCAACTATAATTGACCGTAAGAAACACAAGAGCACCAGTAGATACTCATTATCTACAATATCAACATTGAAGACTCCTTCTTTATAACTGTAACTTCAATATATAAGTGTTTGAGGGTTTCAAAGATGATTTATAAAAGTATTTAGGAGAGATATGTGAATCAAAAAGTTTTTTTCCCTTTTTAAAAGTGAAGAGTTTATTCAACAGGCCCGTAGTTTGAGTAAATGAAAAGTCTTAAAGAAAACTTTACACGAAGTAGGTATTTATAGCAAAACACAAAAATCGAGGCGACATAGGCTCGTTCGAATGATAATGTATTGTCCTTATAAAGAGATCATCATATTATTAGAATGAAATAGGTCTCGCTTCTAACGACCCATAAAAAACCAAGATATTATGCCCTCGGTCAAAGCACATTTGATCAAGGCTTCGAACGAGACATAATTCCATTCCAATGAGATTCACATCTCATTTGAACGAAGCAGTCTAAAAATAAAATATTTTTTATGTTAAAAAAATATCCCCGTTTTGTAAAAACATTTTAATAAAAAATCTCCTAATACTATATGAAAAATCCACGAAGTTCAAAGCAACTACTATACCGAAATTACGTGACGTCATGGAGTATAATGATGATGATCGTGGAGCATGTTGAAGACAAAGTGACGAACGTTGGTGATGCACTATGTGATGATTGATAATCGGATCCATCTTCTTGAACGTGAGAACGTGAAGTACCATGATAGGAAGTAACGAGATATGCCATACTAGATGTATCCTAGAATCTATGGACAAGTCCTAGATGCTAGGGGCAATGTGAGAAAAGTTACCCTTACAAATCTCCCCCTATGTCTATTCTAATACAAAATAAAAAATCCGAATTATCCATACATAAAATCCTATACAAATTTCATACCCTCCCAGAAACCCATAAATGGAAGATATTAGAAAATGTACAAGGCTTCTAAATCTTCAACTTTCAAAATCTTCAATTCTCCCACTTTCTTTTGATATTCTTGTTGGGAACTTTGTCTTACGTGTACAATATGCACATCAAAGTGTATCTGCACACAATAGACAAAGAAATACTCGTGACACAACAAAGAGTTTGAAATATAAAATGAATAATCGGAACTAATGTTTCCCCCCTAAATCAAACTCCCACTCCCCTATAATTCGTTCTCCCCCTTTTATTTGTCTAAAATAGACAAGGAAAAGAAACTAAGCAAGAAATAAATCGGAGTGTGTTACAACAATTATAAAATATCATTACAAATATAAGGCAATGAGAATCAAGAAATGATAAACTAAGCAAAACCAACTATTTTTAAAATTTTTAAAAAATATTCAAGTAAAAAAAATTTACGAAAACAACACACCATCTAGAACCACAAAATAATCGAATCATGGAAATGGAATGTAAGGGTGTGAAAACATTCTATAGGTTAATCAACGTACCCAAACATAACATATGTGCATGATGGAATGAGACACCACTAACGCAAGATCTCAAAGTCTACCTTAGGGGTAAAAATGGTGAACTCAAGTGAAATCGACTCAACCTATTCAACTAATCAAGATCGTGAGTGATTTCACACCAATAATGCCCAAAACTATGTAATGATTTTACGAGAATTTTTCAAGACATGCAAACCCATTGATCTTCAACTAAACTCCCTCAAAACTCACATATTGAATTTTTTTCTCTCAAATCTAATGTTTTGAAGAAAACAATGCTCATATGTAGCAAAGCATTAATGTTCTTTGAAATTAGCCTGACACTTTATTATTTTTTTATGTGCTCATAATCTTTTAGGATCTATTCTTTTTGCAAATGGTGTCTATTCACGCAAGGATAACTTGTCTTTCGCAGTCCGATTCCATTGCTTTAAATATATACCATATTTATCGAAGGTATAATTTTTAATTTTTTCGATCCAAGCAATGGTTCTTATAAGCATTACTTTCATTATCTCATTTTATCACATTTGGTTATTTTTAAAAGAAGAATTAAGATGAAAACACTACAACTGACACGTTAAAGGTAAGTGCAAAACTCAAATAAATTCATGCTCGTGTGCATTAAAGGTGATAAGGAGTCAAACATGTAGCAAATAGTCATCATATCACATCTTAATGACTGCACACATTATAAAACACAAAAATGATATGTTGTCATGTCTCAAAACACTACAAAATAGTCACGTGGATATGGAATGAATGGGTAACTCGGACATCTTTAATGTTCATCCACACATGGTGTAAAAAAAATAAAAAAAAAATCTTTTTTTGGATTTTTTTCAAAAATAATTTCTTTTTGGCTTTTTCATTTTTTCTAAAAAAAAAACTAAAATCTTTTTTGTATTTTATCAAAACTTTTCAGGAAAAACAAACTCTTTTTGGATTTTTATATATCAAAATGGAAAAAGATAAATTCAATGATAATACAATGGTAGTACAATTTAGCAATAGACATGTATGATATAAATATGAAAATCATCCTATGCTAGAAAACAAGTCTCAACCTCAATTATTAGGCCCGAAGGAGTTCTCCCAAGGAGATGACATCCTATGAAAAACATCCATCAAATCATGTGAATTTTTTACTATATACTCATCTTGTTCTCAAAAGCTCTCAAAATCTCTCAAGTGATGTGCGGGAGCATGCAGAATAATATGTTTGGGAGTGCGTGCGAGTACACATGTAGTATAATCATGGAATATACCTATGAGAAACACTACCCAACTTAAAACAAAATTCCCTAAGATGACTGCTTTGTTTGTAATGGGAATAAACATACACGGACTTGTCTCCACCTCTCTCAAAACCTCCAGGACGTGATCTCCTATGTGGAATCGCACACCTAGGTGGGTTGAGGTGAGGGTCATATGGATCTAACACAATCTCGGGTGCTACATGGAAGTGGACACACTGTCATAACATATTCCTATTCTCTCAACATTTCCCAAAGAAGGATCAATGAGCATGTTTCCTACCTTCTTAGATGTGTCCTCTAAAGTAACCTTGACTTCCTGGGCATGTTCAAGATCTCTCTTGAGCTGGGATACACGGGATTTAAGTTTCTCATGAGTCTCTAATGAAGGTTGAATATCTTCTGTAAGACTAGCTATGGCATTGGTGAATTCACTCTTTTCCCGATAGAAGATGATCAACTGCTCACATAAAGAAACCTTCTCTTTCTCGAGCTGACTCGCCGACACCTGACACACGCTCAAAACATTCACCCCTTTCTCTCCAAATCTAACACCTTTAGACTCAAATATTTGTTCAACCTTTTGATTTTCAACATCTTGATGTATAAATCACTAAATGCTTTTTGGAGATCCCCTTCTCCTCCACTTGCAATCTCATCCTCACACTCACTGGAATGGATCGAAACATCATCGAGGCTCTCATGTTTAGATGTGTCCTCATCATAGTGGGACAAACTAGGAATACACACGTGACTAGCCATGAAAGAAACTCACTTTTAATGTGGTGATTCTCCCCCTGAATCAACCGACTTGATGTCACTATCGCTAAGATTGGCCTTATTAGAAACTTTCTTTCCCCTTCTCTTTAGCATAGTGGAACACTCAAATGAATTGTTCCCTTTACCTTTGCACTCAAAACACCTTATATCTTCCTCTTCCTCACTTCTATACTTGACCTCATTCTTCTTTTTGCTTTTCTCAAAAAAAAATTGGGAGGAATTATTTTTGGAAAACATGAGAAACTTTTTAAAAAATTTATCAAACAAGGCTAAGTCATCGAAATCAACCTCACCCTCAGATTTAGACTCACACATTTTCTCCTTTTTCTTCTTCTTAGCTTGAGTCTTTAAATCTACCCATGCATCCTTAGGTTTAATGGTTTAAGGGAACATATCTATCTTATAAGTCTGAAGGTCTCCTTCCAGTTCTTCTAACATAAGAGTGTCTAAAATCATTAAAGAGTTAAGCATGGTGACCATAGGAATAAAGTGTGAAGGGAGTGACCTCAAAATATTTTTAATGACCCTGGTCTCATGAATTTTTTCACCCAAATTAAAACTAGTGTTTATGATGTTCGACAACCTAGCATAAAATTCATCAAAACTCTAGGACTCTATCATAGTGATGGTCTCAAATTGGGCGGTCAAATTTTGAGGCTTAGACACCTTGACAATATTGGTACCGTCATGTGTTAACTTGAGGATATCCCATGCTTCCTTCAACGTGATGGACATCATGATGCGTCAAAATTCGCCGGGGTGATGGCTCCAGAAATAGAACTAAGGTCGCGAGGGTTGTAGGTATTCCACTTAAACTCATCATCAGTCCAGGAAGAGAAGGGTTTAGGATTTATGACATTTTCAACAATGATTGTAGGAGGAGTCCACCGTCTTTCACATACTAACCAAACTCTTTTATCTATGGATTTTAAAGTGGATTTCATTCGGGCTTTCCAATAGGCATAGTTCGATCCATCAAAAATTGGCATCCTATTAAATATGTTCTCCATCAAAAAGTTTGCGATTTTTCAAAATTAATTTTTTTAAACAATTGATATCACATATTTTTTTGCGAAAAATCAGGATCTCGCGATAATTTGGTGAAACCTTCTCTGATACCAATGGTGTGAACTTATTAAATTCAGATGACAATACACAAACAAAATTGAATTCCATCAAACCCTAACATGCAACTAGGTGATTCAAGACATTAACAAGTTAAAAGCATGAAATCACAAACTAAACCAATCATAATATTTCAAGAAAAATCCCCATATGGTCAAAACTTTTTATTTCACTAATGCATTTTGTAAATCGCAACTTACAATCTTATGAGTGAAATACAACCCGACGAATCTCCCACGGGTGACCTTCGTCTTCTTCAACAGTGGTTCTCGTAAGTATCACAAATATCACAATCTTTCATTAGCAATGATTTCCACAAGAATCACAAGAGCAGCAGTAAAGACTCCTTATCTATAAGATCGGCAATGAAGACTCCTTCACAATCGTAAATTCAATATAGAAGTGGTTGATGTTTTCAAATATGATTCACAAAAGCCATTAGGAGAGATGTGTGATGTTTTTCCCTTTTATAAGTGAAGACTTTCTGTAGCAGATCTGCAGTTTGCGTAAATGAAAAGTCTTAAAGAAAACCCTACACGAAGAAGGTATTTATAGCAAAACCCAAAAATTGAGGAGACGTAGGCTCGTTTGAATGATACCGTACTATCGTTCTAATGAGATCATCATCTCGTTCGAACGAAACAAGCCTCACTTCTAATGATTGTAAAAGAATAAATGCGATGTGTGATATCGATTTGAATTAATTCGCAAGTTTCCAAGTAAACCTCATTTAATTAGAGTCTATTTTTAAACAAAATTAATTCAGCCCTTAACATGCATCTAAATGTCATAAATCATTCAACCCATGCATGAAAAATAAATACGACCGATTTAGGAAAAAACCCTTTGGGGTAAAACCATTTATAACACTTTGAAGAACACAAGACCTTTGCCTTACATGCAACCTGATAATCGCCCACAAGTGTGTAATGCACGGTGCCTTCAGCAAACCCTCAAAGATACGAGAGATAGCGAAATACCCTCCAGTTGCCGGTTCATCATCTTCGGCTCGTCCATAAGCAAAATGACTACGCTCGGTATCCACCGATCAAATATGGAGATGCCTTCTCCATAGAGGTTGAACAAAAGCAAAGTAGTGTTCTTGAACACCAAAATAATTCACCAAAGCATATGGGATTTTTGTGAATTGAAAACAAAAAGGGATTAAATCCTAAAAGAAGAAGTTAAAAGGATTCTGCAGTTTCGCAATTTTCTGTCTTTCAAAACGCTGGGACTTCTTAATGAAAACGAAACCATTTAATGAGTATTTATTGAAAAATGCACCGCCTCGGTATATGAGCTTGTTCGAATTAAATAGCTAGCTCGCGCGAACGAAGTACAGATGTCGTTCAAACGACATCGCACGACATCCATATGTCGCTCTAATGAGATGAAATCTTGCTTAAACGACCCGGGCATCAAAATCGAGGTACACTTCAGGACTTAGAAAAAATACCCATTCTCAAATTTTGACGAAAAAGTCTGCTCCAACACTTAGAAAGTTAAGGTATTTAAAACATAACCTTACCAACGTAAACTTCGTGGAGTCTTTTTTATGAAGAATTAGAATAATTTGGATTCGTCTTTGATGCTTGAATGTTCTTGAATGCTCTTCGACAGTGTATCGGTATATGACATAATAAATTGATAACGGACTTATAAAATAATGTCCTTACAAATCGCCCCTATGTCTATGCCGGTACATACATAAAAATATCCGAATTATCAAATACCAAAATGCCTATACAAATCTACCCTCCCATGAATAAATTTGCAAGATCTCAAACTGTTCTTCAAAAAGTCTTCATCAAATCTCAAAGCTTTTCTCATCAAGGTGTGCAACATAAAAATCTTCAATCTTTGTACCTACACACATGAGATAAAGCAAAATACCTTCGTGACACATCGAGTTTGAAATGAAATGATATAAGAATAAATCAATCAATATAATCAAATCTCCCCCATAACATGATAATTCTTTCTCCCCCTTTTTATGATGTCCCCAAATAGACAGTTAAGAAGAAAAAAAAATCAAAACATGGAGTGTCACGATAAAATGCATAGCAAACAAGAATCAAGCTACGCGCATGCAAAGGTATATCCCAAAAACATCCACAAACTATTTTTGGATTTTTTCAATTTTTTCGTACAAAAATAAGATACTAAAAATCACACCATGAATTTAAACTCAAACAACCAAGTCATGAAAGTGGAATGTACGGGTGTGAACACATTCAATAGGTAAATAAACTCAATAAATCATATGTGCACGATGAATACGTATACTCCTAACGAATGAACATCAAAAGTATCCTTAGGTGTAAAAATTATTGAATTTAGATGACATCGTCTTATGCAAATCAACAAAATCAAAGTCAAAGTGATTTTTACACCAATAACGTCCAAAACTATTTAACATTTTTTCAAGACTTTCAAGGACGTTCAAACCCGTTTTAATTCTCCATCCAAACTCCCTCATATATATTTTATTTTAGAGGTGTTAAAACTTTAATTGTGACTCTGACTTTGTGACTCTTGTTCTTCCATCCAAACTCCATCCAAACTATTGGAGGGGCTGCTTATTTGTTTCATCAACAACTTTAATTGCTCTTATATACTAAGAAACCCTTCTTGTAGACTGTTTAGGGTTCCTCTCGTGTCTAACATTTCCAGTCTGAGTTCTTCTTCATTGTGACTCTGACTTTGTGACTCTTGTTCTTCCATAGTTGTAGTCATTCATTGGTTTGGATGTTCTAGCTCTGATACCAAAATTGTCATGCCATCAACATATAATTCAAGAAAAGAATATCAAAATAAAAAAAAGGAGATGAGATGAAGATACGCAAAGAAAAGTATTTGTTTATTAAAATTACAATTCAATACTTTGTTTACACTAGTTTTACATCCTTTTATAACCAACGATATCTATCTGCCTAACTGAATTACAAATTTATTATAATCTCATCTAATGGGATTCTTTCATTATTCTAACTAATCTAACCAAGTTTGTTACAAGTGCATTGGGTTATATCTGTAGCACATGTTCTGAATGAGTCTTATAAATTTCTATTTCTGTTCCGAAGTCTTTACTTGACATGGGTATACATAAGCTTTTGTTCTTATAGCATTGGGCATAATTGAAAATACATTTAACATTCCTTGACCCAACCCCTAGGGTCAATGCCATCAAATTTGGGGAAATCCATCTTCAGGGTGTGATGATAAAAAGACGGTTGTTCTTCACCTCTGTATCCCTTGAAAACAGGTTCTGGTAGCAATGGATGTTCAAACCTCTGGATTATATCATTGCCCGATCCAAAACTGGTGGAGGGTCCACTTCTTTGTTTCATCAACAACTTCAATTGGCCTTGGATACTAAACTAAGAAACCCTTATTGGAGACTGTTTAGGGTTCCTCTTATGTCTAACAATTCCTTTCTGACTGTGTGACTTTTGTTCTTCATGGTTATAATGGTTCATGGGTTTGGATGGTCTGCTCTGATAACAAAATTTCCATGCCATCAACATATAAGCGAAGGAAATGAGATACAGATAAGCAAAGAAAAGAGTTCGTTTATTTAAATGGCAATACAATACTCTGTTTACAGTAGCTTTTCGTCCTTTTATAACCAATTATCTCTAACCGACTAACTGAATTATAAATTTGTTATAATCTCATCCAATGGGATCCGTTCATTATTCTATCTAATCTAACGAGGGACGAAGCCAGGATTTGTTTTTCCGACTTTTTTTTATTCGCGATTGACTTAAACTATAGAATTCTGCAATTAGAGTTAATTAAAGGGTAAAATATTATTTTTGCAATTTAAATAATAACAGAGTTGATTTAAGGGCCAAAAAATAAATTTACAACTAAAATAAACCATAAGAAATCTAATTAATGGCTTAACAAAAGATAAGTCAATTAAAAATTAACATACTTTTAATAGCTCATTAACTTCGGCCCTTACTTTTGCTGTTAAACTCTAAAATATGCAATAAACATTAATTTATTACAAGGGTCGAGATTTATATTGCAGTTTAAGAGTAAAAATTATGCATTTACGATGATTATTAAGGGTAAAAAACTTATTTTATAATTAGAAAAAATAATAAGGATCAAATGGTAGTTTTCAAATTAAATTAAATAACAAGTGAGCATAGATAAATCAAGGAAATTTAAATGAGATGAACTTACTTTTACTGTTGCAACTCTTTTTTGTTGTTGTATATGAAGACTTCTCACTTCACATGTTGCTTGAGTTAGAGTGGCCGATAAAGACAAGGGAGAAATTAGGGTAAATATTTGATATATTTATTAGTTCAACTAAATAGGTTAAAGTAGTGGGCTTATTGAGCTGTAAAAAGGTTGGGGAAAAAAGTAAGATGGGCTAGAGAATTTAAGTGGGCCTCTTACTTTGCTAGAGTTTGGGAACAACTATAAAAAAAATATTAGTACATCACAACAGATTTTGAAAAGATCGGGGGGACCATGGCCCCCTTTGGCCATGTTGTGGCTCCGTCCCTGAATCTAACTAAGTTTGTTACAAGTGTATTGGGTTACAGTTGTAGCACATGTTCTACATGAGTCTCATAAACTTCTATTTCTCTTCTGAAGTCTTTATCTGACAAAGGTCTATTGACCAACCCATCTACCACTGTAGTATTAGTTTCGATTATCACCTTGCTTTGTTCCCTTTCCTTTGCTAACTTCAAACCATGTAATATCCCTTTAAGTTCTACATGTAAACAGACACCCCTTTAAGTTTTGAATCATATTTTTATAACTTTCTCTAAAGATAATGTCTACAGGAATGTTTTTTTCATGGAGAACAATGGAATAATGACCTCAATTTGAATTTCCATGAATGGGTTAAAACCAGTTTTTAAGCAAAATTGACTCAACATAGCTGGGTCTTCCATGATACGCCGTTTTCATTTCCGCTCTTTGGATGGTTAGAAATGACTTATGTTTTCATAAAGTCAATTCTCACCCTCACTTGATTGTTTAAAAAAGCATTAGATATGCTAAGGAGTTTATTTATGCATATGGTAAGCTGGACAACCAAGTGAGATACGTTGATAATAATCTTATTGTAAGCTCTTTAACGATCTGTCGATAGCAATTTTTGATGCAGAAACAACCATTACTAGTCCCCACCCAATAAAAAGTATCTCTTTTATCGACCACGAAAGGGGGATGGAAACTAAAAATGCCCCCCCCCCCCCCTCATCAACACTCAAATGCACATGCAATCATCGTACATCCCAATGAACCATGCTATTAATAAGAGAACTCACCCTTGTGTCCTTGTTTGTATCATCTCATGGGGATGGGGCAGGGGAATGATTTTATCACCACACCATTTATCTTTATAAAGATCAATACCTTCCCCGTTCCTCACCGTCCACTTAACACTCTTAATGATACGATCACTCTCTTTAAATATGCTTCTCCAAGTACTAAAATCAATCCTATGTTTGCCCTATATCCTCGAATTATCTTTAATTTTATACTTCTTCCTTATAACCTCCACTAATAGGGGCTTTTTTCTCATCATAAGCTTCCACCCAAGCTTGAAACAATGGATAAATTAATAGTCATATTCTAACTAAGACTAACTCCCTTGTACTTTTTTGGCTTACAAACACTTTCTCAATTTACAAGATGAAGTATTTTACGCTACTCATTATCACCCCACAATAAATTCCTATTAAGACGATCAATTTTGTTACTAAACCTTCTACGAAGGATTTGTGTTTGCATGACATGACTAGGGATGGTTCAAGTAACTTCTTGGATAAGCATAGCCCTTCCGGTGATAGAAAGGAGACTAGTTTTCCATCCTGATAAATTTTTTTGGACCTTGTTAATAATGTAATGGTAATTTGAAGCTTTAACCCTCCCATGAATAATAGGGATACCAAGGTAAGTGATAAGGTCCTTAGTGACAATCAGACATATGGATGAAAGTTAGACCTTCCCATAATCGACATTAGGTGATATATATATCTTAGATTTTGCGAAGTTAATCTTGAGGCTTGACCAATTACAAAAATCATCTAACACCTTCATGGCGATCTAACATTCTCTTTGGGGGTTTTAATAACAAGGATGAGGTCATCCACAAAGAAGTGGTGTGATAATGGGGGACCATCCTTAGAGGCTTCAAGACCAACCCAATTGTTAAAGACTGCTTGTTTCCCAATACTACTAAAAAGGATCTCCATACACATGACAAATGGTTTATTGGAGAGGGCGCCCTGTTTCAACCCGTACCCAGTTTAAAAGATGTGAGAGGGTAGTCAGTCTAAAGAATATCCGTCCAACCCTTATAACATAACTAAAAATTAAATCCACCCAATTCTCATAGATTTTAAAATCCTAAAGGACCTTTTGGAGAAAGTCCTATCTAATTCCATCATAGGCTTTCTCGAGGTCAATCTTGAAAATGAAGCCCCCTTCCTTGCCTTTCCTCTTATATAGGGAATGCACTATATCTTGGGTGACAATAACATTATCCAACGTCTATCTTCCAGGAAGAAATATATATTTAAAATGGTTCATCAACTTAGACATGATAGGTCTGAGCTTATTGACCATGATTTTGGATACGATTTTATACGACACATTACAAACATTAATCGCTCTAAATTAAGAGATCGTCTCAGGATTGTCTACTTTGGGGATTAAGTTTACATGTATTTCATTCATATGGGAAGGAAAATTTTATTTAGGTGAAACAATCATTTTCAAATATGACAAGATTTGGGCTCACTTTATCCTAGTAGTTTTAACAAAACATAAGTTGCACCCCATTGGAACCTAGAGCTTTAAGAGGCTTCATTTCGAATATGGACTCCTTGATTTCATCGAGGGCAATATGGGTCGTAAGGATGTTATTATCCCTAGTATCTATATGTGTGTTATTAAAAATCTCAACACACATGAGGTTACCACTATAATAATTGGTAAATATACCCTTAAAATAACTTTGTATATTATCTCCAATAAGTTTCTGATAAAAAAACCTCAACCTTGAGGTAATAAACCCCATTCCTCATCATTCTAATAATAGTCAAGACATGAATTTTTGTATGTTCCTTTATCCATGAAGGAGATATTGTATACGAGACTTTTGTCTCCATAAAGTCTCCTCTTAGTTAAGGTTATCAATGTGTTTGTATCTAAGTTTCCTCTCCAGCATATCCAAGCTATGAGAAAAACTACGCTTTTGGGAAATTCAAATGCCTTCCAATCTTTCCAAAATTGTTCTTTTGTTTTGAAAGATATTTCCAAAAACATTCTTATTCTAACTTCTATCATAGTTCGTATAAGAAATGATATTATCATTTAAGTTCACATCATCGTTCCAAGAATTATTGAAAATATCATCGAAACGTGGATGAGAAAACCGTGTAGCCATAAATCGAAAAGGTTTAGGAAAAGAGTTAAAAAATTTACCATTTGGGTTCATAACTATCAATAAATGATGTGAAGAATTCCACGGGATGCTAGTGACCGTTGCATCTGGGAATTTTGACCTCATTATGGGTTCCCAAAAGCTTTGTCCAACCAAACCATAGTACTAGCAAACTTTACCTTGCTGTTTGACCAAGTGAGTCTAGGTACGTCACTCCCCAAGTTATTGAGACGATAATCATTCAAATTTTCCACAAATTTCTCACACTTCACATGATTCACTACTAAAAATATAATTTTTCTATGTTGTCCATGTGGTCGTTATAATCCCCTACCATAAGCCATGGGACAATATGATCAATAACTAGGGGTTTTAAGTTGTTTTAAAGTTTCCTTCTCGTAAAGGCTCGTGTGACACCCTGCCTAATTAAATACCGGGTGATCAGTCCTATATTAAATTAAATCAAAGTGCCTGGTTGGTTCATTCTTAGCATCACTGTCCAAAAATGATTTTTATTTATTAATCACCTAATAAATAATTAAGCTAAGTGTCAAAACATTTAATTTTATAAATTAACACCTATTGTTATGATTTAATATGCGAAACCATTTTTACGAACAGAGATAATAATATTAAAACCAAATCATCTTAATGAAATAACCAAGTTAGATTAACCAATCCAAATAATATATCCCAAATCGCAGGACAAGGAAATAAATAAAATAATCCCAACAATAGCTGAATATTGAAATGATAAAGAGTACAAGTCTCTCTCTGAACTAAAGGAAATATGGAAATGGGAGACACATGCCCAATGTAATAACGACTCAATGGAAGGCTGAGAAGGCAAGGATGAAGTTGTCCATTACAAAGACCTGCAACTCCCACACTAGCTGCAGCATGTCAACAGTCCAAAGATCTAAGACTGACGCCCCTGTGGCTAGGCACCTGTATATATACATATATATATATATATATATATATATATATATATAGAGAGAGAGAGAGAGAGAGGAGGAAGAAAAGATAACAGGAAACGGGTCAGAGCCCGAGTGTAAAACACCTTTAAATATAGTTTAGCAAGTATTCAAAATGCTTACTAGTTGATATTACATACATGTTAGTACTTCGACACTCACTTGAGAATCCTCACCCCTCAACTAGTGTGCACGCCAAACGTACTACTGAACTAATTTAGATAAAGCTAACCCAATTCACTAGTCTAGTCCAATTCACTAATCTAACCCAATTTCCCTTCACCAATTTCTGTTCACGTAATTGCATAACCATATTTTGTATTTCTTTACCTTTTCTTATGAATATATTAAGTCAATTATGTTCATCTCAATACAGACTTAAGATCTCAGCCACTTAATTAATTCAATATTAACTATTTCATTTTATCTACTTACAAGCACAGTAGATTAGTTACCGGTACATATATTTATCACTCATAATATATATACTAATAGAGGACCCCACTTAATTCTATGGTGCCGACATACTCTTCTATCAAGTCCCCATAACTCTCGTACAAAAGGGAAGTACTAGTTCGGAATCACTCTCGAACTGTATTAACACAAAACACACATATTAGAGGCGAAGCATAGTTCCAAGTCACTAAGAGGTCAGCACATACCCTCGCGTCTTTTAGGACCGTCTAACTATCATTCTCGGATAGTCTATACCAAGGATGCTATGTTCTAGAGTACAATTCAATATCCCCCATAAAGGTCCAATCGAGATAAGACTGTCCCAGCGCGGAACCTCCGTGATAGCAAGTAGCGCGAGTATGATTACACACAAATATACAATATTATATATATACATGCACCCATATATATATATATATATATATATATATATATATATATATTCTAATTATTCAACTAGGTACTCCCACGACCCATAATATATTCGAACCCTGTGTGGCATATAACGCCAGAGTCGTATGTATGATTAAATCACTATTTTTATTTTCTCAATTACCGCAGATCCTTAAATACTTCTCGACTCTCAAAGTGTATCCTCTTAATGAATATAAAATCAGTAGGTGTACACTCACTACCCTACTGGCCTAAGTCCTTCTCAATTCTCACAAGACCTAATTTAACGTATGCACGATATCCCACTCAATTTATAGCACCAAAATCCCACAGTTAAATCTCATATAAAGTCGTCTTACCCAGACCCTACTTATACCCTACTGGTCCTTCTAAAGTCCCATTATGATATTTAAATTATGTCCAAAGGTCCTTACACATTGGGATTTGATTAACATTTAAAAGGAGAAAAAGTTACCATTTCCAGGAGGAGTCGATCGATCAATGAAAAGGGGTCGATCCAATCAATCGATCGACATTCTTGAGTCGATCGATAAACCAAGTAGTTATTGCCAAGGATTCTGCATATTAAGCCTACGGGTTTCTTCCAACTTAAATATTTATTTCTTGAGTCGATCGATCGACCAATAATTACTAACTCTCGTCACGCTAGTAAATATTTATTTTAAAATCCGAATTAATATTAAATTAATTTATCCTAATTTAATTGAATTAATTCCATAATTAAATGCCATAAAAATACGGGGTATTACATACTTCCCCCTAATAACTGAATTTCGTCCCGAAATTTGGAAAATAAGGCATACCTGGTAAAAACAATTCCGAATACTTTTTGTGCATATCTGCCTCGCTCTCCCAAGTGAACTCCTCTATATTATAATGCTCCCACTGGACCCGTACAACTGGGACTACCTTCGACCTCAATATCCTCTCAATATGGTCTAAGATAGCGACTGGTCTCTCCTCATAAGAACTGTCGAGCTACAAATCAATATGATCTATCGCAATATAAGTGTGGGCTAAATCATCCCGAAGATACTGCCTCAAGGACGAAATGTGGAACACATCATGAATATGGTGCAAGTGCTCTGGCAACCCAAGTATGTTTGCCACCGGTCCAATCCTCTCGATAATGGGAGATGGTCATATGTATCTTGGAGCCAATTTCCCTTTCTTCCCTCATCACTCCTTTCATAGGAGGCACTCACAATAGTACCTGGTCCACCACGCTAAACTCCTTGAAGAACCGCTTTGCATCGGTGTAGCTTTTCTGCCTGTCCTGGTCTACCCGAATGTGAATCCTGATTAACTCAATCCTGGATGACGTCTCCCGAATCACCTCTGGCCCAAGAAGCTTGTTGTACCCCACCTCTAGCCAACAAGTGGGAGAACGACAAGGTCTTCCATACAACGCCTCGAAAGGAGCCATGCTGATCATAAAATGGTAGGAGTTATTATAAGAGAACTTCACCAGAGGAAGGTATTGCTACCATCCTCCTCCAAAATCAAGGACACACATGAGTAGCATATCCTCCAGCATCTGATTAGTATGCTCAGTCTGTCCATCTGTCTACGGGTGATACGCCATACTCAACTGCAGCTTGGTACCCATAGCCTCCTGAAATCTCTCCCAGAAGTTTGACCCAAAAATCTTGTCTCTATCAGACACGATATTCAGGGGCACCCCATGCAACCTCACTATCTCATCATTAAAAAACTCGACATACTGTTCCATAGTGTAGTCTGTCCGCACCGGCAGAAAATGAGCTACCTTTGTCAACCGATCCACTACTACCCATATAGAGTCATGATCCCGTTGTGATGAGGTAAACCAGTGATGAAATCCATGGAACACTACTAGAAAAATGACAATTAAGGACAACTAATTTGCTATCTCAAAAGACCATTTGCTGTCCCTGATAGTATTTAGGACAGTCATAGGGACGAAAAAAGTTATCCTATCAGGTGGGCGTCATAAAAGGCTAAAAGGACAGCAAATGCTGTCCTTTTTAAGTTTTTAGGACAACAAAAAGTCGTCCTTTTAGCTCTGTCCTTTTAAATCCAAATACTACTATACGTCTATAAGGACAGATGTTGCTATCCTTTAAAACAGAGTATTACGGACAGCAACAGCTGTCCCAAATAAATTTTTGCGCATTAAATGTGGCGCTAAATTAATATTTTAAAAGACAGTTGTAGCTGTCCTTAAAGATAAATATATATATTTTTAAAACTATATTTATTATTTGAAAACAAATCAAGAAAGTCAACAATTTTTAAATATGAAAGAAAAAATATTTATTATTTGCAAAAAAATAAAGAAAATTCATAAATTGTGAATCTGACACGTTGTTGATAAACTAATGTACATACAAATTTAAAAATATTACAAGTCTTAATAGTTCACAGACAAAAAAAAATTGGACATAATTTCCTCTGCTTTCTGGACATTATAAAACCTGTTAATACAAAATCTGCATAATGTAAAGCTTGCACGGCCGTAAAATTTAACAATAAAATTAGAAAAGCCTGCACGACCATAAAATTAAACAATAAAATTACAAATGTCTGCACAATCATAACACAAACAATCTCCCTGTTGTAAACCATTGACTTCTTCGTGTGTTCAATGCGGATAAAAGCCAACGATAAAATATTATCCTGCAAAAGATAAGATACAAAAAAGAGATGATATCAATAATCAAAGAATTTTAAAAAAAATCATATTCAAGCTAAAAAATTGCATATACTTATCGTCATATTCTCAAACGGGAAGCCCCGTAACTACGTGGTTAGTTCCTACGAGTTACATTGGTCCCGTGCGCGGTGTTCGTGTCTTTTACGGGGTCGTTTGGGGGTTCATTTTGTGTTTTCCCCATCTAACAGCATATTTTTAAGTCTAAGCATAGATATTTTAAAAATATCATATGCTCAAATCGGAAGTCCCATGACCACGCGGTCAAATCCTACGAGTCATGTGCGAGGTGTTCATGCTTCTCACGGGATCGTTTGAGGGCTGTTTTGGATTTTCTCCCTCTAACAACATGTTTTTAAGCCCAAATCTAGATATTTTCAAATTATCGTCATATTCTCAGACTGGGAATCCCGTGACTATACCGTCAGTTCCTATAATTTACATTGGTCCTGAGCGAGGTGTTCGTGCCTCTCACGGTGGCATTTCGAGTTGTTTTCGGTTTTTTCTGTTTAAAACCCTAAGTTTAGATTTTTGCAAAATATCGTCAAATTATCAAACCGAAAGTCCCGTGACTATGCGGTCAGTTTCTACAAGTTACATTTGTTCCATGCAAGGTGTTCGTGCCTCTCACGGGTATGTTTGGGTGTTGTTTTGAGTTTTCTCCCTTTAAAGACATGTTTTAAACCCAAGTCTAGATTTGTGCAAATTGTCGTCAATTTCTCATACCGGGAGTCCCGTGACTACACGGTGAGTTCATACGAGTTGCATTGGGCCCGTGTGGGGTGTTTGTCCCTCTTACGGGACTGTTTGGGGGGCTATCTTGGGTTTTCACCCTCTAACGACATGTTTTAAACCTCAGTCTACATTTTTCCAAACTATCGTCATATTCTCGAATCGGTAGTCCCGTGACTACGTGGTTAGTTCCTAAATGTTACATTGGTCCCGTTCGAGGTGTACGTGCCTCTTAGAATGTTTATTAATTTTACAAAATTTTGACAAAATTTCCTTTGTCAGTTCATTAAATCCAACCATTTTTAACATTAAAAATAAACTCAACACCAACAACAACTTTCACAACCAAACCACCAACAAATCCCTTCCACCAATTTAACTAAATGAGGTTATAACTAACCATTTATTTATGCATAATACCTAACCATTTATTTATTCATAATACCTAACCATTTAATTATAAATGGATAAACCGAAACTTAACTCTAGTTTAGTATCTTGATGTAGTTTTTTTTATTCTTGGCCAAGACCACAGGTGTTAGCTAAGCAACAAATGTATTATAATAATGTCCTATAAGAATAAGGAACCCAACAGATGTGGGATAGTTTGGCCCACAATAGTTGAGAATTTGGCTTTTGATATGAGATAATGTCAAAGACCTGCTCAAACATGTCTCAAATGAGTATATTGTGTTCAGTGCAATATTTGAACTCGTCAAGAAGTAAAAATTTATATACCTGAATCTAAGATGGGGAGTGATGCATGTGTCGCTCCGCTAGTAAGCTGGGATCTAATCATAATGAATCTGTTATAACAAAACAATATATATGATTAGTAGTGTCCCATCTCTCTATAATAATGACATTGAAAATTAACTATATAAGATAAATCAATTAGTAAAAGTGAGTGTAGCACTAAGAGTCCAAACCCAAATTAAGAAACATCTATACCTCGTTACTAATTCAAAGTGTAATTAGTTAAATTTCAGAGTTATCACATTACACCTCATTTCAATCAAGCATTGATCTTTGACAAAAAACCTCAAACTACAATCACTTCCACACAATTCAACAAAATCACAAAAATCAGATGTACTCAACATGCAAACTAACACAAATACATGTCTATATACATTTAGTGTCTTAGTTTCTACACTTTTCAACTGAGTGCATCACTAATTTAAAGTTTATTATCAGTCAAAAGGACAACTAATTTTTGTCGTCCCTTATACTGTTTTTAAAGGACAGCTTAAAAGATGTCCTTAATGCTCGTGTCCTTAATTGTCATTTTTCTAGTAGTGGAAATGCTCTCCCATTTCCACATAGGGATCTCTAGCGACTGAAGTAACCCTGACAGTCTCTGATGGTTGACCTTTACCAGCTGACAGGTGGCACACTTGGACACGAACTATGCAATGTCCTTCTTTATCCCACTCTACCAGTACTGTCGCCTCATATCCTAGTACATCTTTTCCCCTCTGGTATGTATCGCAAATCCGTATCCATGCGACTCTGTTATTACTGCATGACGTAAGTCCTCCCCCTTCGAGACCACTAATCTCCCATTAAATCGCAATCCTCTATCTGAACTCACTGAGTAGGACTCTGCGCCCTCGTCTAGAAGCCGTACAATCTGATCCTGGCAAAATGAATCTGTAAGAGGGTAGTTTAGATTAGATGGAGGCGTAACCTCTTTTGAGTACAATAATGATATGTTAATCAGCAGCACTATTAGTTAATCACAATACACGCAATCACGACTTAGTGAAGATAAAATCAGTTTGAACTCACAAATTACTCGTGTATAACTCAAAAGATAATAATGAACTCAGAAGTAACTCATTTAGAGGGAGAGGGAACTAAGCATCCTAGATACACCTTGGAAGGAAGCCAAACACCCCAACCACTCTTAAAGATCTCTAACAAGTATTAAAATCTGCTTAATTAATGGCAATGGTGGGTGAGTGAACTCTGATTTGTAATAAATCTCTCTCTCTGATGTATATTTCTCTCTAGCAATAAATTCTGAATTCTCAAAATAACCTCTCCTTCCTTAGAGGTGGTTGGGGCCCTTAAATAGCCCCTACACCACTCCCGAGGTAACTCAATCATTAATAACTATGAAAGACATCCCTCATACTTTATGTCACAAACATTAAATGTCTGATGGACTAGTTAGCTCCATGTCATAACCATTAAATGCCAAGACATGCCTTTTGCCTAACCATTGTGTGTCAGGGGGCTGTCGTCACAGAAGTGGCTCACCAATTGTATGAAAACCCTAAATACCACGATGGTTTACTCAAGTGAAGATTTAACACTTCCTAGATGGATAGTAACATCACCTAAAGTAGATGTGACATTAAGTGTAGGGTTGTTTAGTTCACAACTCAGCACCCGATGGAACTTAAGGCAGCCCTACCCAAGGTTCCACGGTTCAGGTTTTTTATCATTTCACCAGGTGTATCTAAGATCGTCAAGACAAGCCCCAATGGTGCCTAACTTATTAATCCTCCAAACCAAGTCCCTAAGAAATTCCCAAGGCGAGGTCGTTCGATAGAGCATGAAAGCTCTCCTAGCCCTGCCAAGCCTGGTCTCTCGTGAGTACCGTTCGACCTCACACTAAAAATAATTATAATCGTTACAACTCATAGTTAATATAAATAAAGAGATACAACAAGGCTAAGTAAAATAATAGAACTAAAGAGTGAGATCTCTCAGCCTGCTTCTTCGCTGGAAGATCCCTCTGGACTGCCACACTGAACTACCTCGCTTGAGCTGCCTTGCTGAGCTGCATCGCTTTAGGCTACATCGCTTCCTTACCGAGCTGCATCGCTGCCTCAATCCCTTGAGTCTGTTGTATTAGCTGGGGTGATTAGCTCTAATCTCGAGATTATCTTCAAGCCCCCTACATTTTCCCCTTCGTGGAGAGATTTGTTGTGGGAACAAGAAATGTCTTCATGAAAACTTCTCGATCCGATAAACCTTGGTGTCTCTATCTTCGTTATGGCCTATGTCGTTATCACTACTAGGAAAAAGTAAAATTCTTCCCGATGTAACTGAACCAAAGTGCTACGGATTTTTATCGGTCAGGGAAGGGACATCACCACTTTTTCCTATTATTGAGCTTCAACCTTTCTATATTAGCTTCCTTGGCTAATTGAAATTCCCCCGAAGAACCTGTTGATTTTCTCAAATACCCGTTTTGACTCGAAAGTGAAGTTCTCCCATTTGTGCTGTTATGGAGTATAGTTGTAAGTAGTGAGTTTTTTTCGTTGGGACTACCCCTATTGTTGAGACTTATGGAAATATTCCTTATAAACTTCTCCCTAGGAAATTCTCCCTATTTGAAGGTGCTACTTCGTTTGGGGTCTTCTATGATATCTTTTCTTCATGTTCGAAAAAGTAAAAAAATTCTCCCCGATGTATCTGAGTCACAATTAAACAACGTTTGGACTTGTGGCGAGGAGGCATCGTAGATTTTTTGAACTGTTGGGCCAGATTCTATATTGGTAGTTATTGGATATATCTGACAAAAGAAGAATTTTGGCGCCAAACCCCAAAACTTATCTTGGGAGAAGCACTTTCTATCCCCATGCGTCACTTCATTAATGACGTAATGCTGCCTTTTTAACTGCCAGGATGCTCCCCAAAATGCCACTTATCCACTTGGAATGATTATTGGCGGCCTTGTATGTGTGTTGGTGGGAAACTCAAAAGACGAGTTGAAAGAATTCAAAAGTCTATTTTTCAAAACACTTAACTATTTTCTTCGTCTTCTTCAAACTCTAGGCATACTTTAGAGAGAGAAAACTCTGTAAAAACTCCATTGTTTGTCCAGCTTTTCTTTATCTCTTTCCTCTATAATCATCTTCAACCTTTGGTTACTCCATAGTTACTTATCTGGTAGTTCTTTCAAGATTTTTGTACCTCGGTTTCTTCTGTAATGGCTTCTTCAAGAAACCCTGGTGCGTCTGCCACTAACACTCCATCTGCCACCCCTACTACCACCACTTTTGTCGCCACTGTTACTAGGGGCACCACCTCTTTCACTATCGCTGGTCAAGAGCAATGCATTTTTACCGCCAGTCCCCCATTTTTGGCCAGGGTGATGATTTTTTTTGGTTTTGCAAGACTTACATTTTTAACGCCAAGTGTGATGCCATGGTAATTGGTGATGAGGATGAAAATATTGATGATTGGGTCTTTCTCCCCCCCCAAAGGGGACTCTTCGATTTCTCCTTGAGCGAGGGGACTTCCTATAGTCCTATATTGACTTCGAAGGGCCTGGGGGTTCTCCTGCTTACTTTGATACCTAGAACGTTCACATGCAGAGTTCCCACGCTGCCATCCTTGTAAAAATTGGGATTCATCGGGCCAAGTGGTTCAATGAATTTACTCTATCAAAGAATAATGCTGCCCTTCCCATCATGGTGTCTCGCTGGAATGTTACCACTCACACTTTCATTGCTGCATGGGGTGAGTTCACTGTAACGTTGGAAGACGTTTGTGAACTTCTGGGCCTTGAGGCCATAGGCCATGAGCCCTATTCTGATGAAGCTTTGGATTCCCAAGAGGCCACTGACCATTCAGCGTTGGACCATATATGTCGAAGATACATAGGTTCTTTAAATAAAGCCACCTTCACTCCCCTCATCAACTATTTCTTTCGAGATCCTTCTAAGGATAGCTCTTCTAAGGCTGCCCCTGGTCAAGGTACATGGTTAGAACTACCTACTTACATTCTTGTCATTCTTTTGCGCTTCCTTTTACCGAGGAAACCTAAAGACCAACCCCGAAGGGACCTCATCAACATATCCATTCATTTATCCCGGGGTATCAAGCTTCCTCTGTCCGAAATTTCCCTGGGATCACTCTATACATGGCTTGATAGAACCCACCTTGACATGGAATAGTCTCTTGGACGTTATAACCTGGCCAACTTTTCCAAATGTGTACTTCTGACGGGCTTCCTCTATGTTCGTTTCCCCGATGTAGCAGCTAAAACCAATCCTCTTCCTTTGGGAGAAATAATTCTTCCTCCTCGTTCTTACGTTTATCACAAGATGCAAAGTCAGAAGGAGTTAGTCTCTGTTATTGACAAATGGTACCATTTTGTGATGCAGCCTTATGGATAGGAAATTTTCCTCCATACTTGTGATTTTTTCAGAAATGAGCCAATGGTGGTCCAACTAATAACTGTGGACCTTATGGAAGAAGACTCTTCTCTTTTTGTGGTTCTTCTGTTCTCTCAAATTTACTTACCATCCTACACTGAGTGGGGGTAAACATGCAAACATTACATCCCCCATCGATGTGCCCGTCAATTTAGTTTTTACCAAGGAGCTCCTCGCCCCATTTTCCAGCTAAGCCACCCCAAGGTCACGTTCAGTGAGGCTTGTTCTTTATTCCCTTACACTGCTGGGTGGGGGGTGAGCTCCACAATGTTTGACAAGGTCACCATTCCTAGTATCTCCAGGCAAAGAGATGTGACTTCTTTATTTGCCACCAAGTATTGGCCATATCAACTGGCCCAAATCTTTGAATTTATTGAGGGAACTCCTATATATCTCCCAGTGCTCTTGTTTTCTTCACAGGAACTGGGTTCGAATGGAAATTCTGTTATGGGAATGAAGTTCCCTTTGAGAAAAACTCCCAAGGAACCTCCCACTGATCTTCCTCCATACTATTCCATGATTCCTGTTGCTAATCCAAAGCCTAAGAAAGCCTTAGCACCCAAACAACTTGCTCCTTATGAAGGTGTTTCTAGTGTAGGGGTTCCAACCGAAGCCGCTTCTGGCGAAGGACCTTCCTAGCCACCAGCTAAAAGAACTAGGAGGTCCAAGAGTGGGACTTCCTCAAAGTCTAAGTCCCAACTTCAGTCTCAAGCTCCCTTGGAGGCATTCCCCATTGCCTCCGTTCCTCTTTTTATGTCTTCTGAAGCGAGTGAGGAGTTGAGGAAGATAATTCAATCTAAGGTGGAGCGCATAAATTCTGAGTTTCGATGACACGCTCCTTCTGTTCTTCCTCCTGCTACCTACCCCACTATCTTAGTATATCCATTTGAAGGAGGGTCAAAGGGAAAGAAGATCTCAAAGGTTCCTCCAAGTGTGGGTGCTGCTGGTGCGAGGAAAAAGACTTTGGGTACTAAGTCCCAGAAGAAATGGGCTCCTGATGTACATCTCTCCCCAGCTCCTTTTACTGCTTCCCCTCCTTCCTCGCCAATGGTGATATCATCCCATTCTCCCTCTGGATCAGAGGTAAACATGTTTTTTTTTCATTTTTTCTAAAACAAATTGCATCTATCTAACTCTTAGCAACTTTGGTTCTGGAAGATGAAGAAGAAAGGTCCAGACCCCTGTGAGTCCTTTCATGGGGGGACATTTTGGTTCCTCTCAAACCGGTGTAACTCCTCCCCGTTCATCCATGATCGGGTTTACACACTCTCGTCTTTTATCCTCCAACCATGCGAAGGATGGTGCTCCGGGGGGTGATTTCATTGAATCTGTGGGAATTTCCTCTCAGCTAGAGAAAGCTGCCCCAGCTTTTTCTAAATTATCACCCCAGTCTGAGGTTCCTCTTCCCATTGTTCCAGCTGGGAAAAGTTCTCCAGAGGTAGCACATTCTGAACACTGTTAAGTTTGATGTCTTTTTTTTATGCTAAACTTTAACCTCTTGGGATGCCTCAGGTAGAATGGGCTTCTTTATTGGCTAACATTATTCTTCCATCTGTATTGACAAGACCCATCACTATGGTTCCCCTCTTTAACAACATTACTAAGGTGAGTTAAGTATGAAGTATGTCTCTTTTCTTCTGTATTTATTCTCCACTTCTAACGCTTAGTTTCATTTTGCAGTTATCTCCAGGTCTAATCCTACCAACGTCTTTTGTGACTCTTCCCATCCCTAAAGCCATCATTGACCCTTCTGCCCAGCATGGTGCTTCTTCTGGCACAAAAAATATGGGTGCATCCATGGAAGGTCAAACGTTTTCTTCCAACGCCACCCCAATATTGGCCTTAGTACCCTTCGTTGGTGCAGGAGCTTTACCGAATATTGAGGTTCCTCTACTTGAGGGTGCCGTTGAGGCTTCTGAGGAGATGAACCTGCCCTAGTAGTTCCCACCATTGTAGACTCCTTGGTGACTCCCGTTCTTGCTCCAGCCATTGCCGAGGTATTTTTCTAGTTTCTCTTCGTTTCTTGTTGTTTGTCCTTTATTCTTGATAAAGTACAATCTATAAGAGTATCATTTTTCAAACAGTCAAACTCCACTGGTAATGGTGACTTAACAATGAAAATACTTGTTAAGATTTTCCCTTTTGTAAAATTCCACCAATAATGGTGACACCCATAACGGTGACTTAACAATGACAACCACTTGCTAAGATTTTTCATCAAACTCCAGTAACGGTGACTTAACAATGATAAACACTTGTTAAGATTTTTCGTCAAAATCCACCAATAACGGTGACTTAATAATGATTTTATCAAACTCCACCAGTAACGGTGACTTAATAATGATAAACACTTATTAAGATTTTTCGTCAAACTCCACTAGTAACTGCGACTTAATAATGATAAACACTTGTTTAGATTTTTAGTCAAACTCCACCAGTAGCGGTGACTTAACAATAATAAAACACTTGTTAAGATTTTTTGTCAAACTCCACTAGTAACGATGACTTAACAATGATAAACACTTGTTAAGATTTTTTTCACTTAACTCATTATTTGCTTGATCTATATCCAGGTTGCTGGTGCGTCCCCTCCATCTAGAGAGAAACCTCCATCAGTCCCTTCGCCCATCGCATCGCCCCATCATGAACAAGCTGTTTTAGAAGAATCTAGTCACAACGATCAAGGTTCCATGATAGGTTCTGCGGCCGATAGTGAATCTGGTTGTGAGCTTCCTCTGCCTAACCTGGCTCCTCATGAATTATGTCTCATGGTCCTTTAACGATCTCCCCAAATGCCTACCAACCATCATTTGGTAATTGAGCAGATTGCAAACCATCACCCTAAGACTTTCATTATTGATTGTCTTCATACAAACATTATAGTGATGAGCTACAGGCTTTAAGGCATGGCCATATTTATCAGTGATCTCGTTAGTACTCCAACTACAAATGTTACCAGGCCCCTTCTTAATCAATTTTTGGATTATCTGAAGGAGTTAGGCAGAGACGACTTTTGATTTAACTGACTGATTGAACACTTAAAGACTTTAAAGAGCCAATAATTGGCAAGCCAGAGGGAACTGCTGCAGAAGCACCGGAGACTCAACGAGTTGAGAAATCTAGGTTGGCCGAGCTAGCACCTCTACTTGAAGCTGCCAACAAGGAGGTAGAGAATATCAAAGAAGCTTTGTGTCTGTCGAAGATAAAATGGGAGGAACTGCTTACTGAGATGCATAAGTTCAAACATGGCTGGAGGTTTCTATTAATGCCCAATAATCATGCCTAGCAGCTTCTTTGGGCCTGCCTGGAGATTTTTTCTTTGCTCTAGACTTGTGGTTCCTCTTAGGCCAATAATTTTTTTCACACTTGTATACATTTTCCTTTTTTATCTTATGTAATTCTCAAGCAATAGTTCCCAATTTTGTAACGCCTCAAAATTTATGAATGAAAGAAAGGTTATATGTTTTTCCATGCCACTTTCTTCATACTATAACTACTTGCATAAAATACAAACTCTGCAATCTTTCATTTCACTCAAGTTACAACAAAAGACATCTTTTTAGAAAGAAAAGATTTATATACTCATAATAAAATAACTAGATACAATAATGATCTAAAGTTAATTGCTTATACAAGATAAACTTTTAACCATTTATTGTTAATTTTAAATGGTTTGTCTTCTTACATCTTAGAAATTAAGCAATAACCTGAATCATGAGACTACTTTACAATGAAAGGTCCCTCCAAATTTTCTACAAACTTAGGCAGAGGAAGCTCCCTGATGTGCTTCACTGCTACCTTAAAAACTAGGTCTCCCTCCACGAACTTCCTTAGTCTCACCAAGTTGTCATACGCCCTGGAGAGCTGCTTTATGTACATTTGAAAGTGTTGCATCGCATTATCTCTGTGCTCGTCCAACGCTTCCAACTGCACATGTCTATTCTGAGTGAGCATGCTACTTTGCAAGTAATATCAGGCAGAGGGAACTTACAACTCCACCGGGAGAATCGCTTCAGCTCCATACATAAGGGACAACGAGGTATATCCTGTGGGCTTTCTTTTAGTTGTCCGATAGGCCCACAACACAGCTGGTATTTTATCATCCCATGATCATGGGAAATCCCCCATCATCTTGGCCAAAATGTTAACCAACGTTTTGTTAGTTGCTTCGTCTTTACCGTTTCCCTTTGGGTAAGCCACCGTTGAAGTGTGATGAATAGTGGAGTATTTGTCTGTGAGCATTGTTACCTCTGAATTAACGAAAGGGGTTCCATTATTATAGTGAATAACCTTTGGAATCCCAAAATGACAAATGATATATTCCCTGATGAAGTTTCTCACCACCCCTGTTGTTGCCCTTCTTAGTGGTATCGCTTCAACCCACTTCGTAAAGCACTCCGTTGCCACTAGTATCCATATCTTCCCCCTTGAAGAAGGATGTATTGCCCCTACTAGGTCAAATGTCCAAGTGTGAAAAGGATAAGGTGTTGCCAGAGAGTGTAGATCCACCAATGGAGCATGGATCATTTTTCCATGCAGTTGGCAAGATTTACATTTTTGAATGAACTCAGCAAAGTCTTTCTCCCTCGTTGGCTAATAATACCCCAACGTCATCAGTTGATCATACAACTTTGCCCCTCCTATGTGAGCTGGACCATGAGCTTGTTTGAGGACTTCAACAGCTTCCTCCTTTGTGATGCAACACAATGGCCTGTTAAATTACCCTATTTGATAAAGTTGCCCTTCTTGAATGTAATACCTTGGGTCCCTTCATTTGAGTCCCATCACATTCATATTTTCTATTGGGATGACTCCATCTTTAGTGAAGTCAATATAGGGATGCCTCTAATCTGGTTGAGCCTCAATAAAATGGCACTCAGCTGCTTCAAAGAATAGTTGTCACTTGTCACACTTTTATTGTAGCTCTAATGCATCCTACTTCATTCTAGGTCAGAAGTATCCCTCCCTCTGAATTCGTTTGTAAAGAGGGATATCAGTTATCTCGTAGTGCTCTTTTTTAGTCTCTGCTCTGCTTCTTTCAGGACGATGCATCTTGACATCCATCCACTTACATTTCTGAAGTAGAGGTTTCCCTACTTTGTAAAGTATTTATCTAACTCTCTCAGTTCTATCACTCCTTCCCCGGACTCCAATTATTTTCTAATATCTCCCCTCCAGTCAGAGTCATCCTTCATTAGTAGAATTGACTGTAATACCGAGGGAGTTATTCTTCGTTGAATCACGACTGTAGTTGCATCATTTATCATGATCATCTTCTGGGCGATGGTGGTATAGGCGTTTGGATGGAAGTTCATTGTTCGGGGATGCCTCCACTCGGGGGGCTCCATCTTTCGAAGCCTGCAGCTCTCTCACCGCTTATTCTTTATTATGTTCAATATCATCAAAGTTAAGTCTTCGATTAACATTATCCTGCGCCATACTCTTTGCTTAGAAGAATACCTCCCAAGCAGAGTTGCCAAATGTAAGAGGGTAGTTTAGATTAGATGGAGGCGTAACCCCTTTTGAGTACAATAATGATAAGTTAATAAGCATCACTATTGGTTAATCACAAGACACGCAATCACGACTTAGTTAAGATAAACTCAGTTTGAACTCACAAATCACTCGTGTATAACCCATAAGATAATAATGAACTCAGAAGTAACTCATTTAGAGGGAGAGGGAAGTAAGCATCTAAGATACACCTTGGCAGGCAACCAAACACCCCAACCACCCTCAAAGATCTCTGTTATGTATTAAAAGATTCATAATAAATGGCAATGGTGGGTGAGTGAACTCTGGTTTGTAATAAATCTCTCTCCCTGATGTATATTTCTCTCTAGCAATAACTTCTGAATTCTCAAAATAACCTCTCCTTCCTCAGAGGTGGTTGGGTCCCTTAAATAGCCCCTACACCACTCTCGAGGTAACTCAATCATTAATAACTGTGAAAGACATCCCTCATACTTTATGTCACAAACATTAAATGCCTGATGGACGAGTCAGATCCACGTCATAACCATTAAATGCCAAGACATGACTTTTGCCTAACCACTGTGTGTCAGGGGGCTGTCGTCACAGAGATAGCTCACCAACTATCTGACAGACCCAAATACCACGTTGGTTTACTCAAGTGCAGATTTGACATTGCCTAGCTGGCTAGTGACATCACCTAAAGTAGATGTGACATTAAGTAGAGGGTTATTTGGTTCACAACTTAGCACCCGATGAAACTTAAGGTTGCCCTTCCCAAGGTTCCACGGTCAAGGTCTTTTGGCATTTTACCAGGTGTATCTCAGATGGCCAAGACAAGCCCCAATGGTACCTTACTTCTCAATCCTCCAAACCAGGTCCCTCTAAAGTTTCCACAACAAGGTTGTTCGATAGAGCATGAAAGCTCTCCCAGACCCTTCCAAGCTTGGTCTCTCACGAGTACCGTTCGACCTCACACTAAAAATCATTATAATCATTATAACTCATAGTCTATATAAATAAAGAGATACAACAAGGCTAAGTAATACAATAGAACTAAAGGGTGAGCTCTCTCAGTCAGCTTCTTCGCTGGAAGATCCCTCTGGGCTGCCATGCTGAACTACCTCGCTTGAGCTACCTTGCTGAGCTACATCGCTTTGGGCTACATCACTACCTTACTGAGCTACATTTCTCCCTTAATCCCTTGAGTCTGTTGTATTAGATGGGTGGATTAACCCTAATCTCGAGATTATCTTCAAGCCCCCTACAGAATCATCTGCTTGGGCCTGGATCACTCTGGTAATAATCTCTGGTGTGACTATCCTGACGGATATAAAGGATCATGTCATTGCCTCCTGATGTCTCAACTCTTTCCACTTCACCTTCCACACATCCGCCACCTCACTTACTAGCCTACGGCTCAATGCATCAACAACTATGTTAGTCTTCCCTGGGTGGTACTATATCTCAAACTGGTAATCCTTCAAACTCCAGCCACCTGCGATGATGCATGTTCAACTCCCATTGAGTGAACAAGTATTGCAGTGACTTGTGGTCGTAATGTCTCCAAATCCGCAAGGCAAACACGACAGCTGCTAGCTCCAAGTCGTGGGTAGGGTAATTCCTCTCGTGAGGCTTAAGATTGCGGAGGCATAAACTATAGCCCATTCCTCCTGCTAAAGTAATCCACCAAATCCATGTAGGGAAGCATTAGTATACACCAGGTACTCTACTCCTGGCCTAGGTAAAGCAAGGACTGGCACCGAAGTCAACTTGTCCTTTAGCTCATCAAAGGCCAACTGACAAGCGATATCCCATATGTACGATATCCCCTTGCAATTCAGATTAGTCAATGGACCCGCTATCTTTGAAAACCCTCGAATGAACCGCCTATAGTACCCTACCAATCCCAAGAAACTACGGATCTTTGATGGTGTTGTGGGTTGCCCCCACTCCCTCACTACAAACACCTTTCCTGGATCCACTGATATCCCACTGGAGGAAACAATGTGCCCTAAGAACTGGACCTCGCATAGCCAAACCTCGCACTTCTCATACTTAGCATATAGTTGATGCTCTCGCAGAGTCTGAAAACCCCGTCTCAAATGCTCGGCACGCTCCTCCTCAGTCTGGGAATAAACCAGAATGTCATCTATGAAGATAATGACAAACTGAGCCAGGAACTCTCTGAACACCCTATTCATTAAGTCCATGAACACATCTGGAGCATTGGTTTGCCCAAACGACATAACCCGGAACTCGTAGGATCCATAACACATCAAGAAAGCAGTCTTCAACACATCTTGCTCCCTAATCCATAATTGATGGTATCCTGACCTCAAGTCTATATTTGAGAAGAAGGCATCTCCTCTCAATTGGTCGAACAAGTCATCATTTTGGGGAAACGGATACTTATTCCGTATCATGACTTTTTCAACTCTCGATAATCCAAACATAACCTCAATGACCCATATCTTTTCTTTATGAACAACACGGGAGCACCCCAAGGCAATATAATCCTATGGATGAAGCCTTGTTCCAATAGCTGCTCAATCTGATCATGCAACTCTCTCATCTGAGCTGGAGCCATATGGTATGGTGATCGGGCTATCAAAAGAGTTCCCGACATCAAATCTATAACGAAATCTATCTCTCGACTAGGCGGTAGCCCCGGTATCTCCTGGAATATGTCAAAAAACTTACGAACTACGGGAATCGAATCAATGGGAATCACAACCTCCTTAGAGGTCTCCTCCTCTATGTAATATAAATGGGTGGACGACCCTCCTTCAGGACGAGGCATCACCACCAGAAACATCTCCTGGCCGGAAATAGCAAAAATAATACTCCTACTGAAATACTCTATCATGGCCCTATACGCAATAAGGTAATCCATGCCAATAATGTCATCACGCTCATGCATATCTAAGACTAACATGTCTGCAGGCAAAATCAGACTCCCAATCTCTATACCTCTCCTTGACATATAAAGAAAATCAATGACCCATTATCCAACGGTGAGACTACACATGTTACTATACTCTCTGCTGAGTCTAACAACCCCGTGGACCATGCAAAACTAGTGTCTATGAAGAAGTGTGATGCCCTAGTGTCAAATAAAATGCGTCCCATAATACCATGGATAGGAAACTTACCCTCAACTAGGGGTGGCGCATGTGGTGCGGTTTCCCGGTGGACGTTATAAACACGCCTATACTATAATTATCCCTGCTAGACTGGGACGGATGGGATGGGTGGTAAGGCTGGCATCTGAGGTGGTGTTGGGAGGGCGGCTGGGAAGATCAGTCTCTGTCACTCCTGACGACTACCCTGCTTCTGCGGGGCCCTGTCCCCCTCGGGACAATCCTGACGTCTATGGCCATTCTTGCCACAACCAAAGCATCTCCCCCTGAAGTTTCCTCCCCTTTGTTCATGTTGTCCCTAACCCTGATGGCCATTACCACCCCTCCACTGGCCTTGCTGGCCCTATTGATACGGTTGTTGGCCCTGCTGACTGGACTGGCAGTGATGGTCCTGTCTATAGCCTCCCTATCCCGACTTAGAGTCGCCAGATCAAAATCTCTTAGCAGGGTCCCCTGAATGGGAACTCTACTCACCCTGACACACCTGCCCCTTAGCTTCTGGTGCCCCACTAGAATTACTACCTCCTGTCAAGCCTTGCTGGCTAGACTCCCCAGCTCGTTTTTCCCCTGCTAGTGGAAGCAGTGGTCCTACCAATGCAATAGGGAGGCGTTGAGTACATCTGTGACGACCCGATTATGATTATGATAAACCATGTTTAAATCATGATTACCGTATGGGATGGGGATAATATGTTATGAGAATATATAATTTTTAGTTATTGTGTTTAGTCTAATCCTACCTTCATAACTTATGAAATATTAAATTAGTCACAAACACAAATTTGTCGAGTTTTCGATAAAAATGTTCAGGTTGGAAGCTAGTTTTGACCCTTATAATGTAACAATTGACTTAAGATCAAAACTATATAATTGTATACATGTGAGTTAGGTTTGTAACGCAAAAAATGGTGTGCTAAATGGAGGTTCGAGTAAAGGGTTATACTGAAATCACGAACAGGGTGTAAAGTGGTCATTTAGCTTTAAATGATATTTGGCTTTATATGGTGCCACATGTCATATTTTGGTTGGACCAAGGGGAGGTGACTTATGCTGACTTTAAACCCTTTACATAATCTCCTTCTTCAGCCAAACTCAACCATTTTTGAGAGTTTGGCCTGAAGAGAAAGAAACGGGAGGTTTAGGACGAGAAAGGCGAGAAGAAGTTGGAGAAAATTTCACAGGAAATTACATAAACATCCCTATGGGAAGAAGAATCGGTTGAACAAGTGCCAGACAAAGGCAAGGGAAAAACATAGAAAGTGTCCAAGGTGAGTTTACTCACTGGTATGAGGTATTTGTATATCGTTATGGAGATGATCTAAATATCACTCACATGTAAGATTTATTACACATGGTTACGGATAAGACAAGAATATCACTCACGGGTAAGATGTATTACACATGGCTATATATACGATATGAATATCTATTATTGTTAAGATGTGTTACACATGGTTACGAATATGATCAAGAAAATATGGAATATGAAAATTTTCATTTCGGGTAACCGAAATGGGAGGTTACATCCCGACCCGGAATGGGAAAGAATTGTCTGTTACAGACAGGGGTTACTCCTCGACCAAGAATGGGGGAGAATTGTCTATTACAGACAGGGGTTACTCCTCGACCAGGAATGGGGGAGAATTGTCTATTGCAGACAGGATATGTGAATCATGATTCGGATCAGTTGGGCCATTCTTTATGAATGGACCGAATAAGTAATACATAATTGTTAATCGGCCGTATAAGTATATAATTAGTCATTCTTTATGAATGATCTGGATAAGTATATAATTGGTCATTCTTTATAAATGAGCCGGATAAGTACATAGGTATTATCACATGTATATGATTTATTGCATTTAATTTTATGCAATAGTTTAGTAATGATGCATTCACTGGGCTCTTTTGCTCACGGTTATTATGGTTATGTGTTTCAGGTAGCATGATGTCACTGCCAAATCTAGGAGGTCGGGTTGGCTTAGTAAAGGATGCATAAAACCATAATTTTGGTCAAATGAAAAAGGGGTAATTTAATTTTACTTATCCTTGAAGCAAGTTTGAATAAGCATAATCACTTTAAAATATGTGAAAAGTTTTGGCTTTACGGCTTCATGCTGTTAATGAAAAAGAATACTCGTGAATATGGTTTGGTTAAAGTAATTATGATTTGACTCACTTTGACTTTCAAACTTAATTATAAGTAACTGGGTTGGGGTGTGTCAACTTTGGTATCAGAGCCTAAGTTTTAGAGGTTTTGGGGTGGGGAGCGCCTAGATTTGGCAGTGGAAGTAGAAATTGTTTTGTGTCATAAGGAAATTGTCTTTATTGACTAACATCTGTTAGTTATACATATATATTGTTGTATGGGATATGAAGTGTAAGGATCTTGCAGGAAGGGAAATGAGGTGTTAAGGGTTATTCGTGGATGACAACGAATACAGGTATTTTAATTTCAATCATTGCATTGCTTTATTTGTGGTATCGACAAAAATGTCATTAAAGGAAATTTTTTAAAGACAAAATGTGGTATACAAAAATTGTGAAGTATTGGAAGTAATCTCTTCTTATACTGGAATATATAGACTTGAGTTGTATCACTTATTAAACCGTGGTTTGGTGTGTGCCCATTTATGTGGGAGAGTGAGGTACGGGAACCCATATTCCGTTAAAGGATGAGATAGTAAATTGTTAGAGTGTGAATAAAATGAAGATTCACATGATAAAGGTGAAGTGAGAGGATTAATAGTTGTATATGTTTAATTTTAATATGTGAAATGGTCTGAAATTCAATTACTAGTCAATATATAATAATTGATCCGAATATGGGTTCATACTGAATTATGATACGTAGAAGAAAAGAGTGATAAGAGTTGAGATGTAAATTTTTTTATAGTATGAGTATATGTAGTGAATATTACTCTTGGGATGTTTTGAAATGCTTATATGAATAGTAAAGTTGAGAAGAGGTGTTAAAGAGTTGGAAGTTTAAAAATATATTGGGGAGCCCTTTTAAGTGTCTGTGTTGTTTATGAGTATGGGAAAGATGCTAATTGGGTTGGAATATTGACAACTGGTTTGTGTTGATACTGAGTTGTGTTTGTCATTGTATGTACGTGTTATCACTAAGAGTATGACATATAATGAATATGCTTGACATTATATGGAGTCACCAAGAAGTATGTGTAAGGATAAGATGTTATGTGAGATACCATAATGGGATACATTAAGGTATTTGTTGAAGTTATTTGAAAGAAATACGACATATAATAGTTAAGATAAGTATTATGGGGTTGGTATGTGTGGTTAAAATTTTCAGTGAGGATGTTATGTTTAATGTCCATGTTACCAAACGGGTAAGGTGACTGTATTAATAATGTTGCCTAAGACTACAATGTTAATAAGGATTGGGGTAAGATTATGATTGTAAAGTTACTATGCTAGATAAATGACTAATTAAAGTCATTGTATGTTTATTTAAAGAATAATCATACGATACTAAAAAGGGGAATATAGTGAGAAGTTATATTGAGTTCATAGTGCATGACTGCACAATATTCATGAACGTGAATACGATAGATTGGCTATGAATAAACATTTAGCGAAAGATTGTACAGTTTTGATACATGAAAAGTACTGAGGATATATTTAAATTAAGATATTGTGAGGACGAGATTTAAGATACTCTTAAACATAAGAAATTATATGGATAGTAGTTATAGTCAAACACGTTTATTTGGTGTTGAATGGAAGATGGAAATATGACGTGTAATAAGCCAATATGGTCATATGATATCTATGAATTGAAATATTACACGATGATAAGGATAAACTATAGGAATGAAGGAAGAAAGGTAAAGAATGATATTAGGTTGTTAAGAATATTCACTCATTGTGAATATACGATGATATAACTGATAATCTAGTATGTGTGAATGTTTGGCATACGTATATAAAGGTATGAAGTAATATATGAGTTGGGGTTTGGTTTTCATTAATAATAAATCATTAGACGATTATTCTTACGGGTAATTATAAGGATACTGAAGTTATTTGAAAGAAGATGTGGTGTCGTACATCGAGGAACCTATAGAAATACTTGGTCATAAAGAGCAAGTATTAGGGAATAAAGTAGTTTCCTAGTTAAATTGTTGTGGAGGATACATAAAATTAAATAAGCAACATGGGAATGGGAATATAGAATGATAAAATAGTATCCCCAATTGTTTGATAAGTGAATTTCATCCTAAATTTCGGGGACGAAATTTTCTAAGAGGGGAAGGTTGTGACGACCCGATTATGATTATGATAAACCATGTTTAAATCATGATTACCGTATGGGATGGGGATAATGTGTTATGAGAATATATAATTTTAAGTTATTGTGTTTAGTCTAATCCTACCTTCATAACTTATGAAATATTAAATTAGTCACAAACACAAATTTGTGAAGTTTTCGATAAAAATGTTCTGGTTGGAGGCTAGTTTTGACCCTTCTAATGTAACAATTGACTTAAGGTCAAAACTATATAATTGTATACATGTGAGTTAGGTTTGTAACACAATAAACGGTGTGTTAAACGGAGGTTCGAGTAAAGAGTTATACTGAATCCACGAACAGGGGGTAAAGTAGTCATTTAGCTTAAATGATATTTGGCTTTATATGATGCCACATGTCATATTTTGGTTGGACCAAGGGGAGGTGACTTATGCCGACTTTAAACCCTTTACATAATCTCCTTCTTCAGCCAAACTCAACCATTTTTGAGAGTTTGGCCTGAAGAGAAAGAAACGGGAGGTTTAGGACGAGAAAGGCGAGAAGAAGTTGGAGAAAATTTCACAGGAAATTACATAAACATCCCTATGGGAAGAAGAATCGGTTGAACAAGTGCCAGACAAAGGCAAGGGAAAATATGGAGATGAGGTATTTGTATATCGTTATGGAGATGATCTAAATATCACTCACATGTAAGATTTATTACACATGGTTACGGATAAGACATGAATATCACTCACGGGTAAGATGTATTACACATGGATATGGATACGACATGAATATCTCTTATTGGTAAGATGTATTACACATGGTTACGAATATGATCAAGAAAATATGGAATATGAAATTGTTCATTTCGGGTTACATAATGGGAGGTTACTTCCCGACCCGGAATGGGGAAGAATTGTCTATTACAGACAGGGGTTACTCCTCGACCAAGAATGAGGGAGAATTGTCTATTACAGACAGGGGTTACTCCTCGACCAGGAATGGGGGAGAATTGTCTATTGCAGACAGGATATGTGAATCATGATTCGGATCAGTTAGGCCATTCTTTATGAATGGACTGAATAAGTAATACATAATTATTAATGGGTCGTATAAGTATATAATTAGTCATTCTTTATGAATGATCTGGATAAGTATATAATTGGTCATTATTTATAAATGAGCCGGATAAGTACATAGGTATTACCACATGTATATGATTTATTGCATTTAATTTTATGCAATAGTTTAGTAGTGATGCATTCACTGGCCTCTTTTGCTCACGATTATTATGGTTATGTGTTTCAGGTAGCATGATGTCACTGCCAAATCTAGGAGGTCGGGTTGTCTTAGCAAGGTATGCATAAAACCATAATTTTGGTCAAATGAAAAAGGGGTAATTTAATTTTACTTATCCTTGAAGCAAGTTTGAATAAGCATAATCACTTTAAAATATGTGAAAAGTTTTGGCTTTATGGCTTCATGCTGTTAACGAAAAAGAATACTCGTGAAGACGGTTTGGTTAAAGTAATTATGATTTGACACACTTTGACTTTCAAACTTAATTATAAGTAACTGGGTTGGGGTGTGTCATCATCAGTATAAGTACCCAATGACAGATTACCCAAGAGGTGTTGGCTAATCCTCCAGGTCAAACCATCTATGAATATCAGAATCTTCTTCTCTTCGATAGGTGCCTCATCTGACACAATAGTAATCAGTCTCCTAAACTACTCCTCATACTTAGCGACAATTATACTTTCCTACTTGAAATTCAACAGTTTCTAACTCATCTCAGTCTGCACGACGGAAGGAAAGTATTTGCAATCAAACCGCACCCAAAAGGTCTGAATCGTCATATTATCCCTCTCCTCCAAGGTGGTAGTGGACTCCCACCACTGTAAGGCATCCCCCACTAGCTTGTAGGAAGCCAGGAACCGTCTCTAAATGTCTGTGCACTCGTACATGAAAATATGCCTCTGGATGTCTTTCTTCCATTGGGTTGCGATGACAATATCAGAACTGCCCGAGAACCCTGGGGGATGTGCCCTCTGAAAGGCATCCCTCACCCTCTCCCATGCAGTGGGGAACTGAGCTAGAACTGGTTCCATAGCCTGAACCTGGGGTGGGGCCTGCTGCACCACCGCTAAAGCTACATTTACCACCTGAGCAACTATGGTGGCAACTTCAGTTGCGTTCATCATTCCTTGAGCCTGAGCTGCTGGATGCTTCGACTGGGTATTTCTATCCCTCAAGGCTCGTCTTGGAGGCATCCAAAATGAGAAAGAATTTTATTAGTCCACATTTATTATCAAATCTCAAATAGCTGAAGACGTAGTCGCATAAACAAGAATATAACAGTCCTAAAAATAGGGCTTTATATCAAAGGACGCTAAGCTGAAAGCATAATCAGCCATCCAGATCATAAAGGACTCTAGAACCTGATGCTCTGATACCACCTGTGACACCCCGCCTAATTAAACACCGGGTGATCAGTCCTTTATTAATTTAAATCAAAGTGTCCAGTTGGTTCGTTCTTAGCGTCACTGCCGAAAAATAATTTTTCTTTATTAATCACCTAATAAATAATTAAGCTAAGTGTCAAAACATTTAATTTTATAAATTAAGACCTATTGTTATGATTTAATATGCAAAACCATTTTTACGAACATAGATAATAATATTTAAATCAAATAATCCAAATGAAATAACCAAGCTAGATTAAACAATCCAAATAATATATCCCAAATCGCGGGACAAGGAAATAAATAAAACAATCCCAACAATAACTGAATACTGAAATAATAAAGAGTACAAGCCTCTCTCTGAACTAAAGAAAATATGGAAATGGGTGACACATGCCCTATCTAATAATGACTAAATGGAAGGCTGAGAAGACAAGGATGAAGTCGTCTACTGCAAAGACCTGCAACTCCCACACTAACTGCAGCACGTCAACGGTCCAAAGATCGAAGCTTGACGCCGCTGTGGCTGGGCACCTGTAATATATATATATATATACACACACTAGGGTGTACCCGTGCTGATGGCACGATTGTTAAAACGTTCTGAATACTTTGGACCCTAATAAGTTAATGTGTGGATATTAGATGTAAGTTCTTCATATGTTGGATAGGAACGACCAAAACTCTTAGTACCCAATGGATACAAATATGAAACTTTAATGAATTAAACAATTCTCTATTTTTAGAACATTTACATTTTCAAACGTTCATGATTATTCTTGAAAAGGTAAAAGTCACTCACAAAAAATCACGGGCAATATTTTTAGAACATTTAAATTTTCACATGGAAAAATTTAGAGTGCACCCGTACAGATGGCACGATTATAAATTTATTCAATGCAATATGTCTACATAATTATTCAGTGCAATAGATCTACATCTCTTGATTACTCCAACAATACAGGTAAAAAAAACTCATGCATCACACTAAGTGTATGTCGACTAATTATATGGTTACAATATTTCCCTAATGAGTACAAAAAATTGTAGAAAACATAATAAAAAATATAAATAAAAAATGAAAACACTACTCTTTTTATTTAGGTATTAAATGCACCCAAATTTTCACCACTAACCATGTAATTGTATTAAGGAACTTGGAACACAACATTGGTAAAAAAATATATGTGTCAGATTTTGTTTCATTTGTTTATTCTAATAAACAAATATAAAACGGGCTAGATTCGTTGTGCATTTGAAAGTTACTAAAAACCTTTAAATATAAAACTATAAAAAAGTACAAATCCTATTATAGTCAATTGAGTCATGCTATGCGTTAATCTAGCCCTTCATAGCCTAGACTTATTAGTCTAAAGTCTCAATTTTGTGCTCTCAATACAATTTTTTGGGCATGCCCTTCCTGTCTTGTCATTAGAGATTTTTTCTTCAAAATTTTTGTGAGTCTCGAGGAGAAGCTGGCAACACCAATTTGGACTTATCCAATTAGAAAAAAAAGAGTTAATAAATACAGATGGCTTGAGATTGTACTAAAAAGAAAAGTGCCCTCCCAAAAAAATATTAACATCCGAATAATATTAAATTTATAATAAATTACATTTCTTATTAAAACTTATAATTAAAATAAGATGCCCACTTTGATTAAAAAAAATATTAAAAATTAAATAATTTTTTTCTTCTGAACACTTTATATTTTCACTCGCATGATTTCACAATAAAAAAAATCGGTGATTAAGGATTATCCCAATTTTTATTGAAGTGCTAAAATTTATAATAAATTATATTTATTATTAGAACTTATGTCTACAATATGATGCCCACCTTGACATTCATTCTAATAGGAGACAAATACCAAAGAATTAGTTTATAGGTGACCCATATCAATCAAAGAAGACGAAGTAAATTTTATACTGTGTTTAAAAAATGCACACATTCCAACTATAAATATGACAAACATACTTTAAACACCATCACGATGTGGGTAACTTCATGATTTGGGTAACTACATTCCAACTATGAAAATGACCCATATCAACCATAAAAAAACACTCTATTGTTTTACTTTTTTTCTATGTTAAAGGTAGATATTATTTAAAATAACAACAAAGAATAAAAATAATAAAATATTTTTTTCTTCAGAAATAGATATCGAAGTCAGTATTCTCTCAATAGCCTCCAACACAATGAATCAAAATAAAATTAGTACCATCTATATTTGATACCCACTTGATATAACAGAGAAGAGATTAAAAAAATGGGGAGTTCCGAAAGAAACACTCAGATGCGTTCTCCCCTAAGTTCGAAAGAAACATTTCAACCAAAGATGATGGGGCATTGAAGATGAGACGTGAACCTGCATAGTTAAAACTACAACAACTAACCAATCATTGAAGCAAGATTCCAATAAAGGTACTTTTAATAAATAAAATCCAAACAATTAATAAAAAGCTGCTAAAAGTAATTACCTGGGCCATTTGCCAAACACATGGAACACGTGAAGAGATGAAAGTAATTACCTACGATTTCGTTCACCAACAAAGAGAGGAAGGACGACAGCAAACCATAGCAGTTTTGTTAAAAGTTGTATATCATGAGGTTTTGATATACAACTATTAATTATTTATAGAAACACCCCTCTGAACATCAGAACATTGCATACAAACTTACTCGAATTCATTAGAAACCAATGGATTGTATTTCTAGAACCACCAAAAAATGGAGAATGATAAATAATCACATCTTGTCAAAACAGACAGATAAAAAATGGAAATAATCATAGTTGGTTGAAAACCTCAAAATATGAATCTAACCCGTTTTGAACTCCACAAATATTAAAGAACAGGCCAACAAAGATTAGAGAACAAGTCACAATGTATTGACCAACAGATATGAGTAGAAAACTTCCATAAGTTCTCACATGGAGAAGATCTATAACTGATTCATGGTAGTAAATAATAGAGAGAGAAGATATGAGTTTAAATTGGAAATTGGATTTGGATAAATCGAAAGGATTTAAGTTTGTAGGTGATGTCATGCGGAACACAATCTTGTGATCAGAGGATAGAGGGATGGCAACGTCGTTATGACAAAGCACGACTCTCGAGTCACCGCAGTTGGAAACTATGATTTTTTTCGGTGTCAAAATGACAACAGCAGCGGTAGATCCAACCGCATCATACTGAGGAGTTTTAAGTTTGTATCTGGAGTTTGAGTTTGAATTATCGGTACAGCTGCTCCTTTCCAACGATGATTTCAAACAGGTTTCATCCTCGTGACTCGTTAGCTCTTCCTTTACTATCGCGTACATTCGATCCTTACACTTTAAAAGGAATTGTAAAACGATTTTCATAAAGAATAGGGGTAGATAATTACATGAGAACAACCATGGCAGTCATAAACACAAAAAAAGTGCAGATCAAATCCTCCAAAAGATTGGAGAACAGGTCTCGAGCCTTGTGCTCTAATTCCTCGGGTAGTGGGTGGGTGAAAGACAGCAGATTTAGAGGCTCGAGGTACAAATCAATAGTAAGTGGGATGCCTTCGTACGAACCATCAGATACAAACCTTAATATTCAACCAAAATCTTAAATAAAAAATTACCAACTCACCCCTTGCTTAGTTAAATCTCATCCATCAGTTGATAAACACCAAACTCATCAACTTTCAATCTAAGCCATTAGTTGGGGAGGACAAAAAGTCCCTCCTCCTTTATTTTTATTTATATATATATATATATATATATATATATATTTATATAAGAGGAAGAAAAGATAACAGGAAACGGGTGAGAGCCCGAGTGTAAAATATCTTTAAAAATAGTTTAGCAAGTATTTAAAATGCTTACGAGTTGATATTACATACATGTTAGTACTTCGACACTCACTTGGGAATCCTCACCCCTCAACTAGTGTGCACGTCGAACGTACTACTGAACTAATTTAGATAAAGCTAACCCAATTTATTAGTCTAACCTAATTTCCCTTCACCAATTTATGTTCAAGTAATTGCATAACCATAATTTGTATTTGAATACCTTTTCTTACGAATATATTAAGCCAGTTATGTTCATCTCAAGACAGACTAAAGATCGTAGCCACTTAATTCATTTAATATTAATTATTTCATTTTATCTACTTACAAGCACAGTAGATTAGTTACCGGTACATATATTTATCACTCATAATATATATACTAATAGGGAACCCCACTTAAGTCTATGGTGCTAGCATACTCAGCTATCAAGTCCCCGTATCTCTCGTACAAAAGGGAAGTACAAGTTCGGAATCACTCTCGAACTGTATTAACACAAAACACACATATTGGAGGCGAAGCATAGTTCTAAGTCACTAAGAGGTCATCACATACCCTCATGTCTCTTAGTACCGTCTGACTATCATTCTCAGATAGCCTGTACCAAGGATGCTATGTTCTAGGGTACAAGTCAATATCCCCCATAAAGGTCCAATCGAGATAAGAGCGTTCCGGCGCCGAACCTTCGTGATAGCAAGTAGCGCGGGTATGATTACACACAAATATACAATATTATATATATACATGCACCCATATATATATATTATAATTATTCATCTAGGTATGCCCACGACCCATAATATATTCGAACCCTGCGTGGCATATAACGCCTGAGTCGTATGTATAATTAAATCACTCTTTTTATTTTCTCAATTATCACATATCCTTAAGTACTTCTCGACTCTCGAAGTGTATCCTCTTAATGAATATAAAATCAGTAGGTGTACACTCACTACCCTAGTGGCCTAAGTCCTTCTCAATTCTCGCAAGACCTAATTTAACATACGCACGATTTCCCACTCAATGTATACCCCCAAAATCCAACGGTTAAATCTTATATAAAGTCGTCTAACCCGGACCCTACTGGTCCTTCTAAAGTTCCATTATGATATTTAAATTATGTACAAATATCCTTACACATTGGGATTGGATTAACATTTAAAAGGAGAAAAAGTTCCCATTTCCCGGAGGTGTCGATCGATCGATGAAAACGGGTCGATCGGTCGATCGACATTCTTGAGTTGATCGATCGACTAAGCAGTTATTGCCTAGAATTCTGCATATTAAGCCTATGGGTTTCTTCCAGCTTAATCATCAAAACTCCATTAACATGTCCCAAACTCCCAACCAAACATCATGAACGTTATATAAACCAATATGAATGATTTCTAACGTAAAACATTCATTAATTCCTCTAGATAAGTCATCAATTGGATTAATTCAATAATTTATCATCTAACGCTAGTTTATCAAATTTTCTCAAGAATTCCATTTAATTTCCAGATTTCTATCTCTATTGGGCATCAAATTTCGTGGATAATATTCTACATAAATTGCAATTATAATCTCCTAAACAACATTATATTTTCATGAAGACATAAAATAATTAACTCCTACACTAGCATGGATGTGTTATTAACTAAAGAACAGTAAGGTAGATACTTGCCTGGAAATCAAAGGTCTGGTTTGACAGATTAGAGTGGTATAGGAGCGATCCCCTTCTTTCGATCTACGTGTTGGTGGTGGAATTGGTGAGAGTGGTATAGGGTTGGTGGCTCTCCTCCTGGAAAGCCTTCTCTCTTCTCTCTTCCTTAGCCTATATGCAACTCTAATATTTCTAACCCTTGAGGGTTCTAACTCCCATCAGATATAACCCTTCAATTTTCGTCCATAATTAAGGCCTAAAATTGGAAATTACCCAAACGCCCTCCCGAGCTATCAGTTAGGCCTAAAAACGTCCCGAAACCCAAATAAAATCCTCCAGGTACACTTTTTTGACTATCTCAACCCTTCCGGACACGTTGGCCAACTCGAAATGACCATACGGTCAACTTATAATTAATTTACTTTTTATCCCATTAATTTAGTCCCGACACGACACATGCGCCTATCTTAATTTCTATAACTATCGTGATATTCACTCACGACAATTTTAATAATTTCAATCTCATATATTACTTTACCCATTAAATAAAAACAACATAATTCTTACCAATAATTACTAACTCTCGTCATGCTAGTAAATATTTATTTTAAAATCCGAATTAATATTAAAGTAATTTATCGTAATTTAATTTAATTAATCCCACAATTAAATGCCATAAAAATACGGGGTATTACACCTCGTATAAACAACCAAAAACAACCAATCTTCACAATTTGACTTGGTGACAAATAAATGAATAAACTATTTTCCAACTCAACGGGTGTGATTGAAACTTTAAGAGGGTTCCACAAAACCAAAATCCCTTCGGCTCTGCCCAAAGTGTAGACAATAGCCTTTTTCGTAAAGTCCTAATTGATCAAGGCAAACTCTAAACCCACATCAGTAAAAGGAATGAGAGTCTCCATAAGAACAATGACATTCTATTTATAACAGCTGATCATTCTCCCAAACTAGGCTAGAATGAGTATTTACCTACTCCACGGTAATTCCAAATGAGAATAATCATGGAAACTAATTTATTAAAGAGGAACAAAGGAGAATCCTTATTCCAAGGAAGTAAGTACTTGACTCATTATTAGGATTCTAAAATTTCTCCCAGAATCATACAATTGTAAACATGTGGTTTCATATCCTCCAACGGGTTTCAATTTGGTTGGATAAAGAACCTGATTTGACAGGAAGTTCAAGAACACTCACTATTGTGATGTATTCCTCCACTGATTCCTAGAGGAAGTCCATGAGGTGAGATCATTTCCAAGTGTGTGTACTTTTTCTCTCCGATCCTTTTCATTTAAAACATTTGTTAATGTTTTAGCCTGTCGGTTATAGTTGATTATCTCTGATTGGGTAATCTGATCCGAGACAACGGTCGGGGGGTTGTGAGCTGCAAACTGGTTTTGATCTCTAGATATAGTTACCACATTGATGAATATCGATGGGCTCTTTAGTACGTCTAGGGTAATTTTTCACGATGTAGTTAGGCCCTGTAGATGGGTTGCATACATTATTTTGAGTATCTACTATATAAGAAGTGTAATACCCCATATTTTTGAGGAATTTTATTTTAACTATGGAATTAGGATTAGTTAGTTTAAATGGAGAAAATTTATTTATAATTAATCCGGACTTAAAAGTATTAATTCCTAGCGAGACGAGAGTTAGTATTTATTTATGATAATTTTGTTGAATATTACTTAGCGAGTAAAGTAATATATGATAGAGAAAATATTATTCTGGCCGGGAGTGAAAAAAATACGGCAGTTACAATATACTTAGTTGGGATGTGCATATGAGTCGTGTCACTATTACTTTATTGGCTTGAAAAGATAATTTATAGTTTAAGTAACTTGTATGACCATTTCGAGCACGTCAATGAGTCCGAAACGATCGAGATAGTTTAAAAACTCTACTCGGGTGAATTATTTGGATTTCGGGGCGATTTAGGCCAAACCGACACCCCAAAGGGTATTTTAGTCTTTTGAGATTTTGGGGAATTAAAATGGATGAAAATAGGAAATTAAAAAGGAAGAGTACGTGGGTAATAGGCTATCTGTGAGTTTCCAAACCTACGTGAGAGAGAGAGAGAGAGAACCAAAGAGGAAGAAGAAGAACTCCATAGGAGCCCAGGGAAAGACTCAAGCTCTCACACCAAAAATTATGCCAATGCGTAGATCGTGAAGAGAGGATCAACCCTATACTAATTTCATCCAGAGAATCATAAGTTAACAAAAAGGCAAGTGTTTATCTTGCTGTATTTTTAGAGCATATATGATTCATGTTAATGTAGTTGATGAATAACCATGATACTATGAATTTTGGGATAGAAATTGAGTAGTAATCTTTAATTGGGAGCATAGGTTTGCATGTAGTTGAATAACCATGTTCTGGGAATGATAAATCAGGGTTGTATATGTTGATTTCGAAAAATTACATCTGGGATTAAATTGTTGTTAATGGAGGTTATGTGAAATTAGGGCGTGTTGAAGATTAGAGAAATTAATTGAAATTCATGCTACAGTTTTAGCGATTTGATGTTAAAAATGGATGGGAAACTATTCTAATACAAGGGCATATGGTTGAGAGTTGTTGAATTTAGATTAGAATGAGTTTTGAAGTGATTTTTGTGTTAAACAAATTGGAAAAACGTAACTTTTGGAAGACAGGGACGAACCCTGAATTCTCGTTCGAAGACCTACCTAGGTCCTTCGAACGAATTCGAACGAGAATTCCAATGAGATTACCAACGATATTTTTGAGTTCGTTCAAAGTGAGAAACTCATTCAAACTATCTCGTTCGAACGAGAATATCCAAGTTCTAACGAGATTTTAGAAACTCCAAATTTTACCCAATTGAGTTAAGAATCCTTCTAGGTTCCTTGAAGTGAGAGATTAAAACCTACGCTATTCTAGAGTAGATTCTTTTCATAATTTAGTAGTGAGGGGAATTGTGTAATCACTAAGGGAATAGGTTGGTATGAGAGAACATTAAAGTGTACATATGATAGAGAGGTAAATCGTACTGTTAAAGTATTGTGGCTAGTAGGGACGGATATACTACATATAAATTCGGGAACTTAGGTCACATGAATACCTAATATGAATATAATAAGTTGTGTGGTATACTTACTGATTGAATTATTATGTGTACGACATACCTATGCTGCTTGCTATCGAGCAGAGGATGCGCGTTGTCAACAATCATGCATTGAGGAGCCTTAGGGTGGGAGCTTGATTTGTACCACTAGATCATAGAACCTAGGTACGGGCTATCTGTGAGAATGATAGTGATGACGGTCGTATGGGTGCATAGGTATGTGCGTAGCCCATCGGTTGGAACTATGTTTGCCTCCAATATGTGTGATTGTTTTGATGGTTCGCGAGAGATTGAACCTTTAGTCCTTTATGCAATGAGCGATGCACCAAGACATGATAGCAGACTATTCATGCACCACAGCTGTGTCTCGGGGTGCACTATTGAATATATATATAATTGAGCCTATGTGTGTGTGTGTGTGTGTGTGTGTGTGTATATATATATATGTACACTTGTGATACTATCTACTATGTGAATTAAGTAGACTTGTATAATAAGGAAATATGAAATGAACTAAGTTGGTGAACACTTTATCTATTTTAATTTGAAAGGGCGTTTCTCCAGGTTAAAGAGAAATTGATTATAGGTATTATTTATATTGCGAGGGAAATACATGAGAACGATATTGGGCTATGATTAGATGTTAGATGGGAAAGAACTAGTTAGCATGTAAATAGAAACTAGTAGGGTTTGATGGAATGTTAGGCGTGCACATTAAATGAGAGATGAGTATCTCAAGTGAGTACGAGAATCTAGCATGATTAATATATGTGCTATAAACTCATTTTAAGCACTTGTTGATTTTTAAACCATTTTCAACTTGGGCTCTGACCCATTTTCTGCAAATCTCTTTTTCTTGTCAAATTATTTTAGGTGCCCAGCCACAGGGACACCAAGCATAGGAGTTCCATTCACTCGGCGAGCTGTAGCTGCTGTGGAAGTTACACGACCTTGGTAATAAATGCCTCTATGTCTATCATTTCTTCCTTCTGCATTATTTCATTAGTTAGGGCATGCTACCCCTTTCTACTAAAACATTCAGAGATTTTGGATTTTGTTATTTACTTCATTCATATGTTTGCTGAATTATTGTACTTGGGAGTTAGACTGGAAATGTTTTCTCTTGTTTCATTTATTATTGCATTTATTTCCTATCATATGAGATTGACGTGAATGGTGAATGTTTAATTATTCGTTAACCTAGATTTAAGTTAATTAAAAGATAAAATTTTGACATCAACCTTTTTAAATATTAGGTGGTTAGTATTTAATAATAAAGTGTTCGATAATGATGCATAAACTAAACCAACTGGATATTCTAATTTAATTTAATAAAAGATTGATCACCCGACATTTAATTAGATGGGGTGTTACAGGTTGTATCAGAGCATCAAATTCTAGAGTCCTTAGGATTTGTGCGGCTTATTATGCTTTTCGCGTAGCCTTCTTTGATATAGAGCCCTATATTTAGGATTGTTGTATTCATTAATTGCGCATTCTACGTCTTCAAAGATTTGAGATATTTATTATGGACTTATAAAGCTTCTCTCTTATTTCAGATGCCTCCCAGACATGCACAACAAGCCAATAGGAATGCCCAACCCGAGCCTCAGCCATCTCCGGCCCGGGGCACGATGAATGCTGGGGAAGTTGCCGCTATCGTTGCACAGGTGATGAATGAGGCATTAGCCGTGGTACAGTAAGCCCCACCACAGGCACCAGCAGTGGCTCCAGCACCAGTCTACGCTTTCCCTTATGCTTGGGAGCGCGTCAGAGATGCCTTGCAGAAGGCACATCCTCCAGAGTTCGCAGGAAGTTCATACGTGGTTAAGGAGAGCCAATGGAGGAATGATATACAGAGACACCTGAGGATGTACGAGTGCATGGAGGTGCAGAAGCAGATTTTAGCCACCTTTAAGTTGGTGGGGGAAGCGCTACAGTGGTGGGAGTCCACTACCACTGCGGAGGAGAGAGATAACTTGACTATTTGAGAGTTTTGGGTGCGGTTTGACCGCAAGTACTTTCCCTCCGCCATACAGATCGAGATGAGACGGAAGCTGTTGAACCTCAAACAATAAGGGAGGATAATTTCTGAGTATGAGGAAGAGTTTACTGATCTTATGAATATAGTGCCAGATAAGATACCGACGGAGGAGAAGAAAATCCAGAGGTTTATGGATGGATTGACTTGGAGGATTTGCCAGCATCATTGTCAGGACCACCATTTCCATCAGCAGGGAAGCAAACGAGTCGGGGAGTCCAGCCAGCAGGGTTGGACAGGAGGTAGTAGTGCCAGTGGAGCACCGATAACTTAGGGATAGGTCCGCCAGGGTGAGAAGAGTTCCCATCAAGGGGACCTGCTAAGCGATTCCATTCTAGAGATTTCAGATAGGGGTAGGGAGATTTTAGACAGGGCCAGTAGTGGTAGAAACGATTTCAGCAGGGCAGGGGAGGGGTGGAAACGGCCATCAGGGCCGAGGACAGTAGGGGAAGAGGGGAGGACACTTCCCAGTGAGGTGCTTTACTTGTGGAAACACTGGACATAAATGTCAGGATTATCCTCAGAGGGGTAGATCCCCACAGCAGCAACATCAGTAGGGTGCTCGTCAGGAGCCCCAACGATCGATATTTCCAGCCACCCTCCAAGCACCACCCCAGGTACCAGGTTTTCCAACCATTCCAGCAGCTCCGGTGCAGTAAGGACAGTTTCAGTATGGGTATGGCCCCGCCCACAGTCGAGGGTATGTTTTTTATTCAAGGGATTATGGGGAGGATATTATTTGACAAGGGGGATGCACATAGTTTCATTGCCACTAGTGTTTCACGCACCACGGGGTTATTAGACACGGTAAATAGAACAGTTACTAGTGTAGACTCACCGATGGGTTATGGGTATTTGATATTCTTTATATGTCGGGGAGTAGGCATAGAGATTGAGAGAATGATTTTACCGACAAATATGCTTGTCTTAGAGGTGCGCGAGTATGACGCTATCATCGGGATGGATTGTCTAGTTATGTATGGGGCTATGATTGATTGATATATCCATAGTATAATGTTTGCCATGCTAGGTCAGGAGATGTTTTTGGTGGCGATGCCTCATCCCCAGGGAGGTTCGTCGACCCATTTATGAAATATAGAGGAGACCTCTAAAGGAGTGGTGATACCACTTGATTTGATTCCAGTTGTTCGTGAGTTTGCTGATGTATTTCAAGATATACCGAGATTATCGTCCAGCAGGTAGATAGAGTTTATGATAGATTTGGCGCCAAGCACTCAGTCGATAGTCGTGCACCTTATCGTATGGCTCTGATAGAGATGAGGGAGCTACGGGATCAGATCAAACAGTTATTGGGTCAGGGTTTCATTCGTAGGAGTACCTCGCCTTGGGGTGCTTCCGTGTTGTTCGTGAAGAAGAGAGTTGGGTCATTACGGTTATGTGTTGATTACCTAGAGTTGAATATGGTCACAATATGGAATAAATATTCGTTGCCCCGAATCGATGACCTATTCGACCAGTTGAGGGGAGCTTCTTATTTTTTGAAGATATACTTAACGTCGGTGCACCATCAGTTATGTATTAAGGATAAAGATGTCCCTAAGACTTCTTTTCTAACGAGGTATGGATCTTACGAGTTCAGGGTTATGCCATTTGGGCTAACTAACACCCCATAAGTCTTCATGGACTTAATGAACAGGATGTTCAGAGAGTTCTTAGATCAGTTTGTCATTGTCTTCATTGATGATATTCTGATTTATTTCCAGACTGAGGAGGAGCATGCCGAGCATCTGTGGATGGTTTTACAGACTCTACGTGAGCATGAGTTATATGAGAAATATTAGAAATGTGGGTTCTAGCTGAGAGAGGTTCAGTTCTTGGGGCAGATCATTTCTGCGAAAGGGATATCGGTAGATATCGGGAAGGTGTCAGCGGTGAGGGAGTGGGGACAACCCACAACGCCAATTGAGATACGTAGTTTGTTAAGGCTGGAAGGATACTACAAGCGATTTATTCAGGGATTCTCGAAGATAACAGGTCCATTGACAAACTTGACTCGCAAGAGGGTGCCATTTATATGGGATGATGCCTGCCAGTTTGCTTTTGACGAGCTGAAGGACAAGCTGACTTCAGCACCAGTTCTAGCCCTACCTAGGCCAGGGGTGGAAAACGTGGTTTACACTGATGCATACTTATTAGGACTTGGGGGTGTGCTTCAGCAGAAGGATAAGGCGATTGCTTATGCTTCCCGTAAGCTTAAGGCTCATGAGAGGAGTTACCCCACCCACGAATTGGAATTAGCGGCGTTCGTGTTTGCATTGCAGATATGGAGACATTATCTCTTGGGGGGAAATTTTGCCTGTTCATAGATCATAAGTCATTGCAGTATCTGTTCACACAGCGGGAGCTGAATATGCATTAGCGAAGGTGGCTTAAATTTGTAAAGGACTACCAGTTCGATATCCATTACCACTCAGGGAAGGCTAACGTGATAACGGATGCATTGAGCCGTCGGTTAGTAGGTGAGGTGGATGAGGTGTGGAAGGCAAAATGGAAAGAACTCGAGCATCAGGATGCAGTTGCCTGCTCATACATGTCGGTGATGATGATTACACCGAAGATAGTTATCAGGGTGATACAAGCTTAGGCAATGGATTCCTTCTATTAAGATCGAATTATCCAGCTTATAGCCGAGGGAGCAGAGTCCTTCTTCGCGAGCTCAAATGGGCATTTATGCTTTAATGGCAGACTAGTAGTTCCAGAGGGGGATGATCTATGGCATGTAGTGATGGCTGAGTCACACGGTTCACGATTTGCGATACATCCCTGAGGGGATAAGATGTACAGGGATATGAGGCGATAGTATTATTGGAGTGGCATGAAGAAGGACATCATCGAGTTTGTGTCAAAGTGTGTCACTTGTCAGCTGGTGAAGATAGACCATCAGAGATCGGGAGGATTACTACAGCCATTAGAAATCCCTATGTGGAAATGGGAGAGCATTTCCATGGATTTCATCACATGGATGCTTACATCATGGGGGTCACGATTCCATATGGATGACTGTGGATCGATTGACCAAGGTAGCTCATGTTCTGCCAGTTCGGACCGATTATACTACGGGGTAGTATGCTCAGATCTTCATTGCCGAGATCGCGAGACTCCACGGAGTTCCCCTTGACACTGTGTCTAATCGGGATAAGATTATTTTGTCCAGATTTTAGGAGAGTTTCCAGCAGGCTATGAGTACGGAGTTACAATTTAGTTCGACCTATCACTCGCAGATGGATGGGTAGACAGAGCGGACGAACCAGATGTTGGAGGATATGTTGCGAATGTGTACCCTTGATTTTAGAGGGGGATGGGAGCAGTACCTTTCACTGGTGGAGTTTGCATATAATAACTCCTACTAGTTTACTATTTGCATGGCCCCGTTTGAGGTGTTATACGGTAGACCTTGTCGTTCCCCAGCGTGTTGGCTTGAGGTGGGGGACAACAAGATACTTGGGTCGGAGGTAATTTAGGAGACCTCAACTAAGATTGATTTGATACGGAGTCGCATTCGGGTTACTCAGGATAAGAGTTATGCCGATGCCAAGAGGGTTTTTACGGAGTTCAGTATGGGGGATCAGGTATTGTTATGAGTATCTCCTATAAAGGGGGTAATGCAGTTTATGAAGAAAGGTAAGTTGGCGCCGAGATATGTCCGTCCATTCCCTATTATTGAGCAAATTGGGCCCATAGCTTACAAACTTGGATTACCGGAGCACCTGCATAGGATTCATGATATGTTCCATATTTCCTTGATGAGGAGATATCTTTGGGATGACTTATCCCACACCCATCTTTCCTTAGAGGAGATTGATATACAGCCCAATAGTTCCTACGAGGAAGGGCCAGTTACAATTCTAGATCGTAGTTGGAGGAAACTGAGGTCAAAGATCATGCCGTTAGTACGAGTGCAGTGGCGACATCATAATGTAAAGGAGTATATCTGGGAGCATGAGGATGACATGCGAGATAAATATCCAGAGTTATTTCTACCAGGTATACCTTTATTCTGTTCTTTTCGGAATTTCAAAACGAAATTTCGTTATTAGGGGGGAAGTATGTAATACCCCGTATTTTTGAGGGATTTTAATTTAACTATGGAATTAGGATTAGTTAGTTTAAATGGAGAAAATTTATTTATAATTAATCCGGACTTAAAAGTAATAATTACTAGCGGGACGAGAGTTAGTATTTATTGATGATAATTTTGTTGAATATTACTTAGCGAGTAAAGTAATATATGATTAAGAAAATATTATTCTGGACGGGAGTGAAAAAAAATACGGCAGTTACAATGTACTTAGTTGGGACACGCATATGAGTTGTGTCAGTATTACTTTATTGGTTTTAAAAGATAATTTATATTTTAGGTAACTCGTATGACCATTTCGAGTGCGTCGATGAGTCCGAAAGGGTCGAGATAGTTAGAAAACTCTACTTGGGTGAATTATTTGGATTTCGGGGTGATTTAGGCCAAACCGACACCCCAGAGGGGTATTTTAGTCTTTTGAGATTTGGGGGAATTAAAATGGATGAAAATAGGAAATTAAAATGGAAGAGTATGTGGGTAATAGGCTATCTGTGAGTTTCCAAACCTACGTGTGTCTGAGAGAGAGAGAGAGAGAGAGAGAGAGAGAGAGAGAGAGAGAGAACCAAATAGGAAGAAGAAGAACTCCATGGGAGCCCAGGGAAAGACTCAAGCTCTCACCCCAAAAATTATGCCAACGCATAGATTGTGAAGAAAGGGTCACCCTTATAACAATTTCATCCAGAGAATCAAAAGTTAACAAAAAGGCAAGTGTTTATCTCACTGAATTTTTAGAGCATATATGATACATGTTAATGTAGTTGATGAATAACCATGATACTATGAATTTTGGGATAGAAATTGAGTAGTAATCTTTAATTGGGAGTATAGGTTTGCATGTAGTTGAATAACCATGTTCTGGGAATGATAAATCTGGGTTGTATATGGTGATTTCACGAAATTACATCTGGGATTAAATTGTTGTTAATGGAGGTTATGTGAAATTAGGGCGTGTTGAAGATTAGAGAAATTAATTGAAATTCATGCTATAATTTTAGGGATTTGATGTTAAAAACGGATGGGAAAGTCTTATAATACTAGGGGATATGGTTCAGAGTTGTTGAATTTGGATTACAATGAGTTTTGAAGTGATTTTTGTGTTAAACAAATTAGAAAAACATAACTTCTGGAAGACAGGGACGAACTATGAATTCTCGTTCAAAGACCTGCACCGGTCGTTTGAATGACCATGTTTGAACGAGAATTCCAACGAGATTAACAACGATATTTTTGAGTTCGTTCGAAGTGAGAAACTCGTTCGAACGACCTCGTTCGAACGAGAATCCCCAGGTTGCAACGAGATTTCAGAAACTCTAATATTTTCCCAATTGAGTTAAGAATCCTTCTAGGTTCCTTTAAGTGAGAGATTAGAACCTACGCTATTGTAGAGTAGCTTCTTTTCATAATTGAGTAGTGAGGGGAATTTTACAACTACTAAGGATATAAGTTGGAATGAGAGAACCTTAAAGAGTATATATGATAGAGAAGTAAATCGTACAGTTAAAGTATTGTGGGTAGTAGGGATGAATGTACTACATATAAATTCGGGAACTTAGGTCGCTTGAATACCTAATGAATATAATAATTTGTGTTTGTACTTATTGATAGAATTATTATGTGTACGACATACCTACGCTGCTTGCTATTGAGCGGAGGTTGCGTGTTGTCGACAATCATGCCTTAAGGATCCTTCGGGTGGGATCATGATTTGTACCACTAAAGCATAGAACCTAGGTACGGGTAACCTGTGAGAATGATAGTAATGACGGCCGTATGGGTGCGCAGGTATGTGCATAGCCTATCATCTTGGAACTATGTTTACCTCCAATATGTGTGATGATTTTGATGGTTCGCGAGAGATTGAACCTTTAGTCCTTTATGCAATGAGCGATGCACCAGGACATGATAACAGAGTATGCATGCACCGCAGTTGTGTCTCAGGGTGCAATATTGTGTATATATATAATTGAGCGTATGTGTATATATATATATATATATATATATATATATATATACACACACACACACACTTGTGAGACTATCTACCGTGTGAATTAAGTAGACTTGTATAATAAGGAAATATGAAATGAACTAAGTTGGTGAACACTTAATCTATTTTAATTTGAAAGGGCGTTTATCCATGTTAAAGAGAAGTTGATTATAAGAATTATGTATATTGTGAGGGAAAGACATGAGAACGATATTGGGCTATGATTAGATGTTAGACAGGAAAGAACTAGTTATCATGGAAACAAAAACTAGTAGCGTTTGATGGAACGTTAGGCGTGCACATTAGATGAGAGGTGAGTTTCTCAAGTGAGTACGATAATCTAACATGATTAATATATGTGATATAAACTCATTTTAAGAACTTACTGATTTTTAAACTGTTTTCAACTTGTGCTCTGACCCGTTATCTGCAAATCTCTTTTTCTTATCAAATTATTTTAGGTTCCCAGCCACAGGGACACCAAGCATAGGAGTTCCATTCACTCGACGAGTTTTAGCTGCTGTTGAAGTTACGGGATCTTGGTAGTAGATGCCTCTATGTCTATCATTTCTTCCTTCTAGAGTATTTCATCAGTTAGGGCATGTTGCCCCTTTTCTATTCAGACATTCATAGATTTTGGATTTTTGTTATTTACTTCATTCAGTTGTTAGGTTTATTTCTATTGAATTATTGTACTTGGGAGTTAGACTGGAAATGTTTTCTCCAGTTTCATTTATTATTACACTTATTTCCAATCATATGAGATTGATGTGAATGGCGAATGTTTAATTATCCGTTAACCTAGCTTTATGTCAATTAAAAGATAAAATTTTGACATCAACCTTTTTAAATATTAGGTGGTTAGTATTTAATAATAAAGTTTTCGACAGTGATGCATAAACTGAACCAACTGGATATTCTAATTTAATTTAATGAAGGACTGATCACTCGGTATTTAATTCGGTGGGGTATTACAAGAAGGCACATGCCCTTTAGGTTGTCGTTGCCCAACTAGGCTTTGCTTGTAGAAACTTTATTTTTCCTTTTTCTTGCTTGTTTCTCGTTAGCTTGACATTAATCAAGTTTAAATAAAATGGCTTGACCTAATTTAATATATTTTGGGGGCTTGAGTTGGTCCATTCCTTCTTCACTTGATGGGCCTATTAGTTTTTTTGCACCTTTCTCAAAATCTCTTGGTTTATATTGCTCATTTAGAATAGAAATCTATTGAGACCAAACTTTCTCTAATTATCTAGATGGGGAGGGTTGATATTCTATTGAATCGGGCCTCTACACGCTTTTTGGGCCTCACCACCATCTATGACCCATATAGAAACTCTGGTTAGTTTCTCTCATTAGTGGGTTAAATTGAATCCCCATTACTCTTGACCCCATATTGCTAATATACCCATTATTTTTATCACTTTCATGGTAGGTGGCTGGTCACCTAGAGCAGTGTGTTTTGGCACCGCCCGTGTCCGACAAACGATGTTTTAACCCGAGTTTGGGAAAAAATCCAATTGGGGCCAACCATAACACATTTAAAGCATAAAAGATTAAGGAATTCCTATTCAAACTTATAGGTTATGTGTTTAATTATGTACTCGGGGATAAGTGGTTTTGAAATATCTATTTCGACACACTAGTGAGCATATTTTCCTCTTGTTGAAGTTCCCGGATTAAAATCCGTCTTCAAAGACTTCCCTAGTTTCTTTGCAATCTCAAAATAGTCTTCCCATCACAATATACAATCGGAATCTGGGTAATCTCACCCACACAACCATGTTTTTCTCCATAGAATTAGTGTGGTTAAAGTTTTGTTCCCACTTACGGACTGTGAGATAAAGGTTATGTATTATCCATGGTCTCTTAGCGAGAACTTTGTAGTAATCCTCCCTCATATTAAATTTAAAATTGAAATGTCCCTATTTGGATCAAACCTCATAATCACCTTAATCATCATATAGTTGGGACCCTATTACATAATGATTTATACCCTGTATTTTTTTCCCAATAGTCTCACAATCAAATAATCCCACAACTTCTCCCTGAGTTTCATTACAATTTTTTTTGGGAAGTTTAATAATAGGACGAAGTAGGTTTCGTGGTTCTAGTTGGGAGCTCATATCCATGCTGTGTGAGTTAAGAGGTTCATCTGTATCCAAATGTGAGTTAGGATGTTCATCAGATGTATCCAAATCATCTATGCTCTAAGAATTAATATTCTCTTCAAAGTAAACATCCGTATTCTTTCTTGAAATTTCATCATTGTTGGAGATAGACTTTGGTTGTTGGACATTCTCTTCCTTGTCGATTGGAATGTCATATATTTCAATATCCCCAATGTCCTCACCAACTTGTGATTTAATTTATATATCCTCTTTATCTTGGGTCAGATTTATTCTGAATGTATTTCTTACTTCTGGAAGGTGCAGTCTTCCTCATTGGAACAACCTTGAAATTTTAAAATATTTCCATTGTTACCATTGGATGGAGAGTTTTCCATTATTTCTCTCTATATAAGACTCCTTAATGCAAGTAATAAAACTATCTTACACTGTTCTCTCTCTATCTCGTAAGGGGTTTGAGCTAAAACTCCATACAACACCAAATATACAAGTAACACAAAAAGCTTGGGGTCTCTACTCGAAAACACTTAATAACTCCAAGGACGCATACAACTCATCATTTGATAACAAACTCAACTACAAAATTAATGACACTTAGTCACAAACTAATATATAATTAGCAATGGCATGCACAAACATAATATCTCAACTATATATGATTTGAAAGGAAAAGGAAAGGATCCCAAAAAAGGGGATTCGAAGGAAGGAAAATCCTTATAATGAGTGGCAGGAATTTTTATAAATCTTTGAGATATATCTTCCTCTAGATCGAAACCTCTAATGGTTCTTATATCCCCACCCTCTCCCTCCCTCTATAACATTTCTCTATTTTTAGGGAAAATGCAATGGCGTGACAAGTTGTGATATTGCACAAGGACATTTTATCGCATGAATCTCGAAAAAATATCCAAAATGCCTTTAATTGATTGATTTATTACCTCTTAGTTCTACCATAAATAAATCCTCCAGCTATAATCCTATTTCTCTACTTGGGTGTTCACTCAGGACCATGAAATTTCTTCCTTAAATAAGCACCTACTGGCCCTCTCTGGGGACAATTATCACCATAGCAATTATAAATTCCAAAATGAATTTTTTTACCAATAATTAAGTAACATTTATTTACTACTTCGGTCTAAGGAGCTCCACGACATCTCTTCCAAATGTTCTTCTAATATCCATCAGTTAATCACGGGCCACCCGCTAGAAGTGTTGATTTGATATAGTCACACCTTTAGCATCTATAGTCATATATATATGAGCAATATAGTCCAAAAAACCTAAAATTCATAACCTCTGGGTTACATTTATGTCCATATATTAATTTTGGTAGGTGTATATTGTTTGACTGTAAATGTATGCTTTTGTAGGGTAATAAAGCATTCCAAATACGAAATCAAGGCCATTTTGTCTGAGAGTCATAGTCCGAATATGATACAGGATGTCTAACTTTTTTGCTAAAGATATATAAATATGAATATGTTTGATCTTGGATCACACTTGGCATGAGATAAATTAATTTTTCCATGCTAACATTAAGTTTTGTGGTTGAAACAAAAAATATCGTCCTTGATTTTAAAATATAGTTAATATATATATATATATATATATATATATATATATATATATAGTACTTGGAGAGTTCTTAGATATATGGGGATTGAAGAACTATGGCTTGCTTTATTTTTTATATCTCAATTTCTATTTCCTTTAAATATGTTGAGTCAATATGAATCACGTGTAATTAGCCATAGATTTATTATAGGATGTGTTGATTGGTCAATCTGGGATAAGATTATAGAAATCTATGTTCATCTATTTTTCCAAGTAACATGAATAATTGGATGAATATATATTATTATAATTTATTTATTTTTAATGGTTTAAATCATATATTAGTTTAATGTAGTTGGAAAATGCCTTCATTTCATATAAGGATTTATCAATTAAATGAATCAATTATTCTAAAAGTCATTGCTATTGGGATTTATATTAAATTAATGATCGCTAACATTCTTTCTCTCATTCAAAATCTCTGTAACATTTAATTTAGTTCATATATGCTGGCATTGATATAAAATAATTTTGCCGAAGGACCTTGGTTCATCATGTTTTAGTGAAAAAATAATGCAAACTAGATTTATGTGACTAGACCTAACGTTTAAATCACCATACCTTTTGTGGCCATTCAGGTCGAATTCCTCTAGTGCAGGCTGGCACCAAAAATTGAGGGAAGAGAAAATAGGAGAAATCCCTCTTTCCGCGTATGTGGGGATTCAAGGATAAGGAATCCTCTTTTCACCACTCGCGCTAATCTTTGCTGGATGCCACGGTTATAAATCGACCATCGTCAAAAGGGGAGGAAAATGTAGAAATGGTGTCGCCAACCTATTTTTCTCAAAATAGGCAAAAGAATGTAGCCATCCCGAGAGAACGACATCAAAAGACATACTAATGCATATGAAACTAAATGAGTTGAGGGTCTGGGGACTAAGTTACAAAATGGGAAGGTGTTAGGAACTAATTCCTCCATTTCGATCTCTCATGGGCTATAATAATGTTCTTTTTTTTTCAAAATGTAATGAGTGTGTACATGTACGCGGTGTGAATAATAAGAGAAAGAAATCATCTGACCCACATCATTAAAAAGACAGGGCTAAATCATTCTAAGGAGTGAGCAAAAGAATAACATAAAAAAATAATGTGAGTGTCCATCGAATCACAAATCACTAGGAAGAAGTGATTATGGATATCGAGCGGGAACACTAATATGTAGGAGTACGTGCATTCGCAACACTACTAAACACAATAAAGCATAAAATAAATAATTGAGAAAATAGTAATCGAATCCTAAGATTGGCTCGAACGCCTACGTATCCCAAAAGGTATCAAACACAACATAGTTAAATAACACACAAGGGTGGGGTTTATCCCATAAATCCTAAATTAGAACTTTCTTTAGTTTGTTTTTGGAAAATGTGTACAAGTGTAAAGAGTGTGCAAAACGGCAAAATTCTAGTTTAGGATATATAGGAAAACCCTCTTTTTGGATTTTTTTTATGTTTTATGAAAATAAGTTTTGCGTATACTAAAAATACAAAGGTAGATTAGTTTGGAAGTGAGGAAATGAAATACAAGATATATAAAAAATGGAAAGAAAAGTAAATAACTAACACTAAGCAAATGAGTTGTAAATGGATGAGAGTAGACCTTATAGAGGACTTCAATCCTGATTTTGTAGTAGTAGAGGATGATTTTTAGGTGGTTGGATGATGGTAAGGTAAGAGTAAAAAGTGTGATGAAAGATGGATGAGAATGATGCAAGAAATGGAGAGAATGTCTGGGAAAATTGAATTTCGGCGCACCGATTTTGAGGAGAATGTTCTTCCTTCAGAATGGGACCCTTGAGGGAATGAGGTCATCGTACCCTTAAATAGTTAAAAATTAGGGTTTCAGGGGAGTGGCGATCGACATGGACCTTGGCCTTCCTATCGACACACTCCCGGTGTCGTTGCATTTCCTAGACTTTTCTAAAAGAAGCAGAGGAAGTAGAGGATTGTCGGCACACTCCATGAATAACCTTTGGAGGGATATCTTGAACTCTGTAAATGAAGCATAGGAAGTAATGGAGCTTCGGGGTGGTATGGCGAAAGACTCCAATAGGGATCCATGCCCAAAATTAGAGTACGCGATCCCACCAGAGAGGAAAAAAATGATTTTTGGTTTTATTTTAAGGGAAAAAGGAATATTCTTGGTATATATGTTTTTATTTTTGGAAAGGGAGAGAATATTTTTGGTATTTTTTTTAAAAGGGGAAGAAAGGAAAATCCTTAGCATGGTTATTATTACTAAGTTCCACTTGTATTATGTTTTTCCTAGGATGCAAGAAAAATGCTGGATAAGACCTTAGTCTGGGGAAAAGATAGGGTATATGATGCTAGATATGGTTTGACTTGTTTCCTCACTCACGGACAGGGTTCTGTTTTAAAAATGGTCAAAATAACGCTAAAAATTAGGTGGTAAGGCGACCAGGAATTTCGATAGAGTTTTGTTTCGTAACTGAAAAAACAGGTACGAGTGTCGTAGGGTAGATGCCTATATGAGGTTGATACAATTGGTGGGTTAGTGGAAAGGTTACCCCCTTTGGCATGACTTCCACGATATACCTCTTCCCTATAAGGGACTCATTCATCGGTACGTGTGGACAAGCCTTTTAATATACCTGAGTGTATGTGAATTGTCTCACGATATACCTTATGAAGACAGAACGTGTGAGAGAAAATTCGATATACTCGATGTAGGTGAACCAATTCCTTATTATATACCTCTCCTTGTGAGTTCGATCAAGCAGAACGGTGCGGGGAAAAAAGTTCGCTATATGTCAAAGGTACTAGGTCAATGGAAGGTAGGAATTATATCGCTTAGGTTAATCGTGCCCCGTCAGACCGGTACCTATCACGAAGTGACCCCCCAGTACTGGGACAAAATTTTGGTCAATATTGCAATGCTCAAATGATGTAGTGTGCAAGAATGCATGAGTCTTAGTTAGTATTTTATGGAATGATTTATGTATGCTAAGTGAGAAAAATACTACCAGTATGAGGGAGAGCATAAGATACAAGTATCATGAGATAAGGGGGATAAACATAGAGAGCTAGCAAGTATGTACATGGAGCATGGAGACTATACAACGCATGGTGATAGATACAAAGTGTGGGACATGTGAATATACACGAGTGGGAAATATGTGCAAAGTGAGAATGGCATGTGAATATGTGTGATTGATGAGAGCATTTAGATAGATATAAGTGGGAGAAATGTGGAAGTGTGTGCTAGAATAACTAAGTATCAATATCTATAAGTGGTGTGTGAAACATGTGAGTAAGCATGAAGCTTTATACAAGTGAAAAGAATGGGGAAGTGTGTACTAGTGAGACTAAACATGGATATCTACAAGTGGTATGAATCATGTGAAAGTGAGAGTGTGTGTGAAACATGGTGACTATATACAAGTGAGTAAATGGTGAAATATGTTAAAAAAATATGATATATATATATATATATATATATATATATTTCATGAGAAAAAAGCATAGTAGGGAGAGGGATACACATATTATGATATGAACAAGGCATATATGCAACATCTTAGTGTGAGATTAAGAGGAACATACAAGTGGAGGCATATGTACACATGTAGAAAAGTAGAGGGAAGAAGAGAAAAGGAAGAAAACCCATGTGAAGTAGAGTCCAATCCTCTAAAAATCCTCCCCAGCAAAGTCGCCACTATGGTCATTCGGGTCGGATCCCTCCGGTGTGGGTCATTCCCGAAATTGGGGTGGGTAGCAAACCATAGAAAACCTTCTCTCCAAACGTGTGGGGATTCGAGTATAAGGAATCCTCTTTCTGCCACTTGCGCTAATCTTCGCGGGCTGCCACTGATATAAATCCACTGTCGTCAAAAGGAAAGAAAAATGTAGAAATGGAGTCGCCAACCTATATTTCTCAAAATAGGCAAAAGAATATATCCATCCCGAGAGAATGACATCAAAAGACATAATAATGCATACGAAACTAAATGAGTCGAGGTTCCGATGATTAAGTTATGAATGGGAAGATGCTAGACACCCATTCTTCCCTTTCGATCTCTAATGGGTTATGATAATTTTCTCTTTTTTTCCAAAATGTGATACTTGTGTACATGTGCGCAGTATGAATAATGAGAGAAATAAATCATTCGATCCATGTCATGAAAAAGACAGGGAGGAATCATTCTAATGAGTGAGAAAAAGAATAAAATAAAAACATAATTTTATTGTCCCTTGTAGACACCACATTTTAGGACCCCTAAGTCTCTCCTTAGACTCCTAGCACTTCCCCCTTCCACTGCAAACCTAGGTCACACTCCGAGTAGCAATCTAGAGACCATCGGGTGCCCCCGGGCCCCATTTAACTCCGGTCAACTCTTTCGTCAGAGCGAAATATCTTTGAATCCTTGAAGGGATCTAACTACCCTTACCAAAGATCCACCCCATGTGCGAATCGACAAAATGGTTCAGACGAACGGACCATTTCACTACCGAAAATGATTCAGAGGACATCTGGCACTCCTGGGGGCCAAATTGACCCCAATCAGCTCCAACGTTAGAGAGAAATCTCTTTGAATATTTTAAGGGCACTTAAACCCCTTTCCAACGATCCACTTCGTGCACGAAACATCATAACCATTGACGAACGATCAGTTTTCCCTCGAAAATTGATCCGGAGGCCACCAAGCACTGCCGAACTCTGTTTGACCAAAGTTAACTCTTAATATTAAACGAGAATGAATGAATCTCTGAAGGGAAATGAATACCCTTTCTAACGATCCATGCCGTGCACGAAACTGACGTACGGTGCTGGAAAACGAGTCATTTTAATCCAAAAAGTCACCGGGTGCTTCCGAGCCTTGGTTGACCAAGGCCAACTTTCCAAATCGAGTGAAACTCTTTGGAATGTTGAAGTACATCTCATAACCTTTCCAACGGTCTACCCTATGTGAAATTCTGACTTACCATGCGAACGAACGATCCGTTTGCGTCCGATGAGCTTCCGTCCAAAGGACCGACGTGTGCTTTCGAGCCACATTTGACCCAAAGTCAACTCCCAGACCCGGGAGAAGTCCATGAACTCTCAAATTCCTCCTAAATAGGTTTCTAACGGTATGCACCATGCGCGATTCGAATAAATGGTTTGTGCTCTACAGTCATTTTTCCAGAAAAGTTCGCACGAGACTGCCAATTGGCCGGTCCTGAACCCTGCCTATCAGCATAGTGTCAAGGGTGACCTGTCGATAGGTACCCTTGGGGTAGGCTGATCGGCACCCATTTTTTCCCTATAATTAAGGTCCATGACCTCATTCCCAAAAGAGCAAAAAAAAACATCAGCATCAGTGATCTCAGCAACATTCTCTCGAAATCAACGAAGTTCCATATGAGAAATCCCATTCAAGCCTAAATACCCATCCTTTTCACACCCAATTTGGCAAATGTCCTTCTCTCTCGTCAACATCCATCAACATTCAAAGTAGTTCATCCGATATCCAAGCTCAAGATCCAAAGAAGGTCCAATTCCTTCTCACTCTCTTTTAATATTTTTTTTGCATAAGTTACATTAGATTCATAATCTAGTTTCACCTTAGTTCATACACATTAACATCTACACTTTTATTAGTATATTGTACATACTCTATTTTTCATAAAAAACACAAAAATAAATAAAAGAGGGTTACACCCGTAAATTCCGAACGAAATTATCCACCACACTTTTGCAAAACCATAAATAATACATTTTCTACACGCACACACCTAATAAAATTCCGTTTGAATCTATGGGATAAACCCCACCCATATTCTACATTCGAACAACATGGACTTTGATGCCTTTATAGGCTACGTAGGCATCTCGGATTAAAATCCGAGACTCGAGTCCAATTTTTTAATTTTCCAATTTCTCAAAATCCCTCATTATTATCATACATATACATATAACATGCTTGTTCGCATCTCATCCCACATATATTATCGTTTCTCAATAACGATCCATATCTCAATGAATGCTTATATTCTATCTTCTACATTTGTTATTATTTTGGGAATTTTACAGTGGATGACCTCACCCTATCTTTTCTATGGTATGGGTCAAACGATTCCAATCTCCATTATATAAACATATGCACACACTTCACGGGGATAAAGGAAAATATTAACACTTTCCCATGAGAGACCGAAAGGGTGGGGTGGGTGCCTAACACCTTCCCATTCAGTAACTTAACCCCCGGACCTTCGATCTATTGACTTTGCGTGCGTCAGTTTTGTCCTTGATGCCGCTCTCTTGAAGTGGAAACATATTCTTTTGCTTGTTTTGAGCAAAATAGACTGGCAACTCTATCTCTTTACATTTACCTCACACCGACGACGGCCGAAGCCTCCTTTTTAAAGAGAAGGGTATGGGACCGCGATGCAGTTTCTTCCCCGAGGGGATCCTCTTTCTCTTCCCCCCAGAACGAACGCCGCGCCGACCGAGATGGCCACAGTGGCGACCCTGCTGGGGACTATTTCTAAGAGGGCTAGACTCTATTTGCATGGGTGTTTTATTTTCTTTTATATTCCCCTATTTGCATGTTCCCTTTTATTATTCATGTGTAACTCATGCTTATTCTACTATTCACACACTTGAAGAAAATTCTCCATGTACACTTCACACCATGTGTACCTAGGATCACATATATCAAGATATCGCACACATCACTTATGCATGATTGGTATAGCTTTACTATTGGTACTTGTACTTTGCTCCCTATTTGGCATGATCAAGAAAAGATACTCTCTCCCTAAGATAATAATAAGAGAATCATGCATGATTCACACGACATCACCAAAGAGCATTGTTATTGACCAAATTTTGTCCCATAACTGGAGAGTCACTCCGTGATGGGTGTTGGTTCGATAGGGAGCAATTAGCCTAAGAGATATGACTCTCACCTTCCATTGTCCAAGTACATTCGACGTATATCAAAACGTTCCCCCGCATCGTACCTCTTGACCGAAGTCATGACGGGAGGTATATCGCAGGAAACTCGTTCATGTATGTTGTGTATATCTCTCACACATACCGTCCCCATGAGGTATATGGTGAGGCAATTCACGTACACTCGGGTATATCAAATAGCTTGTCCACACGTACCGATTTCCCTCAACAGCAAGGCGCATATTGCGAAAGTCACGCCAAAGGGGGTAACCCTTTCCAATTCACCCAACCAACTGCATACCCGCATATATGTGTCAAGCCTAGGATACACATGTTAGATTGCCAGTTTTGGCCCGAAACTCTGCCGAAATTCCGAGTCGGCTTGCCGCCCAAATTTTGTGCATTTTTATAATGGGACCCTGCCCATGAGCCTGGTTACAAGTCCAACCATAGCTTTACATATGTCGCAAACCCAATTTTCCCAGGCTCGGGTCCCATTCGACATTTCATTTTGCATTTAGGTGAACTTAATACAAGTGAGAACTTAATAAACATAATAATCATACTGAGACCCGTCTCTAGTCTTTTCCTCTCTCTTTTTCCCAAAAAGTGTGCAAAACCATTTTTCCTCTTTCATCAAAAGTACTAAAAACATTTTCGTTCTCATCTTTTCCAAAAAATGTCAAAAATATTTTTTTCCTTTTCCAAAAATAATGAATTTCCCTTCTTTTTTTTCGAAAATAAATTCCAATTTTTCTACTTCTCAGGTCAATCACATACCCTCGGCCTGGCTCCCTAATGGCTTCATTCTTTAATCGAATTGCCCTAAATTTTTATCAGTCCCTTTGCTTCCTCTGAGTTAGAGACTCACCCGCCTTTTATGGAGAATAGAGATCAACTGCCGAATGTACAGCCAGATTTGTTGAAGGTTCTGGCTCAGCTCATTGCCAAAATTAACATCTTCAAATCGAGGTTCATGAGTTACAAATAAACCGGGTCCCTATCCCTGAAGATCCTGAGGTCATTTTCCCTCACACCATGGGTCGGCCTGCACCCAAACCTATTTAGGTACCTGAAGAATACCATCATGCTTCACTCTCCCCTCTCCAAAGTCTATCAGCTCTCTTGAACCAAAAACTGATCAAACCCTTGGACCTGCGTCCGTTACCAAATCCGCTTCCGAAGAATTTCAAGCCTGATGCCCATTGTGACTATCTCCAAACTGTTGGCCATACCACTAACCAATGTTTCCATCTCCAAAACATAATCCAACGCCTAATTGATCGGGGTATCATCGCCCCACCAACAAATCCTAAACCAAACTCTACCCATAATCCAATCCCAAGTTATACAAATACCATCTTCCTAAAAGAAGACACAGAACTCAACCCATCTACCCAAATCATACCAAGTAAATCAACAGTCATACCCATATACTCTCCTAAACCTCTCCAAACATGACCATATTTCCTTTTACACCCTACCCAACCATGCCGATCAAACCTTATCACTCCTCACCAGAGTCTGCATCGCTGCCCGCACCCATTTCGGAGGTAAAGACATAGAATGATCAGAAGTGTTGAACCAACTCTTAGAGTTCGGGCTTAAATTGCCCTCCCAGATGACCATTGACTGTCAGAGATTTAGTGGGTTATTCTTAGAAGCTTGAAAATGGGCCCGAGAGTCAGACAACTGGGTAGTGCCAGCTGATAAAGTCAGTCTAGATTACCTGGTCCAGATCATGGCAGATTAGTTTCAAAAGACTGGTGAGATTTGTAGCATATCCGAGATGCTCGATGCTTTGAAATTGTAAGGGGCGTCTGGTCCCCTCAGTCTTGCATTTCCCTGTCGAATGGGAGGATTTATACAAAAAGCCATAGAAGTTGTAGAGTGTAATGAGTTTTCATGGAAAGATAATATCGTTGCCACTGGATGGGGAGATAATTCTGAAGGTTCAGATGAAGAGCCAGATTCAAGAAGACTAGTCTGATAGCCAACCTATGCGGAATGATATCATTCGAGGAGCTGCTAAGAGAGATCAACCAAGTAGTTGAGCAACCCAACATCGATGAAGAAATATGGTTTCTATTTTTCCATTCTTACGTGAACCACATGACCAGGTCAGGGAGACATTACCAGAATCCGAGCTCACAACCGTTATTAAGCGATAAAGGTAAAGGTGTTAATAATCTCCCTATGCTAGAAATGACCCTTGAAGAAAGCAAGGTCCTTGATCAGCTGAAGAAAACTCAAGCTAACATCACACTATAGGGACTTTTCATGTCTTCCTAATTGCACCGAAATGCCCTAATCAAGCTACTCACGGGACCCACAGTTCCTCCCTCAACCACACCAGAAGAAGTAGTGAACCTAGTTAGATCCTTGACCTCTACCCGAATGCTCTCCTTTTTTGAAGAGGAGAACCCTAAGACTGGTCCCAACCACAATCATGCTCTTAATATCTCTGTTGAAGTTATAGGGAAAACTGTCCCCCTATCACTCATCAATAACGGATCAGCTATGAACGTGTGCCCGTTAAGAACCCTAAACTATTTGGGATTAAAAATGAGAGACTTTGCTCCAACCTCTGCTGCCGTACGCGCCTATGACAATACCCGCCGAGAAGTAATGGTATCTATCAAGCCTGTAATAAGGGTTAACCCTATAAATCTTGTTGTTGAATTCTAATTCATCGGCATCCCATCATGTTTCAATCTGCTGCATGGTCGACCATGGCTCCACAACATCAAAGGGGTGTCTTCTTCCCTTCATCATAAATTGAAGTTCTTTGCCAGTGGAAAAGTTATGACCATCTTGGGAGATAGTGGCAACACCGAGAATGCAAGCACTAGTAATTTGATACTCGAGATACAACACGGGGTGAACGATATGTTGCTATTAGGTTTCCAGGCTAAACCACTCTTACTCTCAGTAGGGGATGACTTCAAAGACAGGGTTTGTCCAGAATATAACCCTCATGGAAACATCAATGTGATCCAAATGTTCAATAATATACACTTCATGCCCGGACTAGGACTAGGGCAAAGACAATAAGGAATAACTAAACCTATTGTGTTGAAGGAGGCCTTTCCTCCTTATGGCTTGGGCTACCAACCATCAGAAGAAGAACTCAGATTGATCTGTCAGCCTTGACTGAAAAAAAGTTAGAATGCGCCAGAACTATCCCAGGAGATTCTCTAAATGGAAGATTCATCAAAGAGGGTGAAGATTTCCCCTTCTGCGACTTCCCTGAGCCTTGGTATGACTCTATAGATAAGAAAATGAAACCAGGAATGGAGATCTTTTTTCATGGAAATTATCTGGGGTTCGAAAGTTCCTAATATTGTGTACAACCACTCACTGAGGAGACCGTAGTTGATATCAGGGATTCTGAGGACAGTGATTTCGAGGATTCTTTTAACTTGCAGATATTGGGGCTGGCACTCTGCATGATCCACTCAGGGACTACATCATCCAATCCATCTTACCTCATCAAAGATGCTGATGCACCTCTTCTCAATTAGCATGTTGCACATATGCCACCTACTGATATTCAACCTAACCCTAATATTTACCCCCTTTCCCCTGTAGTTGTTTCCTCTCACTATGATGTAATCGAGACCTCCTTTGATGAGGCTATAATGCTATTTTTCCTATCAATGAAATAAACGAAGATTTTGAGTATCTTGTTGTGACTTACATTAATTATCTTGATTCTAATCAAACTCTTAATGATGATGACTTTGCAAATGAACAATTCTTAACTGATCTAAATAAGGTTAATAAAAAACAATATAACCGCATTTAAGTTAATGAAGATGAAACTGTTGTTATTAATCTTGGTTCTAGTAGACAAATGCGCGAGATTAGGATAGGGGATACCCTTAATGAGCACGAGCGCACATAACCCAAAGAGCTACTGAAGGAGTTCATGGATGTTTTCATATGGTCCTACGATGATATGCCCGACATTGACCCTGAGATAGCATAGCATGAGATTCTAACTCTCCTGAAATATAAATCAGTCAAACAAAAGCTACGAAAGCTCGGCACCGAATGGTCACTCAAAGTAAAAGAAACAATACTCAAGCAACTGAATGTGGGCTTCATCCGTGTGATTGAATATCCTACATTTCTAGCCAATATCGTATATGTGCCAAAATCAGGAGGAAAGGTTCTCACGTGTGTCGACTATGGAGACTTGAATAAGGCCTCTCTGAAGGATGATTACCCGCTACCCAACATCGATATGATTGTGGACAACACAACTAATCATGCTCTCAAGTCATTCGTTGATGGATTTTCTGGATATAACCAGATCAAGATGCACCCTGGTCATCAGAAGAAAACTGCATTCATCACCCCTTGGGGAACCTTTTGCTATACTGTCATGCCATTTGGTCTAAAAAATGCAGGGGATACCTACCAAAGGTCTTACACAACCATTATGTATGATCTGATACACAAGGAAGTCTAGATCTATATAGATGACATGATTATCAAGTCCAAGACTAGATAAGGTTATGTTCGTGCTCTATGAAAATTCTTTGAACGACTGCGATAGTACCAAATGCGGCTTAACCCATATAAATGTGTTTTAGGCATTACTAAAGGGAAACTCTTGGGATTCATGGTCAGTGAGAAAGGGATAGAAGTATATCCTGCCAAGCTAAAATCCATACTTGAGATGCCACCTCCCCTAACGGATAAAGAAGCCCGAGGATTCCTGGGGAAATTACAGTACATCAGTCGATTCATCAGCCAATTGACTTCCATCAGTGAACCCATCTTCAAACTCCTCCAAAAAGATTCAATGAAGGTCTAGAATGAAGCTTTCCATGGAGCCTTTGACCGAATCAAGCAATACCTAACCCAACCTCTGGTACTCATGTCGCCGCAGACGGGTCTTCCCTTACTCATATACCTAACCGTGACCGATACTACAGCCGGGATTTTGCTAGCTCAATACCTTAAAAAAACTCGCAAGGAGAAAGCCATCTACTATGCCAGTCAAAAATTGGTCGGTTACGAGGTTAACTACACTGTCTTGGAGAAGACATGTGTTGCTCTGATCTGGGTTACCCAAAAGTTACAGCACTATATGCTCACCTTCCTCATCAGACTCGTATCCCGTATGGACCCCACAAATACCTACTTGAGAAGCCCACCCTATCCAACCAAATGGCCCATTGGTTGATGCTTTTAGCTGATTTTGAAATCACCTATGTCACACAGAAATCTATAAAAGGAAGATCCATCTCTGACTGCCTTGCTGACTACCCTATGGAAGAAGTCGATGTTTGGATTTCTGAATTTTGAGATGAGAATATCCTTTGCGCGTCCCAAGAAGATCTTCGATGACAAATGTTCTTTGACAGCGCTACCAATAAAAAAGGATATGGCATTGGAATCCTCCTAATTGCCCCTGATGACTCCCACACTCCCATTGCCATCAAATTAGATTTCCTCCGCACTAATAACATGACTGAATACGAGGTGTGCATTGTAGGCCTCAAAGTTGCCCTCAAGAAAGGAATTTGATACCTCTATGTCTATGGGGATTCAACCCTCATCATCGGTCAAGTACTCGGGAAATGGATAGTCAAGGATGAGAAACTCTCACCCTTCCATGCCCACCTTTAAGAACTAGCTTCCAAATTCTAAGAAATCACCTTCCAATACCTGCCCCGAGCTAAGAACAACCTAGCTGATGCCCTTGACGCCTTTGCCTCCATGATTTACATGCCCGAAGGAATAACCATGACCCCCTTCCATGTCCAAAAATAAATATAAACCAACCCACTGCTACCACATCGAGCTCTGCACAGAGGAAGAATCTAAAATAACCGACTATTGGTACTATGATATTTGGCACCTCCTTAAACACGGTAGGTATCACCAAGGAGAAAACAAGAAAGACCGAGCAACTATCCGCAGACTAGCCACCCAGAATATTATCTGTGATAAAGCACTTTTTAAGAGAAACTTCGATGGAACCCATCGACATTGCATCACAGTGGTTGACATTAAAGAAATGATGTAAAAATCCATAGCGGGGAATCCGGACCCTACATGAACGACCATATGCTCACCAAAAAGATCATCCGATAGGGATACTACTAGACTACCATGGTACATAACTGCACAGCCTATGTTCGTAGATGTCTCAAATGCCAACAGTTCTCCAACTTACAACACCTGCCTCTGTGAGAACTGTATAACATGACTTCTCCCTGGACATTTTCCACATGGGGCATCAACATTATAAGGAAAGTCACACCGAAGGCATCCAATAGGCATGAGTTTATCCTAGTCTCTATTGACTACTTCACACCAAATTGGTTGAAGCCGAGTCATATGCGGTTCTGAATGCTAAGAAAGTGGCCAAATTCATAAAAAAAACATCATCTGTCGATATGGGGTCCCACACGAGTCGGAATCAGACAATGGGCTACGTTTTGAGGCAGAGGTTATGGAAGTGGTCGAAGAGTATGGAATTCAGAGACATAAATCCTCTCCACACCGACCTCAAACCAATATAGTCATCAAAGTATCCAATAAAAATCTCAAAGCCATCATCAGGAAAATGATCGAGAGTTATCGTAATTGGGCCGACAAGATACCTTACGCCCTTTGGGGATATCGCACTTCAGTTTTAACCTCTACTGGGGCTACCCCTTACTCTCTAGTCTACAGAATGGAAGTGGTCCTACCCGTGGAGCTAGAAATACCCTCATTACACGTCATGCTTAAAATCAAGGTCAGCGAAGAAGAATGGTACCAAAGCTCTCTTGACGAGCCGACCCTCCTAGATGAAAGGAGATTGAAGGCTCTGTATCACATACAAGGATACCATCGTCGTATAATGAAATCATTAAATAAGAGAGTCAAGGTCCGCAGTGTCCAAGAAGGGGACTTAGCCCTCAAAGAAATAGTAGAGCCCATCTAGGACCCTAGATGGAAATTTAAGCCCAATTAGAGCGGCCCCTACATTGTGAAGAAGATCCTGTCTGGCGGCGCCGCTGTGCTCACCAACATCGACGGGGAAGAAATGGCGCGTCCAGTTTACCTGAACCATCTCAAGAAATTCAACCCCTAGTCCAAAATCTTGGCACGCTACGACTTTCTCATCTCCCTTCTATTATAAAAAAAAACTCTTCATTCCCCTTACCCAAAACTACGTGGGCCTGATCCCCTAAAAACATTCAAAAAAATGAATTTTAAAACCCTCAGAGGTACGTAGGCATCTCGTTCACTTCAAATGATCATGGTCCCCTTCTTTCACACAAAATGCTATTCTTTTGAGAACAAAAATTCATTTTAACATATACATGAACAAAATGATTATGCATGCCTTAGCGATTGGTATAGATAATTCAAAATGCAAAAAGTCATCAAAAGGCAAACCTAGATGATTGAAAACTTATTTATTTCATTATCTAAAAATTTTGTATGATTACATCGGCATAAGGAGTCAAACGACTTCCCTAGCCAAAAACCTCCAGATAATAACAAGCCCCACTACTCCTGAAAATCACCCTAATTATTCCCACAAAACATAAGAGCAGCACCCTCTACAAGAAGATTCACAAAACCCTACCCATAGCTTCCATAGGAACTAACACCATCATCATCTACATCATGGGCTCCCCAAACTTCCCCTGCCTAAATAGAGTATCGTAGTCCCTCCATAGAGCGATAAGCCTGAACCAGCTTGGGGTAGACCACGATGCCTCCCTCCATGGTGTTAGACATGGAAAATCACCTCTAACCAGTCTCCACATCCAGCATCCTGGACACTACCTTCTTCCACAACCATTTCATGTAGTCCCTAGAGACATGCCAGACTCACCCAGTAGACTGAGAAGGACGGGTCGACGGACGATGATTCTCCCATAGATAACCAAGCCGCATGAGCATACGCTCTGTCAGGTCCTCCATGGGAAAAAAGATCAATGTCCGCGGTGGCACAATTTACTCCCGACCATATTGGCATAACAACTGCCAGGGAAAGTAGAAAGAGGTATGCCAAAGGCCAACTAGTCTAACGTACTGGTACTCTCCAAGATCCAGAATGGGAAGCAGCTCCCCCCACCAAGGCATGGACCAGCGTAAGCCTCGAGCCTCGTGCTTTACAAACCAGTTCCCCCACCCTTTAGTGTTCAGGCGTACACTAATGAAATAATGAGAGAAGAAGTTTGGAACCGTTGGTAAGGGATACTCTGGTGGGACCGCCATACGAAACCTCTCTGACAGCCACATAAACAGCATTATAGGCCTACCCGTCAAGAAGTCAGAAGGACTCGCTTGCCACGCATCCAGGCCATTTAGGGTTTCCGCTAATATCACCACCACAGGATTGCAATGGCACGACATCCAAGAAATAATAGCAGCCAGTTGGGGGTCCATCAGCGTCTCCTTGATCACCAACAAAACTTTTAAAACAATGCCTAGAATGACGACCTCGGTATATTTGGCATCACCCATGTCCTGCGAATGCACGAACTACAACACCATCGAAAGGGAAATCATTCCTCTCGTGACCAATGGTCTGGTCATCGAAGGCGAAATAGGAAGAATCCTTACCAACAATTCCCTGGGAGAACGAGAAAACTCAGGCAGAGCTGCAGTAACACTGGGATTTATCCCCAACATGGCAGAAAATTCCTCAGAGGTAGGACAAATATCATCCAACCCGAAGCGGAAGACATGATCCTCGAGATACCAAAACTCGATAGCCACCATCAGCATGTTCCACTCAATGGGCCGGTTGAGCCACAAAGAGACTCACTGCATGTGAAAGGCATCATAATCAATATTGTAAGAACATATTGCTTCCAAGGCCTCAAAGTAGTTAGCAAACTCAATGCTACCAGGGAATGAAATCTTGCAAGACTAAGTGATAGTAAGAAAGTAAGAATGTGAAAAATGGAAGAAAGTGAAAGTGTGAGGAGGAAAGCCCCATCCACACCCCTTTTTATACTTGGAAACTCTTAAGCCAAGACAAGGAACCCTACAGACATCGGAGTAAAACTTGCCCCACCAAGTACCAAGCAATTGATGAAAATAATCAAATCCTTGGAGTGATTGGACTGGACTGATATGCCGATAGGCAGGACATGGTTCATGCCAATCGGCATCCCCCTATTTCGAGAAATTTCCCTTTTTCCTCCCTTGTCAAAATAAAAAAAAAACAAAAAAAATAATTTTTATCTCAAGAAAATTCCGAATTTCCTTTACACTTTTACTAATCTCATTTCAAATAAAAATCCTTCCCAAATAAATTTTTGAATTCTTTTTACGGTCTCAGTAGAAAAGTAAAAAGAGCATATGCATTAATCACTAAACAAGAAAATTAACAAAAAATTCATTTTTCATTTGCATATATTTTGTTCTGTTGCATTAACATTTTGCAGGAAAAAATTAAAAAACAACGGGACTCGGCCCGAACCCAATTTTCATATTTCTCTCTCTCTTCTCTCTCTCTAGGATCCCCCATCCCTGCAGCTCGCCCTCCTCCCCCTGTGACGAGACGATGTGCCCCCACTTCCAGAATATGACTTTTCTCCGAACGAGGCAAACAACACCAAGCAAGAAGGAACCGGAACCGCCTCACGAATATGGGTAGTCGCTGAAGAAATCCAGTCCCTGATGTCCTTCTGCCAAGTGGTTGAAACACTGATATGCTGCAAGGAAGAATTGAAAAGATCAAATCAGTCAGGCATGAGGAGATAGAAAGAAACCAAAGAAATAAAAACAGATGTACCGCAGGCCGAAGGACCTCCTCCGTCAGACACAGCTCCTACGGGTCCATCGCATGAGGGCGATGATGCAGACGCATAGATCCCCCATCAACTCGTCGAAGGTTGTAACTAACGGAATACAACTGCATGAAAGAAGGCCTTAAAGTCATCACCGATGCTGTTGATGTAGACGCACCACCTGCGCTATAAGAAGACCCCACCTGCTAACTCGAGCCTGCTTTAGGGAGATGCATCACATCATAAATGCTAGGGGGCATCAAACAACTTGTGACGAAGTCTATATAATCATACATCACTGCAATGTCAGTATACAGGGAGTATGGCTCTCCCATCATCGCAACCACCTGAGTATCATTGGATATCTCTCGCACACGCCTCATGAACATAGGGGGGCATACCGGCAGAATTGCAACCTCGTCCTCCAAAATCTGATGGACTAACCTCTCCCCAGGATACCAGGAGTAGCCAATCTTATGCGCCAGTAGGTGCCGCATTTGCTCATGTCCACTAGTCACCCCAATGTGCTGAATAGACGTCCGACATGGATAAAAGGTCACCTGTAAATCCCCAGCCAAAACAAAGGATTAGTATCAATAAACTGGCATCAAATGAAAAGAACAGTCTCAAGGATGAAAGGAATGCTTACCCGCTCGCTCGTCATGCCATTCAAGACCTGACGCACTGCCTCTTGAGAAAGGTTCTTCTTCGACTGCTGGTTGGACCTCCGCCACGGAAACATCCGATAAAAGTCCCCAACGGAGTCATCCTTCAAAGAAATCAGTTGGGTGTTCAACCCAATCACCTCATAGAACCCCGTCTACAAAGAATACGGATCAACATTCAAGAAATCAAAAAAGAAATGCATAAATGGAAAATGCGAATGCATAAACGAAAATGCGCAAAATAAAGAATACCTCCAGAAGATATGTGGCCCGAGTAAAAGTCGATCAGCAGAACCGACTGAATGCGTCCAAAGAATAGTAAGGGTCTTCAAAGTCAGGCTCCCCCCAGTCATAGAAGCGGATGTTCAAAAACACCCTCAGAAAAGGAAAAAACCACAAGTGAACAACGTCGCCACCAGAAAACCTCCCGACACCAACAAGATGAAAAAATGGGCCATTTGATGCACCTGCTGCTCATCGTTCTCATCAACCCTTATCCTCAGCAAAATTTGTCTCAAAGAATACAAGCAGAGGGAATCCCCAGAAACCCCCCTCTCCACGTCACCTAAAGTCGGCGTCACCTGCAGCGTCCTGTCCACCTCAATCTGGGCACCCTCACAGTCTAGCCTGAGCAACTACTGAACATCAATGGGGGTCATCGTCATCTCCCCGAAACCAAAATAGAAGGTCTGGCTAGTGTCCCACCACCTCTCTCCCAAAGCACATAAAACTGTAGTGGAGCGGGGTGTCTTATCCAATGCCGACGCTAACCTCCCAAAACTCGCAGTGGATACCATCCAACGCACCATAGTAGGAAGGTGCTCCTAAACATCCTTAAGCCCTGTCGTACCATGGGCACAAATAGTCGACATGGAGACGTTAGACTGTTAAGAAATGAGGAAAATCCTTATCAGATTCAAGAAATAAAGCAATCTCGTCAAGAAAAGAATAAAGGAATACCAAGAGTCATACAAGACTTACATAGCCACCAAGGTTCACGACCTTTCAAGAGCGATGATGTGAAGGCTCGCACAGAAGAGTCTGATCATCAACCATAGGCTCAAATGAGTCGAAAGAATTTTCGCTTCCCAATACGAGGGGCACCCTAGCCCTCCACTCCAACCCTGCCCAGTCATCAGTATTGAGCCATGCCATATGGGTTGCACTGCTTGAGAAGTCATCCATTTTGGATGTTTGGACGATTTGCAGAGGTTTATAGCAGAAGAAAAGAAGTCAGAAAGCTGTGCAAAATGAGGAGAACCAGCTCCCTTTTTGTAGAAGGCCAATGGTCATGCCGATCGACAGCCCCCTCCACCCACCGATCGGCACTGGTCCTTTCACCTGCTCGAGGCACCCCAAAAGTCTGTGCCAATGCCGATAGGCACACCTCTATCCATGCTGGTCGACACACCCCTTAAAATTTCATTAAAAAAAAGCCCAAAAAAGACCAGAAAAATTCCTAAAATTAAAAAAATCTATTATAGAACCTTGTTAACTAAGGAAAATATTTTTTTTACACACCCCTAGTGGAATTCCAGAGAATCATTTTCCCCAGCAACATCTCCAAAGGACAATTCAAATTTTCTCCGGCTGAAAATCCTCGGATCATTCACCATTTCCCAGCGGAACCTAAAAAACCAATCTTCATCCCCAGCGGAATCCCTAAATACCCAAAGGAAAAGTACACCTCTTTTAGGTCAAAATTGACCTCGGTCTTGGATCGTCACCTTAGTTAGGTCAAAATTCACCTCAGTCCTCGGTCGTTACCTCTATTAATTCATAATTAACCTCGGTCTTGGATCGTCACCTTAGTTAGGTTAGAATTGACCTCGATCCTCGGTCATCAACTCTCTTATGTCAGAATTGACCTCGGTTTTGGATTGTCACCTTAGTTTGGTCAAAATTGACCTCGATCCTCGGTCGTCACCTCTTTTAGGTCAGAATTAACCTCGATCTTGGATCATCTCCATAGTTAGGTGAGAATTGACCTCGATCCTCGATTGTCACCCTTTTATGTTAAAATTAACCTCGATCTTGGATCATCACCTTAGTTAGGCCAGAATTGACCTCGATCCTTGGTCATCACCTCTTTTAGGTCATAATTGACCTCGATCCTGGATCGGGACCTTAGTTAGGCCAGAATTGACCTCGATCCTCGGTCATCACCTCTCTTAGGTCAAAATTTACCTCGGTCTTGGATCGTCACCTTAGTTAGGTCAGAATTGACCTCGGCCCTCGGTCGTCAACTCTTTTAGGTCAGAATTAACCTCGGTCTTAGATTGTCACCTTAGTTAGGTAAGAATTGACCTCAATATTCGATCATAACCTCTTTTAGGTCAAAATTGACCTTGGTCTTGGATCATCACCTTAGTTAGGTCAGAATTGACCTCGATCCTCGGTTGTCACCTCTTTTAGTCAGAATTGACCTCGGTCTTGGATCGTCACCTTAGTTAGGTCAGAATTGACCTCGGTCCTCGGTCGTCAACTCTTTTAGTTAAAAATTGACCTTGATCTTAGATCGTCACCTTCGTTAGGTCATAATGGACCTCGATCCTCAATCATCACCTCTCTTAGGTCAAAATTGAGCTCGGTCTTGGATCGTCACCTTAGTCAGGTCAGAATTGACCTCAGTCCTCGGTCTTCGCCTCTTTTAGGTCATAATTCACCTTGGTCTTGGATCGTCACCTTAGTTAGGTCAGAATTGACCTCGATCCTCAGTCATCACCTCTTTTAGTCAAATAGTTAGGTCAAAATTGACCTCGATCCTCAGTCATCACCTCTTTTAGTCAAAATTGATGTCGATCTTACATCGCACCTTAGTTAGGCCAAAATTGACCTCAGTCATCGGTCGTCAACTCTTTTAGGTTAAAATTGACCCCGGTCTTCGATCGTCACCTTAGTTAGGTCAGAATTGACCTCGGTCCTCGTTTATCACCTCTCTTAGGTCAGAATTGACCTTGATCTTGGATCGTCACCCTAGTTAGGTCAAAATTGACCTCGGCCTTGGATCGTCTCCATAATTAGGTCAGAATTGACCTCAGTCCTCGATCGTTACCTCTTTTAGGTCAAAATTAACCCCGATCTTGGATCGTCACCTTAGTTAGGCCAGAATTGACCTCGGTCCTGGTTCGTCACCTCTTTTAGGTTATAATTCACCTCGATCTTGGATCGGGACCTTAGTTACATCAGAATTGACCTCGGTCCTCGATATTCACATCTCATAGGTCAGAATTGACCTCGATCTTGGATCGCCACCTTAGTTAGGTCAGAATTGACCTCGATCCTCGGTCGTCAGCTCTTTTAGGTCAGAATTGACCTTGTTCATGGATCGTAACCTTAGTTAGGTAAGAATTGACCTCGATACTCGATCGTCACCTCTTTTAGGTCAGAATTGACCTCGATCTTGGATCGTCACCTTAGTTAGGTCAGAATTGACCTCGATCCTCGATCATCACCTCTTTTAGTCAGAATTGACCTCGGTCTTGGATCATCACCTTAGTTAGGTCAGAATTGATCTTGATCCTCGATCCTCAACTCTTTTAGGTCAAAATTGACCTCCATCTTAGATCATCATCTTAGTTAGGTCATAATTGACCTCGATCCTTGGTCCTCACCTTTCTTAGGTCAGAATTAACCTTGGTATTGGATCGTCACCTTAGTTACGTCAGAATTGACCTTGTTCCTGGGTTGTCGCCTCTTTTAGGTCAAAATTGACCTCGGTCTTAGATCGTCACCTTGGTTAGGTCAGAATTGACCTCAATCCTTGGTCAGTACCTCTTTTAGTCAGAATTGACCTCGGTCTTGGATCATCACCTTAGTTAGGTCAGAATTGACCTTAGTCGTCGATCGTCACCTCTTTTAGGTCAAAATTGACCTCGGTGTTGGATCGTCACCTTAATTAGGTTAGAATTGACCTTGATCCTCGGTCTTCACCTCTCTTAGGTCAGAATGGACCTCAGTCTTGGATCGTCACCTTAGTTAGGTTACAATTGACCTCGATCCTCTGTCATCACCTCTTTTAGGTCAGAATTGACCTCGGTCTTAGATCGTTACCTTAGTTAGGTCAGAATTGACCTCATTCCTCGATCATCACCTCTTTTAGGTAAGAATTGACCTCAATCCTCACTCATCATCTCCTTTTAGGTGAGAATTGACCTTGACCCCCCTGAAGTTGTCATCCACATCCCTTAGGTCTACAGAACTGACCTTCTTCCATTATGTGGTGTCTATTCGATGGCCATCACATGTTCTAAGATCACACTTTGAGGGTTTATATAGACACCACATTCTAGGACCCCCTAAGTCTCTCCTTAGGCTCCTAGCACTTCCCCCTTCCATCGTAAACCTAGGTCGCACATCGAGTACCGATCTAGAGACCATCGGGCGCCCCCGGGCCCCATTTGACTCCGTGTCAACTCTTTTGTCAAAGTTAAAGCCCTTTTAATCTTTGAAGGGATCTAAGTACCCTTTCCAAAGGTCCACCCCATGCGCGAGTCGGCATAACGGTTCAGATGAACGGACCATTTCACTATCAAAAACTGATTTAGAGGCCATCGGGCACTCCCGAACCCCAAATTGACCCCAATCAACTCCACCGTCAGAGAAAATTCTCTTTGAATCTTTGAAGGGCGCCGAAACCCATTTCCAACGGTCCACTCCATGCATGAAATGGCATAACCATTTGGACGAATTATCAGTTTTTCCTCGAAAATTGATTCGGAGGCCACTGGGCGCTCCCGGACTCCATTTGACCAAAGTTAACTTTTTTTCTCAAATGAGACTGAATGAATATCCGAAGGTAACTGAATAACCTTTCTAACGATCAGCCCCATGCACAATTCTGACCAATGGTACGAATGAACGAGCCGTTTTATTCCAAAAGGTTACCGGGTACTTCTAGGACCCGGTTGACCAAAGTCAACTTTATAAACCAAGTGAAACTCTTTGGAATGTATAAGTACATCTCCTAACCTTTCCAAAATTTCACCTCGTGCATGATTCTAACTTACCATGCTGACGAACGATCCGTTTGCATCCGATGAGGTCCCGTCCAAAGGACCGACGTGTGCTTCCAAGCCACATTTGATAACTCCCGAACCTAGTAACGGTCCAAAGGACTCTCAAATACCTCTAATACACCTTTCCAACGGTATGCCCCATGCACGATTCAGATCACGGTTTGTGCTCTACAGTCATTTTTCCAAAAAAGTCCACACGAGATTGCCAATTGGCAGATCCTAAACCCTGCCTATCGACACAGTGTCAAGGGTGACCTGCCAATCGGCACCCCTTGGGGTAGGCCAATCGGCACCCCTTTTTTCCCTATAAATAAGGGCCATGAACTCATTCCCATGAGAGAAAAAAAAACATCAGCATCAATGATCTCAGCAACATTCTGTCGAAATCAGTGAAGTAGTCTATGAGAAATCCCATTCAAGCCTAAATACCCATCCTTTTCAGACCCAATTTGGTAAATATCCTTCTCCCTCATCAACACCCATCAACATTCAAAATAGTTCATTCAAGATCCAAGCTCAAGCTCTAAAGAGGGTCCAATTCCTTCTCCCTCTCTTTTGATATTTTGTTTTTACATAAGTTACATTAGATTCGTAATCTAATTTCACCTTAGTTCATACACATTAACATCTACGCTTTTATTAGTATATTGCACATACTCTATTTTTCATAAAAATACAAAAAAATAAAACAGGGTTACACCCGTAAATTCCGAACGGAATTATCCACCACACTTTTGCAAAACCAAAAACAATACATTTTCTACATGCACACACCTAATAAAATTCCGTTCGAATCTACGGGATAAACCCCCACCCCTATTCTACATTCGAACTACGTGGACTTTGATGCCTTTATAGGCTAAGTAGGCGTCTCAGATTAAAATTCGAGACTCGAGTCCAATTTTCTAATTTTCTAATTTCTCTTATTTTTCCAAATTTCTCAAAATCTCTTATTATTATTATTATTATTATTATTATTATTATTATTATTATTATTATTATTATCATTATTATTATTATTATTATTATCATACATATACATATAACATGCTTGTTCGCGTCTCATCCCACATATATTATCGTTTCTCAATAACGATCCATATCTCGATGAACGCTTATAATCTATCTTCTATATTTGTTATTATTTTAGGAATATTCTAGTGGATAACCTCACCCTATCTTTTCTATGGTATGGGTCGAACGATTCCAATCTCCATTATATAAACACATGCACACACTTCACGGGGATAAAGGAAAATATTAACACTTTCTCATGAGAGACCGAAAGGGCGGGGTGGGTGCCTAACAACTTCCCATTCCATAACTTAGCCCTCGGACCTTCGATCTATTGGTTTCGTGTGCATCAATTTTGTCCTTGATTCCGTTCTCTTGAAGTGGCAACATATTCTTTTGCCTGCTTTGAGAAAAATAGGCTGACGACTCTATCTCTTTACAGTTACCCCGCATCGACGACGGCTGAAGCCCCCTTTTCGAAGAGAAAGGTGCAGGACCGCAATGCAGTTTCTTCCCCGGGGGGATCCTCTTTCTCCTTCCCCCCAGGATGAACATCGCGCCGACCGAATGGACACATCCATCGAATCACAAATCACTATGAGGAAGTGAAAATGGATATCGAGTGGGAAAACTAATGTGTACGAGTACACACATTCACAATACTACTAAGAACAAGAAATTATAAGATGAATAAATGAGAAAGTATGACTCAAATCCCAAGATTGACTCGGGCTGCCTACGTAGCCCAAAAGGAATCAATATCCACATAGTTTGATAACACATAAGGGTGGGGTTTAAATCATAAATTCTATCTGAGAACCTTCTTTAGTTTGTTTTTGGAAAATGTGCACAAGTGTAAGGCGTGTGGAAAATAGGGAAATTCTGGTTTAGGATTTATATGAGAACTCTTTTTTAGCTTCTTTATGCTTTATGAAAATAAGTTTTGTATATACTAAATAATAAAAAAGGGAGATTATTTTTTAAGTGAAGAATTGAAATAAAAGATATATCAAACGTGGAAAGAAAAGTGTATAACTAATACTAATTAAATGAGATATAAATGGATGAGAGTAGACCTTCTAGAGGACTTTGATTCTGATTTTGTAGTATTAGAGGCTAATTTTTAGGTGATTGGATGATGGTGAGGGCAGAGTTAAAAGTGTGATGAAAGATGGATGAGAATGACGTAAGAAAATGGAGAGAATATTTGGAAAAATGGAATTTCAACGCACTGATTTCGAGGAAAATGTTTTCACTTTAGAAAGGGGCTCCTTTAGTAATGAGGTCATGGTCCACTTAATTAGTAAAAAATTAAGGTTTTAGGGGGTGATGATCGACATGGCCCCTGGCCTGCCTATCGGCACACCCCTGCCTTGCTGGCGAAGAAAGTACACCCTACCGATGGCAGGGGGTCTGCGATGCCTATAGGTAGTCCAGAACGAACTTTTTTAAAAAAATTGGCATAAAATGCAAACCATAAGTCCTAATCACACATGAAAGAGTTCTACGAGGTTTCCATAAACTTTGTGTGGTTTGGAGTGATCGAGGTCAAACTTGACTCGGGAGCGCCCTATTGTCTTTGGATTAGGGTTCAGAGTAGAAAGGTGAGTACGTGAAAATCGTGAGATCGTGCACGGTATGGACTGATAGATAATGGATTCAAAGCTCTATGAGATTTGGCTCGGGAGTGTCTAGTGGCTTCTGGACTAGGGTTCAGAGTAAAAGGTCGATACGCAAAAATCGTGAGGCCTATTCATGAAGGTTATAGACTAATGTAAAGGGAATTCAAATACCTATGAGAGTATAATGAGATTTGCTCAGGTTGGAGGGTTCTCTAAGGTTAAACGGGTCTGAGGAGCTCAGTAGCCTCTAGACTAGGGTTCGGAGTATAAAGGTTGGTATGCGCAAATCATAAGGCCGATTAGTACACGGTACGAACCGTTAGAAAGGGGATTCAGAGCCCTATGAAATTCCATTGAGCTTTGATCAGGTTGAAGAGTTGATTGAGTTAACTGGGCTTAGGAGCATTCGAAGGCCTCTGGACCAGGGTTTGTACTAGGACCTACGGTCTTATGATGGGAGGAGGAGTGTTAGGGACCTAAGGAGGTATTTAAGGGGTACCAGGATGGGGTGTATACACCTTTGCAGATAGTGTCTATGAACGAATATATGAGACGAGGATGATGGTGATGAAACACGACCTTAAATCCTTTTGCAAATAATCAAAACACCTTTGATCTTCTAGTACACGATTAACCTAGAGTAAGTTAAATGTGTGGGAAATCTTTGAGATTAAACGTAAGTGAAATAAGAGAATAAATATTTTCTCTCTCCTCATCCCTTATAAGAATGTGAATAATGTTTTATTTCTCCCTCTTAAACATTTAGAAGTGTCTACTACAAACCTCTATATCAGTACAAAATTGGGTTTGGTCCAATTATGGTTTATAGATAGTTATGGACTTGCTACTTCGAATATACTATATTAAGGACCCAATGCAAATAATTAACTGGATTCCAAATGAAAATATGGAAGCGGCTACATATGGTATCATTTAGATCATATACATGTAAAGCTTTTTGATTGAGCCTATTTTCATTTTCCCTGAGGGTATTACCTTATCTTTTACTAAAGCTGAGGAGGTATGTGGTCATCTTACACATCTTCTGAGCCCCTATGAAGTGAAACAAAAAATATCTATCTAGCTATGTGAGATTCCTTATGGTTATAAAGTTGAGTTTAGAAAACTACTGTCTAGTTGTCCCGTTAAGGGTGGTGAGAAATGCTCTTTACAGTACCTTTTCTAGGGTATCTTGTAACAACATCAAAAATCTATAAGTCTCTGGGTAAACAATGTGGTCTTTTGACCCATTAAACGGTTCTAGGGAAAGTAATTTACACATGGGGAAGGGCATAGTGTTTCACCTCATTAGAGAATGGAAAGAGAGTCTTTTGTAATGCAACCCAATAGTGATTGGAGTTTGAGAGTGGTATTGGTTAAGGAAGTTACCTAACTAGTCTTGTATTTTCTTGATTTCATTGTTACACATTTTACAATGCTAGATTATCCTTGAGAAAGACCACCTCGAAGGGAAAATTTCTCCATTGTCAGAATATGTGTTTGTGACTTATGAGGTTGTGGGGGTATTCTTAGGATCTCTTCAGTAAAAATTCTCTTTGCTCGTGATCTTGTAACTAGTTCTACTCCTTAGGAGTTGCGTGAGAGGATGATACAATAGGGACGGGTGTAAGGGATGGTTCAAATGTAAGAAGTGGTAGCCTTCTTATAGTGGTTGTAAGCTAGCCCTGGAGCTCCCATTAGCGAGCCTTCAATTCCTTCATGCTCTTGTCAAATCTAGCATTACTAGTCATGGAAAGAGCGAGTAGTGAATCTTGGCAGTTTTCTGTAGAGAATAATTATTTCCATTGATGAAGACAAATCGATGGTGCTAAAATTAGTTAGGATCTTAGCCGCACCAAATATGCCTCCTTAGAGCAGGAGGAGGTGTTCTTGAGTTAGAAATAACAAAAACACAATGATGTATAGTGGTTCAATATTTCAGTTAAGCTGCGCAATTTTCTCTTTAATATATTTAATATGAAGATGAATAATACAAGTAGAACTAATCTTATACTTTAGTTAAGGTGGTATAACGAAGTCTGTGGTCTTTATGTTGAGGAGATATCTTTTAGGAACCAACTATTTAGTTTCTTTAATTATTTCTTACTCATGTATGACTAATGTGATAGAAAATAAGTTAAATCACCCAAGTAACGTTCTTAAAGTAGAGTGTAAAAGTCGAAAGGGGTTTGGACAACTTATACAAATGCTAAATATAATTTATAACACTTGTTTTATTGATAAAATGACTTGTATTTGATCTTTTGGGACTTCCCCTAGCATTCTTCATATAGACACATGGTGGAGGTAACTAGAAGTGGTAACTAAGACATAGGTGCCATAGTTGAGATATGTTGCAACTGCAAAAGGATAGAGTCGGTGGAAGGCGTTACATGTGAGTGGTTATGGTTGTTGAGTGCATTAAATGACATTTAGTGCACTAGGAAAAATTGCAAGTGGCGAGTAGGGTGGTAGAACAGTGTATGCACTTTCTACTAACCCGCCAAATTAGTTTGAGAAGACTTACTTGGCTCTTGGAGGTCTATAGAGCTTGAGGTTAAAATTGTGATCTACTAAGGCTAGATTTATAATGCATAAGTCAGCTTAAGTCCTATTGTGGTTTGTAAAAGGGAGCTGAAGGTTGGTTCTTTCCTGACATAGCCTTTTTTTACCTTAGAAATTAATAAGATGAATTGAAAGACATTTATTTTTGGGATAAGTACCATTTGATAACTTTTCTCTCTTTGATTAGATGTTGTGGAGGACTGTTGGGGTCCTTACCTTATAATAAGAAGTTTGTTCTTGGTGCTGATGTCTGATTGTAGTTACGAACACCTAATGTTATCTCAAAGGAGACTTTGGGGGATATATATATATATATATATATATATATATATATATATATATGTGTGTGTGTGTGTGTGTGTGTGTGTGTGTGTGTGTGAACCACAAGTCTTGACCTTCTGCTGGATCGTGAGAATGAATGGATAAGGTCCTTCTACCTATAATTTGGCCTCAGTCTTACTACTTGGGACCTCTTTCCATGGCTTGATATTGGTTTGAGGTTGAAGACCATATTTGGTATCATCAGACTATATAAGTAATACTTAGAAAAGGTTGTAGGGATCGAAATTCAGGTTATTATCCATTAGACCAAGTGTTAAGAGTTATATTTAACCTTTGTCGAAGAGTTTGGACAACTCCATCTCCTGCATTGTAATCTAAACACCATACGTGGGTGCATGTACTAGCTATGTTTTAGTCTCGTTATTGTTCACCTACATAATGAATATAATAGAGGGTAACACCATAAAAGTTTATGTAGTGACCTCGACAAAGGTATTAAACCACTATTCATCATCGTGTACTTATAATCTCAACTTAAGAACACCTCTTCCAAATTTTAAGAGGCATATTTGGTGAGGCTGAGATATTAAATGACTTTAGCACCATTAAACACTAACTGAGACAAAAAAATTTGCTCATGTTAAACAATAATAGAGAATATGCCTACTCAACAGGGAGAAAAAAATTATAGTGTGGATCAAACTCAAATTTACTTCACTTCAGTGGGTAAAGATGACAAATTCTGCATTTTTTGAAAATTTTACATAATTCTAGAATAACCACAGAAAAGGAGAGAGAATTTTTCAGATAACAGAGAAGAAAGAAACGGTTAAGGAAACATAAATTTTTAGGATATGATTTCTTGAGGCGGTTAAGAATGATGGGTTGAAATAATTCTTGACCATAAGGATCGAATAAAATTACATCACCTCCTCAAAAAAATTTCTTAATGAGATAGAGTACACTCTAGTTTGGTTTAATTTTTCCCTAGGGTCCAAATGTGCTTAACAATCACTTTCTGGGCATTTTTTTGCTTTATTACACTGTGGTCTTTGAATTTCATGTTGAAGGAGCGTACAATTATTTGGGGTATAGTCTTGATCGAGGTAAGGAAATATTTCTGAAGAAACAATTATTTAAACTTTAGCCAAATTTCTACCTTGGGCTCATCCCCCAACCGTGTCCTTGGCATTATCTTTCACCAGTGGTCACCTTCACCCTAAAATATAAATTAGGAAAAGGATACCTTTTCTTCTTTAAACACTGGAGGAACTCAAAGATCTTATGACTCTTATTTATCTAGTCCTTGGGTTCCAGTGGGTCAAGATCCCCACTAGATAGTTGCGTCCCTAACTTCTTGAATTGATCGATGATTTATCTTGGAGTTAATTGCTCAATCACTCCAGAAATAATTTCCCTAGAAAGGGTCTCATCAAAAACTACAACCAAATGAAGCACTATGTAGAGTACATTATAAGATATACATAAAATATCCCATAACCTAATACATATTGGACCTTATTTAAAAAAAGGTGAAAGACATATGTAAACACACTAGTCCATTACTGAAGCCTTAACCTCTAATCAACAAAGAATTTGTGGAATGTAAGATCCCTAAGCCTCAAAACTAATAAATCAAATAATGTAAGGGAATGAGTACTCTTGTGGCTCAGTTAGGGATATACTAAACTCTTAGTATCACCGATAATCTAATTTATATGATAATATGATGGAATAATAAAAGAAATAAATAAGGAAAGTATCCTAAAGAATAAGAACAATGTAGTTTCCCTACCTCGCAATCTAACCCACAATTGTTCAATCAAAACCTCAACTTAAGGGGCATCAGAATTCCCAGAAGGCGAGTCCTCCGTAAAATTGTTATCTTTGGTCTAATATGTTCACCTCTATTACATATATTGATTTGAGATTTTTTGGGATTGAGTTTAATTTACATTCATAAAGTATTGATCATGTTCTTAAGATTTTTCGTTTGATCTTTAAAAGATAAAGATATGACTTATGTGGTAAAACTACCAATTTTACTTAAATTCACTTTCTTTTGATGATAAGGATTTCTAACTCCATTTTTGAGGATGAAAAATTTAGGTGGTTTTGACCTATGTATAATCTTCATTTATATGTCCAATTATACTTTTAGGGCGGCATAGACGCATCATTGTGGTTCATTGACTTGCGATGCATTGGGCTTACCTTTGACCTTTTGCCCTCTGATTAAGACTAGAAATAGAGTTAGCAGTTTTGTTTGACTCGCTCTCTACTTTGTGCTTTTAGTAATAAAATTGGTTATCTTTGGGCATCTTCATGTTCAATTCTCATATAGGACTAGATAGTTGATGATAACTTGTATTAGTCTTAGTATGGAAGTGGGTAGAAGAGACGGTCGTACTTTGTGGCGTGACCAAGCAGAGACACTAAGAAAAGTTATGGTGAGTGGAGGTTCTTCTAACACCCTAAGAGTTTGTAGAGGACTAATTGGGGTTGATTGATTGAGGTTTGAAAAACATGGAAAAGGACAAGGTTTCTTTCAGGACCTACCTTCTGGGTTGAAAAATGCTAGTTAAGTTGATATTTGAATGAACGAGTAGTATAATGGGTTGTGGGTGAGAAACTACACAATCCTTATTATGAAGGTTATTTTTTCTAATTTACTCACATTATTATAGCATTATACTATCATTTCAATTGGATTAATATTAAGTTTACTGGATAATGCAAATGCTAACATCTTTACATGTGTGGGATAAGAATTTATGTATAGCCCTTGATGAGCCAGTTGAGGGATCATTTCTTTACATTATTTGATTTCTAGAATTAAAGGCCGATGTTATTGAGTGGCCATGAACTTTATGGTGATATGAGGTCAAGAATACCTTAGAACAATGCATAACCTCTTAGAAGGAAGACTATGACGATAAGTCGAGTTCATGGGATCAATATTCTCCATATCCTTCAGCTTACTCATCGGATTTTATAATAGGTATTAGGGACAAGATGAGAATAATCGACTCGATAGTTTTAATATGTTTTTGTTTGGTTTTATAATTAAGGGCTAAAATTTTTTATAACGCGGGATACATGATTTATTTCTTTTATTTACTTGAAAACAATGTGTGTGTGTGTGTGTGTGTGTGTGTGTGTGTGTGATGTCCTAGAATTTATTTTATTAATGATTATTTATTTTATGAATGTGATGAATTAACATGTTAAGTCATTATTATTTTAGGATTTTAGAGACCTAACCTAGTTTAAGTTTGCTCCAATTAATTTCCTATTAAGTATGAGTTATGATAGGCATATTCCTCGATGATTATGAAGCAAGTTTGGGACAACTTGTAATCAAATATAAAGGCTATTACATTATTTATGATAAATCTTCATACTCCAAGTGCAATATCATTAAGGCAATCACATGATTAACTCAGAAAATTCAATTAGCTATCTCGGTATTCCTATTTTTTATGGTCGTAAAAAGACAACATATTTTCAAAATTTACTCTGTAAGATTAGAGCCACAATAGAGGATTGGTTTGGCAAGATTCTTTCTCCCAATGGTAATATAGCTTTGATAAAACACATGTTTTAATCTATTACGTTCCACATTTTTGTTACCCTTGACCCTCTTAAAACTATTCATTGTGAGTTGACTTGAATTCTTATGGGCTTTCTCTGGATTTTTGATGGACAAAATCGAACACAATGGATTTCTTGAGACCATATTTGTTTCCTAAAATCTTAAGGTGGATTAGGATTTGCAATTTTCAATACATCATTAATTCCCATTCGATTAAGATTTGGTGGAGATTATATAAAAAAATTACATCTAAAAATATATCAAATGTGCGTATATTTCTTATTCTTCTTGTTTATCCTCTTTTTCTCTCAACTGGAATCGATTGATTAAAGTTAAATAGTTATATTATGCATTTTTTTAGAATGGCCATAGTTTTGGACTATGACAAAGGCCAGAGGTCACGGTTTAAGATTGTGACCATTTAAAAGGTAACTAATATGGGGGTCATGATCTGAAACCTTGACTATATCAGGTGGCCACATATTCATTCGTGACATCATATTAGGGGATTGGTCACAACTATGAACTTTGACCTGGTGGTCATGGTTTTGAACATGACCAAAGATGTTATAGTTATGCGTGGTCTTTTGTTGGTCACAGTCCTCAATCATGACCATTCTTGGTGAAATTTCATTTCTAGTCACGGTTAGTAACCGTGACCCCCCATCATGAACAAAAATGGTCACTACTCAGAATCATGACCATTTGAATTGTAATAATATATGGTCACAGCCACCGTGACCATATATTAATACAATTTAAGTTATCATGGTTGTGGTCATTGTTTAATTAAGAAATAATTTTTAATTTTCGTCGTGCCCAAAAAAACCTGTACACATTTTCAAACATGTATACATTTCCATGATAGAACTAACTAATCCATGAGTTAAAAAATAGTAATACAACACAAATTAACTAACTATCAGTCCATCAAATTGTTCAACACAAGTAATAATACAACACAATATGTATACATTTCCACAAATAATGATACAATACAACCTGTATACTTTTTCGCAAATAAATATTTAACATCAATGTGTTATATGCAAAATGTTCAAAGTGTTCATTCTCCAACTAGGACTACAATATTTCAAAATGTCCCAAATGGTAAAAAAGGACTTGAATTCAAAGATTACTTCGAAATGCCTACGTAGCCACAAATGGCATCAAATTTCATGTAGTCTGTAAGATGAACAAGGTTTGGTCTAACCCATAACTCGAATCTATGGTGTCACTTTCGATTCATGAAATAAATGACAAATGTATTGCAAATGTAGAAAATTGTGTGAACACTCTAAATTGAGAATTATGGTATAAGCCCCTTTTGGGGTTTTTGATTTATGAAAATAGATTTAAATGTACATATGATAATGAAAAGAATAGTGATAGAAGTATTGTAAATAAGATACAAATGGAGTAAGAACACTAAAATATGCAAAATAACATTTATGGAACGAGTAAAACATAAAGGATGTTACAATGCAATCGTAGTTCTGTCTGAATATCCTTGAATAGTTTCTTGGGGTTCAACCAGTCCAATGCATCCAAGGTTCCTAGATTCATAACAAGATTATGATAAAACCTTGTAAGGATTGATATCTTGAATGAATTCGACTGATTATACCCCCAAGAAACTATACAAGGGTACTCACAAGAAACAAAGTAGGATTAATGATATAAGGATATTAGAAAATGGAATTAATATTACCAGTAAGAGACTTTGATGCCATGTTTCTCAGTCAACACACAGAACACAAAACACCAATTGTGTTAACCAAACAAATAGTGAACATCAACTTAAACAATGACCATTTGTGTGGTTACCTCAGATTGGCAGTTTGTTATTATTGTCGCATTCAAAAAGTTAATAAGATCTACAGAAAATAGAAATGTGAGCGATGAGTAAGAAAGTGTAAAAGAACAAATATATTTGTAGAATATACAAAAATGTAAATAAATATGAGGGTTGTTCCAATACATATGATACAAATAGGGTTGCCACACAAGAGTTAACTAAATAACAATAGAATAGTATATCCAAACTCAGTCTTTGTCTAAATTAACTTTAAGATCCTTCAAATTAGGGTTGTCATCAATAGTATAATGAAACTTTGTAGGGGACTTTAATGTATCTGTTTGAGTAGTCAAACCCTCTGGTGCATGCATAACAACATACCAATTGTCGTCGTTTATACACTTTGAGTAGAATACCTTCTTCACATTTTGAAAGACACAAATAAAAGGTTCGTCAACCCTGAGATCCTTACTATTCATCTTAGATAAATCTACCATTATAAATTTTTAGGCAGGATCAACTTTAGAACCATTCGTAGTATTCTCCACCTTTACTCCATCATAATTGGAGATGACTTCTTTGAAATCTAAGTAATCTAGTTCTAGGATTTTATTAAACAATCCCATGATAGATCAACACCTTATCCTTTGAATTTTTATTGCTTTTCTAGACACATGAAAACTCAAGGAAGATATTGAAATTATGCTATTTTGCGTCAACAGTTTTTCCTCACAGGGGATGAGACGAAAGAAAAACCGTTGATGCGGAATTTTTTAAACTCTTTCGCACAGAAATTGGGACCTTTGGCTAGGCGTGCAAGCCTTGAAGAGACATTACCTATTTTTAAAAGCTTCGTTTATTAATGGATTTGTATTGGGGAATGTTTTACAACACATATGTAAATAACCTCAACAAACGATATGGAAATTACCTCTTTTGATACCCATGCCCTAAAATAATTCATCATGCAATTTCTCTTCTAATTTCGAGAAATTTTACTCTCATACTTCCTAAACGCGTTCATAAAATTGTAGAGTTTAAATGGTAATATAGAGAATGCAAACAATCAAATAAAAATAAGTTATATATGTAGCTACTTACCCTGTCCAATCAAATAAAAATAAGTTATATTTGTTTCAGAATATGTTTTTGAGCGTATAACTTTGATTCTTCTATAATGTATTCTTTTGCAATTAACCCTCCAATATATCGTGTACTGATAATGTAATTTTTTAAGGTTTTCATCAAATGATTGAAAGGATACATCCAGCAATACCTGACAGGTCCACATAACAAAGTGTTATTACATAAATTCACGAGCAGGTGGACACTGATGTCAAAGATTGACAGAGGAAAATATTTCTTTAATATACAAATCGCCTTGACAAAAGTTGATTTAGCAGTTGTAATGTTGAGAGAGTAGCTACAGCGGAAATATTACGACTTCTCAAATAAAATCCAATTTTAATTAATCCCAAATTTTAGTTAAACCCTATAACATGCATCTAGATGATTTATCAAATAAAATATAGCATGCGGAATAAAACAAACAGTTTCAGGAAAAATCCCCCAAAGGGGCAAAACCTTTTATTTTCATTATAATATTGTAACATACAATTTCGGATTACAATGAAAATACAGTGACTAAGAATTACCCTCAGGTATCGGATTCTGTAGTCGGCGGCTGGAAATATCCCTTTCCAAGAGGGCAGCAATGAATCCACACGCAGCGAACCCACATGAACCTCAGTCCAATCAACAAAGGAAGAACCGCAGCACTCCTCAATGACACGCAGCCATAAAACTTTATAGAGACTCCCTCAGCAATGACACGCAGCCCTCGGTTGCAAAGATCTCTCCACAAAGGTTTGAACAAACACAAGGTTGTGTTCTTGGGTTACCAAAAAGATTCACAAAGGATTGGCAATTGTGTGAATCAAAACATGAGTCTTGGGACTCAAAAAATATGAAGACTAGAGGTATTTGAACTCTAAAAATCGTCTTCTAAAGTCTTGCAAAATAACTCCCCCGAAGTTGGTATTTATAGGAAAAAAGATGAAGAGTCCCACGTTTTTAAAACTCTAAAATTCTATCCAGCGTACAAAAAAAACAGCATTCTTTAAGGAATTTTCTCCATCTTCAAAAGGTCATAACTCCTTCACCGTAGCTCGGATTGAGGTGCCGTTTTTTCCAGTATCTTCGTTACGGCGAGCTCTTCAACTTTCCAGTTGACCAGACCTCCAAACTATGGATGTGAAATTACGAAAATGCACTTGAACACTCCTATCATGCCTTTTTTTCACTGTTTTGACTTCCCTTGCATACCACTTGCATTAAGTCCCTAAAATCGTGGACCGTGAAGTCGTTGAGGCAGATGTGGAACACATTAATGGAGAAGTTGAATGCTTGATTCCCAGAATTCAGATAGAGGCCGTCATGTGAGATCGTGAGGTGACGTGCCAAATGTAGCGGCGTACGACATACATAAATGTAACATGTTGGACATGAGAAAAATGTCCTTACAAATCTCCCCCTATGTCTATGCCGGTACATACATAAAAAATCCGAATTATCAAATAATAAATTGCCTATACAAATCTACCCTCCCATGAACCCAAAACTGGAAAAGGTACAAATGAATAAGTCTTCATCGTTTGTTCTTCAAATCTTCAAAATCAAAATCTCAAATCTTTTCTCATCAGGGTGTGCAATTCAGTGATCATCAATGTAGTACCTACACACATGAGAAAAAGCAAAATACCAAGTGACATATCGAGTTTGAAATGAGATAATATATGATAAAAACATAAGCAACATCTCAAAAACTCCCCCATAATATGATAATTCTTTCTCCCCCTTTTTATGATGTCCCCAAATAGACAAATGAGAAGAATGAATCAAATAAGCAAAATCGGGGTGTCACGGTACAAAACAGGGCATCAAGAAATATGGTAAACGTGCTCTTGCAAGGAGATGCTCAAACAAATCTTCACAAACTATTTTTGAATTTTTCAAATTTTTCTTACAAAAATAAGATACCAATGTGAACGAATATGATACAAAAATCACACCATGGATTTAGACTCAAACAACCAAGTCATGGAAACGAAATGAATGGGTGTGAACACATTCGATAGGTAAATCAACTCAATCAATCATATGTGCACGATGCATACGTGTACTCCTAACGAATGAACATCAAAGGTATCCTTAGGTGTAAAAATTTGTTGAATTTAGATGACATCGTCTTATGCAAATCAACAAATCAAAGTCAAAATGATTTCCACCCCAATAACGTCCAAAACTATGTAGCGCATTATTTCAAGCATTTCAAGGACGTGCAAACCCGTTTTAAATTCTCCAACCAAACTCCCTCATATATATATTCTTTTAGAGGTAATCTAAATTCTCAAACTTTGGAGAATTGGTGCAAAAACCTAAATGGCCCATAATTGGCATGAATTTCTTTTTATTGCCTTTAAATTTTTTCGGGCTCTTTTAACCTCTTTGGACCTCGGATAATAAAATTCCTCAATTTTTTAGGTCCTTTTTAACGGTGGCTTTTGCGCAAAGGATAGATAATTACCTTTCGCAGCCCCTCCCCGTTATCAAACAAAGCACACAAACTCACAAAACGGTTTTTATATGCACAATTTCCTTATCAAAATTTATCGCGCTTGGTTCGTTTTAAGGACAGGATTGAAGTGAAAACACCCAACCAACATGTGATAAGACAAGCACAATAATCAAACAAATCCGTGCATGTGTGCAATAAAGGAAACATGAGTCAAACATGTAGGAAGTAACACTTAATTACATCTTAATGACTCCAAACATTATAAAGCACATGGATGAATTGACCTATTGTCTCAACACACTTATCAAATAGTCACATGAAAATAATGGAATGATGTTGTGACTCGATCACCCAAAGTGTTCATCCATAAACGGTGCAAACAAAATACAAAAATCTTTTTATAATTTTTAAAATTTTATCAAAATAAAATCTTTTTGTATTTTTCAAAAAAAAACAAAAATTTATACAAAAAGTACAAGTCATCAAACTAGTAAAAATATATCATGAACCCACACCTAGTGTATGACAAACATGCAATCACAATCAACCAAAAGATTTCACATGGGGTGAATCACGTGCAAGCAAACGGGAATCGTGGACAAATAAACCATAAGCCTCTAAATCCGATTTTCTAACCCAAATTGATGTGTAACGAAGTGTGGGGGTTTTGGGAATCGCATTTATTCTTTCATTAACCTTCCTAGGTCCATTTAAAAGCTTGTAACAAAAGTGCCTAAGATGACCTTGCCTACCACAATGTGTGCAAGAGTAAATCGGGCGGTTTGTGTTCCCTAAAGGTGGCTCTCTCCTCAAATTTATCGGTTGTTCTTTCCGAATTTGCCTAGGTGGGTCTCTCCTAATGATCCTAGGAGGTTCTCTCACGATGTTCCTATGGGGCGCCTTTTTAACAAACTTAGGTGCCACTTTCTTAACAATCCTAGGAGTCTCTCTCACACGTGTGGGAATGGTTTCAACATATTTTTCAAGACCAATCCCACCCCTATCCGTTTTGATCTCGACTGTGCCTAAAATCTTATCAAGTTTTTCAGACCTAGACTCCAAATCAAATTTCACTTTACTTGAATCTTTCAATTTCACCTCAAGTTCACCTATCCTAGATTCAAGTACTCGTTTAGAATCCTCAAACTCTAAAAGCTCCTTTTTCATAGTCTCCATCAACCCTCTAAGACTATCTCTCTCACCCTCGACGTACTCAAGCGTCTCTTTCAAAATTTTCACATGAGCCCTAAGTTCTTCAACTAAAAAATCATTATTTTTTATGGCACACTCTTTCAATTGAGCTTTTAATTTCAAATTTTCTTTCTTTGTTTTCAAAGTTTCAGCATAAAGTTCATTGAAAGCAGTTTGCAAGTCATGCTCATCTACACTTTCCTCCTCACTTTCATCCACACTCCCATCACCTTCACTATCATTACTAATCACAAGGATGGGAAACTCGCGCCTAGAAGCATAAAAAACTTCTTCTTCCGAATCACAATCACTAAGGGTAGTAACATGAGAAATCGGTTTATTCAATTTCTTCTTTAAATTTGTGGTACACTCATGTAACGTGTGACCAACACCCTCACAACAAGGACACCTCTCAGATTCGTTTTCAACAGAAGATTTAAAACAAGAGTTCGTGTGAATTTTCCAATTAATTTTTTCAAAATTTTGACATCGAAGATCATCAAAACCATCAAAAGCCATTTTTGTGCAAAATCAGGATCAAAACACAATAACTTAGTGCAACAGGCTCTGATACCAATTTGAGAGAGTAGCTACAGCGGAAATATTACGACTTCTCAAATAAAATCCAATTTTAATTAATCCCAAATTTTAGTTAAACCCTATAACATGCATCTAGATGATTTATCAAATAAAATATAGCATGCGGAATAAAACAAACAGTTTCAGGAAAAATCCCCCAAAGGGGCAAAACCTTTTATTTTCATTATAATATTGTAACATACAATTTCGGATTACAATGAAAATACAGTGACTAAGAATTACCCTCAGGTATCGAATTCTGTAGTCGGCGGCTGGAAATATCCTTTTCCAGGAGGGCAGCAATGAATCCACACGCAGCGAACCCACATGAACCTCAGTCCAATCAACAAAGGAAGAACCGCAGCACTCCTCAATGACACGCAGCCATGAAACTTTATAGAGACTCCCTCAGCAATGACACGTAGCCCTCGGTTGCAAAGATCTCTCCACAAAGGTTTGAACAAACACAAGGTTGTGTTCTTGGGTTACCAAAAAGATTCACAAAGGATTGGCAATTGTGTGAATCAAAACATGAGTCTTGGGACTCAAAAAATATGAAGACTAGAGGTATTTGAACTCTAAAAAACGTCTTCTAAAGTCTTGCAAAACAACTCCCCTGAAGTTGGTATTTATAGGAAAAAAGATGAAGAGTCCCACGTTTTTAAAACTCTAAAATTCTATCCAGCGTACAAAAAAAACAGCATTCTTTAAGGAATTTTCTCCATCTTCAAAAGGTCATAACTCCTTCACCGTAGCTCGGATTGAGGTGCCGTTTTTTCCAGTATCTTCGTTGCGGCGAGCTCTTCAACTTTCCAGTTGACCAGACCTCCAAACTATGGATGTGAAATTACGAAAATGCACTTGAACATTCCTATCATGCCTTTTTTTCACTGTTTTGACTTCCCTTGCATACCACTTGCATTAAGTCCCTAAAATCGTGGACCGTGAAGTCGTTGAGGCAGATGTGGAACACATTAATGGAGAAGTTGAATGCTTGATTCCCATAATTCGGATAGAGGCCGTCATGTGAGATCGTGAGGTGACGTGCCAAATGTAGCGGCGTACGACATACATAAATGTAACATGTTGGACATGAGAAAAATGTCCTTACAAATGTGCTTTCTGTTTACCTTTTTTTTTACAAAGTAAGGTGAAGAACAAACTTATCTTCATAATTTCCCTATAGAGATCTTTGTGCTCAGAAAAGTAATGTCTAAACATTAAAAGGATTAATTATATGATGATGTGCCAGTTGTGAAACTTACACTATTCCAGGTCAATTCTTTGGTAGCTTAAAACCCTCTGCAAATTACCAGAATAACCACTCAGAGTCTTTAAGTTGAACAACGTGTCTAGGAGGATCTTTTTATCACTAATATTCAAAGTGAAAGTATCCATGGGGATCAAATTTCTTCATGTTGTAGGATCAGTTCTTAGGCACAATTTTTTTTCATCTCCTCTAAATCGCAATGCACCTTCTATTCATTTTTCGAATGAGATCCATCCAGATATGTTCCTATCAGATGTTTCGAAAAACTCTTCTCTGTGTGCATTACAAAAATTACATGCTTTACACGGTGCTCTTTCCAATACGACAAGTCAAATAAGATCGATTGTCTAGACCAATCCTTCATTAATTTTACTAGGATATTTAAGATCCTATTTGGATTTATGATTTTGGAATGAAAACTGAGGGTGTTTGCCTACAAACATATATCCCTATGTCACGACCTTCTTATTCTTCTCGATTTTATAACAAAAAAGTTGAGAAGGTTCTACCTTATGCTCGTGACCGACTGGTAAAAAGTTAAACTTGTCATTCCTAAAAGGGTAACTATTCGGTAGAAATCTACAATGACCGTCATAAAAAATTCACGAACGCTCTTTACATGATTATCGGAGAGTCTATTACTTTCTCTTATCCTCTCTTTATATTGTGGGAAATCCATTAAATAGTCTTCAAAATTCAAGTCACCTATATAAAAAGGTTGAAACGAAGGTCATATTATATATAAGAACACTTTCCCATCGACTCATATTAGAGGGAGACTTAAAGGTGCCATAATAACTGGCCAATAACTCTGATTAGTGCGTAAATTGTTAAAAGGGTTAAACTTGTCAATTGATAATCCAAAACGGATATTGAGAGGTTCCTTTGCAAATTTTGGGTGTCGTTCACTTGAAAGCTTCCATATAAGTGAATCAATGGGATGATACATGAGATTACCACCCACCTCGACTCGAGCGTGCCATGTCATGGTCTCTGCTATCCACGGTATAGTGAAAACTCTTTTTGAACTGTGGCCTGAGGGGAATAGACTTCAATACCTTATGTGGAACTTGCGAGCAGTTGTGAGATTTTGCGAGTTTATTTTTTCCATTATCAAAAACTATATATCTTGGCTCATTATATACAATACATGATATACATAAGTCTGGTCTATTCTAATAATAGGCTTGTCTTAGCTCATTAGCCCAGTTCAGCATCTGTCAGGCCCACTTGCTCATGAGCCAACACTGCATAGGCCCCTCCCCAGTAGTCTCGGCCTCCGAGACCTCTTCCTCAGCATTTACAACCATACAACTAGGATTTCTCTCCAATCCATCATCATCTCTCATGTCTCAGCCTTGAAATGTGTCAGCCTCGTACAACACCGACAGGTCGAGACCATATTGACTGCCTTGAGGAGATATTCTCAACCTTGAAGTTCCCTTCTTTTTTGGATTCCCTTCTTCAGTCTCGGCTCGATCGAGACCATCAGAGCCATCATCGACATATCATATGGGCACGTGACTTAGGAATCATTAGTCCATGTGGACTATATTCGTTATAATAGATCTTCAGTCCACATGGAGGAATATTTCATCACTGTGGATTATTCATGTGCTAGACAGGTGTTGATCTCTCATTGCGTCACTTACCTCATGACACTTGGGGGAGCACTATACACACCTAAGCTTACATAATCCTTCTTCTTCTTCTTCTTCTTCTTCTTCTTCTTCTTCTTTATAAGGATCGAATAGTGAAAACCCTAAATGAAACTCTATTAAATTATAAATAGGAGAGAGAACGCTTGAGAGATTGTATTCATGTCCATTAATTCCCTTTAGTAAATACACACACCACCAACCTTTCACAGTGGAGTAGGACTATTAGCTGAACCACATTATTTCTTTGTGTCTTCTCCATTCTCTCATCTCATTCTTACCTTTTTTTATTTATTCACTCATGTATTACTCCATTGTTAACTAAGCTAGAGCTTGAAGTGCATATAAATTTAAAAGGTGATTCTCAGCATCATCATTTTTGCACCTTTTGTGGGAAGAGATTATCTTCGTCTTTTTTATTTTTTAGCTTAGACTCACACTTCAGCCTCTGATGGTGGTCCTATACCACCATTGAAAGAGCTAGGTGGCAATTTTTTAAGCATCCTGTTTAGTCACAGTTCATTTAGCTTTGTTACTTCTTCCTCCCGAAGATATGGCATCTAAATTACCTCTACGTGTTATCCCCAGCTCCAGTTAACCACAACCTTAGTAAAAAAGGCAAATGTGGTTGATACATTACGATCCTTGGTGGCCAGCCAATAGAAGATGTAGGAGCAGTTCATGAAGTTTAGCCAATGCGTGTTGGGAAGGTCCCCAGGTGACCTAGCAGTGGAGATTATTACTCCAGACGCCAGAGAGACAGTGGATCCAATGATAGGGAGACCAACCCCCAACCCGATGAAAGGAGGATTGGTGCCATCAGCGATGGAGGGAAGTTACTGATCCTAGGCGTCTTCTCTTGGGAAAATAAGTCCAAGACTATCCGAACGACTAGGCTTACGATGAGGAAGAATATTGGGAGATGTATGAGGTTTTAGGGGGAATAATTTGCTTAGGCCCAACCTACTAAGGAAAAAGAACTTGGCCGACACTTAATGGTTAGCCAAGAACTTCAGCTTTTAATAGGCTCAACAGGGGTAGGCCTTCAACCGTCTCAGCCCGAGCATAGATTTACATGATCTTCTCTCCCGTTCTCATAATAATGTTGCATCTAAGGGAAATAGTAGATGTGGCGATGTTCAACCCTAGCGAGGCCAAGATAGGAGGAGCAAAGAGAAGTAAACACCCATCAGAGGACAACTGGCTAAGAACCAGAACTAGCGGTGTTACCTAAAGAAGGTGGGGGGCAACAAAGTGGCAGAAGATAAGTCGTGGAATAGTTCCATGAAAAGGTTGGAGGATAAGATTGACAACCAGATCAAAGGACGAGACTTAAGCCATCGAGGCTACACAGAAGGGTCTCTTTTCGTCACCAGGATAGTAAGCTTTCTTACTCCTGTCAAATTTAAACCTCCCACTGTGACCCCAAGTATGATGGAAGTGCAAATTCGTAAACCATATAGAGATGTGCCAATCAGCAACCGACATGTACTCCACCCTAGACGAGATGAGGTGCAAGGTTATTTTAGCACTCTTGTTGGTGTCGGCCACATGTGGTACACATCCTTGCCTAAGAACTCTATTGAAAACTTTTAGCAGCTAGACGAGAAGTTTATTCATGATTTTTTCTTTGGTATGAAACAACAAAAGAAGGTGACCCACCTCCTGAATGTGAAGCAAGTTAATAATGAAACTCTGAGGGATTACATCTCTCGATTTAATAAGGAAAAGTTAGAAGAGGAAGACTATGAAGGGAACATAGACATGGCGGCTCTTATTAGTGGTTTATTGCCAGGAAAACTCATTTAAAAGCTCTCTAAGAACCTCTAAAAACCACAATAAAAAATGTAGCTTCGATCGAAAGAATAATGAATGCAGAGTAGGCTATGACGGCCAAGTGGGGAGAGACAAAGGAGGCCCGTGGAAGTAAATCCAACCATCCGAAGGAAAAGGAGGGAAATAAGAGGTCAGTTGAAGATAAATTTGACAAGTATAATGATAAGCACCCAAAACTGTATAATTTATACCCCAAATAGACGTACTTTAGTTGCTAATTCTCGACAATATGGGTTTTATGTGCTTAAATGTTTATCTTGTAGGTCAAACGTCCGTTTGCGATGTCAAAGGCTATATATCGAGGCAAATGCGCGTTTAATGGAGCTAATTCCCTCTCCCGTAACCAAACCCGAGCCTAAACCAATCACGAACCCCGTGTGTGTCTAATTTGTTCCCTTTTTATATTTTTTATATATTTAGTTTGAGTCATTTTTATTTTTAGGATTTATTTAGGATTTTTAGGTTTTATTTACTATTTTTATATATTTTTTTTATAATTTTATTTTATTTTGATTTTATTAAGTTTTTAGTCTTAGTTTTTATTTTATTTTATATTTATTTTTATTAGATTTTATTTTAGTTTAGTCTTATTTTATTAGGATTAGTTTTAGGAGTTCTTTTTATTATATTTTATATTTTTTAGGACTTTAGTTTTCATTTAATTTTATGTTTTTATTTCTTTTATTTTATTTAGTTTTTTTTAGCTTAGGATTTTATTTTTTATTTTTATTATTTTTAATTTGTTAGATTTTATTTTTTAATTTTTAGTTTTTAGTTTTATTAATTTTTGTCGAGTCTTTGTTATTTTAGGGGTCACAAATTAAACACACACACCCTAAAACCTACACACTACTCATCATCATCTTCATCTTCATCCTAACCCTCATAAACACAAAACCTACACCACATTACCCTACACCTCATAAACACAAAACCACATTACCCTAAGTCACACCACAACCCCTCCACTATTCATCATCATCTTCATCCTAACCCTCCCTCTCTCCTCTAAACTCCAAACACCCATTAACAAATTCAAGAACCCATCAAAAATTCCCAAACCCCATTGTCACTACACCCCCTCCTCCCAACTTCCATCCCCCTTACACCTCCAGTCCGGCGACGCCAGAGCCGCTACCCACTCGAACCGGAACCCTCGTCAGCACTAATCCGGCAGACCCCCAATCCCGGCGACCTATCCAACCACCTCCGGCGGCGTGAGAATCCCCTACCAACTCCTTACCGCCGCCAACTCGACCCGTTGTCTTTCCCCCTCCTGCCGGCGACCACTCCGGTCGCCTCACTCCGCGACGTCCAACCCAATCCCGCTCGCCGGTGACTCCATCTCCACTTCGGCGCCGCCAGTACTGCAAACCTCCGGCCGACGCACTCCCCTGTAATGAGCCCACAACCCATAAAACCCCATTCCGACCTTCGGAGCTCCCAAACCCATTTCACCATTTCAAACCATTGAGCCAAAGACTTATACGATTTTCCACCTGCCAAAGCCAATCTCACAAACCTAAATGAACCAAAAAAACCCACTTAAAACCCATTTTTCCCATGTGCCACTTAAACCCTCTTTCACCCTTTTTCCCATTATACCCCCAATTAACTCTTTTACCCAATACCCGAAAATACCCCCATAACAATATCAGATTTTTTCCCTCACCCACTTATCCCCACACCTCACCATATCCACGTGCACCTCCTAGCCATTTACCCATTATACCCTTAACTCCATGCCTACTATTTAAAGAGGATGAATACCCCATATGATTTTTTTTTATTTTATAGAAAGCCCATCTAGGGTTGTAGAGAGAGAAATAATATTTTAGTGTAGGTTTTTAGATTAGAATTTTTATGTTATTATTTTTTAGATAGTGAGGAGAAAACAAATTGTTGTGAAGATTAAATTGAGTGAGATTATTGATGTAATTGTGTTTGAATCATTCAAATTAAGGGATGCGAATTTCAACTCATGGATTGAAGATCAATTAAGCATCAAAAGATTAGGGTTTGATTGTTCTTTTCTCTTCTCATTTAGTTTATGCCTTTGATTATTAATTTGTATTTCATATCATATTAGGCTAAATCCCCTTTCAAGGGTGGGGTAAAACTCTTATTGGATGTTATTTTATTTTAATTAGTTTAATTACTTGAAAAATCCATTTGAATGCTAATTTTAATCCCTCACCCTTAAATTTACGCCTCGAGAGAGGGTAAATGATTTTCGAGACAAAATCGAAATTCTAATGATAGTACCCATTTTAGATTCGAACTAGAGATAGGGGTTTCTTTAGTGGGGTATTATTACTTGAATTTCAACTATAAATTTATTTTATAAGATTGACATAAATTCTAATTGATCGATCCTAGCGGGTGATTAATTAAAAGGAGTGTAGATCTATTTTTCTAGAGTTGTGGGGTGTTAAACTTAGTTTTCTAAAATATTACTATTATAATTACACTGGCAACGAGAGTTGGTTTGTCATTTTGATATTTATTTGGGAGAATTCAGTTAATTAGAATAACTAAAATTTGTGGTGTAATCCCACTCCTTGATTGTTCTCACAATTATTTACCTCACTTTATTTCTTATTTTAGTGTTAGACTTTATTTTTCACTTTTAGTAACTTTCTAGTTAATTGTTATCATCTCTCATTTAGTTTAGTTATTAGTTTAAATCATCACGTCACCCAATTGTTTTAATATTTGAAAAAGCTAAAAAAAGTAGAAAAGTGAAAAAGCACAAAAAGAAAATAAAAAGTGAATTACAATTGAATTTGTTCCATTTGCTTTACTCCCTAAAAAGTGGATTGATAATTACCTCTACACTTGAGTTTATTATATTTTGTAGGTATTTGAGGTTTTGATTAGAAGGACTTTTCAAGCAACGACAAAGAAAAAAAGATTCACACAAAAGTCATTTCTATCAAATGGCGACATTGCCATTCTTGAGATTGTGAACCTCGGAGCGGATTTCATATTGTAGTTCATTTATTTTTTTTGCACTTTATTATTTTTTGTACCATTTTTATATTTTTAGAAGGCTTGTATTTAGGTTTATTTTATCATTGCTTGTATTGCGGTGCATAGAACACCTTTATTTTATTTTATTTTTTATTTTAAAAATATGTAATAAATCGAAGACAAGCGTGATAGGGAAACCGGACAAGGTAGAGAGAGGGCGTCCAAAGGCGAGGATTTAGAAGCCTCTCTACCTTGGGTCGGTAGGACTCCCGAGGATGACTGAGATAGGCGTGATCTCCCCCCGGTCGACTCAAATTTTTCGGCACCCCATGGCCTAAAAACCGTGGGAGGTACATTTCTCTAACACTCGCGTCTCTCCTATTAGGGAGTCAATTATTGTGTGTGCGTTGTGTGCTCTTATTTGATTTTATTCTCGCATTTATTTTCGAATGGTGTGATGAATTAATTGACTAAGACCTACACCCGATCACTCACGAGAAGGGATTTCATCACCCGACTCACTCGATTAACATTGTGTGCTACCCTAGTCATCATTAAATTTAAAATCAATTAACTAGGCAGCCCAATAGGAGAATATTTTGCAAAGGCGATCTCTCAGAAAATTCCGTGATTTTTTATCGCCCACGGACTTAATTAAAATTTGACTACCCTTTCACTAAATTTAAAGATAAAAATTGGCTATGTGCTAGTTAGGAATTTTTTCTTGACTTGTGTGTGTGTCCAATTCCATTTTTCGGTTGTCGGTTTTATTGAGTTCGTTCAAAATTCAAAGAGTCCATATATCTTTCCCCACCCTTTTCTTCCAAAAAAAAGTCAAAAAATAATTTTCTTCCTTTATTTTTTACAAAAATCCAAAAATACTTTCTTTATTTTTTTAGAAAAATCCAAAAATATTTTCTTTCTTTCTTTCCTTTTTAGAAAAATCCAAAAATATTTTCTTTCCTTTTGAAAAAATTTTAAAAAAAAATATATATTTCTCTCCACATGGCCGAAGAACGTCCTTTACGGGACTACTTTGGTCATTTTCCATTGACACATGACACGTGTGAGAGTGATTGTAAGCCGTCTCTTTATGATATCCTTAGTGGTTTCACCTCTCTCACAAGTACCATTGGTACTCTTGACCCTTCCATGCATGCACCTCCTATTCCATCACCCTCGGTGTCAAGTGTCGGCGTGTCTCATCCTTGGTTGTGCACCCACTGTTACTATGCCGATCACATGTCCCATGAGTGTCCGTACTTGTCATATCCATCTGAACCATGGAACATGTGTATCCATAAGACACTGTTCCAGAAACCACCTCGGCCTACTACCCCGCGATACCTAATCCCGAGTTGTGTGAGGACCCGAGCTATTCGTGGAGGCCTGATCACCCTTCCACACAATTAAAATCCCAACCCGATGTTGTGGATCCTCACACGTTCCAACAGTCGTCATGGCAGCCTTGTGCACCCAGTCACGATCAGTCCCCTCACTACGCACCCAATGAGTATCGACCATTTGTCCATCACGAAAGCGATCCTTTCGTGTATGATGAACTTGGCCCCACCCCACGCCCTTCATATGAGTATTCTCCATATAGTCCCGATTATAGCAAGTTGTGCCACCTCAACCACTGCCACCACCCGCCACTTAACCACCACTATCATCCACCTCCACTCTCGAAACCCTCTTGCAAAAGTTCATACTTGAGCAAGAGCAAGCCATTCAAACTCAAGCTCTCCAAAGGATTGAACAAAGGTTAAATGAATTGGAGTGTGAGAGAGAGTCGGATATTTCCATGGCCCCACCCATCATTGCCACCGAGTGTGACGATGATGTGTCCTCTCGTGACACGGATTTTGAGTGTGACCAGTCCTATCCTCCTGAGAATCTCGAAGTTGCGACCATTCCATGGTCCGGGTCCCAAGTCGACAATTGTGTTGACTTACCTTTATATAGTGAGCCTGATCAAATCCCACCATGTCCATATGAACCCCACCTTGCGGTTCCCATTCACCTTCCCTTTCCCTTAGAATCCAAAATAATGCCCGACTCTACACCTATCGAGCTTCACCCTTGTGTTCCCGAGGAACCACTTCATCTTAGGTTAGCTCCGGCTACGAGTGCTGACCAATTTTCCGAGATAGAATCCGTGATAGTTTCTACCTATCTGGATGTGGATGATGTCCCACCATGCATGGCTCCCTTTGAGTCTCATATTTCTAGTGATTCCTCTATCTCTGAGATTGGTGCCTTGTCTTACCCACCCATCCCATTTATCGATGCTACTCTTATGGAGAAGTTGACAACTCCATCTTTAGAAACCACACTCCCTTGTGAGTATTCATTTACTCCTCCCAATGAGTGTGTGTCTTCCACACTTGAGTTGGATCATCTTCCTCCACCAGCTATCCCACCCGATCCACCATTTATCCCACCCGACCCACCCATTATCCTTTCCACCCCACCACCTGGTTTGGATCTTGACTTTACACATTTCAAGTTTCCATCAACATTTTTTTATCCTCACCTGAAACCATTCTCCACTTTCCACGAGAGTATTTGTGGTGATACTCTCCACTTCTGTGATACCGAGCTTGTTCCTCTATGCCCGCCACTCTCTTGTGGTGTTGATTTCTTCCCGAGATAGCTCCCTGGCGTGTTACGGCATGACCATTATCATCGCCCATTTATAGAATGGTCGTGTGCTTTCTATGAACCTCACCCCATTCCACTTTCTACACCATTTCGCCTTCCTCACCAACTGGAGCACCATGCTTATAGGGCCCTTGTTGTCCTCACCTTTCGGCTCAACAAGGCTCATGACCGATACCTTTCCACTCTCAGTTTTACCTTAATACCCACCCGCCCATGGTCCACCGATGCTTTGCATCGTGTGATGCACTTTTCTATACAAGTGCATTGACCTCTTTCGCCTCTATCCAACAAGACTGATGCTTTAGTCTTGTTTGGGGGTGATTCTCATCACCCAATTATTCTGCCGTCATAGATCCTATCCTTAGGGTAAGATTCCATCGGTCTGGCTGAAGACATTAAACTTAGCGTTACCAGGAGGCAGCCCGTTGTTTCTTGTACTAGTCTCATCCTGTTTGAGGGTGGTGTTTCACATCACCCAATGCTTTATCATGCTTATAGACTTGTACACATTTTTTTCTCGTATCATTTATTCAGGTTTATTCTTAGCGATATCTGTCCACTTCATTAGCGGTTCATTCTGATAATCTCTTTCCTACCTTATGCTCTCAATTTTAAAAATCATTTTACTTAACATCGAGGACGATGTTCCTTTTTGTTTGGGGGTGGGGAATTTTATCAAAATCGTACCTCTTTTGAAAAATTTTGAGTTTTGAACCTGATTTTTAAAAAAATTCGTGCAGTTTCTTTCATCTCACTCATTGATGTGAATTTTCAATCATCTATCTTTCAAAAGTCTAGGAATCAAGCTAGAGAATATTTTTTCTAAATAGCTTATGTAATACATAACAAGGCATATTGCACCATGAATTCCTAGACTTAACAAAATTTGCGCACTTATCACGTCACTACGGTTTAGAGTTGAGGAGTATTACAATTCTAAAGAAAACCTTAAGGATCACTAGTAGAGACTTTAGCTTGTGAGATTTTTTCCTTTTACCCTTTTAAAGTGTTTTACGCAAACTCCGAGTCACAAGTTGATTTAATTTCCTTTGGGTCCGCACTTAAATTGTTGTATGATCTCATTATTCTTTCATAAAATTTTGGCTTGATCACTGAGAATGACATCTTTTTCGAGTTGTAAGAAACGTGTGTCTTTAAGTTTGTCCCGATCACTAGGTTTTCATTCATACACCTACCACTTTTCCATATCACATTTCCATTCACGTCACCCATATTCCCATTTATTTCCCTCATCATCCATACACATATCCCTCACCATCACCTATTATCTCCATATCATATTTCATTTTCGAATAAAAGAGTGTTTATTTCAAATGTAAATGTCTTCATTGTTAGTTTGAAAAGTGAGAGAAAAAGAAAAAAAAGCAAAAATAGAAAAAAAAAATATAGAGAAAAAGAAAAGAAAAATCGAAAAAAAGAGAAGAAAAGAAAAGAGAGAAAAGAAAAGAAAGAGAGTTTGTAGTTAGTTTTTAAATAAAGACATTTGTGCCTAAAGTATAGTACACTCTTCTCACTCATCCATTTTACATCCATCATACACCATCCATCCATCATATCACCATCCTACCTCATATCATCATATCCATCCCATCTCATTTTCCCCTCACCCATATACATACATGTTCCCCTAGGTGTTCAGTCAAATGAAAGTCAACGTGGTGAATAACTCGACGTTCTCACTATAGTGATTAGCATTCTTTCATGATATCATTTTCTTTCTAAATGTTCGTTCTTTCTTATGTGTGTGTGAGACGTTTGAACTTGCTTACATTTACTCACCTCCTCACACACAAGAGCGATACACTTACCCAAATCTCGAGAGTTCGTTTGAGAGAGATATATCCGTGAGATTTGAAGTTGAAGCGTTGATAACGACGAGGCAATCTAGGAATTACTTTGATGATACTCGACCCGTTTTGACTAATTCACACTACACACGTTGAGTTCTAGGAAGGATGTGCCTTGTGTATTTAGTTAGTTAAACTTTTTACACAATTCTAGCTTGTATTTCTCATAATATTTCTCATATGATGGATTGTGCGATCATTATACGTCTAATAAGAGACTGACTGCATTTCAATAAATCATTTTGCAAAATAAAGAATTTTGTGGGTATATTCCCTGCAAACCCTCACGAGACACAACTCGTCCTGTAGGTTTAAAGGCTTATTGCACATGCTAAGTACAATCGCAAGTGCCCGCGAAAGTGGTACACTATTGGTTACTTATCTTTCTCTTTCTCTCTATCTTATTGCTCGAGGACTAGTAACGCTCTGTTTGGGGGTGGTTTGATAAGCACACAAAATTGTACAATTTATACCGCATATAGACGTACTTTAGTTGCTAATTGTCAACAATATGGGTCTTATGTGCTTAAATGTTTATCTTGTAGGTCAAACGTTCGTTTGCGATGTCAAAGGCTATATATCGAGGCAAATGCGCGTTTAATGGAGCTAATTCCCTCTCCCGTTACCAAACTCGAGCCAAAGCCTAGCCTAAACCTATCCCGAACCCCGTGTTTGTCTAATTTGTTCCCTTTTTATATTTTTTAGATTTTTAGTTTGAGTCATTTTTATTTTTAGGATTTATTTAGGATTTAGGTTTCATTTACTATTTTTATATTTTATTTTATTTTGATTTTATTAAGTTTTTAGTCTTAGTTTTGATTTTATTTTATCTTTATTTTTATTAGATTTTACTTTAGTCTTATTTTATTAGGATTAGTTTTAGGAGTTCATTTTATTATATTTTATATTTTTTTAGGACATCAGTTTTCATTTAATTTTATGTTTTTATTTCTTTTATTTTATTTAGTTTTTTTTAGCTTAGGATTTTATTTTTTAGTTTTATTACTTTTAATTTGTTAGATTTTATTTTTTTAGTTTTAGTTTTTAGTTTTATTAAATTTTATCGAGTCTTTGTTATTTTAGGGGTCACAAATTAAACACGCACACCCTAAAATCTACACACTACCAAACACACCCTAAGTCACACTAGGCCTGTAAACGGGTGGGATTCGGACCGGATCAGGCCAATCCAAATCCGAATCCGTTTATGTTAAACGGATTCGGATCCGATCCGATTATCCGATTATACAAATCCGAATCCGATTATCCGAATCCGTTAAGAATCCGTTAATCCGATCCGTTTATCCAATCCGATCCGATTATAATATTATAAATAACTATTATAAATTTCAAAATACAATATATATTATAAATAACTATTATAATATATATTTCAAAAAATATATTTAAATAACTATTATAATATAAATTACTATTATAAATAATGCAATATATATTAATATAGGACTATTATAAATAACTATTAAAATATATATTTAAAATATTAATAAATTTCTAAATACAATATATATATTAATTAAAATTATTATATATATAGATATATATTAAACGGATCGGATTATTAACGGATCGGATCATATGAATCCAAATCCGCTCCATTTAATAAACGGGTAATCGGGTAATCGGATAATCGGGTAATCGAATTTCAAGGGGTGATCCAAATCCGTGTAAACGGATCGGATTCGGATTCGGATTCGGATAAAATCCGATCCGTTGACAGGCCTAAGTCACACCACATTACCCTACACCTCATAAACACAAAACCAACCCCTCCACTATTCATCATCATCTTCATCCTAACCCTCCCTCTCTCCTCTAAACTCCAAACACCCATTAACAAATCCAAGAACCCATCAAAAATTCCCAAACCCCATTGTCACTACACCCCTGCTCCCAACTTCCATCCCCCTTACACCTCCAGTCCAGCGACGCCAGAGCCGCCACCCACTCGAACCGGAACTCTCGCCGGCGCTAATTCGGCAGACCCCCAATCCCGGCGACCTATCCAACCACCTCCGGCGGCGTGAGAATCCCCTACCAACTCCCTACCGCCACCAACTCGACCCATCGTCTTTCCCCCTCCTGCCGGTGACCACTCCGGTCGCCTCACTCCCCGACGTCCGACCCAATCCCGCTCGCCGGTGACTCCATCTCCACTCCGGCGCCGCCAGTACTGCAAACTTCCGGCCGGCGCACTCCCCTGTAATGAGCCCATAACCCACAAAACCCCATTCCGACCTTCGGAGCCCCCAAACCCATTTCACCATTTCAAACCATTGAGCCAAAGACTTATACAATTTTCCACCTGCCAAAGCCAATCTCACAAACCAAAATGAACCAAAAAAAACACTTAAAACCCATTTTTCCCATGTGCCACTTAAACCCTCTTTCACCCTTTTTCCAATTATACCCCCAACTAACTCTTTTACCCAATACCCGAAAATACCCCCACACCTCACCATATCCACATGCACCTCCTAGCCATTTACCCATTATACCCCTAACTCCATGCCTACTATTTAAAGAGGATGAAGACCCCATATGAAAAGGTCTTTTTTTTCTAGAAAACCCATCTAGGGTTGTAGAGAGAGAAATAATATTTTAGTGTAGGTTTTTAGATTAGAATTTTTATGTTATTATTTTTTAGATAGTGAGGAGAAAACAAATTGTTGTGAGGATTAAATTGAGTGAGATTATTGATGTAATTATGTTTTAATCATTCAAATTAAGGGATGTGAATTTCAACTCATGGATTGAAGATCAATTAAGCATCAAGAGATTGGGGTTTGATTGTTCTTTTCTCTTCTCATTTATTTTATGCCTTTGATTATTAATTTGTCATATTTCATATCATGTTAGGCTAAATCCCCTTTCAAGGGGTGGGGTAAAACCCTTATTGGATGTTATTTTATTTTAATTAGTTTAATTACTTGAAAAGTCCCTTTGAATGCTAATTTTAATCCCTCACCCTTAAATTTACGCATCGAGAGAGGGTAAATGATTTTCGAGACAAAATCAAAATTCTAGTGATAATACCCATTTTAGATTAGAACTAGAGATAGGGGTTTCTTAAGTGGGGTATTATTACTTGAATTTCAACTATAAATTTATTTTATAAGATTGACATAAATTCTAATTGATCGATCCTAGCGGGTGATTAATTAAAAGGAGTGTAGATCTATTTTTCTAGAGTTGTGGGGTGTTAAACTTAATTTTCTAAAATATTACTATTATAATTACACTTGCAACGAGAGTTGGTTTTTCATTTTGATATTAATTTGGGAGAATTCAATTAATTAAATGAATTAATTAGAATAACTAAAATTTGTGGTGTAATCCCACTCCTTGATTGTTCTCACAATTATTTACCTAACTTTATCTCTTATTTTAGTGTTAGACTTTATTTTTCACTTTTAGTCACTTTCTAGTTAATTGCTATCATCTCTCATTTAGTTTAGTTATTAGTTTAAATAGTCACCTCACCCAATTGTTTTAATATTTGAAAAAGCTAAAAAAAGTAGAATAGTGAAAAAGCACAAAAAGAAAATAAAAAGTGAATTACAATTGAATTTGTTCCATTTTCTGTACTCCCTTGGAAGTGGATTGATACCCTTACTTAACTCTACACTTGAGTTTATTATATTTTGTAGGTATTTGAGATTTTGATTAGAAGGACTTTTCAAGCAACGACAAAGAAAAAAAGATACACGCAAAAGTCATTTCTATCATATAACCCTCTGATGGTAAGCTCGATATGATCTTCAATGAGATCAAGGACGACAGGGCACTTTATTGTCAAAAGAAACTCAAGTCCCCTCCGCACAAGAGGGAAAAGAGAAAATGGTGTGAGTTTCACTAGGACCATGGGAATACAACTAATAAATGCTTTAATTTAAAGGACGAGATAAATAAGCTCCTGAAGTGAAATCTCGGGAAGTATATTGACAAGGGTGGAGGCAATGATGACTCCAGGGAGAAGAACAGTGGAGTAAAGGATGAAAAGTCAAGTTGGCAGTTGCTGACCGATAAAAAGTTCCTCGATCTCCTAGTAAAGATCAAATAGGCAAAGGGTCAGATGCATATGATATCTTTTGATGTAAAAATGATATGTGGAGAACTGGTCGGTCGCGTCACGGAGCCAACCGACCGTAAAGCCCATATTGTGGATGCAAAGTCGAAACCTAAAAGGATGGATATTAACTCTGCCAAAATAGAGGTGAAGCCGAGAAAACTGAAGAACATTGACATGGACACCCTAGTGGTAGGATTTTCATGACTGGATTTAAGGGAATTTTGGCCCCTTATGACGACACTTTGGTCACCAGCACCTGGGTCCACGGGTATGATGTATCACATACCCTTATTGATGGTGGTAGCTCTACCGGTGTTATGTTTTGGGACTTCTTGAGAGGTTTGAAGCTCACCAACAAGAGACCGGTACCCTACCATCAGCCTCTGATCGACTTCAGTGGAGAAAAGGTCCACCCATTGGGGGTGTTTGAAATGGATGTCTACATGGGTACCTAGCTGAGATATATTACCAAGAAAGTGAGATTTTTCATTATGGATGAGCATTTCTTCTTAGCCTTAACATTATTCTCTAGAGAGTGGCACTCAAGGAGTTTGATATTGTCCCTTCCACAGTCCACCAAATGATAAAATTCCCGACCCTTTATGGAGTAGGGTAAGTTTAAGGTGACAAAGTGGAATCCCGGGAGTGTTACTTTAGCCCAATCGAGGAGAGAGAGGATTATAAGAAGGCTATTATGTCTTACAATATAAATACTCGCGACCCAAGCGATAAGAAGAGACTAAAAAAAGGGGAGCCCGCCGAGGAGGTAGGATCCATCGTCCTCAATGAGGATAATCAGAAAAAAAAAACTTCCAGATCAGGAAAGCCTTAAAGAATTAAGTAAAGTAAGAATTGGTGAAACTGTTAAGAAGGAGGTAGAGAATCTTCGCATGGAGCCATGAAGACATGTTAGGGATAGACCTAAAGGTTAATTGTCACCATTTGAATATTGATGAGAAAGTGAAGCCTGTAAAGTAAAGGAGAAAAACTTATGTGAGGGACCGATATGAGGTCATCCAGGATGAGGTGAAGAAACTTTAACCAGCTGAGTACATTCGAGAGGTTTAGTATCAAGAATGGATGTCCAACGTTATTATATTATGAAAGGCTAATGGCAAATGGAGAATGTGTATCGATTTCATTGACTAGAATAAGGCTTTCCCTAAAAATAACTTCCCCTTGCCCTAAATTAATCAGATGGTTTATGCTACGGTTGGGCATGAATTAATGAGTTTCATAGATGCATGTTCCGGTTACAATCAGATATTCATGCATGAGGTCGATGCTTAGAATACCTCATTTATCATAGATAAAGGCACGTACTATTATAAGGTGATGTTGTTCGGCCTCAAGAATGCAGGGGCCAGATATAAGAGGTTGGTAAATAAAATGTTTGAGGACCAGATTAGGAAGACTACAGAAGTTTATGTTGACAATATGCTGACGAAGAGCCTGAAGGTCGATATTCATATTACTGACCTTGAATGCACATTTGACACAATAGATAAGTTCAGGACGAAACTTAACCCGACCAAGTGTATTTTCGATGTCAGCGTGGGGAAATTCCTCGACTTCATTATGAACAAGAGGGGTATAGAGGCTAACCCCGTAATAAAAGTTCTCATAGATATGCAGACACCAGGGAGTGTTATGGCCCTTTACCGTTTTATCACTAGAGCGACGGATAAGTGTTTGCCATTTTTTAAAATCTTGAAGAAAGCATTCGTACAGGATAAGGAATGTGAAAAGGCCTTCCAAGATGTCAAAGCTTACTTGGGGTCACCGAGACGATGAACGTGTAAAAAAGAAGGTTTATTTCAGTAACAAAGACTTATAAGAGGCCGAGCTAAAGTATCCCAAAATGGAAAAATTAGAATACACATTGATACACACTTCAAAGAAGATGAAGCCATATTTCGAGTCCTATACGATGGTGGTGCTCACCAACACTCCCTTGAGGCAGGCCATCTATAAACCTAAGAAATAGGGTAGGATGATGGTGGTCAATTGAGCTAGGTGAGTTTAACATCATCGATCAGCCAAGGACTGCAATCAAAGGGCAGGCCTTAACAGATTTTATGGCTGAATTTACATGGGCAAAGGCCAAAACTAATGGTATGAAAGAGACAGTGGCACCAGTAGTTGTTCTAGAAGAAGCTTTAGGAGAGTCAATAGCGGCCAAGGTTGGCCAGGCTCATACTATAGAGAAATATTTTCTATTAAAGAATGGGATTTTAAAATAAGGGCTTTTTTCAGAGGAAGGTACCATACGGAGCCTCCTTGTTAATGACTCGTCTTATGAAAGTGGTAGTGGTTTCAGGTTCATACCTCGGCCCTTGATGGTACCGATATTGAGTATGCTTTGAGGTTCAACTTTAAGGAATCAAACAACTAGTCCAAGTATGAGGCCTTGTTGGCAGGCCTCTCCCTTGCCACGGTACTGAACGTTGGCCAGATGATCGTCCACAATGATTCATAGTTGGACGTGAACCAGATTTTGGGGATTTATGAGGCTAAATATGAGAAGATGGCCAAGTACTTGGCACGGGTTAGAAAGGTAATGACGAACTTCATAGAGGTGAAACTTAAGATAATTCCTCAGATTAGATGAGCCGATGCTTTGGCAGGACCAGCGTCAGCTATAAGGATAGAAATTAGGCACACAGTTCCAGTGGAAATCTTACATAGGCCGCCCATAGAATAAGACGACAGTGGGGTTGAAATCTTCTTGAATTTGAATTTAGGTGATTCATGAATGAATTCATTAATTAAGTACATCCAGGATGACGAGTTTCCATACTCCAAGGCTGAGAGAAAGAAGCTTAGATACAAGGGGAACTGATTCTCTATCATTGGAGATGTGCAACACAAAAGAGGATTCTTTCTCCCCATACTCAGATTTATTCAACCTTCAGAGGTCGGCTATGTATTACAATACATCCACAAAGGGTCGTGTGTAAGCCATGTGGGTGGATGGACTCTTTCTAAGAGGACTATTACATAGGGTTATTTGTGGCAGACACTGATGAAATATATAGTCGACTATGTGAATAAGTGTGATAAGTTCCAGATATTTGCAAGCATCCGTCATCAGCCTCACTAACCACTCATGTCCATTACTGTACCGTAGTCGTTTGCAGTTTGGGGAATTGACCTAGCAGGTCCTCTTTTAAAGGCATCTTATAATTATCAGTATTTAATTGTGGCTATTGATTATTTCTCAAAGTGAGTAGAAGACGAAGCAATGATTTCCATTACTGAGGCATATACTTTCAAGTTTATTTGGAGGGATAGTATTTGTAGATACGGACTTCCCCGTACCTTAATATCAAATAACGATAAGTAATTCGAGAACAATTCATTGTAGGTATACTGTAGTAGAGTCGACATAAAATAGTTATATTCGGCACTAGGTTGATCCCAAGCTAATGGACAGATTGGGGTCACAAACAGGACGATACTTGATGTAATCAAGAAAAATTTAGAGGATGCAAAGGGTTTGTGGAAAGAAGAACTACATGGGTTACTATAGGTTTATAGGATAACTGGGAGGATGCCGACAAGTGAATTGCCGTTTATGCTAGCCTATGGGTCTGAAGTAGTCATCCCCACTAAACTTGGACTCCCTAGCCACAAAGTCCAAACCTACGATCCCAAAGCCAATGCAAATGAGACGAGGCTTGATTTAGATTTGATTTAAGAAATATGGGAGGATGCTGAAGTCCAACAGTTCGCTTACCAGAAGAGAGCTGCCAAATTCTACAACAAGAGAGTGAAGGACATGCTTATAGCCATGGGTGACCTAGTGTTAAAAAAGGTTTGGCAGAAGCCAAAAAAGCTATATCCTAATTGGCATGGGCTGTACGTAGTGACATAAGAGGTCATCCCAGGAACTTACCGATTGGAAAACTTAGAGGGTGAACCTTTTTCTAATCGTTGGAATGTTTATCACCTTAAGAGACACTGCCAGTAAAATTTCAAGGTTTTATGGATTTGTACGATAGTTCTTTGTACGACAGTTCAAGATTATTAATATTAATGAACGATACAAGTGTTGTCTCACATCTTCTTGTTGTAGTTAGTTAATGAATGGTTTGAATTATATTAAACTAAAGAACATCATTTTTATGGTGAATTAGTTTTAACTCATTCTCGATGATACGAGAGTTCAAGGATAGCCTAGTCCCCCCATGTCCTCTCAATAACACGAAGAGGGGAAATCAATGTGGTAACATCATTAATTTGGTGACAACCAAAAAATTAAAAATTATTTGATTATGGTCATTTAAACATCATTATGTGGTGAATATTTAACGGTCAAAACTCTCTCAAAGATATGAGAGTTCATGAAGAGACAAGTCTCATCTATACACTCTAAAAAATGATGAGAAGGCGCCTGTGTGGTAACACCATTCATTTGGTGACAAATAAAAATTTGAAAGTCATTTAATTATGGTTATTTAAACATCATTATCTAGTGAATAATTGACGATAAAAACTCTCTCGGAGATACGAGGGTGCATGAAGAGACAAGTCTCATCCATACACTCTAAAAAATGACAAGAGGGGACTTATATACGAGACACTACATAATTAGTAGAACAAAATTAATAATCATCTCTTTGGTTGATTAGACATCAACCTATTTGTAAGTGTTCTCACAAACATTATACTTAAAACACCAATTAAAGGTGACAAGTTATAGAAGTGCAGATACCACACTTGGCAACTAAATTAAAAAGATGTATACTGCATATCAGATAAAAATAATTGATGTATATTGCAAATTAGATAGAAACGATTGTCATCATAAATAATTACAAACATTGTTAAGGGCACAAACATATTCAAATGTTTGAAGAGACGAGAATCTCAAAATATAATGTTTACAAAGGGAAAGGGCATATATCCATAGACAACCACCTAACAAAAAATGAAAAACCAATGCTGAAATATCTTATGCTTGTCTGTTGGACTGATCAAAGATGACATCATCGCCTTTTGTTATCATGGACCCTACTTGCGTTGTTATCTCGGTGACCATCTTTTCATGGGCGAGATCCTCACCATTAATCTCATTCAATGATGTAACTGTCGCCGGGTCCGAGAAATCGAAGGCCTGGAATTCCTTTGCCAAGTACGAGACACCAGGAAATTTCATAGTCACCTAAGGGAGGGAGGTACTAGCTCCCCTTTATAGGTATTGAAGATCGTACCCCTACAAAATCATCAGTGGCCTTGAAATCTTCCACAACCTTTTTCTTCACGACAGTCAACTCGGCCTTATGCTTCTGCTTCAGATTTGCTATCGCGAAGTTGTGCCCTTTTTCAGAGTCGCAATGTTGTTATGCCTTTTCTTCTAAACCCCCCCACCCAATCTTGGACTAGTGATTGAGATCTTATTCCTTCAAAGTCTTCCTCAATCCCTCCTTGGCCTTAATGGCTTCAGAGGTCTTTTGGACAATAGAAATAGAATATTGGACCCGTTGGGCCAACTGATGGAAGAAAAAGAGAGATTGCAAGATAATGAAGTAAAAAGTCAATACGAGACGAGATAAGGCAAATAAAAATTTAGTAAATGATAAAATTAAGGATAATTACCTGGGCGGCCCTGTGGAAATCGAAGTTATCCAGACTAACCTGATCTATAAACTCCAGGAACCTATTGTCTGACTCAGGTATCCCAAAGACGATAACAACTCTTGCCCTCATCTAGTCCCTAATGATAGAATCTAAACTGATCGACATAAGGGACAACCTGTTATCTAGAACCGAGTCAAAAGATATTAGGATAGCCTTATCAGTGGCATCTTGGGAACATCAGACCTTCTTGTCTTCTTCTATTTAGGAGGGATTTCTTGAAGGTTTTCAATCAGCTCCTTCCTTTTCTTATTCTGGTCGGCCTAGACAGAGATGCCAATTGTGGTCTGCTTTGGGAGATTGGCCCCCTTAGTCATATTGCTCAGTAAATTTCCTAATGATGAAGTAGCCATTTACTAAAGTTGGTCTAAGATATTAGGTGGAAGACCTGCAAATGAAGATACTTGAGTTAATACAAGTATGATAAAATAAGGCCAACACTACAGTTTGAGAAAATTTTATAACTTACACAACTTAGTGAGGGGGTCAGCCCCAGAACCCAACATTTTAAGAAACTTCGAGGTCATCATTGTTCAAACTCTACTAGACCACCATCGTCCCCCTAAGACCGTATGTGGTTAATGCTAGTTATGTGGTCTATGATCAAGTCGGGATCAAGTTTAACTAACATCAAAGCTTTTTCCCATCTTCGGGACACTCTCAGCGGTGAAGCATTGTTAGGGACATCAATATCAAATTCCTAATCTTCATACATAAAGAAATATTTATGCTTCTTATGGTGATCAAAGGTTTGATTCACGAGTTAAACTTTTTTGTTTGTGTATCTGGCTATGAGATGATAGTAGTTAAATTATGCCTTAGTGCACGAAACATTATAACACACCCAAAAAGGCAAGACAGGGAGGTCAATCTTGTAAATCAAATGCCAAAACTGGACAAAGCCGATAAGGATCCTCCATACATTTGGAGACAATTGCGCTAGATATAACTCCAGTCTGCCAAGAATCTCCCTAAGATTGGAGTGAATGGAATTCTAAAGCCGACCTTGAACATTTGTTCATAGATGGCTATCTCACCTTTATGACCGTCATAGGCCTTCTCGTCCTTGGTTGGTAATCTCATATGAATTATGGACTTAACACCATACAAATGTTTCCATAGTAAAAGGTTTGTTTCCCCAACGGTAATAGGGAAGGTTTGGGCATAGCTGGTATCAAGTGGATCCTCGTATAAATCCAACGACCCATTCTCAACCTCAATGAATGAGACTTCCCTTAACACCTACTGATAAATTTAGCCCCAAGGATGGTCGAGAGAGGAGCAACCGTTGGCAGTGGGGGAAATGTAACCTCTACCCTAGGCTCTTTCGTGTTCGAGATTTCACTAATAGAAGGGTCGTGATTAAAGTAATTAGTAACCTTAGAGTCCTCCTAACGAGAAAATGGGACCCTCATGGCCTCATCAAAGGAATCTTCTCTCTCACCGTGAGTAGAGGTAGAAGGGCTATAACCCTCAGAGGAAGACAGCGGCTGAGGACCCTGAAGCGAGGTGTCGGGCATACTGTCACTAATGATTTGAATGAATCTCGGTTTGGTTAAATACAAAGGGTAAGTAAGATGCAAAGGCGGGTGAACTATGGCAAGTGGGGTTGGATTGATTGGAAGTGTAGGCTCGACCTCATCTTGATGAATCTCTCTAAGGATATTATATCTCAAGTGTGGGAGCAGTATTTCTACCTCATACAAGTGTCGGTACATTTAACAACACTTAGGAAGTTTGACTAAAGAATCAAACAAAGGAAATTAAACATTTTACAGTAAGAATAAATAAGAACACCTATGGAGTTATTCACCTAATAAAATGACTAGAGTGTCAATGGTGAACCTTATAGACGTTGGAAAGTGAAACCTAACTCCAAAAAGATGCTTCATTCACTCTCAGTCACCAAAAATGCTCAATAGAATCACCAAATTACTCATACAGCAGCCTAAATCCACAATTAGAAAAAAAACAAATGTGATCGAAAAATTAAAACGCTCTAACACAACAAGATAATGGCGAAATATGGAAAATAAAGGCACAATGAGATTACCTAAATGATTAATAACTCTTTGAAAGATAGAAGTACCCCTAAAATGCACTGGAACACGCCAGACTAAGGAGAGAGAAAATAAAAGTTTTGGGTTTTCAAAAATAGCAGAAGAGAGGGATAAAGTTTTTGAAGAAGAAAGAGAAAGGAAATGATTTTTGGGTTTTTAAATGTGCTCATAATTGCGTACATTCCCCCATAAGGACATCATTAGGGAACGTTTCCCCTTAGTAAACTTGCAGCCGCCACTCTTGGACAACATGCCAACCTTTGCGATGTATGACACGTGTCGCACAAAGTACCCTCAACTAACACCCATGCTTGGGATGTTTAAAGGACCCCTTCAACCTCAGCCAAGCTAGTACACGTCCTCATTGCAACATACAACCCTAGGGGTCTTATCCTTATCAAAAGGTCAACTGATAATACCTCTCAACCTTCCACTCACATTGAAGACTAAGGTTTAGGGAGTGATTGATATATATAAGTCTGGTCTCGTCCAAGACTAGACTCGGCCTAGCTCATCAGCCCAATTCAGCATCTGTCAGATCCACTTACTCATGAGACAACACTAACTAGGCACCTCCCTAGTAGTCTCAGCCTTCGAGACCGCTTCCTAAACATTTATAGTCATACAACCAGGCTCGTTCTCTAATCCATCATTATCTCTCACATCTTGGATTTTCCATGTGTCAGCCTTGTACCACACCAGTAGGATGAGAGCATATTGACTGCATTGAGAAGATCTTCTCAACCTTATTTTTACCTGCTTCCTTGGACCGCCTTCTTCAGTCTCTTCTCGACTGAGACCATCAGAACCATCATCGACATTTCATATGGAACACGTGACTTGGGACAACAATAGTCCATGTAGACCATCCTGTTATAATAGATCTTCACCCCACATGGGGTAATATTTCATCACCATGGATTATTCATGTGCTAGACAAGTGTTATTACTCATTGGGTCACTTACCTCATGTACAAATGTTCCATGCTTAGGGGGCAAACTGTACACCCCCAAACCTATATAAGCCTTCTTATTCTTCTTCATTTATAAGGATCGAATAGTGAAAACCCTATCTAAAACTCTGTTAAACTATAAACCAAAGAGAGAAAGCTTAAGAGATTTTATTCATGGCCATGAATGCTCTTTAGTAAATACACACCCCACTAACTTCGCACAGTGGAGTGGGTTCATTGGTTGAACCACCTTATTTCTTTGTCTTCTCTATTCTCTTATCTCGTTGTTGTCTTTTACATTTTTACACTCATATATTACTCCAATGTTAACTAATCTAGAGCTTGAACTGCATATAAATTTAAGTGGTGATTATCAGCATCATCAGTACCCACATCCTTCAGTTTGTTTTCGTTGTGATACCATATGCAATCATAGTTGTATGCATGAATAAATTTGTAGTTTAAACCCAAACCCTTAAAACTCATCTACATGCTTGGATAACTATCTGGTAACGTGTTCTCTTTCGGTATAATGTATTTAGACCACTTAAGAATTTCGATTACGCTGTTGCTCGACAAACCAAATTGACTCTTCAAATTATGCAAACTAATCATTGCATATAATATCGAGTGATATTTTTCAAAAATTTTATACAAAGGTCTAGACGCATTGGCTTTCAACCATATGTATTCTCGATCTTCGAGTAATTCAGTATCGACTTCTTCATTGAATTGGTCATAATGTAGATTATCTTATTCACAGGCAGGTGGTTTTGATGGTGGTGGGCTCTGTAAGCATCATCAATTAGGTCGGTCAAATGATGGTGCTTGTGAATCATCCGCCACATTTACTCGGTGGGGTTCCATTACACGGCCGGGTATCGATAATTCTTTCTGAGCATATGGTACATGATAAAAAAGACTTTTGCGTGAATTTTTTTCTTTTGTCGTTGCTTGAAAATTCCTTCTAATCAAAACCTCAATTACCTACAAATATAAAACAATCTCAAGTGTAGAGGTAAGTAATGGTATCAATCCACTTCCAAGGGGGTAAGCTAGAGACAAATTCAATCGTAATTCACTTTTTATTTTCTTTTTGTGATTTTTCACTTTTTCTAATTTTTTTAGCATTTTCAACATTAAAACAATAGGGTGAGGTGAGGCTTTAAACTAAACTAAACTAAGATGAAAATAACTAACTAGAAAGTGACTAAAATGAAAATAATGTCTAACACTAAAATAAAAGATAAAGTGAGGTAAATAATTGTGAGAACAATCAAGGAGTGGGATTACACCACAAATTTTAGCTATTCTAATTAATTAATTTAATTATTTGAATTCTCCCAAATTAATATCAAAATTACAAACCAACTCTCGTTGCAATTGTAATTATAATAGTAACCTTTTAGAAAATTAAGTTTAACACCCCACAACTCTAGAAAATAGATCCACATTCCTTTTAATTAATCACCCGCCAGGATCAACCAATTAAAATTTATGTCAATCTTAGAAAATAAATTTAGAGTTAAAATTCAAGTTATAATACCCCACTTAAGAAACCCTTATCTCTAGTTCGAATCTAAAATGAGTATTATAACTAGAATTTCGATTTTCTCTCGAAATTCATTTACCCTCTCTCGAGGCGTAAATCTAAGAGTGAGGGATCAAAATTAACATTCAAAGGGACTTTTAAAGTAATTAAACTAATTAAAATAAAATAACATCAAATAAGGGTTTTACCCTACCCCTTGAAAGGGGATTTAGCCTAACATGATATGAAATATGACAAATTAATAATCAAAGGCGTAAAATAAATGAGATGAGAAAAGAACAATCAAATCCTAATCTCTTGATGCTTAATTGATCTTCAATCCATGAGTTGAATTCATAATCCATCAACTTTATTGATCCAAATAATATTACATAAAAATCTCACTCAAATTAATCCTCACACAATTATCACTCAATAATCTCAAAAAAGAAAAATAAAAACTATTTACAAAATGGTGTTTATCCTAATTTATTTCTAACCCTAAACTTTCTCTCTCTAAAAATTCCTATCTATCGAGCTTAATTCCTCCCCTTTGAATGAACATGGTCTTCTTATATAGTAGGCACATGGAGCAAAGGGGTATATTGGGTATATGGCTAGGGGGTGCATGTGGATATGGTGTGAGGTCATGTGAATGAGGAGAGATAACAAATCTGATTTGGTACAAGGGTGTTTTGGGGTATATGGAAAAAATGTTTAGTTGGGGGTAATTTGGGGAAATGGGTTTTAAGGGAATAAGTTGGATTTATTTGGGACATGTGGGCATTTGTTATTTGTTTGTCTTTTGGAATGTCTTGGCTTGTGTTTTGACAAGTAAAAATCGTGGGTTTGGAGAAGTGGGTCTTGGCTTGGATGAATAATGAGTGAATTTCGGGTTTGAGGTTGGCGATGGGTCGAGGCATCCGGGCCGTAGGTGAACTCAGGTTGGGCGACGCCGGATTGCGGGTTGGAGGTTCATGGGTTCGCCGAACTCAGCTGGTCGGCTTCATCGACGCTGGTGTATGTCTGGTTAGGGAGTGTCGGCGCAGGTTTTAGGCGCCGCCGGCGAGGGGGTTAAGTCCGGTAATAGGTTGGGGGCTAGGCGAAAATAGGGTGGTTGATGGTGGTGGTGTTGGTGGTTTTCGGAGCTATGGGGATGTTGGGTGAGAGGTGAGTGGTTTGGGTTATGGAGGGTGGAGAGGAGAGAGAATGGTAATGGTGATTTTGGGTTTTGTAAATGGGGGAAGAGAGAGGAGAGAGAAGGTGAGATGTTGAAGATAGGTGTGCGAGTTATTGTGTGTGGTGAGGGTGTAGGTAATAGGATGAGGGTGAGGGTAGTTTTAAGGTGTGTATGTGAGATGTAGGATAGTGTATAGGATTATGGTGAGGGTAAGATGAGTGTTTTGGGGTGTAGGATAAGTTTGTGTGTGTGTGTATAATTTGAACACCTAAAAATAATACTAAAATTAAAATTAATAAAATAAAATAAAAACCTAATAAAATCCAATTCTAAAATAAAACAAAGGCTCAAATAAAATTGAAACTAAAAAGATAAATAAAATTTAATAAAATTAAAACTAAAATTCTAATTAAATGTAAAATCAAATAAAACTAATAAATGAAATAAAAATATACTAATAAAATATAAAAATATGAAATAAAACCTAAAAATCCTAAACAAATCAAAAATAAATCCTAAAAAATAAAATAACTCAAACTAAAAATCTAAAAAATATTAAAAAGGGACAATTTAGACACACACGGGGTTCGGGATAGGTTTAGACTAGGTTTTGGCTCAGGTAGGGTCAAGGAATTGGGTATTTAGCTCCATTTTAACTGCATATTGCCTCAAAATGTAGCTTTTGACACCGCAACTGCAGTTAAGCCTGCATATTGAACAATTATGCACATAAGACCCAAATTATCGAGAATTAGCAACTAAAATACATCTATTCAGGGTATAAATTATACAGTTTTGGGTGCTTATCACACCACCCCCAAACAGAGTGTTGCTAGTCCTTGAGCAATAAGATAGAGAGAAAGATAAGTAACCAAAAGTGTACCACTTTCGCGGGCACTTGCGATTGCACTTAGCATGTGCAACAAGCCTTTAAACCTATAGGTTGCCCTACAGGATGAGTTGTGTCTCGTGAGGGTTTGCAGGGAATATACCCACAAAATTCTTTATTTGAAATGATTTATTGAAAGGCAGTCAATCTCTTATTAGACATAGAATAATCGCACAATCCATCAAATGAGAAATATTTTCAGAAATACAAGCTAGAATGTAAAAAGTTTAGCTAAGTAAATACTCCAGACACATCCTTCCTAGATTTCAACGTGTATGGTGTGAATCAGTCAAAACGGTTCAAGTATCACAAGAGTAATTCCTAGATTGCCTTTTTGGAATCAACGCTTCAACTTCAAATCTCACGGATATCTCTCTCTCAAACGAACCCTCGAGATTAGGGAAAATGTATCGCTCTTGTGTGTGAAGAGGTGAGTAAATGTAAGCAAGTTCAAACGTCTCATACACACATAAGAAAGAACGTACAATTAAAAAGAAAATTGATCTCATGAAAGAACGCTAATCACTATAGTGATAACGTCGAGTTATTCACCACATTGACTTTCATTTGCCCGAACACCTAGGGGAAATAATGATGTTTATGGGTGAGGGGGAAATGAAATGGGAAGGATGGTATAAGGTGTGGTATGATGGATGTGTGATGTATGGATGTGGTATGTAGGATATAATGGTGATATGAATGATAAAGGATGATGGATGAATGTATATGATAGAAGAGTGTTCTATACTTTAGGCACAAATGTCTTTGTTTCAAAATCAACTACTAACTACAAACTCGTTTTCTTTTCTTTTCTCTCTTTTTTTTTTGTTTTTTTTTTCGATTTTTCTTTTCCTTTTCTCGATTTTTCTTTTCTTTTTGCTATTTTTATGTTTTTCTCTTTTTTTTTTTTTCTTTTTCTCTCACTTTTCAAACCAACACTGAAGACATTTAATATTTGGAATCAACACTCTTTTTCTCAAAATGATGGGTGATATATGAAATGAGTGGGGAATGTATATGGATGGTGAAGGGAATATGTATGAAATATGGAAAAGTAATGGGTGAAGGGAATGGGAATGTGATAGGAATGATATATGGAAAAGTGGAAGGTGTATGGATGAAAGTCCTAGTGATCGGGACAAATTTCAAGACACGCGTCTCTTACAACTCGAAAAAGATGTCATTCTCAGTGATGAAGACAAAATTTTATGAATGATAATGAGATCATACAACAATTTAGTGCGGACCCAAAAGAAGTTGAATCAACTTGTGACTCGGAGATTGCGTAAAACACTCTGAAAGGGTGAAAGGCACAAATCTCACGGGCTAAAGTCTCTAATAGTGATCCTTGAGGTTCTCGTTAGAATTGTAGTACTCCTCAACTCTAAACTGTAGTGACTTGATAAGTGCGCAAATTTTGTTGAGTCTAGAAATTCATGGTGCAAAACGCCTTACTACGTATTACATAAGCCATTTATAAAAAATATTCTTTAGGTTGATTCCTAGACTTTGAAAGATGGATGATTGAAAATTCACATCAATGATTGAGATGAAAGAAACTGCACGAAATTTTAAAAATCAGGTTTAAAACTCAAAATTTTTCAAAAGAGGAACGATTTTGATAAAATTCCCCACCCCAAACAAAAAGGAACATCGTCCTCGATGTTAAGTAAAATGATTTTTAAAATTGAGAGCATAAGATAGGAAAGAGTTTACCAGAATCAACCGCTCATGAAGTGGACATGAAGCCAAGAATAAACCTGAATAAATGATAAGAGAAAAAATGTATACAAGTCCATAACATGGTAAAGCATAGGATGATGTGAAACACCACCCCCAAATAGGATGAGACTAGTACAAGAAACGCGGTCTGCCTCCCGGTAGCGCTAAGTTTAATGTCTTCAGCCAGACCGAACCATTCTCACCCTAAAGATAGGATATATGAAAGCGCGGCACGACATAAAAATTGGGTGATGAGAATCACCCCCAAATAAGAGTCAAGCGCCAGTCTTGTTGGAAACAGGATAAAGTGGTCAATGCACCTGTATGACAAGGCATCGGTGGACCATGGGCGGGTGGGTATTAGGGTAAAGGTGACGAGGCACCGATCATGGGCCTTATTAAGATGGAATGTGAGGGCAACTAGGGACCTATAAGCATGGTGCTCCAATTGGTGAGGGAGGCAAAAAGGTTTGAAAAGTGTAATGGGATGGGCCTCATAAAAATTGCACGACCGTTCTATGAATGGGCGATGATAATGGTCGCGACGTGACACGCCAGGGAGCTGTTGAGAAAAATCAACACCACAAGAGACTGGCGGGCATAGAGGAACAAGCTCGGTGTCACGAAAGTGGAGAGTATCACCACAAATACTCTCGTGGAAAGTGGAGGATGGTTTCAGGTGAGGATCTACAAATGTAGATGGACACATGAACTGTGTAAAATCAAGATCCAAACCAGGTGGTGGGATAGAAGGGACAAATGGTGTATCGGGTGGGATAAACGGTGGAGGAAGATGATCCAACTCAAGCATGGGAGACACACACTCCTCATGAGGCACAGAGTGATCCATAAGGGAAATCGCAGGAGGAAGTGTGGTATCTAAAGATGGAGTGGTAAGCTTCTCCACAAGAATAGTATCAGGGAATGTGGTGGGTGGTTAAGACGAGGCATTAAGATCGAAGATAGTTGAATCAACATCAATATTCGGCTCAAGGAGAGCCAAATATGATAGGATAGGATCCACATCAAGAGAGGTGGGAACCATCTCTGATGCTATCTCGGGGCATTAGTGAGCACTCGTAACCGGAGCTAACCTAAAAGATATGGTCATGTCAGAGACATAGGCAATTGGGGCATAAGGTAAAAGCTCGGGTATATTTTTGGATATGACGGGAGTGTGAACCGCAATGATGGGTTCATGATGACATGGTGCGATTGGATCAGGCCCACAATTGAAAGATAAGTCAACACAATTGTCGACTTGGGGCCCGGACCATGGAATGGTCTCAACTTCAAGATTCTCGGGGTGGTAGGGTTGGTCACACTCAAAATTCATGTCATAAGAGGACACATCATCATCACACTCGGTTGCAACGATGGGTGGATGCATGTCTGACTCTCTCGCATACTCCAATTCATTTAACCTTTGTTCAAGCCTTTGGAGAGCTTGAGTTTGAATTACTTGTTGTTGCTCAAGTATGAACTTTTGCAAGAGGGTTTCGAGAGTGGATGTGGATGAAGGTGTTGGTGGAATGATGGGTGGTGCTGGTGGTTGAGGTGGACACAACGTGTTACTATCATGAGTGTATGGAGAATACTCAAATGAAGTGTGTGGAGTGGGGCCAAGTTCATTATACACGAAAGGATCGCTTTCGTGATGGACAAATGGTCGATACTCATTGGGTGCGTAGTGATGTAACTAATCGTGAACAGGTGCACAAGGTTGCCATGATGACTGTGGGAATGTGTGAGGATCCATAACGTAGGGTTGGGATTTGTATTGCGTGGAAGGGTGATCAAGCCTCCACGAATAGCTGGTGTACTCACACAACTCGGTATTAGGTATATCGGGATAATAGACCAAGGTGGGTTCCGAAACAGTGTCATATGGATACACATGATCCATGGTGGGTTCAGATGGATATGGAATATAAGGGCACTCATGGGACATGTGATCGGCATAATAACAGTGGGTGCACAACAAAGGAGGAGACACGGCGACACTTGACATCGAGGGTGATGGAATAGGAGGTGCATGCATGGATAGGTCAAGAGTACCAACGGTACTCGTGAGAGAGGTGAAAGGACTAAGAATATCATAAAGAGACGGCTCGGGATCACTCTCACACGTGTCACATGTCAATGGAAAATGACCAAAGTAGTCCCGTAAAGGACGTTCTTCGGCCATGAGGGGAAAAATATTTTTTTGGAGTTTTTTAAATTTTTTTAAAAGAAAAGAAAATATTTTTGGATTTTCGAAAAAGGAAAGAAAGAAAATATTTTTGGATTTTTCTAAAAATGAGAGAAAGAAAATATTTTTGGATTTTTTATAAAAATAAAAAAAAAGAAAATATTTTTGGGGTTTTCTAAAAATAAAGGAAGAAAATATTTTTGGATTTTTCTAAAATGAAAGAAAGAAAATATTTTTGGATTTTTTGGAAGAAAAAGGGTCGGGAAAAATATGGACTCTTTGAATTTGGACGAACCAACTAAAATCGACTACCGAAAAAATGGAATTGGACACACACAAGTTAAGTAAATTTCCTAACTAGCACATAGCCAATTTTTATCTTTGAATTTAGTGAAAGGGTAGTAAAATTTTAATTAAGCCCGCGGGCGATAAAATTCACGGAATTTATCTGAGTGGTCGCCTTTGCAAAATTTATTCTCCTACTGGGCTACCTAGTTGATTGATTTTAAATTTAATGATGGCTAGGGTAGCACACGATGATAAGCGAGTGAGTCGAGTGATGAAATCCCTTCTCGTGAGTGACCGGGTGTAGGTCTTAGTAATTTAATTCATCACACCATTCAAAAATAAATGTGAGAATAAAATCAATTAAGAGCACACAAGAGCACACAAAAGAATTGACTCGCTAACAGGAGAGGCGCGAGGGTTTGAAAATATACCTCCCACGATTTTTAGGCCGTGGGATGCCGAAAAATTTGAGTCGACTGGGGGGAGATCACGCCTATCTCAGTCGTCCCCGGGAGTCCTACCGACCCAAGGTAGAGAGGCTTTTAAATCCTCGCCAATGGACTCCCTCTCTCTACCTTGTCCGGTTTTCCAATCATGCTTGTCTTTGATTATTACAATTTCAAAATGAAAAATAAAATAAAGGTGTCTCTATGCACCGCAATACAAGCAATGATAAAAATTCCTAATACAAGCCTTCTAAAAATATAAAAATGGTAGAAAAATGCAAAAATATACAAAATAAATGAACTACAAAAGTGAATCCGCTCCAAGTGCTTCACGCTCCCAAGAATGGCAACGGCGCCATTTGATGAAAAAGACTTTTGCGTGTATTTTTTTCTTTTGTCGTTGCTTGAAAAGTCCTTCTAATCAAAACCTCAATTACCTACAAATATAAAACAATCTCAAGTGTAGAGGTAAGTAAGGGTATCAATCCATTTTCAAGGGAGTAAGCTAGAGACAAATTCAATCCTAATTCACTTTTTATTTTCTTTTTGTGCTTTTTCACTTTTTTCAATTTTTTTAGCTTTTTTAATATTAAAACAATAAGGTGAGGTGAGGTTTTAAACTAAACTAAACTAAGATGAAAATAACTAACTAGAAAGTGACTAAAATGAAAACAAAGTCTAACACTAAAATAAAAGATAAAGTGAGGTAAATAATTGTGAGAACAATTAAGGAGTGGAATACACCACAAATTTTAGCTATTCTAATTAATTAATTTAATTATTTGAATTCTCCCAAATTAATATCAAAATTACAAACCAACTCTCGTTACAAGTGTAATTATAATAGTAACCTTTTAGAAAATTAAGTTTAACACCCCACAACTCTAGAAAATAGATCCACACTCCTTTTAATTAATCACCCGCTAGGATCAACCAATTAAAATTTATGTCCATTTTAGAAAATAAATTTAGAGTTGAAATTCAAGTTATAATACCCCACTTAAGAAACCCTATCTCTAGTTCGAATCTAAATTGGGTATTATAACTAGAATTTCGATTTTCTCTCGAAATTCATTTACCCTCTCTCGAGGAGTAAATCTAAGGGTGAGGGATCAAAATTAACATTCAAAGGTACTTTTCAAGTAATTAAACTAATTAAAATAAAATAACATCAAATAAGGGTTTTACCCCACCCCTTAAAAGGGGATTTAGCCTAACATGATATGAAATATGACAAAATAATAATCAAAGGCATAAAATAAATGAGATAAGAAAAGAACAATCAAACCCCAATCTCTTGATGCTTAATTGATCTTCAATCCATGAGTTGAAATTCATAATCCATCAACTTGAGTGATCCAAATAATATTACATAAAAATTTCACTCAAATTAATCCTCACACATTTATCACTCAATAATCTCAAAAAAGATAAATAAAAACTATTTACAAAATGGTGTTTATCCTAATTTATCTCTAACCCTAAACTTTCTCTCTCTAAAAATTCCTATCTATCTAGCTTAATTCCTCCCCTTTGAATGATCATGGTCTTCTTATATAGTAGGCACATGGAGCTAGGCCTGTAAACGGGTGGGATTCGGACCGGATCAGGCCAATCCAAATCCGAATCCGTTTATGTTAAACGGATTCGGATCCGATCCGATTATCCGATTATACAAATCCGAATCCGATTATCCGAATCCGTTAAGAATCCGTTAATCCGATCCGTTTATCCAATCCGATCCGATTATAATATTATAAATAACTATTATAAATTTCAAAATACAATATATATTATAAATAACTATTATAATATATATTTCAAAAAATATATTTAAATAACTATTATAATATAAATTACTATTATAAATAAATGCAATATATATTAATATAGGACTATTATAAATAACTATTAAAATATATATTTAAAATATTAATAAATTTCTAAATACAATATATATATTAATTAAAATTATTATATATATAGATATATATTAAACGGATCGGATTATTAACGGATCGGATCATATGAATCCAAATCCGCTCCATTTAATAAACGGGTAATCGGGTAATCGGATAATCGGGTAATCGGATTTCAAGGGGTGATCCAAATCCGTGTAAACGGATCGGATTCGGATTCGGATTCGGATAAAATCCGATCCGTTGACAGGCCTACATGGAGCAAAGGGGTATATTGGGTATATGGCTAGGGGGTGCATGTGGATATGGTGTGAGGTCATGTGAATGAGGAGAGATAAGAAATCTGATTTGGTACAAGGGTGTTTTGGGGTATATGGAAAAAATGTTTAGTTGGGGGAAATTTGGGGAAATGGGTTTTAAGGGAATAAGTTGGGTTTATTTGGCACATGTGGGCATTTGTTATTTGGTTGTATTTTGGAATGTCTTGGCTTGTGTTTTGACAGGTAAAAATCGTTGGTCGAGAAGTGGGTCTTGGCTTGGATGAATAATGAGTGAATTTCGGGTTTGAGGTTGGCGATGGGTCGAGGCATCCGGGCCGGAGGTGAACTCAGGTGGGGTGACACCGGATTTCGGGTTGGAGGTTCATGGGTTCGCCGGACTAAGCTGGTCGGCTTCACCGGCGCTGGTGTATGTCGGGTTTAGGGGGTGTCGGCGCAGGTTTCAGGCACCACTGGCGAGGGGGTCAAGTCCGGTAATAGGTTGGGGGCTAGGCGGAAATAGGGTGGTTGATGGTGGTGGTGGTGGTGGTTGCCGGAGCTATGGGGATGTTGGGTGAGAGGTGAGTGGTTTGGGTTATGGAGGGTGGAGAGGAGAGAGAGTGGTAATGGTGATTTTGGGTGTTGTTAATGGGGGAAGAGAGAGGAGAGAGAAGGTGAGAGGTTGAAGATGGGTGTGGGAGTTATTGTGTGTGGTGAGGGTGTAGGTAATAGGATGAGGGTGAGGGTAGTTTTAGGGTGTGTATGTGAGATGTAGGATAGTGTATAGGATTATGGTGAGGGTAAGATGAGTGTTTGGGGTGTAGGATAAGTTTGTGTGTGTGTGTATAATTTGAACACCTAAAAATAATACTAAAAATAAAATTAATAAAATAAAATAAAAACCTAATAAAATCCAATTCTAAAATAAAACAAAGACTCAAATAAAATTGAAACTAAAAATAAAAATAAAATAAAAATAAAATTTAATAAAATTAAAACTAAAATTCTAATTAAATGTAAAATCAAATAAAACTAATAAATGAAATCCTAAAAAAATCTAATCCTAATAAAAATATAACTATTAACTAATAAAAATAAAGATGATATAAAAATATGCTAATAAAATATAAAAATATTAAATAAAACCTAAAAATCCTAAATAAATCAAAAATAAAATAACTCAAACTAAAAATCTAAAAAATATTAAAAAGGGACAATTTAGACACACACGGGGTTCGAGATAGGTTTATGCTAGGTTTAGGCTCGGGTAGGGTCAGGAAATTGGGTATTTAGCTCCATTTTAACTGCATATTGCCTCAAAATGTAGCTTTTGACACCGCAACTGCAGTTAAGCCTGCATATTGAACAATTAAGCACATAAGACACAAATTGCCGAGAATTAGCAACTAAAATACATCTATTCGGGGTATAAATTGTATAGTTTTGGGTGCTTATCAGTACATTATTTTTCCCATTTATAGTCTTGAGATAAAACCCGCTTTAATAAATGCAACCCAACATCTTCCAAAGAATAAAATTTATCGTTCATACAATGGGTGCACGGACATGGAATCTTGTCACTGTTAATATTTTTATCTACATATTTAACAAATTCATGAATGTGACTTTATATAGATCTCCCATCCACTCTTTTTATTGTGGGAAATCCTTTAAATATTATTTAAAATTGAAATCACCTATATAAATAAGTTGAAATGAAGGTTATACTACATACAAGAACTCTCAATTTATAATTCAATCAAATTCATTCATCCTAAGAAAATTCAATCAAATTCATCCAACCCGAGCATTCAATAAATATGAAATAAAAAAAAAATTAGGATTAAACCCCGATAATTAAAATTAAAATAACTTATGATGTTAAGATATGTTCCATATAATTAAAACATTACAAGCTTGTTCCAAAATAAAACATTGTCCATCACCTAATCATGACCAGTAAATAAATTGGACAAATAGTATAACAATTTTTATATGATTTTAACATAGGCACTTCATCGGAGCCAACATGTTCCTCTCCGCAACTCTATTATATTTTATCAACCAATATTTGAGTTTCACCCAACCCAAAAGGGCGACTGTGAACACGAATTTTGACATTCATGGAAACGAGTGTGCATGTGCTAATGACCCTACTATTGGACAAGTTCCTTATATAATAAAATACTCCTCACTATAGTCAACGTGAATGGACGACGATGATCCACGAAATGTTGGACGATGAGGCACTTGGGAGGAGAAACCTCAAGGTATAGGGAAGGGGAATATATGAGGAGGCATTTGGGAAGGAAAACCATGTTGTTGACTAATCAATTGGGACAACCCCTCCATTTCATTCCTCAGTAGTCCTAATGTGTTGGTAACATCGCCCATATTTTTCGTTAGCTCTGATACTTCCCTTTTTGTCATGGCATGTTCTTTCGCCTAGCTCAACATGTGACTCTTCACCAAAGACATCTCATCCAATAAAGGTGCAGTGTATTATAATTTGGTACTTGGAATATGTGATCCCACACCTCTTGTCCTCCCCCTATGTCCCTCCCAAATACCTTAGATAGGCATCTCATTCAATGTCACATGGGCTTCACTCGGAATGACTACTCTCCATGCTTTGATCAATTCCTGTAGCATAATATTATATTTATGACTATGATTTCAATATTATTTTATTATAGCGTGCATATATAATAATTAAATTCAAAATCACCAGAGTCGGAGCCAAATTATCTGAGAACTTATTAGTCCCTTTATCCCATCGGGCATGCACGTACAAGTTAACCCGATCAGGGGCTTTACATTCTTTCGGAGTCCCATTGGTCCTTCCAATTCATTCATCCTTCAAATCATCATATGATTTTACCCCAAGTTTGTGGGAATCAACCTTTTTTGCCCTATTTTGTTTATTTTTATCCTTATGGGATATTTTTTCCTCCCTGAATTCATTCTTCAAGAAGTTATTCCATTAGTCAATGGGAATTTGAACATTTGGGGAAACTTTGTCTTTCAACCCAAAATATCATAACTTGATGCCTCACTTGGCTAAAAAAAATCTCTGAAAGTTCTTCTGATGGGCTCTCATATGTCCACTTACTCAATAAAGAACCCTTGCCTTTGAACCAAGTGGAAAAGTAAAACTCTTATGATCCCACACTTCATCATTTATGGCAGGATCAACCTTTTTCCAGTTGTTTGTGCCCCAATGCTCATGTCATCTTTCTAAGAGACAAATAACAGGCTTTAAAAATTTGGACGTCATTTTTTTACTGCTAGGATTCCCAAAATCAGAGAACCCAATGGGATTCTTATCATTTTATATGGATTCCTCAGTAGTGGGAGGTGGGGATGTTGGGATAATAGGTTTTGTTAAGTTGGATGACTCAAAAACACTATAAATTGTGTAGTAGGCGGAACTTGCGATGGAGTAACGTATTTCCAACCCCCAGGTGATGAGAATTGAGGTTGGGGTATGAGAAAGGAATAAGTTGGAGGCGTTCTATAATTTAGTTGATTATCTCCTTTCCCATTCGACATTACTTACAATTACAAAAAAAAATTAGCGATGAATATATGACAGTCATGTTTACGACTATATATATGTATATACCTTTTCAACAACCTTTAAAACATGCTCGACGTGTTTAATTTTCATCCAATCAGTATTTTTTTTTTAAATTTATTAAAATTTATACATGGCCAAATGGATGGAAGTGTATCTATGATTGATGTATAAAGGTTTGTGACATGAATTTGAAATCCTTTCTTCTTACACTTATTTCCAAGCTCATTTTTAATGTGCATATGTCACGAGACGTCACAATCAAGGTGAATGCTCTCTTTACAGAGTTATATCAATAATGGACTAATATTGTTTTCTATCTTTTTGACTAGTGTCACTAACAGAAGTGCCCTATCAGGATTATAAAGAAAAAAATATATTTTCTACTGACTCATCTCAATATTATGGAAAGGAAAAGACTGTAAAATTGTTTATGGGGTGGTTCGATTATATGGTCAAATGTAGAAATCATAGAGTAGGTCACACATAAGACAAATTCAATTTAATCTAAATTTTATCTTGATTAATTAGGTGAACCTAAATATGCAAGAAAATGAATATAAATTGAATCAAATAAACCATAGCAGAAGATATAAGGAAAAAATCCTTTCGAAAAAAATATTTTTCGCATTGTTGTAACTAAGGTATTACAGAATGGCACAGACAAACTTATAGACTTAGACTCAACTAAGTATTACAGTTATTTCTTCCTTCCTTATTGATGATAAAAAGAGGTGTAGATCCCGTAGCACTCCACATCAAGCTCCACTTGCCTCGATGTCCACCGATCAACCTCAAGAAACTCCTTTCCTATCTTCAGTAGTAAATAATTAACTATAGAGGGATTAGAACATGTGATGTGTTCTTTAATGTTTGATAAAGTGATCACAAAATATCCAAGGGGTTTGGATTTGAAAAATCAAAGTGTTTGATCACAAAAAGATATCTAAAATGCTTGATAAGAATTGCAAGTTTTTAGCTCTATATATAAGGAGAAAAATCTCCAAGAGATAGTCTTGAAAGATTGCATTTGAAATTAGGTAAAAAATAATTTTTTACCAGCTCATTTTAACTAAGTACATCTCATTTGCATGAAGAGCTTCGAAGCTATTCTAATGAGCTACATGCCTTCATTCTGATGACATCCAAATGTCGTTCTGACAACTTTGCTGATTTAAAAAAAATATTATTGGAAAAATATTTTATGTATTCAAATGATTTTAAAATACCCCTGAATATAAGTAAAAACTTAATCAACCTCCTATACCTTCTTCGATGATTGTGGTGATGATCTTAACTCTTCCATCTTTGATTGTTGCATTCGATCACTAACTTATCTTCGATTGAAGCTCTTGAGAATGTACATTATGATGTAGAGGTACAACAAAATTTTCCAAATTTAAAAACATAATGAGCAATTATAAATCTTTCACTTACAAATCTCCCCCTTTTGATGTTTCGGTACAAAACACAAAACCAAAAAAAAAAACCTAATACAAGTTTAAATAATATCCCTCCCGAACTCGTAAAGGACAAGACATTTGAAACTTTGTGTCCACTGGAAATCTTCATCGTGTAGTACATGATAACATCAATGCGAAAAAGGACCCACATACATGAAACAAAGGAAATACCGTGACACATGGAGTTTAAAACATAAAACTCTCCCCTCAATATGTTCTCTCCATTTTTGTTCGTAATAGACACAAAGGATTAGAAGCTAAACCTAAAAAATTAGCATCATGAGGAAACAAATATGAAATATCATCACAAAGTATAGACAACTAAGCTTAAGCGATGAAATTTCAACAGGCCAACAAACTAATTTTGAATTTTTTTTAAAATTTAAAATTTTTGAGTATAAAAAATACATATAAATACAAATAATCTCACCATGGAGTAACACGAAAATATTTGAATCATGAATAAGAAATGAATGTGTGTGAACTTAATTCGTGGAAAAGTCAACATAAGCATACGTAGCGACGTTGCATGAAATCAAAGAGACACTCTTAAAGAAAGAACCTAATTCAACCTTTTGTGAAAAAAATGATGAACAAAGTGAAATTGACTCAACTCATACAAAATGTCACAAATTTTAATGCTTCTCAAATCAATAATGCCAAACTATTGAATGTTTTTAAAGGAATTTAGTGTGCAAACCCATTGATCTTCAACTTGTAACACTCTCAAAATTTAACATTTTAAGCGCTAACTCCCAATTTTTTTGAAGGAATCATATTGCTCATTTTTAATGAAGCGTCAATGAAACAAATTGGCACTGGCATTTTAATTTTTATGCATCAAAATAATCTTTTAGGACCCTACTAACGGTGGCCTTTAACGAAAACAAGACTGCTTCTATTGGAGCCCATTTCCATTGCTCACACATATATCAATCTTCATGTATATATCAGCCAATTGACGTTTGGTATTCACAAATCTCAAGGGAACGATCATCGTTTAAAAAAGATCATGAATAAAATTCTCACGAATCGTAATGTGCTTTGTACGAGAGTGTTGGATGGGACTATGAGAAATGAGTATTGCACTCGTATTATCACAAGAAATAGTCACCGTGCCTTGAATAATCCCATAATCTTCCAATATTTTCTTCATCCATAAGATTTATGCACAACAACTCCCGACAGTTATGTACTCGGCCTCCATTATTGCAAAAAAATGGAGTTTTTCTTCTTGCTCAACCCTTAGACAAGAGCACTCCTAAAGTAAAAGCATCCACTCGATGTGCTTTTACGACCATGAACATCCCCGACCCAATCGGCATCCGAATAAGTCGACAAATGATCATCGGTATCAAAGGAACACTAAATGCCGTAAGAAAGAGTGCCACTAACGTATTTGATGATACATTTTAGTGCAAAAAAGCCCTGCACCAAATCTTCAAGTTTGTTATGATCATTGACCGTGACAAGTCCAACTTGTCAAGGTTAATGACCGTGATAAGTCTGGGGGTGACAACTTCTATTATCACGGTTATTGATTATGACAAGTTCATTAGACTTATCACAGTCATGTCACGATTATTATCCGTGATAAGATTTGTCACGGTCAATAATCGTGACAAACCAGTGAACATTTTACAAAATTTGTCACGATCAATGACCGTGATAATTTTGGGCAGAATTAAAAAAAAATATGCTGGGTAGTATGGCCACTGCCACTGCCTAACAGTATATTTGTACCTTTTATAGTAACATTGTACCTGTTCAAATATCATATATCCAAATAAAATAGAGATAATGCAAATATACATGCAAAATAATATGCACTACGATATAATCCAAATATAATTCAAATGTAACAACTTAAAACGATTCAATTAAAATAACCATGATGGGGAGGTGGATAGGCCACACGATATACGAATTGATACACCCTTGAATTTGCATCGTGCCACATTGTTCGTGCAACCATGATGGGGAGTTCTCCTTCCCGGGTATCACATGCGTGACGAGCACCCTAGCCTCGATGTCTTGAAGGGCACGTCCATGAACTAGCATACCCTGGATGGTATTCAGGTCCCTTAGCCCCTCCCTATCCTCAAGCCATCAAATATGTCCTCTATAAAGACGCTCGGCCAACCAAATGTCATCATAGGTCGGTCGAAAGGATCCAAATAGGGGACTGGATCATTAGGGTTCACACGTGTCGGCGATGAAGCAGCGATGTCCACGTCCTCGTCCTCGTCCTCCTACACCTCCTCCTCCACCACCTTCTCCTTCCATTTCCCCTTACTCTTTTTTCCTAATGAACGCTTCATGAATGAGAACATATCTTAGACCGTCGCCTTAAAATGGGACAACTTCTCGTCATGCGAGTCCACCATTTGATCTAAGCCGGTGTTGATCGTCTTCAATTCGATCATCCTAGATTTGGCCACCCGCGAGCTCACCCCCTTGCCTCCCCTTGCAATCAGGGCCAAGCACTTGGCTAAGTGAATCCGTGGACAAAAATGCCTTGTCGACATTAGACTATGACTCATGCACTTCCTTAAGCTTTGCCTAAAACGATAAAAAGCACATGATTAGTTACATAAGTAAATAAAGAAATTATAACGTAATCAACAAAAAGTAAATTGTCGGATTACTTATAATCGTGGATGTGACAATCGAGTACACCTCCTTATCCTTCCCCTTCTTCATTCGAATATCCACATAAGCATCGAGCCTATATGGCCTATCCTCGGGGCCACTCCCTGTCCCCTGAAATAAAATAATGCAAAATTACTTGCGGGCCCGCAAAGTAAAATAATGTAGAATAACATATTTATGCAATTATAGAAAAATAAAATCTTACCATCATCCTATGCTCCACCTCGGCATAAGACGTTTGGTCGGAGGAGTGCACGTCCGTCTTTTTTGCCCGATTTTCCCTCCCCGATTGGCGAGATGCCAATTGTTGCTCCTCGATCTCATTGTCAATGAACTTTTTCCATTGTGCCAATGACATCAGCACCTTCGGCAGGACGGAGTCACGCATTCGGATAATGGAGTCTCGGGTTTTCCCAAAGTACCGTCCCCATAAATTTTTCTTCCACGTCTTGTGTTTCTCCCTTAACTGCTCCAAGATGGAATCACGTAGTTCTGGGGTCAGGCTGAATTATTCCTGTCCAACAAATACAATGTTAGTTGAGAATAAATATAAATTGAAATATTCATATATATATAAATATAAATACATTACTAGTAGTGCCGCCCAAATAGCTAACTTGAGCTCATTTGGCACCTCCCTCTAACTAGTGTACCCCGGGCCAATGATTATCTTTACCAGATCGAGGGATCTCATTAATATCCCCATCTTGTTCTCGATGGCCATCCCTAATTTGCCATATTTGGGGAGCCTAGGGGTCGAGGTGCCCTCCTCGCTTTCGCTACCACGAGCCATACGACATCATCATAATCAACATCATCATCCTCACCTTAATACCTGAAGGAGACATTTTCTGTAAAAAAAGATGTTGTTATTAGTACAAATCCAATTGAATTAGAAGAAGACATGCAAATATGTATAATTACTACAAACCCAAATGAGTTAATAATGTTTAACACCTCAATTCTGAATTCCAAAACAAGAACATCTAACTCATAATATGTACAATTACTAAAAATTCGAAACATCCCCACCCCCACCCCTACTGCCCACACACGTACACTATCAATTCACCGTGAAAACTCCAAAATCGATAATTATCTTGCATACCCCACATTAACAAATGTATTTCAACTATTTTCCACACAAACACCTGGCCATTCTTACACCTAGCACACGAAAACTCTTCATCATTATGACATCTCTTTGCATATTTCACAAATTCATTAGCACCTCTGCGAAACACATCCCCATTCTATTTGTCTCACCCATCCACTCTTTGTATTTAGGATATCCCATTACAGCTACTAAAACTAATCACCTATTAAAGGTAAGAAGCGTATATTACTGGATTAGTATAAACAAAACTTAGATTTATAGTATGTTTCATTTAATTATGTCTTATTTATATTCGATTTTTAAATTTCAAATTCAAATTCAATTTATAATAGAAATTCCTATTTCCTCCATCTCCTCTAAAGGGTGAGTGGTCATATCCCATTCAAGACCGCATATTTCTGTAATATACTTAACATCTCATGCATATTGTTATCGTTTGAGAGAAATTTGGCAGCATCTCCATAGTTCTCCAAGTACACGACGTATATTGGCAAGTGTGAGTGTTATTTCAATTGATCAATTGAAATAACACTCACACTTTTCAATCTAGTATATACCCAGAGAACATTAGGATACGACTGCATAACTTCGTTCAAAAGTAACAACTTTAAGCCACTAAGAATATTATTATACAGAAAAGATGCAGTCCCAAACTATCCAAACGGAACAATTCGAGAAATCTCATTACAGGGGTAATGACTCTCTAACAGGTCTAAGGATATTGAATGCGTACGCATAAGAATTAGAAGGCTAGTATCTATGCGCACTATATGTAATTTCAAGTATGTTTCATTTAATTATAATATATATATATATATATATATATATATATATATATATATATATATATATATATATTGTTCGTGATACAAAGTAATTTTTTAAAAAAAGTTGAAAAATCCCACCCCCATATGGACAATAATCCAGTGGTCATGCCACTTCTAAAATTAACCAATCGAAGATCGATCCACTATAATCAACCGCAATAGCAACAACAAATGTGTATCTCGTACTTTCTAATTCATCTACTCAATTAATTCATATCATCAATTAAACCAACAATTAAAGTATACAATTATTAATTTACTAATTTACAATGAGGGGTAATCCTACTTGCATATGAAAGGGGCACTAATTATTAATTTACTAAAAAAATTAATAATCAATCAATATTTAATCAATGAATTCCTTTACAAGGGGCACTACTTGCATATGAGGGGCAATATCTAATAAAAAAATTAACAAGCCCCACCCCCTGCCCTATTTCCCCCTGAACCACCCCCTTCCCCCACCACACACAGGCACACGCATAAACACATATATATACACACACGCGCGCACGCGCGCACACACACACACAGCCCCTCCCCCAACTGCCACTGCCCACCACACACGCGCACACACACATGTACAAATACACACACATGCATACATACACACACACACACACATATACACCCCCTCCCTACCCCCATCCCCAGCCCAGCCCCATGCCCCAACCACACACACACGCGCGCGTGCGCGCACATTTACACACACATATACACACACACACACACACACACACACATATATATATATATACACAAATGGAAGGAAATAGAGAGAGAAAACATACCAAAATCGTAGAGAGAGAGCAGTCTCTTAGAGAGAGAAATAGGGAGGGTAATCAAAACGGTGGGAAAAAAGGAGGGGGCGGGTTTATTTAATTTGTGAACATTGTCACGGAAATGTCACGGTCATTGACCATGATAAAAAAACATGCGTTTTTGTCACGGTCAATGACCATGACAAGACTGGCCAGTTGAAGGGTGCCAATTTGATCATTTTGGTGTAGTGAAGTGTGACTCTTTTGGGGATGCTTGGTAACATGCATAAACTACAATACTAAAGGCTGTATTGGGATGACTAGCGATCAAGTAGAGGAGACTACTTATCATACTCCTATTAGGTGTTTTTCCTACGTACTTAAAGTGTCTTTGCTAAGCTTTGCCGAGTAACTCATGGGTATGTAAGAGTTCTTAGAAGAGTCCAAACAAAACTTCTTCACTAGATACCTAGCATATTTAGATTGAGATGTAATATACCATTCTCGAGTTAATGCACTTGGTACCTATGAAGAAAGTAAGTTCACTAACCATACTCATCTCAAATTCACTCTCTATCTCTTCCTCAAAAGTGTGATCATGTTGGGGATATGTGGTTCCAAAGACTATGTCATCTATATAGACTTGGCAAGCAAGATAGCACCACCTCCTCTCCTTACAAACAATGTTATATAAAGTTCACCTCTCTTGAAACCACGAGCTAAGAGATAAGAAGTTAGCCTTTCGTACCAAGCATATGGTGCTTGCTTCAAATCATACAAGGCCTTCTTTAGATAAAAAATGGGTCTCGAGTGCTTTGGGCCTTTGAACCTATTTGTTTGTTCCATGCAAACCTCCTCCTAAAGAATGCCATTGAGAAAGGAACTCTTGACATCGATTTCGTAAAGCTTGAATTGTAGATGACATGTTACGATGAGTAGTAAGCGAACAAACTCAAGTCCAGAAACATGAGCAAATGTCTCGTAAAATTCCACACCTTCAACTTGTGTGTAACCTAGAGAGGCCAACCTAGCCTTATTGTGAATTACGGTACCGGTGTCATCCATCTTATTTTTGTACACCCACTTTATACCAATGACATTAGTCTCTTTATATAGGGGGACTAATTCCAAAACATCATTTTTTTGAAATGGATGTAATTCATCTTGTATAGTACTTATCCAATGCTCATCCTTAACTTCCTCCTTCATATTCTTGGGAACTACTGTTGAAGTGTAGAAAGAGTAGCTAACCTCATTCTCTAGTTGGGCTTGAGTCTTGACACCTAGTGTGGGATCACTAAGTATGTCGATAGGGTTATGACTCTTTCGAACCCAAGCGAGTGGATCCTATTTGTAAAGAGTGGGGTCCACTATGGTGGAGTGGATAACAATGAGGTCATCACCGGATTCATTGTTCTCACATGCAATATCATGATCGATAAATATGGTTGGTGCATCATCTCTAATTGCAACATTTATCGATTTCATGACCTTAGATCTTTTAAATTTATACACCTTATAAGTTCTACTATTTGGTTATACTAAAAGTATTCCCTCATCACTTCTAGAGTTCAATTTTCCTAAGTTCTCTATATCTCTAAGGATATAGCAAGGACTCCCCAAAACTCATAAATATGATAGGTTGAGTTTCTTATCAATCCACAACTCATATGGAGTGTGAAGTATGTGTGGAAGAAGATAAACCCTATATGTCATGTGGCATGCGGTGTTAACTTCCTCCGCCCAAAAATGTCTCGGCACTTTCCAAATAGCATGGACCTTTCCATCTCTTGAATTATTCGATTCTTCCTCTCAATAAATGCCATTTTACTGAGGAGTACGAATGGTCAAAAGCTCATTTTCGATGCCAACTTCATCGCAAAAACCATCAACGCTGACAAATTTAAATTTGTTAATGACATTGTCACTACGAATACAATTTATAGGAACACCATATTGATTTTGAAGAATACAGTGCTCGACGGTTTTAAACTCAATAGCATCGGATTTTTCTCTAAGAAATTCAATAATGGAATATCTCAAAAAGTCATCAACCATCACTAGAATAACTTCTTACCACCAATACTCTCTATACGCATGGGACTTATAAGATCCATGTGTATGAACTCTAAAATGCGGGATGTGGTAATGGTATTCAACTTCTTATATATGGGGAATCTTTATTTGCTTCCCTTGTTAGCAAGGGCCATAAATTGAGGAAGTTTTCTCCAAGTGATGGTAAGCCATAAACTAGGTCTTTCTTAACTAACCCCGTAAGATCTCTAAAATTTACGTGACCTAGTCTTTGACGCTAAAGGTCCATGGTGGAGACCTTAACATTATTTCAGAGTAAAGAGGACTTAGTAATGATACCATAACAATTGTCGATAGTCCTCACACCTTGTAGAAAAAGTTCACCGGATTGATAAACAGTTACATTTTGATCGGTCAAACTTTATCGCAAAGATAGCATTAAAAAGTTGGCTTATTCTTATTAAGTTAGAATTCAACCCTTCAATACAAAACATATTGTTTATCCAAAAAAATCCAAAAATCTTCACGCAACCTCGTCCAAATATGCTAAATCTACTCCCATCCCCAAAAGTGGCTTTTCCTTTCTTGCAATCCATAAAGTTGATAAAATATGACTTGTCACCTGTCATGTGCCTAGATAACCCACTACTAAAATACCATTGATAAGTATTTTGAACCTTAAGAGAAACATGAACAATAAGGTCTTTTTTGTCAATTTTTGGTACCCAATGGGTGGTAACCTTTTGCTTGCCCTTAACATTGTGGGAACTAGTCATTATGTTGAAAGTGTTCTCATGAGTCATAGACACCCTTTGAAATTCTTCCATTAAATATTTAAAAGTAGTGACTAGAAACTCAATTTGCTCTCTAAAACTAGCTAGGTCACTATAGTGAAATGTGGGATCATACTTATATACAAAATCCCTAAGGATACCTCTTAGTTTCCCATGGGTACAAACATAGATGTGTTTGGATTGACCTTGGTTAAAATACCTAGGATGAGTTCTCCTTGGTGGGTTAGGTGGAGGTCGATAAGGATCCATCATAACTTAGGAACCGGTCCGGGTATAATATTGGAAGGGGATGCACCTTCGTAACCAATCCCTTGCCTCTTTTTAAGACCTAATGCTGGACCTAGGAAAATATTTCCAAATTTCTTGGATGTGTCCTCTAAGGCAACTGATTCGTATCGAGTATTGCATATTTATACCCTCAAACTTATGCACTTTATCCCCCTTGGGTACTTTAATGCCTATAATTATACTCGGTAATCAGACAACCTCCGGTTTATATGATAACATGTTATTTGAGTTATAATTGAGTTGTTATAGGTATTAAAATGTTTAGTGTGAAGTTTGGGGGCATTTTGGTAAAGTTTCGTCGCGATTCCCACGTTCAGGGGCATTTTCTTAATTTCACACTTCGGATTTTTTTCCCGAAGTATTCACGAAAGTTGTAGCCCTCGGGTCAAGCTTCGCATGGCTGCGAACGGTGGTCGAATCGGAGTCCAAATGAAGGAAACACGAACCTTGAATCAGGGAAGAAATATAAGACTTTATTTATTATTATTTTATTAATATATTAAGAATTTATTTAATTCCATCTACGTCCTTTTCTCTTTCATTTTGCAGGAGCTTCCATCGGCAATTTTGACCAAGCTCGGGTTTGTGCTCGATTTTTGGGTTCGTCCCAAATTGAGGACTTTCATCCCAAATTGAAGCTTGGGTCGCGTGTGGAACTAGTTGTGGGCCAATTGGCTCGAATTTTTGGAGTACCCATTTGACATTTTCATGGTTTTGACCATTAATGGAGTTGGAGTTTTTCAGGGGTTTTGCTATTTTTTGTTGGAGGTCTCGGCTACATAGCTTAACAGTTGGTTCGGATCGTCTCATTCAACACAACTTGATGGGTTTTCGGCCACGTATTGGGTGTTGGGTTTTACCCGGTTTGAGATGGATTTGAGGTTGAGCTGGGTGCTGCTGGTGTGGCTTTTCTTTCCACATGGATTTGCAGGACTATGGCCATTGGAGCCATGGTCGGTGGTCTCGGCCAAAAGAAAATCGCATGTGGACTGTCCTGCCGTCACCGGTCGACCGGCTCAGCCGTCGCGGTCGATCGCAATTTGGATTTTTTCCTTGCACACAAGATAGCGTGCCTCCCCATTTTCGTGGTCGACCGTTCACCACCCCCGGTCGACCGATCCCCTATTTCAATTAGCCGAGATTCCTATTTCCCTTCCTTTTCCTTTTTTAGTTTCTTTTTTTATTTTCTTTTCTTGTTTAATTTGAGACTTATTCCTTATTTTCATTTCTTTTCCTTTTTCTTTTATTCTATTAATGTAACTTACTATAAATAACAACTTTGGTTCATTTTTGTAAGGAACACATAATATCTAGTTTCTCTCTCTCTCTCTCTCTCTCTCTCTCTCTCTCTCTTAGTTTAGGTTAGGGTTAGAGTAATTTTGATGGATTTTGTGGAGACACCCCTCTCCTCCATTTTCTTTGTGTAATTCCTTCATTAATGTAAGTTTACTATTCATTATCACTTTTGCCTACTTTCCTTATCTTTGTTCATTTTTATTCCATGCTTTATTTATTATTTCTTGCCTAGATTAATTGGGTAGTTAATTTAATTAGTTTTAATTCAATTAGTGTGCTTTAATTAATTAGTTATTTAATTAATATTGTTAATCATGTGTAGCGGCTAGTTTAGTCTAGGTTGTGTCGGATTAAACTCACCTCGGGTTGATGGGTTGCTTTGCTATGGTGATGGTTTCTCACGAGTTTATTTCCAGTGTGTTTTCCTAGTTATTACGCCTAGGAAATTTAATGAGGTTTATCATGTATGCTCCATATTTATGACCTTGTGTGCATAATTTTTGGGGTATTTGTTGACGCCAAAATCTTAGTTGGCTTTTATGCGAATTTAGGGGTGTGACAACCCTTGATTTAATTAATTGATGAAACGAGACACAATCTTAATAACTCATGAACCCATTTAACCATTTTATACCAATTAACTCGGATGAGGGATATTCGACGCAGCCTATAGTTTTTATTTGCTTTATTAATCATAGTTTAATTTATTCACGCCGAGATTGATATTTTCTCTTTATTTTCTTTTATTTTTTGTTAGCAATACCTTTTACACTTTTATTTTTAGACGCATTTAACCGAATAAATTCTAGCAACTCGTCTCTGTGGATTTTCAATACCCGGACTTGGCCGCTATACTCCCTTATTTAGTCTAGTCATAAGTTTTAGATTTTTGTATTAAGGTGATGAACAGAAAAAAACGATTGGCGTTTGACACGCACTAATTTTAACCCTTAATCAAAATGGCGTCGTTGCCGGGGACGAGATTGTTTTAGAATTTATTTGATTTAGAATTTCTTAATATTTTCTTTCTATTATTATTTTTTGCGTAACATTTTTTTAGGACTTCTACATTTGAGCGCCAAGAACCACTTGAATTTTTCGCGCGCGCATCACATTGTGGATTTTGCCACTTCGAGCCATCTTTATGGTAATCATGTCTTATTCCAATCCTTTCGGTAATCATTATGATAATTCTCAAAATAACCTGTAAACCTATGACTTTTGGTTAATACTTAGAGTCCCAAAAAATTACAAATTCAAAAATGACTTTGGGCGAGTATTACAAAAGTCAAGCTTTGGAGTGCGTGTATTTTGAGGAGGATGATAATGATTTTGGGCCTCTAATTCCTTATAATAGGAATTTTGAAACAAATTGCAATAGTTTTCAAAATTCTTATAATAATCAGTTTAGTTCCGATAATAGTTTTCAAACCTCTCATTTCCAAGAATCCTCACCCTAACCTATGACATTCGGTGACGGTTTTTTCATGCTTGAGAATGAGAGGTATGAAGACCGTTATCGGGAAGAAAATCGTTTGTGGGAACATGAATTGGATTTATTATTTGAATCCGACGATGATTTTTCTTCCGAAACGTTTGAAGTCGAGGAATGTTTTGAACCAAGTGAGGATTTTTTGACTACTTTGGAACAAACCATTCTTGACTTGGCCCATGGTTTAATGGAGAATGAAAGTGACGATAAAATGGATGTAGTATCTATTTTGAATGAAATGATTTCGTCTTTGGATCCCAAAGAAGAAAGTTTCATTGAAAATGATTCAATCTCCTTCAAAATTTCAACTTTGAGTGATGATAACTCATCTCTTAAGTTTGAATTTCTTTCCTCCCCCTTTTCATTCTCCATTATCACACCATCACATGTACCCGATGAATCGGTGCCGAACTTTAAAATGTTCAACCCTTTCACCGACGAGGAGTACTTGCTCGAGTTGCTTTCCATAAAGGCATATTTGCCTCCTTATGCGCCCCATCCCATTCCAATTTCAAAATACGTGGGAGATGATTCTTTTTTCTTGGCCCCCATGTGTATTTGTCACCTGTCTAATTCAAATCACCCATCCGCCCTCCAAAATTTTTAATTGGGGATGGTTCACCTTTTCCACCACCCACGTGCGTTTCGTTGTTCAAACGGAATTCCTATATTCCAGGAGGCATGCATGAAAGGGAGGGTCCACCGTTGATCCTCCAAAGCCAAATTGTATTTTGGGTGGAACAATAAAAATTTCAACTTCTAGTGTATAGTTAGTTAGGAGTCTAAATGGTACGTTGTACATAATTTATTTTTCTTTTTACTTACAGTTTAGTGTAATTAGTTAAAGTTTTATTTCTTTTTTTTGTTATACTTTGGTACTAACATGTTTTGTAGAATCATTGGACTTGTACTTTCTGGAGATCGTTCCATTGTGGATAATATCGCTCTTTTCCTCTCTTTAACTTCTTTCTTAATTCACATTGAGGACAATGTCAGGTTTAAAGTTAGGGGGTGTGTCATATTCTATCCATTCATTGGTAGTTTCTTTGATTTGATTACATATTAGTTACTAAGTATGCTTTATTAGAAAAAAATTAAAATTTTCAAAAAGATTTTCTTTTTTTTTTCTCCTTTTTTGGGCATTTTTCCTTTATTTCCGATGATTAATTTTAATAATTGCCCGATCCATTAGATAACTCAACGATGCATGTTCTCGATTTTAGAAGTTATTAGACTTTAGTTCTCGAATTATTGGTGTTATGAATAACTTCGCAAATTAAACTTTAATCCCACGAGCACATGCGCTTTTCTTGTTCTATTGATTTGGTTTAAGATCTTTATAACTCGGTAATCTTTTGTTGCATTGTATATACTTACACCGAGTAAGCTTTGTACCTTTTATCGTTTGTGAGTGTATAAAATATTCTTTCCTCTTTGAAGACGTTACAGTCGTTGGTAATCTCTCTATTATTTCATTTGATCGATCATTAATCGAGTTCTTTCATGAAGTGTATTACTTGAGCATGATTTTCAAAGTTTGTTTTGACTCGATAATTGCATAAACTTTAGAAAATGATCATAGGCAATCTTTGTTATATCACCCATATTAGCCTTGACCTCTCCTTATATGTTTACCCTCGTCAATCCCTTTGAGCCTTAATATAGCCTTTCTTTTCATTAACCAAAAATCCCATAACCAACTCCAAATTGGAGTTAAAACCATACATACATCTTCCATACCTTTGTTTGGAATGTTACATGTGATTGAATGATGTTGTTGTGTTGCGGTTGGAATTTAGGCATGTGAGAGTGTGAAAACTAAAGAAAAGAAAACGTTAAGAAAAAGTGAAAAAGAGAAAGAAAGAAAACAAAAGAAAACAAATGATAAGAAAATGAGAACAAGAAGAAAAGAAAAGAAAGAGAAATGTGTATATGTTGTTTATAGTGTTCAATAAACTTTGATTACTCTCCCCATTGTTATATCTAATGCCTTTTATGGAATTTATTTTCCAATTTTTGATATTGCCCGCATTTTTCCATTATCCAGAGTTTTCATCCCGAACACTTTAAATATGTACATATACCTTTCATTTCATACCCTAGCCTAACCTATATCACAACTCTATACAATACCTATATTATCTTAGGGTGCATTTAATTTAAAAGTCATAATAGTTTTGATAATCTGTGAAAATGCGTTTCGCCTCCTTTAATGAGCGGTATCTTTAATTGAGATTACAATTTGTTATTTTATATATAGCATTCTTCATTTATGACATGTGCGCGGCCTAGTTTCCATTTACATTTACTCTTTATGCCCGCATGTCCCATGTATTACCTCCCGTTTCATAGTGATTTCATATGTTGAGTGTAATGCCCGGTGAGGATTGACTTATATGCATTCTTTGTTTATTATCAAGTTTATATAAGTTTTTGCCAAATCATACCATTGCATGTGCTCTCTCCCTTTCGACTTTTTAAAGTTTTAATTTAACGAGGTTCATTCTATAATGTTAGTAAAACAAACTTGTGTGTGAATTCTTTCACTTTTCTAATAACATATTGAAATCTTTTTCCTTGTTGTTGAGTTTGTCGCATGTTGGGTTGGGCATTATTTTTAGGAGACCATATGATATTTGTGGGTTTCATCCCTGAAAACCCTCACGAGACGACCCTCGTCCACTAGGGTAACCTAGGGGTTTAACGGCTTATTGCATGCGCTAAATGCAATCGTTTGCCCGCAAAAGTGGCCTTATCCCTTTTATCGCTTTTGTATATATCTCCCATTTTGTGATCTACTTATAGTTCTTCTTTCTTTGAATTTCATTACTAGGGTCTAACAACTTGTATGTTAGGGGGTGTGATTCGTATCGAATATTGCATATATATACCCTCGAACTTATGCATTTTAGCCCCTGGGTACTTTAATGCCTATAATTATGCTCGGTAATCAGATAACCTCTGTTTTATATGATAACATGTTATTTGAGGTATAATTGAGTTGCTATAGGTATTAAAGTGCTTATTGTGAAGTTTGGGCGCATTCCGGTAAAGTTCCGTCGCGATTCGCACGTTTAGGGACATTTTCTTAATTTCACACTTCGAGATTTTTGCCCGAAGTATTCACGGAAGTTGTAGCCCCTGGGTCAAGCTTCACGTGGCCGTGAACGGTGCTCGAATCAAAGTCCGAACGAAGGAAACACGAACCTTTAATCGGGGAAGAAATATAAGACTTTTTTATTATTATTTTATTAATATATTAACAATCTATTTAATTCCATCTACGTCCTTTTCTCTTTCATTTTGCAGGAGCTTCCATCGACGATTTTGGCCAATCTCGGGTTTGTGCTCGGGTTTTGGGTTCATCGCAAATTGAGGACTTTCGTCCGAAATTGAAACTTGGGTCTCATGTGGAACTAGATGTGGGTCAATTGGTTTGGATTTTCGGAGCACCCATTTTGACATTTTCATGGTTTTGACCATTTATGGAGTTTGAGTTTTTGGTGGGTTTTGCTATTTTTTGTTGAAGGTCTCGGCTACATAGCTTAACAGTTGGTTCAAATCTCCTCATTCAACATAATGTGTTGGGTTTTTGGCCACAGATTGGGTGTTGGGTTTTACCTGGTTTGAGATGGATTTGAACTTGAGTTGGGTGCTGCTGGTGTTTTTTTTCCCCATGGATTTGCAGGTCTGTGGCCATTGGAGCCATGGTTGGTGGTCTAGGCCAAAAGAAAATCGCATGTGGGTTGTCCTGTCATCGTCGGTCGATCGACTCAGTCATCGCGGTCGATCGCAATTTGGATTTTTGCCTTGCGCAGAAGACAGTGTGCCTCCCCATTTTCGCGGTCGACTGGTCACCATCGCCAGTAGACTGATCCCTTATTTCATTTAAACGAGATTCCTGTTTCCCTTCCTTTTCCTTTTTATTTTCTTTTTCTATTTTCTTTTCTTGTTTAATTTGAGACTTATCCCTTATTTTAATTTCTTTTCCGTTTTCTTTTATTCTATTAATGTAACTTACTATAAATAGCAACTTTGGTTCATTTTTTTAAGGAGCACATAATATCTAGTCTCTCTCTCTCTCTTAGTTTAGGTTAGGGTTAGAGTAATTTTGGGGGATTTTGTAGAGGCACCCCTCTCCTCCATTTTCTGTGCAATTCCTCCATTAGTGTAAGTTTACTATTCATTCACTTTTGCCTACTTTTATTATCTTTGTTCATTTTTATTCCATGCTTTATTTATTATTTCTTGCCTAGATTAATTGTGTAGTTAATTTAATTAGTCTTAATTCAATTAGTGTGCTTTGATTAATTAGTTGTTTGATTAATATTCTTAATCATGTGTAGCGGCTAGTTTAGTCTAGATTTTGTCGTATTGAACTCACATCGAGTTGACGGGTTGCTTTGCTTTGGTGATGGTTTCTCACGGGTTTATTTCGAGTGTGTTATCCTAGTTATTACGCCTAGGAAATTTAATGTGATGTATCATGTATGCTCCGTATTTACGACCTTGCGTTCGTAATTTTTGGGGTATTTGTTAATGCCAAAATCTTAGTAGGCTTTTATGCGAATTTAGGGGTGTGACAACCCTTGATTTAATTAGTTGACGAAATGAGACGCAATCTTAATAACTCGTGAACCCATGTAACCATTTTATACTAATTAACTCGGGTGAGGGATATTCGACGCAACCTATAGTTTTTATTAGCTTTATTAATCATAGTTTAATTCATTCATGCCTAGATTAATCTTTTCTCTTTATTATCTTTTATTTTTTGTTAGCAATACCTTTTACACTTTTATTTTTAGAAGTATTTAACTGAATATATTATAGCAACTCATCTCTGTGGATTTTCAATACCCGGCCATGGTCGCTATACTCCCTTGTTGAGTGTAGTCATAAGTATAGTTTTTGTATTAAGGCGGTGAACACAAAACAACGATCGGCGTATGACACGTGCTACTTTTCACCCTTAATCAGTAACTTCAACCTCCTGAGAATGTTCGAGATTTTTCTTGAGTTAGAAAACATGGGTTTCAAGTTTCTCACGAGTCTCCAACGATGCTTGAAGATCTCTCGTAAGGCTAGCCACTTTTTTGTTCAAGTTATTATTTTCCTTACCCACAGCAATAAGTTGTCACTCAAATATATTCTTATCAAGGTCTCACACTCTCTCAAAACTTTCAATTCCTTCTCTAAAGACAAGACGCCTGGAGTCAAATTTTTATTTTACTTTTTGGTTTTTAATGACGGTGTGTAAATTTGGGAATTTGCGCATTGAAGACCTCATTCTCCCTCACTCAAATCATCACCCTTACACTCTCTAGAGTGATTCGACTCATTATCTAGGTTATCACATTTATTAACGCCTTCATCAGTGTGAGATATACTTGAGTGCTAAGGTGTAACCAGGAACACGATGAATTTACATCCATGTAGTGATTCATCCCTGGAATCAACTAACTTAACATTATTATCTCTTTGAGTGGCATTATGGGCAGCTTTGCCTTTGCCTTATCTCTTAAACCTAGTGGAAAACCTATGAGATTTGTGACCCTTCTCCCCACATTCATAATATCTCTACCATTCATCGTTCTTAGGATACTCACATCTATCCTTTTTTTTTACTATTTTCATAAAAATTCTCACCCGCTTTGAAATTTTTATTTTTCTCAAAATTTTTATTTTCCATTTTGGATGAATTTGAGAAACCTTTTTATTTTTTTAGCAAATAGGGAAAGATTATCTTGATCAAAACTAGAATCAAAGATAAGAACCTCTTTTTTTTTGTTTATTTCGAAAGCTATTCTTTTTTCTTTAGGGAACATGTCTAGTTCGTAAGTTTGAAGATCACCTACAAGTTCTAGAATTCCCAAAGAGTTAAGGAAGATAACTTTCGTACTAAAACTAGATGGGAGATACCTCAAAATTTTCTTAACAACTTGTTTCTAGAATTTTCTCACTTAAATTAAAACTAGAATTCACAATATTAGACACACGAGCATAAAATTCATCAAAAATTTCTATTTCAAACATATTCTTAAATTGTGTGGTGAGATTTTGAAGCTTAGAAGCTTTGACAGCATTGGAACCCTCATGTGTGAGCTCGAGGATATATCAAGCTTCTTTACACATGGTACACCTCGTGAGATAATGAAATTCGTTGGGCATGATAGCACCAAAAATAGCATTCAAACCACGAGAGTTAAAATTACTCAGTCTAAAATCATCCTTAGTCTAATTTGCTATTGGCTTGAGACTAACGTATTTTCATTAGTTGCAATATAAGGAGTCCATCCCTTTTAACCACTAGCTAAAAATGTTTGTCGATCAATTTTAGAGATGATCTCATTCAAGCTTTCTAATAGGCATAATTCGTGCCATCAAACAAGAGGTGGCCTATTATACGAATTATCCATATTGTTACTAGGATTCATCAAAATTACTTGCAAAAATAAGATTTGATACGAATTAGTAAACAACGTTTATGGGGTGTTTCGGTTTTATGGCCAAACATCGAAATTATAGAGTAGGTCACACACAAGCCAAATTCAATTTAATCCAAATTCTATCTTGATTAATTAGGTGAACGTAAACATCCAAGATAATGAATCTAAAATTGAATCAAACAAATCACAACATGAGATATGATGGAAAACAGTTTTTAGGAAAAACTGTTTTTTTAGCATTGTTACAACTAAGGTATTACTGAATGACATGGATAGACTTATAGGCTTAGAATCTACTAAGTTTCGTAGTTATGTCTTCCTTCCTTGTTGATGACAAAAAGTGGTTCAGATTCAACAGTGCTCCACAACAATCTCCACTTATTTCGATGCCCACCAATCAGCCTAGGGAAACTCATTTCCTATCTTCTAGAGTAAAAAATTAATTCCATAGGGATTAATACATGAAATGTGTTCTTTAATCTTTGATAAAGTGATCATAAAACATCCAAGGGGTTTGGATTTGAAAAATCAAATTGTCTGATAAAAAAAATGTTTAAAAGTCTTGTTAATAATTGCAAGTTCGTATCTTTATATATAGGGAGCAAATTTTTCAACAGATAAACTTGAAAGATTTCATTTGAAGTGAAGTAAAAATATTTTTTTACCAGTTCATTTAAACGTGGTACATCTATTTTGAACAAAGCACCTGATCTCGTTTGAACCACTTTTAATGACATATCTAACGAGAAAATTTAATGGACCAGAAGTTGCTAAAATTTATCTCGTTCGAAGTTCTTCTGAAGTTGTTTTAATGAGGTACATGCCCTTATTCGAATGACATCCAAATATCATTCTAACGGCTTTACGAATTCCTAAAGAAAATTTTAAAATTATTTTGGAAAAATATTTTATGTTTTCAAACACTTTTAAAGTACCCCTTAATATAAGTAAACACTAAATCAACCTCGTATACCTTCTTCGATGATTGTAGCGACGATCTTATCTTTTCGATCTTCAATTGTTTCTTTCGATCACTAACCTTCTTCGCTTGAAGCTCTTAAAAATGTAAATGATGATGTAGAGGTGAAAAAAAATATGTCAAACCTGAAAACATAATGATGAATTATAAATCTTGCTCTCACAAAGATAATACAATCGAAAAGGTACGCTGCCAGGAGATCAACTCCACCATTTGTAAGGTAATTAAACTGTTCAATTTTCCTATTCCCATACATGTAAATAAAATTCCATTCGATATGGCACACCCTAATGAAATATGTTTTAGTACAATCTAATTTCAACCTCTCGTACTCTTGTTGAAAGTAATTATTACCGTCACTCATTTTTTCTAAGAAAATATATAAAAGGAGGGTGAGAATATGAGTCCTAAAGGTAATGACTCTAATTAATCCTAAACTAGTTATTAATTTCCAACCAATGAATCATATACACAAATTCAATTTAAGTTTATTTTAATTAAATTATCCTAAAATTAATATGTGTCCACCAATGTGCAAGCCCTTCTATCAATTTGTGTTTACCCAAATAACCACCACTTAAGGAAGGGATGAGCATGACCAAAACAAATAACCAAAAACATATATGCACTAACATTCATCCTCACAATATCAGGAAGTCCAATTTAAGTTCATATTAATTAAATTAATCAAAAAATTACTATGTGTCCACCAAATGTGCAAGCGCTTTCGCCAATTTGTGTTCACCAAAACAACAATCACTTAAGGAAGGGGTAAACATTACTACAACAGTAACCAAACATATATATACATTTATATTCATTCGCACAATATCAACAAGTTCAATTTAAGTTCATTTTAATTAAATTGATCTTAAAATTACTATGTGTCCACCAAGTTTGCAAGCCCTTTTATCAATTATTTGGTCACCTAAACAACCACCACTTAAGGAGGGGTGAACATGACCACAACAGTTAACCAAATAGATATATGCTTTAATATTCATCCGCCTAATATCAATAAGTCCAATTTAAGTTCATTTTAATTAAATTAATCCTAAAATTACTATTCCCACCAAATGTGCAAGCTCTTCTACCAATTTGTATTCATCCAAATAGCAACCATTTAATAAAGGGGTGAACACAACCACAACAATTAAGCAAACAGATATATGAATTAATATTCATCCGAACAATATCAAAAAGTCCAATTTAATTAAATTAAACCTAATATTACTATGTGTCCATAAAATGTGAAGGTGCTTCCACCAATTTGTGTTTACTCAAACAACAACTACTTAAGGAAGGGGTGAGGATGACCACAACAGTTAATTAAACATATATATGCATTAATATTTATCCACAAAATATCAACAAGCCCAATTTAAGTTTATTTTAATTAAATCAGTACTAAAATTACTTTGTGTCCACCAAATATGCAATTCCTTCCACCAATTTGTGTTCACGTAAACAACAACCACTTAAGGAAGGGTGAACATGATCATAATAGTTAACCAAAATATATATGCATTAGTATTCATACGTACAATATCAAAAAGTTCAATTTAAGTTCATTTTAATTAAATTAATTCTAAAATCACTACGTGCCCACCAAATGTGCAAGCTCTTTCACAATTTTTGTTCAACCAAATAATAATCACTTAAGGAAGGGGTGAACACGACCACAATAGTTAACCAAATAGTTATATGCATTAATATTCATCCACAAAATCTCAACAAGTCCAATTTAAATTCATTTTAATTAAATTATACCTAAAATTACTATGTGTCCACCAAATGCGAAGGCCCTTTCACCAATTTGGGTTACCCAAATAATAACCATTTAAGAAATGGGTGAACACAACCGTAGCAATTAATCAAATAAATATATACTTTAATATCCACTTGCACAATATCAACAACTCCAATTTAAGTTTATTTTAATTAAATTAATCCTAAAATTACTATGTTCCTCCATAAAGTGCAAGCCTTTTACCAATTTGTGTTCATCGAAATATCAACCATTTAAGGAATGGGTGAACACGACCACAACAGTTAACCTAGAAGTTATAACTATATATGAGACTGTGTTACATAAAAGAAAAGATAAGTAATATTATCTAAATAAAGAAATAACCTAAAATCAATTGAGCTTCAATAATTGTTTTCCAACTGCATGTGCACATGGAACAAGAAGAAAACATGTTAACTTATTATTCAATCATATACGTATATATGTGTGAAATTGTGTGTATATACATGTGAGATTGTGTAAAACTTTATATATGTGTGTGTGTGTGTGGGTGGGTGTGTGGGTGGGTTGGGGGGGGGGGGGGGGTATGTACGCGTGTGTGAGTGTATGAGCGACTTCATGTATGTATTGGAATTCATTGTAATACCCCGTGACTTTGGGACTGAGAAATTAAATTTTTGAGAGAAATAAAATTTATTTAAATTGGGGAATTTTAAAATTTGGAAAGTGAGGTCCAAAAATTGAGGACGTTATAAAGTATTCCGGATGACGATTTTGAGTGCGCCATTGATTCTGGATGGTAGGAAATAGTCAAAATGACTGTCCTTGGGTTTTATTTCGGTTCTGAAATATTTTTAAGTAAGTTTTACTTGAATTGGAGTAAACGAGTTATTTAAAGTGTGTATTACCATTTAAAACTGGGACTTATGTTTTAAAGGCTTAAGAGGCTTACGGACCAGCCTATCTCATTTGTGAGAAAGAGAGAAAACCCTAGAGAGAGAAAGAAGAGGAAAAAGGATGAAAGAGAAAGGAGAAAGCATGGAGCTTGGAGATTTCTGACAAATACGCGATCTCGAGGATGATTCAACCTCTACAATTCTGAGGCAAGTGTTTAATCTTGCTAAATATTTCATTTGTGTATTTCATTTCATAATTTGTGGATGAAAGAATTGGATTTTGGGGTTATATGTTAAAACCTAGATTTTTGGGACTAAAACTTCAATTTGATGTTTATATGTGGGATTGATGGCATTTAAGTTGATGATATGAGATGTAGGTTGGGTTCTGATGTGAGGAATATGACTGAGTTAAAGATTGAGGGTTGGATGATAATATTTTGAGTGTTTGGAGAGTTTGGTTGTGTTTAAAAATGGAAAAAGGTCAAGATATCGGGTATGGCCGGTCGACCGCGGCCAGGGGGCCGGTCGACCGCACCCTGAGGAGAAAAGCCTACTGCTTTCTTCGTAGGACAAAATTTAGAACCGCAATCGATCGGGGGTCTGGGGCCGGTCGACCAGTCCTCTATTTTTAGCCCAAGAATGGAATTTTATTTAACCACCTTTTCTTTTGAGTTTAAAACTTAGTGACCTTCTTAGTGAATGTCTTATAGAGGGTTATGTTATAATATTAAGAGATTGGTGCCTTAGGTTGATTAGGGGCATTCAGACCTATGTTAGAAACGGATTATGAGGGTATGCTGCCTCTTTTAGTAAGGAAATGATTGTGGGACTGAATTATAGGCGGATTATATTAATATGATGGTGGTGGGCTATCATGAAATAGTTTATAAATTGTAGAGATAGTCCCTTTTTGCTGATGTGCGTTAGAAGTCAAGTGGTATTGCGGTATATGCTTTTGATGATTACCGAATAGAATTGTTATGTGTGTATTTCTAGTCGAGATACTTATTACCCATTTGTGTGCAATTAATGATAGATATTCCGAGGTATGAGGGGGTTATAAGAAATAAATTGGGATTGAGCTTGTAGATTACTGACTAATAGGTTGTGTTTATACTTATAGTTGGAATGATTATCGTATACTGGTATGCATCTAGTTATAGATGGTATGGTTATGATGATGGATATGTAAGTTCGATGTTAGGGTTCATAGGAGCAATTGAACCATAGGCAGAATTGAGAACGATTGGACTGTACTATCAACTAGCGTAGGTTGATATGTAATGTTCGTCAGGATAGTTACTACATATCTATGTGTGATTAATAATGGAGATTCCCTTACTTGATGGGATAATGGAATAAATCTAGGATGAAGTTTGAGGTTTGCAGACTATTAGTTAGGTGTATAACAATAGTCGAAATTATTACTAGATATATCGAGGTGCTTTCGGATATAGATGGGATGTGTAGTGATTGTTACCTACATTAAACTTTGGGTTGATAACCTTAATGCTGGATATATTGGAAGACTATTAATATCATAGGGGTAATGGATGAATATGCTTCATGTGAGGGATCGTATTTATGTAACAAATTAAGTTAATACGCTTGGAACGACGGCTAGTATATTGAGGATTATGTACACTTATAGTCGAGTTTATAAATTTCATACATACGGATGAGAGATGGTATGTATATATATATATATATATTTATATGTGTGTGTGTGTGTGTGTGTGTGTGTGTGTATGTGTGTGTGTGTGTGTGTGTGTACTTATGGCATGAATAGCTATACCGTGTGTGATGGTTTGATTATATGATGTGATCATATGGATGTATATATATAGTGTGAATGATATATATACTTAATGTGTGAAGCATACCCGGCACATGCTATCATGGTAAGTTGCGCAATGAGGGTGAGCCCCTGGCTTGAGGAGCAGGGTGTGGATAGTCCCCAGTTCATAGTCGTCCATTTTTATTTGTGTGATTTTATTTTGGAGGTGAGAAGTCTTGGGTATGAGTCGTTATCACTTTTCGGTAGGATCTATGACCGCTTCCCATACGTTATGATTGATTTTGTCGCCATGGCGGTGTGATAATAGTCCGATAGGTGGTGACCCCGGGAGAAAGTGAGTAATTCCTGGAAGATGATAGAATGGTTCAGTATTTTGGTATTCTATAACCATTTACGTTATATGTATTGCAAAGTGTACATTATATGTGTTATGTATACGTGGTTATAGGAATGAATGATTGTATATATATATTTAGAGTAAATATATATTTATCTATCCTAGGTGAAAAGGATATGGAGTTTTCTATGGTGTACATCTTGTGTGATATCGGTGTACTAATTTATCAGGGTAGAAGGATCGTACTAAGAGACAATTGCGGTTATAACGACCCCATGGAGTTCGATAGAGATTCTAATTATGTTCATATATAGTACGATATATTTAAGTAGTTGCAGAAATAAGATTTATGTGGAAGACATACTGGATCCCTACGATCGACATTGTCAAGGAGTAGTGTATCCGGGGGGTTCCTTGTTTGGATTTCGCTTTGTGAGACGCCCCACACACGAAACATAGTGCAATGTTGAGAATAGAGAGAAGTTTTGTCCTTAGTACTTGTATGTATGTTGTTTAGAGAATAAACTCTTATATTGAAACCTAATGTTAATGTGGGTCGTTCTAAGACTTAAATTTGTTTAAGCTAGTAATTTGAAACCTAAGCCTAGTAAGGCATATATGTGTATATATATTTAGGTGTGGTTAGAATGGAAAGGATTCTTGGGTTATGTTAGGATGGAAGGTAATGCGGGTAGAGGTCGTGCATATGGTAAGGTAGGTTGTCCTTAAGTGGATGGGGTAACTAAATTAAGGTGCCGTGACATGATTAGGTGCGCGCTGTAGATGAGAGGTGAGTTTGGGTGTTTCACAAGAGTGCGACTCCACTTTAATTATGAAATAGTGCATTTATATTTAATATTCACAGTTAACACACTTGCTGTAACATTTTTACACCTCGGGCTCTGACCCGTTTATATTTCTCTTTTGCTATATATATATATATATATATATATAAAATTTTTACTATAGGTGTCCCACCGCATGGATACCGAATGCTTTTCTATCTAGAGTCTTGGGAGCCGTAGCAGTTGCGGACTGTTGCGGGATTTAGGTTGTAGTCGCTTTCTATTCCTTTGAAAATCTAGATAAGATTCATGTTGTGTATAGGGTTTATATCCAAGAGTTATATGTAGCGTTTTATATTTTTTTTTTCGTATGGATGTTGTATTGTCTGTGACCCGACAGCATATTCAGGTATATTTTTATATGTACTTATGATGTATGGAGAGTATGTTATTTCTTTATGTCGAGCATGTATATTCTTTATTCGGGTTAATGGTCATTCTTATTATTGGGTTGATATCCATTGCATATTTTATTTAAATTTTTGGCATCCGCTTTTATAGTTTTGGGTAGTTAGACTTATTTATTTATGTTTCGTCAGTTGATGCTAAGAGTTATCCATTTGAGTCCTGTTTTATTTTAGTATAGGGATGGCCACCCGTTATTTTTTAAAGCGGGGTGTCACAGATGGTATCAGAGCATCAGGTTCTAGTGACATTAGGATCTGTGCGGGTTTTCTGCATTCCTCCGCAAGCGTTCATAATGTAGAGCCCTACTATTAGGATTGTTGTTTCACTACGTCTATTTCCTTCTGCTAGGTGTACTCACTTGAACGACGTTCTGATGCAGTTGCTCTCATCTCAGACGTCGCCAATAATAAGTCATCCAGGAAGGGGAAAGATAAGAGAAGCAATACCTATAACAAATTTTGGGTACGATTTGACTGGAGGTATTTTCTTCCCACGACTCAGGCGGAGATAAGAAGGAGAATTCTAGCGGTGATTCTAGGTGATCTGACGGTGGTCGAGTGAGAAGTAGAATTTACTCGAATGGAGAATTTTGTGATCGATGAGGTAAGTACTGAGGAGAAGCGAATAGTGAAGCCCGTGGGGGGTTTAGATTGATGAATTTGCTAGCATTTGTTAAAAAAAATCCGTTATTGTTGACTTTTACCGAAATGAGATGTGGCATTGTTCCATTGTCAGGAGTTTAGTTTTCATTAAGAAGGGAGTGAGAAATTTGGAGACTTGGGTTCATTGAGTAGGACGGAAGGAGTGTCGGGGGTCGCAATAGCACCTTGTCCTTCAGGATGGTTAGGAAGGATATTCGAGAAGATGTTTCTTTGAGGAGAATTAGGCCTTAGTAAGTAGGGCTTGTCCTGGAAAGAGTAGAGGGACCTAGGGATGAAGTGAAATAATTGAGTTATGGAAGTGTAAGGTAGAATACCTTTCTTTGGGTTTATGCCACGCTTTGTGCGGTATTGGGGGCATCGCATGTACGGTATGATGAGTAATTAACCGCTATAACCATATTGTTTACAGAACTTCCTTAGAGGAAGGAGCGAGTAAGTGTGGCCTTTGTATGGTGTCCTTTAGGATAATAGACCGTCTCGTGATGAGCTAGTAGAGAGATGTGCTATTGATTTCCGGAAGTGCGGATTGTTAAGGTTTGTTGAGTAGTGGTTATAAGGTTATTGTTTTATAGATAGGCTAGGGAAGGTAATTGTGGTATTCCAACGAGGGAAGGACTTACTTTTTGGCAATGCTTTGATGTAATGTCAAGGATTTGTATAACTGAGGAGGTTTAGAGTTTAGCTTATGGTTGTGCTAGTTATGAGAACTAGGTATTGGTGAGAGTATTGTATTTATTGGGGCCTTGTGTTGAGAACATAAGGTGTTTGATTGGTGTGTCAAAAGACATGAAATTATTTTATATTATATTGTTATGTAAGCCTTCGAGCAATATTTATGAATCGAAAACCTTTTATAAAACCTTAACCCTAGTTCAACTGATCTCAATCCCTGACATAGCTACACAGTAGTGTATTGGGAGGGTTCCTTATTTGGATTTTGCTTGCGAGACCTCCCCCGCATGAAGGTAGCGAACGTCATGAATTGAAAAGAGTTCAACCATTGGGAATTTCAAACTTTTATATATACTTAATATGGTACTATAGATAAATTTTTTTAGAGTTATATTACGACTTGAGACTAGTGGAGCCGGGTTATGTTTTTACGAGTGGAGCTCGGGTACAGGGTGTATGGGCGCCCTGGGTAGCTAGTTTGATTTTAAAGTTTAAATGATTCAATGTGAGAAGTAGGAGAGATAGGTATAGCGATGTTGAAGGTAGATGTAAGGACCAGATGAGATTCGAAGTCCTAGTCACAACTCAAATTTTGATGATGAAATTTTTGTAAGGGGGGAAGTCTGTAATACCTCGTGACTTTGGGAGTGAGAAATTAAATTTTTGAGAGAAATAAAATTGATTTAAATCGGGGAATTTTAAAATTTGGAAAGTGAGGTCCAAAAATTGAGGACGTTATAAAGTATTTCGAATGACGATTTTGAGTGCGCCATTGATTTCGGATGGTCCGAGATAGTCAAAATGACTGTCCTTGTGTTTTATTTCGATTCTGAAATATTTTTAAGTAAGTTTGACTCGAATTGGAGTAAACGAGTCATTTAATGTGTGTATTACCATTTAAAACTGGGACTTATGTTTTAAAGGCTTAAGAGGCTTACGGACCATCCTATCTCATTTGTGAGAAAGAGAGAAAACCTTAAAGATAGAAAGAAGAGGAAAAAGGAAGAAAGAGAGAGGAGAAAACGTGGAGCTTGGAGATTTTCGGTAAATACGCGATCTCGAGGATGATTCAACCTCTACAATTCTGGGGCAAGTGTTTAATCTTGCTAAATATTTCATTTGTGTATTTCATTTCATAATTTGTGGATGAAAGAATTGGATTTTTGGGTTATATGTTAAAACCTAGATTTTTGGGACTAAAACTTGAATTTGATGTTTATATGTGGGATTTATGGCATTGAAGTTGATGATAGGAGATGTAGGTTGGGTTTTGATGTGAGGAATATGATTGAGTTAAAGATTGAGGGTTGGATGATAATATTTTGAGTGTTTGGAGAGTTTGGTTATGTTTAAAATTGGAAAAAGGGCAAGTTATCTGGTATGGTCGGTCGACCGCTGCCGGGGGGAGGTCGATCACGCCCTGAGGGAAAAGCCTACTGCTTTTTTCGTAGGACAAAATTTAGAACCTCGATCGACCGGGGGTCTGGGGTCGGTCGATCGGTCCTCTGTTTTTAGCCCAAGAATGGAAATTTATTTAACCACCTTTTCTTTTGAGTTTAAAACTTAGTGACCTTCTTAGTGAATGTCTTATAGAGGGTTATGTTGTAATATTAAGGGATTGGTGCCTTAGGGTGATTAGGGGCATTCAGACCTATGTTAGAAACGGATTATGAGGATATGATGCCTCTTTTTGTAAGGAAATGATTGTGGGACTGAATGATAGGTGGATTATATTAATATGATGGTGGTGGGCTATCATGAAATAGTTTATAAATTGTAGAGATAATCCCTTTTTGCTAATGTGCGTTAGAAGTCAAGTGATATTGCGGTATATGCTTTTGATGATTACCAAATAGAATTATTATGTGTGTATTTCTATCCGAGATAGTTATTACCCATTTGTGTGGAATTAATGATAGATATTCTGAGGTATGATGGGGTTATAAGAAATAAATTGGGATTGAGCTCGTAGATTACCGACTGATAGGTTGTGTTTATACTTATAGCCGGAATGATTATCGTATACTGGTATGCATCTAGTTCTAGATGGTTGTAATACCCCGTATTTTTATGCTATATTAATTTGGGGATTTATTAAATTTAATGTGAGTTAATTATTTAATAAAAATTCGGAAATTAATTATGTTATAATTATTAACGTCACGAGAGTTAGTAATTATGGGAAATTTGTTGAATAATACTAATGAGAAAAGTAATATGTAATATTGGTTATATTGAATGTCACGAGTGAATACAATGACAATTTTGGAAATTTGAGTCGGGACGCGCCCGTGTCGCGTCGGGACTAAATATTGATAAATAAAAGTGAATATTTTATAAGTTGTTCGTATGGTCATTTTGAGCGCGCCAACGCGTCCGGAAGGGTCGAGATAGTCAGAAAAGTGTACCCGGGGGTTTAGTTTGGGTCTCGGGGCGTTTTTAGGCCTAATTAGTACCCCGGGAGGGCGTTTTGGACATTTCGCAATTTTGGGTAATTAAACCCACGAAATTTTAAGGGTTATATCAGATGTCTAAGGTTGTCTTCTAGGGTTAGAACAACCAAAGACAAGTGACGGCGATAGGATAGGAAAGGAGAGAGCTCTCAAGGCAATCCAAGGCCCAAAATCCATCCGTTTGCACCGCCACCATCACCAACGCGTAGATCGCGCGACGGGGAACGCAACCACACCAAAATCATCTGCAAATCAGAACACCAAAAATCCCAGGCAAGTGTTTATCTTGCTTATTTCGTTGATGCATCTTTCATATTAGTTTAGGAGTAATTAGAATGAGTTTTTATGGAAGAAACCTAATATATGAGTTAGGAAATTGCATGTAGTGATGGATAAATTGATAATTCTAGAAAACCTTGCCATGTAGAGGAATTACCCACGAAATTATGATGTTTATAAGAAGAAATTTTCTGGAAATACTGGTTGGAACTCTGTTTATGAAAATTCTAGGGTTCTTGATAATTATATAAATTTTTGGGCCATAAATCCATGATTGGTGTTAGAAATCTACATGCTTTACATTAGAAATACCTGGTATGATGATATAACGTTTGTGGTATGAATTTTGGGTCAATTGGGTATGATAATTATGGAATTAGTGAAGGTTAGAAGATGAAACCCGTAACTGCAAATCTGCAGATTTCGCATACCTGCTTGATCGATCGATCGAGCCCAGAGCTTCGATCGATCGAAGGTTCGCTCGATCGAGCCCCAGACCTCGATCGATCGACCCCTCCTGGCAGACTCCTATTTCCCTTTTTAAGTTTGTTAAATTCAATTTAATGTGAAATAATTCTTGGAAATAATTAATAAAGTGTTTTGGGAGATAGGGAAGATCAGTAGAACATATGAATAATTTTGGGAATTTTAATATGAGATGAGAATTGTATTTTTGGGGATAATTACTTAAGGGTCGATGAATTTATGTATTAAAGGGAGAGATGCATAAGAGAGTTATGTTGGATCAAAAAGGACACCTACTAAATTTTATACTTGGAAGGATAAAGTCCATGAGAGTTACGTAATAAGTTGGAAGAATCCTTCGAATTAAGGTTAGAGACGAACCCTTATACGCGATACTAATAATGTGAAAATAAGGATAAAAGTCGTAACTATGGGATTTGAAATATACCTAATATTGATATGGTAATATTAGTATAGTTATATGATTGTGTATGCATATGCTATCTATGTGTGAAAAACATACCCACGTTACTTGCTATCCCTGAGGTTACCGCGCTGGGACAGTCTTATCTCGATGGGACCTTAATTGGGGATATTGACTTGTACCCTAGGAGGTAGATACCCTTGGTACGGGCTATCGAATGGATAGTTCAGAAGGTCCTAAGAGACGCAGGTATGTGCCATCCTCTTAGAGACTTGGAATCTATGCTCCGCCTCAATATTCTTTGTGTATGTGTTAATACAATTCGAGAGTGATTCCGAATTTGTATTCCCCTTAATATGAGTGATACGGGGTTTGGATAGTAGAGTATGCCCGCACTTTAGTTTTTATGTGGGGTGCTGTTATGATATATATATTTTACGAGTAGTTAATATATATATGAAATTCTGAAATCTCGAACTGCCTACTGTGATTTGATATGTATGACATGGTTGATGACTCAAATTGTAATACTTGTTTGGAGAAAGTATAATATGACACTGGAAAACTTTATAAATTAATAAAGTTAAAACGAGAATTTCGGATACTAATTGAAATATTCTTTTCAAACAATTGTATCGTTCAATTTTAAATCCTGCGAATAACCTAAGTTAAGTTAAATAATTGGGTAAAGATAGTGTGATATATGATGAGATAAACCATTGGGAAGGTTAGTGCGATAGGAGTGCACATTAGAAGAGAGGTGAGAATTTCTCAAGAGAGTGTCGCACTAATATGTTGTTGCATTGGCCTGTATCAATTTAAATACTTGCTAAACGAATTTTTAAATCATATACACTATCGGGCTCTGACCCGTTTCTTTTCCTCTCTCTCTCTTATATATATATGTATGTACTATAGGTGCCCAGCCATAGGGGCGTCTTGCTTAGGATCCCTTGGAAGGAACGTACTGCAGCTTAGGTGGGAGTTGCAGGCCACCTTCTTAGACGATTTCATTTACTTGATTCCACTCCTATAATTCTCAGTTATTTGGGCATGTGTCGCCCTTTCCACTATTTATCTATTTTAGAGGGACATTTGTATTTCAGTTATTTCTAGTACTGTTACTTTGGGATTTATTCAGCATGTATGTTTTTACTTTAAGTTTTAAATGTTGAGATTTTGAATGTTGAATGTTTAAAGTAATTGGATTATGTTCCAGGATAATTGTTGTATGATTCTTACTTATTGAAAATGTTGTTACTAATTAAATAAATAATTTTCCTTTGAAAATAAAATTGGTTAGTAATGTTGAAAAAAATGGTTTTGACAGTTAGCTTAATTAAGTAGGGTGTTAATTTGGAAAAATTTATTTTCACGACAGTGATGCTAAGAATGAACCAACTGTTCACCTTGATTTTAATTTAATAAAGGAGTGATCGCCCGGTATTTAATTAGGCGGGGTGTCACAGGTGGTATCAGAGCATCAGGTTCTAGTGTCCATAGGATCCGTACGGCTTATTTCGCTTTCCGCTTAACGTTTTTGCTATAGAGCCCTATTTTAGGATGGTTGTATTCTTGCTTTCAAGTTTACGTCTTCAGCTATTTGAGATTTGTTAATGACTGTAGACTAATAAACTTCTTCACGTTTCAAATGCCTCCGAGACGTGCACCGAAGGATAGGCGTGCCCAGGCCGAGCAGCCAGCAGCTCAGGCACAAGGCACTATGAATGCTAATGAAGTAGCCGCCATTGTTGCTTAGGCGGTGAATGCCGCGCTAGCGGTGGTTCAGTAGGCTCCCCCCAGATTCAAGCAGTGGCGCCAGTACTGGCACAACTTCCATCTGCATGGGAGAGGGTTAGGGATGCTTTTCAATAGGCGCATCCCCCTGAGTTCTCTAGTAGCTCAGATATCGTCACAGTTAGCCAATGGAAGAAATACATCCAGTGGCATCTTCGTATGTATGAGTGAACCGACGTGCAAAAATAGTTGTTGGCTTCATGTAAGATGGTGGGGGCCACTTTGCAGTGGTGGGAGTCCACTACCACATTGGATGAGAGGGACACGATCCCTATTCAGTTGTTATGGGAACGGTTTTACCGCAAGTATTTTCCACCCGCCGTGCAGACTGAGATGAGGCGGAAATTACTGAATTTGAAACAGGAGAATTCTACCGTAGCTGAGTATGAGGAGGAGTTCACGAGACTTCTCACCATCGTGCCAGATGAGGCACCCACTGAGGACAAGAAGATTATTTTGTTTGTGGACGGGTTAGCTTAGAGGATCCGTCAGCATCTTATAGGGAATCTATCTCTGAGTACTTTTACTGATGTACTCAATGCTGCGTTACTACATTGCCAGGATCACCGCTTCCATCTATAGGGAAGCAATAGAGCAGGAGAGTCCAGCCAGCAGGGCAGGATCGGGGGTAATAGTGCTAATGGGGCACCGTCTCATGGACAGACTCGTCAGCACGAGCAGAGTTCCCATCAGGGGGACCCTGCTAAGCGATTCCGTTCAGGTGATTCTAGGCTGGGATTCGGGGGTTATAGGCAGGGTCAGCAGGGCCAGCCTAATCATCAGGGCCAGCAAGGCCAACACCGATAGCAGGGTCAGCAGCAGGGCCAACAGCGTGTTCATCAGGGCCAACAGGGCCAGTGGCGTAGTGGTAACGTCCAGCAGGGCCATGGTCAGCAGGGTCAGAGGGGAGGCAACTTCAAAGGCCGATGTTTTGGGTGTGGTAAGCACGGCCATAGGCGCCAGGATTGTTCGGAGGGAGATAGGGCCCCACAACAGTAGGGTGCCCGTAATGAGGCGCATAGACAACTTTTTCCACCTGCCCTCCCAGCTCCAGCTCAGGTGCCAGCCCTACCAGCCGTTCTAGCAGCTCCAGTGCATCAGGGGCAGTTACAGTATGGACGTGTCTATAACGTCCACCAAGCAGCAGCTCCACAGGCACCACCCGCGATTGAGGGTAAGTTTCCTATCCATGGTACTATGGGTTGGGTTTTGTTTGATACTGGGGAGACACATTATTGTATAGCTACGCATTTTGCGAAGGCCTTAGGGTTGTTAGCCACAGCAAAGAGCATAATGACGTGTGTAGATTCACCACTGGGGAGTGGGTCGCTTATCTTCTTTATATGCCGGGGAGTGGGGATAGAGATTGGTAGTTTGGTATTACCCGCAAACATGTTAGTCTTAGATATGCATGAGCATGATGTTATTATCTGTATGGATTGGCTCGCAGCTTATAGAGCCATGATTTATTGATTCGATGGGAGCATTATTTTTACCATTCCGGGGCAAGAGATGTTTGTAGTGGCGATGCCTCGCCCAGAGGGAGGTTCGACCGCTCATTTGTATTTTATAGAGGAGGATACCTCTAAGGAGGTTGTGATTCTGTTAGACTCGATTCCAGTTGTTCGTGAGTATTTTGATGTGTTTCAGGAAATACCAGGCCTACCCCCCAATCGAGAGATAGACTTTGTTATAGATTTATTGCCAAATACTAGACCTATAGCACGCGCTCCATACCGTATGGATCCGGCGGAGATGCGAGAGTTACGAGATCCGATAGAATAGTTGTTAGGTCAGGGCTTCATTCTTAGGAGTACCTCACCTTGGGGTGCTCCAGTTCTGTTTGTGAAGAAGAGAGATGGTTCACTGAGGTTGTGTGTGAACTACCGGGAGTTGAACAAGGTCACGATACGGAATAAGTATCCGTTGCCTCGAATCGATGATCTATTCGACCAGTTGAGGGGAGCAACTTTCTTTTCGAATATAGATCTGAGGTCGGGGTACCATCAGCTACGTATTAGAGAGCAGGGTGTTTCAAGAACTGCCTTCTTGACGAGATATGGGTCTTACGAGTTCAGAGTGATGCCATTTGGTCTCACAAATGCTCCAGCCATATTCATGGACTTAATGAACCGAGTATTCAGAGAGTTCTTGGATCAGTTTGTCATCGTCTTTATAGATGACATTTTGATATATTCACACTCCGAGGGGGAGCACGCCGAGCATTTGAGGCAGGTTCTTCAGACTCTACGAGAGCATCAGTTATATGCTAAGTACGAGAAGTGTGGATTCTGGTTGCGAGAAGTACAGTTCTTGGGACATGTTGTTTCTGAGAAGGGGATAGCAGTTGACCCGAGTAAAGAGTCAGCGGTGAGGGAGTGGGGACAGCCCACGACACCGACGGAAGTGCGTAGTTTCTTGGGGTTAGCTGGATACTACAGGAGATTCATTCGGGGATTCTCCAAAATAGCGAGCCCATTGATGAACCTGACTCGCAAAGGGGTACCATATATTTGGGATGATGCTTGTCAATTGGCTTTCGATGAGCTGAACGACAAGCTTACTTCAGCACCAGTTCTTGCCTTGCCGAAGCCGGGTGTGGAGTACCTGGTTTACACCGATGCCTCTTTACGGGGACTTGGGGGAGTACTTCAGCATGAGGAGAAGGCTATAGCTTTTGCCTCCCGCAAGCTTAAACCGCATGAGAAGAATTACCCCACCCACAACCTGGAATTAGCAGCGGTCGCCTTTGCATTGAGGATATGGAGACACTATTTATTGGGGGAGAAGTTTCGTTTGTTCATAGACCACAAATCACTGCAGTACCTGTTCACTCAGCAAGAGCTGAATATGCATCAGCGCAGATGGTTAGAGTTTGTGAAGGACTATCAGTTTGACATACAGTATCATCCGGGGAAGGCCAACGTAGTTGCTGATGCGTTGAGCCGTAGATCGGTAAATGAGGTAGCGGACGTCTGGAAAGTGAAGTGGAAGGAGTTGGGTCACCAGGACGCAGTAGCCCATTCCTTCATATCTGTTATGACAGTCACACCCGAGATTGTTATGAGGGTAATACAGGCCCAAACCACAGACCCGTTTTGCCAGGAGCAGATTATACGACTTTTAGTTGAGGGTGCTGAGTCCTATTCTGTTAGTTCTGATGGGGGTTTGAGGTTTAATGGGAGGTTAGTGGTTCCAGAAGGGGCAGAATTGCGTCATGGAGTGATGACCCAATCTCACGGGTCCCGATTTGCAGGGCATCCTGGAGGAGATAAGATGTACCAGGATATGAGGAGACAATACTGGTGGAGTGGGATGAAGAAGGACATTGCTGAGTTCGTGTCCAAGTGTTCTACCTGCCAGCTGGTAAAGGTGGACCATCAGAAACCGTCAGGATTGCTTCAGCCATTGGAAGTACCCGCATGGAAGTGGGAGAGTATTTCCATGGATTTTATTACAGGGTTGCCTACATCACAGCGGGGCCACGACTCTATCTGGGTGATTGTAGACCATTTGACCAAGGTGACTCATTTTCTGCCGGTGCGGACAGACTATACCACGGGTCAGTATGCTCAGTTGTTCATTACTGAGATTGTCAGATTACATGGGGTGCCCCTGAATATTGTGTCAGATAGAGACAAGATTTTCGTGTCACGTTTTTGGGAAAGCTTTCAGGAGGCTATGGGTACAGAGTTGAGGTTGAGTTCAGCTTATCACCCACAGACAGATGGACAGATCGAGCGTACTAATCAGATGTTGGAGGATATGCTACGCATGTGTGTTCTAGATTTTGGAGGAGGTTGGGAGCCACAGCTTCCACTGGTGGAGTTTGCTTATAATAACTCTTATCAGTTCACGATTGGCGTGGCTCCATTTGAGGCTTTGTATGGCAGGCCTTGTCGTTCTCCAACTTGTTGGCTCGAGGTGGGGGATAACAAGTTGCTAGGACCAGAGGTGATTCAGGAAACCTCCGCGAGGATTGAGATGATTAGGAGTCGCATTAGAGTAGCCCAGGACAGGCAGAAGAGCTACGCCGATGCGAAACGGTTCTTCCGGGAGTTTAATGTGGGGGACCAAGTGTTACTGTGTGTATCTCCTATGAAAGGAGTGATGAGATTCGGGAAGAAAGGAAAATTATCCCCGAGGTACGCGGGACCATTTCCCATTATCGAGAGGATTGGGCCGGTAGCATACAGATTGGGACTACCAGAGCATTTACATCGCATTCACGATATATTCCACATCTTGTCGTTGAGACGGTATCTTCGGGATGATATGGCCCATACTCACATTGCGATAGATGAGATAGACTTACAGCCTGACAACTCTTACGAGGAAAGACCGGTGGCTATCCTAGACTATAGTGAGAGGAGATTGAGGTCGAAGATAGTTCCACTTGTGCAAGTCCAGGGGGAGCATCATAACATGGAGGAATCCACTTGGGAGCGCCTGGCCGATATGCGCGAGAGATATCCAGATTTGTTCTTACCAGGTATGCCTTGTTTTCTGAATTTCGGGACGAAATTCCGTTATTAGGGGGGAAGTATGCAATACCCCGTATTTTTTTGCTATATTAATTTGGGGATGTATTAAATTTAATGTGAGTTAATTATTTAATAAAAATCCGAAAATTAATTATGTTATAATTATTAACGTGACGAGAGTTAGTAATTATGGGAAATTTATTGAATATTACTAATGAGCAAAGTAATATGTAGTATTGGTTATATTGAATGTCACGAGTGAATAAAATGACAATTTTGGAAATTTGAGTCGAGACGCGACTGTGTCGCGTCGGGACTAAATATTGAAAAATAAAAGTGAATATTTTATAAGTTGTTTGTATGGTCGTTTTGAGTGCGCCAACGCGTTTGGAAGGGTCGAGATAGTCAGAAAAGTGTACCCGGGGGTTTAGTTTGGGTCTCGGGGCATTTTTAGGCCTAATTAGTACCCCGGGAGGGCGTTTTGGACATTTCGCAATTTTAAGTAATTAAACCCACGAAATTTTAAGGGTTATATCAGATGTCTAAGGTTTTCTTCTAGGGTTAGAACAACCAAAGACAAGTGACGGCGATAGGAGAGGAAAGGAGAGAGCTCTCAAGGCAATCCAAGGCCCAAAATCCATCCGTTTGCACCGCCACCACCACCAACGCGTAGATCGCGCGACGGGGAACGCAACCACACCAAAATCATCTGCAAATCAGAACACCAAAAATCCCAGGCAAGTTTTTATCTTGCTTATTTCGTTGATGCATCTTTCATATTAGTTTAGGAGTAATTAGAATGAGTTTGTATAGAAGAAACCTAAGATATGAGTTAGGAAATTACATGTAGTGATGGATAAATTGATAATTCTAGAAACCCTTGCCATGTAGAGGAATTACCCACGAAATTATGATGTTTATAAGAAGAAATTTTCTGGAAATACTGGTTGGAACTCTGTTTATGAAAATTCTAGGGTTCTTGATAATTATATAAATTTTTGGGCCATAAATCCATGATTGGTGTTAGAAATCTACATGCTTTACATTAGAAATACCTGGTATGATGATATAACGTTTGTGGTATGAATTTTGGGTCAATTGGGTATGATAATTATGGAATTAGTGAAGGTTAGAAGATGAAACCCGTAACTGCAAATCTGCAGATTTCGCATACCTGCTTGATCGATCGATCGAGCCCAGAGCTTCGATCGATCGAAGGTTCGCTCGATCGAGCCCCAGACCTCGATCGATCGACCCCTTCTGGCAGACTCCTATTTCCCTTTTTAAGTTAGTTAAATTCAATTTAATGTGAAATAATTCTTGGACGTCCTTAATAAAGTGTTTTGGGAGATAGGGAAGATCAGTAGGACATATGAATAATTTTGGGACTTTTAATATGAGATGAGAATTGTATTTTTGGGGATAATTACTTAAGGGTCAATGAATTTATGTATTAAAGGGAGAGATGCATAAGAGAGTTATGTTGTAACAAAAAGGACACCTACTGAATTTTATACTTGGAAGGATAAAGTCCATGAGAGTTACGTAATAAGTTGGAAGAATCCTTCGAATTAAGGTTAGAGACGAACCCTTATACGCGATACTAATAATGTGAAAATAAGGATAAAAGTCGTAACTATGGGATTTGAAATATACCTAATATTGATATGGTAATATTAGTATAGTTATATGATTGTGTATGCATATGCTATCTATGTGTGAAAAACATACCCACGTTACTTGCTATCCCTGAGGTTACCGCGCTGGGACAGTCTTATCTCGATGGGACCTTAATTGGGGATATTGACTTGTACCCTAGGAGGTAGATACCCTTGGTACGGGCTATCGAATGGATAGTTCAGAAGGTCCTAAGAGACGCAGGTATGTGCCATCCTCTTAGAGACTTGGAATCTATGCTCCGCCTCAATATTCTTTGTGTATGTGTTAATACAATTCGAGAGTGATTCCGAATTTGTATTCCCCTTAATATGAGTGATACGGGGTTTGGATAGTAGAGTATGCCCGCACTTTAGTTTTTATGTGGGGTGCTGTTATGATATATATATTTTACGAGTAGTTAATATATATATGAAATTCTGAAATCTGGAACTGCCTACTGTGATTTGATATGTATGACATGGTTGATGACTCAAATTGTAATACTTGTTTGGAGAAAGTATAATCTGACACTGGAAAACTTTATAAATTAATAAAGTTAAAACGAGAATTTCAGATACTAATTGAAATATTCTTTTCAAACAATTGTATCGTTCAATTTTAAATCCTGCGAATAACCTAAGATAAGTTAAATCATTGGGGAAAGATAGTGTGATATATGATGAGATAAACAATTGGGAAGGTTAGTGCGATAGGAGTGCACATTAGAAGAGAGGTGAGAATTTCTCAAGAGAGTGTCGCACTAATATGTTGTTGCATTGGCCTGTATCAATTTAAATACTTGCTAAACGAATTTTAAATCATATACACTATCGGGCTCTGACCCGTTTCTTTTCCTCTCTCTCTCATGTATATATATGTATGTGCTACAGGATCCCAGCCACAGGGGCGTCTTGCTTAGGATCCCTTGGAAGGAATGTGCTGCAGCTTAGGTGGGAGTTGCAGGCCACTTGCTTAGACGATTTCATTTACTTGATTCCACTCCTATGATTCTCAGTTATTTGGGCATGTGTCGCCCTTTCTACTATTTATCTGTTTTAGAGGGACATTTGTATTTCAGTTATTTCTAGTACTGTTACTTTGGGATTTATTCAGCATGTATGTTTTTACTTTAAGTTTTAAATGTTGAGATTTTGAATGTTGAATGTTTAAAGTAATTGGATTATGTTCCAGGATAATTGTTGTATGATTCTTACTTATTGAAAATGTTGTTACTAATTAAATAAATATTTTTCCTTTAAAAATAAAATTGGTTAGTAATGTTGAAAAAAATGGTTTTGACAGTTAGCTTAATTAAGTAGGGTGTTAATTTGGAAAAATTTATTTTCACGACAGTGATGCTAAGAATGAACCAACTGTTCACCTTGATTTTAATTTAATAAAGGAGTGATCACCCGGTATTTAATTAGGCGGGGTGTCACAATGGTATGGGTATGATGATGGATATGTACGTTCGATGTCAAGGGTTCATAGGAGAAATTGAACCATAGGCAGAATTGAGAACGATTGGACTGTAATATCAACTAGCGTAGGTTGAGATGTAATGTTCGTCGGGATAGTTACTATATATCTATGTGTGATTAGTAATGGAGATTCCCTTACTTGATGGGATCATGGAATAAATCTAGGGTGAGGCTTAAGGTTTGCAGACTATTAGTTAGGTGTATACCAATAGTCAAAATTATTACTAGATATATCGAGGTGCTTTCGGATATAGATGGGATATGTAGTGATTGTTACCTACATTAAACTTTGGGTTGATAACCTTAATGTTGGATATATTGGAAGACTATTCATATCATAAGGGTAATAGATGAATATGCTTCAAGTGAGGGATCGTATTTATATAACGAATTAAGTTAATACGCTTGGAACGACGACTAGTATATTGAGGATTATGTACACTTATAGTCGAGTTTATAAATTTCATACATACGGATGAGAGATGGTATGTATATATGTATGTGTGTGTGTGTGTGTATATATATATATATATATATATATATATATATATATATATATATATATATATATATATATATATATATATATATATATATATGTATGTATGTATGTATGTATAGAGATGTATATATGTGGGTACTTATGGCATGAATATCTATACCATGTGTGATGGTTTGATTATATGATGTGATCATATGGATGTATATATATAGTGTGAATGATATATATACTTAATGTGTGAAGCATACTCGGCACATGCTATCATGGTAAGTTGGGCGATGAGGGTGAGCCCCTGGCTTGAGGAGCAGGGTGTGGATAGTCCCCAGGTCATAGTCGTCCATTTTTATTTGTGTGATTTTATTTTGGGGGTGAGAAGTCTTGGATATACGTCATTTTCACTTCTCGGTAGGAATTATGACTGCTTCCCATATGTTATGTTTGATTTTGTCGACGTGGCGGTGTGATAGTAGTCCGATAGGGGGTGACCCCGGGAGAAAGTGGGTAATTCCTGGAAGATGATAGCATGGTGCAGTATTTTGGTATCCTATAACCGTTTATGTTATGTGTATTGCAAAGTGTACATTATGTGTGTTATTTATACGTGGTTATAGGAATGAATGATTGTATATATATATCTTTAGAGTAAATCTATATTTATCTATCCTATAGGTGAAGAGGATATGGAGTTTCTATGGTGTACATCTTGTGTGATTTCGGTGTACTAATTTATCAGGGTAGAAGGATCGTACTAAGAGACACTTGCGGTTATAACGACCCCAAGGAGTTAGATAGAGATTCTAATTATGTTCGTATATAGTATGATATATTTAAGTAGTTGAAGTAATACGATTTGTGTGGAAGACACAATGGATCCCTACGATCGACATTGTCAAGGAGTAGTGTATCGGGGGGGTTCCTTGTTTGGATTTCGCTTTGCGAGACGCCCTACGCACGAAACGTAGTGCAATGTTGAGAATAGAGAGAAGTTTTGTCCTTAGTACTTGTATGTATGTTGTTTATAGAATAAACTCTTATATTGAAACCTAATGTTAATGTGGGTCGTTCTATGACTTAAAATTTGTTTAAGCTAATAATTTGAAACCTAAACCTAGTAAGGCATATATGTGTATATATATTTAGGTGTGGTTAGAATGGAAAGGATTCTTGGATTATGTTATGATGGCAGGTCATGCGGGTAGAGGTCGTGCGTATGGTAGGTAGGTTGTCCTTAAGTGGATGGGGTAACTAAATTAAGGTTCCAGGACACGATTAGGTGCGCGCTGTAGATGAGAGGTGAGTTTGGGGGTTTCTCGAGAGTGCAACTCCACTTTAATAATGAAATAGTGAATTTATATTTATTATGCAAGGTTAACACACTTGCTGCAAATATTTTTACACCTCGGACTCTGACCCATTTATATTTCTCTTTTGCTATATATATATATATATATATATATATATCTATATATATACTGTTTACTACAGGTGTCCCACCGGATGGATACCGGATGCTTTTCTATCTAGAGTCTTGGGAGCCGTAGCAGTTGCGAACTGTTGCGGGATTTAGGTTGTAGTTGCTTTCTATTCCTTTGAAAACCTAGATAGGATTCATGTTGTGTATCGGGTATATACCCAAGAGTTATATGTAGCGTTTTATATTTTTTTTCCGTATGGATGTTGTATTGTCTGTGACCCGACAGCATATTCGGGTATATTTTTGTATGTACTTATGATGTATGGAGAGTATGTTCTTTCTTCATGTCGAGCATGTATATTCTTTATTCGGGTTAATGGTCATTCGTATTGTTGGGTTGATATCCATTCCATGTTTTATTTAAATTTTTGGCATCCCCTTTTATAGTTTTGGGTAGTTAGCCTTATTTATTTCTGTTTCGTCAGTTGATGCTAAGAGTGATCCATTTGACTTTCCTGTTTTATTTTAGTATAAGGCTGGCCACCCGTTATTATTTAAAGCGGGGTGTCACATTCATGTATTTATATATTCACTTTATCGTGAATCAATTACTTTTTAGTTTTAGTATTGATTTGTATGAGTGTAAGTGTGTGTGTGTGTGTGTGTATATATACACGTGTATATGTATATATGCATATGATTGTGTGTCTATATATATATATATATATATATATATATATATATATATATATATATATATATATATATGTGTGTGTGTGTGTGTGTGTGTGTGTGTGTGTGATTATGTTATTGTATGTGGGGGAGTATGTGTGAGCGTGTGAGTATATGAGGGACTATTAGTTTAACATAGGAATTCATGTATTTATATATTCATTTTTATCACGAATCATTTTCTTTTTAGTTTTAGTATTGATTTGTGCAATTCTAAGTGTGCGTATGTATAAGGGTCATTGTGTTAAAGTACATATATATGCGTGTATGTGTTATATGTGAGCACGTATGTGTATGAAATTGTGACACCCCGCCTAATTAATACCAGGTGATCAGTCCTTTATTAAATTAAATAATAATATCCAGTTGGTTCATTCTTAGCATCACTGTCGAAAAATATTTACTTTATTAATCACTTACTAGTTAATTAAGCTAGTGTCAAAAAATTTTAATCTTTCAAATTAATATTCGACAATTTAAAACATTAACCACATCCACTATTCTCATAAATAAAATAAAAATAATTGAGAAACCATCTGACATAATAAATAAGACTGCAATAAACATTCCAGTTTAATGTCTCAAGTACACTTTAATCCATAAATAAAACTCAATCCAATCAACTGAAAATAAAAGAAGTACAAATGACTCTGAGATAAATAATAACAATGAATGGGTTACTTGCCCCGACTGAAATAACTGCATCAATAATCTGCATGGATGAGAGTGGAGGCGTCTAATATCAAGGACCTACAACTCCATAATAACTACAACACGTCAACTCATCTGATAGTCTATGCCTGGCATCCCTGTGGCTGGACACCTAAAATAGTTTGAACAAGAAAGGTAAATTTGTAAGAAACGGGTCAGAGCCCGAGTGAAAATAGTTTGAAAACATTTATCAAGTATGATGCTTAAATGCATATATTATTACATGTTAGTTTTTCGGCTCTCACTTAAGATTCTCACCTCTCAACTATTGTGCATGCCTAATGTACCTTTAACCCATTCTAGTTATTGTTATCACACCAAACTAGTTCGTAATCATAAGCCTTCTAAACTAACTCATTGTGCCCACCCGTATTACCAAAAAAATATGTTACTGAATTCTAAATATTAATTAATCAATTTTGAATATTTCAATAGTCATTTAAGTTCCCACATACTTTAATTATTTTAGATGTCAATGTGTTTCTCATCTACTAGGCAAACAAAGTAGAATAAACATAAGGATACATATCATCACTCCCGTAATATATATATATATATATATATATATATATATATATATATATATATACACTAATACGCCACCCCAAAGGCTAAACCACAGTGCGTGCATACTCTGCTATCAAGTCCCGGTACATCACGTACGAAATAAGGACTATCGATTCGGAATCACTCTCGAACCATATAAATACAAATCACACATATTGGAGGTGAAAATAGTTCCAAGCCTACGGGATACAAACATACCTATGCACCCACAAGACCGCCAACTTATCAACTCACCGATAAGTTGTTCCTAGGTTCTATGTTCTAAGACACCAATCCAAAATCCCCCTAATGAGCTCATCAGGATATGACTGTCCCCTTTCAAAAAGACCTCCGGCGATAGCAAGCAACGTAGGTATGTCATAGACATAAAAACTCATACAATAGGTATTCACACCACCTATATATTTATATCATCGGTATAAATATATGCACGTCCTATATCACAAGTCCATACGTAGTATATTTATATCCCAAGTAACTCACGTATTAGTAAATTTCAATTATAGTTCTCGTCATACGTTCCTGAGTATCTCTCACCACTCGAAGTGTGTCCATTATTATATACATATTATTAGTAGGTAACTCGCTCCTATCCTACTGGTCTAAGTCATCGTTTTCTTTGAATTCCCGTGAATCAAATTATTCTTCAATTTAGATTTTTTTCTCTCGATTAATCCTAATTAATTTAGCATTTAAATTCCCCTCATAGGGCCAATCCTAAAACCCAACCTGGGCCTAATGGTACTTCAATGTAATATCCATTATATTTAAATTTTAATCCAACAAGTGAATCCCGAACATGTCCTAAATATTCTAAACAAAAAAGAAAAGTGGAAAAAAATCTAGGCGGATGAATCGATTCGACCCTGGTCCGAATTGATTCGCCTCTACAGGTCTCGTTTTCTTCATTTGTTTTCTACGATTTTCCTACATTGTTACACCTCCAAACCTTCGTTATACTATTACAAACTCCCAACAAAAGGTATATATCATTATACTAACATATATGGGTGATTTTTAATGTTCTAGAATCATCGAATACTAATTTAACATCAATAATTTCAAAATCCCAAATTTATTGCTTTAAAACCCTAGTTCATCACTTTTATTCAAGAACACCATAAAACTCGGATTTTTTCACCAAGATTAGTTATAATTTCGTGGATTTTATACTACATGCATGGAAGAACCAATGTTATATCAATTTTCAATCCAAGGTTATGATATATGTCTTCAAAATTCACCCAAACCATATAAAATTCATGTGTAATTCAACATATAATAACATGGATATCATACATGCCATAAATTTTAAAGTTTAAACACTTACCTCTTACAGGAGGTCTGGTCCATTGAAGATGATGGGTATGGTTGTATTCCTCTTCCCCCAATCTAGGCAGTGGTGGTGTTTGTGATGCAATTGGAGTAGGAATTGGTGGTTCTAGCCTTTGGAACCTCTTTTTTCTTCCTCCTATGTCCCCTCTGCAACTCTCTTACTCTTAACCCAAGAAGACTCCTCTTACAAGATGATAATAACTTATTAAATTCGTAGGTTTTTTTCCTCCAAAAATACAAATGACTAAAATACCCATCTAAGGTACCAGTTTGGCCTAAAAGTACTCCGTGACCCAAACAAAACGTCCGGGTAGACTTTTTTGACCATCTCGGCCCTTTCAAACACTTTGGTGCACTCAAAATGACCATTTGGATGAATTAAAAAAATAATTTACTTTGTATCTCATTAAATTGAGTCCCGACAAGACTGATACGTGCGTCCCGACTTAATTATTATAACTGTCGTATTTTTCACTTGCCGCAATTTTAATAAATTCATCACCACATATTACTTTATTCACTATATAATATTCAATATAATTCACATCAATAAATACTAACCCTTATCTCACTAGTTAATATTTATTTTAATCTGAATTAATTATCAATTGATTTTCCCTATTTGACTTTAATTAATCCCACATTAAAAAATCATTACAAATAGGGGTGATACATACTTCCCCCCTTATAAAGGAATTTTATCCAAAAATTCAAAAAATAAAATTATACCTGGTAAGAACAATTCTGAATATTTTTTGCGCATTACATCCTCGTGCTCCCAAGTAGACTCCTCAAAATTATGATATTCCCACTGGACACACACAAGTGGAACTACCTTCGACCCCAATCTCCTCTCGCTATGGTCTAAGATATCCACCGAACTCTCCTAATATGAACTATCAGTCTGTAAGTCAATCTCCTCTAGCGCAATGTGAATGTGAGGCAACTCATCCCGGAGATACCATCTCAGCGAAGAAATATGAAACACCTCATAAATACAATGTAAGTGCTCCGAAAACCCAAGTCTATGAGCCACCGATCCAATTCTCTCGATGATATGGAATTGCCCCACGTACGTCGGTTCCAACTTCCCCTTCTTCCCAAATCTCATTATCCCCTTCATAGGAGATACTCGCAGTAGCACCTGGTCCCCCACACTAAACACCCGAAAGAACTACTTAACATCGGTGTAGCTTTTCTGTTTGTCCTGGGCTACCCGTATACGACCCCGAATCATCTCAATCCTGGTTATAGTGTCCTGAATCAACTCTGGACCGAGTATCTTGTTGTCCCCCACCTCTAGCCAGTAAGTAGGAGAACGATAAGGCCTATTGTACAATGCCTTAAATGGAGCCATGCCAATAGTGAATTGTTAGGAGTTATTGTACACAAACTCTACCAGTGGAAGGTACTGCTCCCAACCTCCCCTAAAATCAAGGACACATATACATAATATATCCTCTCGCATATAATTAGTCCACTCAGTCTTCCCATCCATTTGCGGGTGATAGGTCGCACTCCATCATAACTTTGTACCCATGGCTTCCTAGAAACTCTCCCAAAAATGAGACACGAAGATCTTGTCCTTGTTGGACACAATATCGTGTGGCACCACATGTAATCTCACCATCTCAGCGATGTCGTTCTACTGTTACCACTATATATTTACTAACGCCATCCTTCAATCCAACGGTGTTCCCTTATTGCGTCATATAGAGCCTAATTCACTTTAGTCAGCCCATTTTAAAATATTCCATCATTTAATCTACCAATTCGCCTTAGTGTCTACTCTACACTGTTTAATTTTGTTCTATTTTTTTTTACTATTATGAGCCTCTTTACTCACGGTTAACGAATTCCCTCTACTGGGGAAAACCCCCAATGTGTCAAATTCCTTATTCATTTATTCTTATTACACATATATTTCCATATCTTTCTAAAGTTTGTAACATTACGTTGTAACTAGTACTCCTTCACTAATGGTACTCTTTAGTCCGACTATCTATACTTCACCATTCAAATTAGTGATCATTCCATTCATGGAAGATATCTGCAATCATGCCCGACTGTTCACGTCAAAACTTTATGTCTTCAGTTGGTTTTGACGTAGCTAACATCATATTACTCTTCTGCACAGAGTAGCTCCTGATTATTCTCAAAAATCTAAAATGCACATTCCATGTACTTTTCAACACTATAATCACTCATTTCCATCTACTCTTCGTTTTTTGATGACTCGCCTCGCTCTCAATGCCACTACATTCTCTTTCTCTCATTTCACTTCAGTTTCTAATTTTCTCATGCGTTTATATTAATTTGATAACTCTCCACGTTTACTCCTCGTGAATGATACTACAAATCTTAACTAATTATGGTGCCCATACATCCTATGTCCCGTGCATTGCTACACAATTCCACTAAGCATAATAGACTCGTGTTAAATTAATTTCCGCATACTTAGCATGACCATATTGTAAGGTTATACTCGATTACCCTACTAATCACAACTTAATTATCTCTAAGTTTCCTCACCGATATATTGGTGGTGTAAATATTCTACACAGGTCTTCACACCCATATTCTTCGGCTCTATCGGACTTAAATGGTAATATAACTATCATCTCCCAGTTATAATCACATATACGTACAATAACTAGGGTACTAAACTCATATTCTAAAGACCAAACTTCCCTTAATTCCCAACGTTCTCTAGTTTCATACGTGGGATGTCTCACAAAGTGAAATCCAAACAAGGAACCCCCCGATACACTACTCTCTAACATTGTCGATCGTCGAGATCAATTAAGTCTCCCGTCCATATTATGTACCGCCAAAGTCCCGTCTGCTGACATAAAAAGTCTTCTCGTCCACCGCTCTTACTATCACAATTCTCAATGCTATATAAATAATGAGCTACATCTATTTGCTCGAAAAAAAACACAACGCACCCTGAATCACATCAGTAAAAGTCCCTATGCATCGAGATAAAAAATAACAAGACATCATTCTCACCCAAGTCTATGATACAATACAATATATATATATATAGGCCCAACCCTCTTTCGGGTGATACCTCGTAAAAATAGAATGAATTGCCCCGAAATAACGATTATGATAATCTTATCACACAATTTACTACTGTTCAAACCCTTGGTATCTAGTCACTACACGACATAATAAAAATACATTCTCCTCTCATAACACTAAAAGGAGAAAAAGTCATTACATAATATAAAATTTTCACTTAGTGTCCACACCTGCTCCTCCCTGTAAGTGATAAAAAAGTCGTGTTACCCAACGATAATTATATACATAGTAAGGTTGATACTGCTAGTGCACCCACCTAACCCAACTCACACTCGAGTTTTAGTGTTAAAAATCAGATATTGTGATGCACGCATGTCACCCAATCCTAATCCCATTCTCGTAGGGATAAAATAAAGATTATATCTCCATTTGTAATATACCTTGCTTGGTCAATGGGTCCCCGAGCATCACTCTCGTTCCAAAATTGACCCGTTACTTATTGCAATGGTTGTATATCCAGGATTTTATCCTGTAATTGCACCCTACCTCACTTCAGTAATCCTTCTTGATGTGGTCCCCCTCTCCTGCCTTTGGCCCTGGCCCTGGCTCTACTAGCCTTCCCCATCATTTCCTCAGCCCTGACAACCCTGAAGAATGGGAATACTATTGAGGACCCTACTAGTCATGCCTGATCTCACCACTCTTGAGTTGGTAACCTTCGGACTTAAATTTCTTAGTCTGATTCTCCCGCTGGGAATCCTGTTCCTGCTGCTATTTTGTCCCACTGGCAATGTTCCTATTTACCTTCCCAATTTATGATTTTTCCTTTCTTGTTGTAGATAAGTTTAATGTAGGTGAACCTACTCTCCACACATAGGACTCCTTTATGTGCCATTCCATTGTCTCTAGCCCCACTGGCCATATCAGGGTATCTTTACCTTGGACCGAGTGATTTTGGCTTTGATTGCTACCCTCGTTGTTCCTTGGGCTCCACTAACCCTATGGAACTTGTTGTTGGTCTCGACGGCCCTAATTGAATCCACCATCATTTCATAGGAGTTTGATTGATCCAAATCATTTAAAATGGGCTCCCTACTAGGTACACCCTCCCGTGGTGATTCACTATCACCATCAAATCTAGTCTTTCTCTTCAACTAGTATCTCCAACCCTCTTGGCTCCCTTCTCATGGAAGTATTGGTATAAACTTATAAACGTACGACCTTGATGACACCGGCACTAGTCATCCTGATTAGATTTCTCATCTATGCTTGTAAAATCTCATCACGGGCCCATTATCAATTTACAAGCCCTCTAATATTCTCTGTACCCCCTTCATCGGGTACTAAGTTTGCTAAATAGGGTACTCCTCTATGATTGGTCTCTATCTTTCCCTCTTGTGATAGTTTTAAAACTCAATTTTCATATCTTTCCGAACACCAGATGGAAGATCTTACGATCAAATCGCACCCAAATCTCTCGTTATTAATTTATCTTTCCATAGTTCTGGTGGCTGACTCCCATCAGTACTACTCTCCTCCTCTAAGAAAAAAATAATTTCACTTGAAATTTAATATTGGGTGTCACTGCCCTCCACCCTACACAATTTCCTTTGGATTATCCTTCCATTGGCCCATCACACTTCCTTTTTCTCAAAATTCTTACATGTGACTCTTCGAAAGAGTCCCTCTGCCTCTCCCCTACCTATTATGCTGGGTGAGTATGAGTTTATACCACCGTTATCTATGACAATGTTTGGGGAACCTACTTCACCTGAGTGATTATCCCATTGTCATATGCGAAAATAATAATTATAGAGACTTCCATCACAATCACCATTCCCAAAATATCCCATGGCTTCTGCTAAGCCTTTCCTTTTGTTGTCCTTATAAAAACCCTTATTGGTCGTCCTATATTGTTCAGTGTGCGAAGCGTAACCAAACTTGCATAATCATATAACTAAATTTAATAGCAGAAGAATGTAGGTTGTATACGTAGAGGAATAAAACAATCCTATAATAAGGCTCTATATCAAAGAACGCTAAGCTGAAATGTGAAAATCCACACAGATCCTAAGGACTCTTGAACCTGATGCTCGGATACCATCTGTGACACCCCACCTATTTAAATATCGGTTGATCAGTCCTTTATTAAATTAAATCAGAATATCGATTTGATTCATTCTTAGCATCGCTATCTAAAAATAGTTACTTTATTAATCACCTGATAGTTAATTAAGCTAGTGTAAAAAACTTTTAATTTTTCAAATTAATATTCAACAATTTAGAACATTAACCACATTCACCATTCTCATAAATAAAATAATAATAATAAATGAGAAACAAACTGGTAGAATAAATAAGACTGGAATAAACATCCCAATTTACTGTCTCAAGTACACTTGAATCCACAAATGAAACTAAATCCAATCAACTGAAAATAAAAGAAGTACAATGTCTCTGAGATAAATAATAACTAATATTGGGAGACATGCCCTGACTGAAATAACTACATCAAGAATATGAATGGATAAGAGTGAAGGCGTCTAATATCGAGGACCTACAACCTCCACAATAGTTGCATCATGTCAACTCATATGATAGTCTATGCCTGGCGTCCCTGTGATTGGACACCTAAAATCTTTTGCACAAGAGAGGGAGATTTGAAAGAAACGGGTCAGAGCCCGAGTGAAAATAGTTTGAAAATATTTAGAAAGTATTTAAAATTTTGAAAAGCAAATATTACATACATGTTAGCTTTTCGACTCTCACTAGAGATTCTCACCTCTCAACTATTATGCATGCCTAACGTACCTCTAACCCATTCTAGTTACTATTATCACACCCAACTAGTTCGTAATCATAAGCCTTTTAAACCAACTCAGTGTGCCCACCCGTATTACCAAAAAAATACGTTACTGAATTCTCAATATTAATTAATCAATTTTGAATATTTCAATAGTCATTTAATTTCCCACATACTTCAATTATTTTAGATGTCAATAGTTTCTCATCTACTAGGAAAATACAATAGAATAAACACAAGGATATATATTCATCACTCTCATAATATATATATATATATATATATATATATATATATATATATATATATATATATATATATATATATATATATATATATATATATATATATATTTATATTTATATATATATATATACACACACACACACACACATACACACACACACACTAATATGACACCCCAAAGGCTAAATCGCGGTGCGTGAATACTTTGCTATCAAGTCCCAGTACGTCACGTACAAAACAAGGACTACCAGTTCAGAATCACTCTCGAACCATATAAATAAAAATCACACATATTGGATGTGAAAATAGTTCCAAGCCTACGGGATACGCACATACCTACACAACCATACGACCGCCAACTTATTAACTCATCGATAATTCATTCCTAGCTTCTATGTTCTGAGGCATTAATTTAAATTCCCCAAATGGACTCATTAGAATAAGACTATCCCCTTTCAAAAAGACCTCCCATGATAGCAAGCAACGTAGGTATGTTGTACACATAAGAAATCATAAAATAAGTATTGACACCACCTATATATTTATATCATCGGTAAAGGTATACGCATGTCGTATATCATAAGTCCCATACGTAGTACATTTATATCCCTAATATCCAAGGTATTAGTAAATTTCAATTATACTTATTGTCTTACATTCCTAAGTATCTCTCACCACTCGAAATGTGTTCATTATTATATACATAATATCAGTAGGTAACTCACTCCTACCCTACTGGTCTAAGTCATCGTTTTCCTCCAATTCCTGTGAATTGAATTATTCTTCAATTTAGATTTTTCTCTCTCGATTAAGCCTAATTAATTTGGCCCTTAAATTCCCCTCATAGGGCCAATCTTAAAACCCAACCTAGGCCTAATGGTACTTCAATGTAATCTCCACTATATTCAAACTTTAATCCAACAAGTGAATCCCGAACATTTCCCAAAGATTTTAAACAAAAAAGAAAAGTGGCAAAAAATCTAGGCGGCAGAATCAATTCAGCCCCGGCCTGAATCGATTCACCTCTAGAGATCTCGTTTTTTGCATTTTTGTTTTCAACGATTTTCCTCCATTGTTACACCTCCCAACCTTAATCATATTATCCCAACCTCCCAACCAAAGGTTTATATCATTATATTAACATGTATAGGTGATTTCTAACGTTCCAGAATCATCGAATCATAAATTAACATCAGTAATTTCAAATCACAAATTTATTGCTTTAAAACCTTAGTTCATCACTTTTATTTACGAACACCATAAAACTCAGATTTCTTCACCAATATTAATTATAATTTCGTGAGTTTTATACTACATGCATGGAAGAACCAATCTTATATCAATTTTCAATCCAAGGTTATGATATATGTCTTCCAAATTCACCCAAATAATATAAAATTCATGTGTAATTCAACCTATACTAACATGGATATCATACATGCTATAAATTTACAAGTTTAAACACTTTCCTCTTACAGTAGGTCTAGTCCGTTGAAGATGATCGGTATGGTGGTGTTCCTCTTCCCCCGATCTATGAGGTGGTGGTGTTAGTGGTGCAGTTGGAGTAGAAATTAGTGGTTCTAGCCTTTGGAATCTCCTATCTTCTTCCTCCTATAGCCTCTTTGCAACTCTCTAAATATTAATCCTAGCTGACTCCTCTTACCAGATTATAATAACTTATTAAATTCGTAGGTTTATTTCCTCCTAAAATACAAATGACTAAAATACCCCTCTAGGGTGCCAGTTTGGCCTAAAAGTGCTTCGGGACCCAAACTAAACTCCCGAGTAGAATTTTCTGACTATCTCGACCCTTCTGGACACTTTGGCACACTCAAAATGGTCATTTGTATGACTTAAAAATAATTTACTTTTTATCTCATAAAATTGAGTCCCAACACGACTGACACGTGCGTCCGACTTAATTATTGTAACTGTCGTATTTTTCACTCATGATAATTTTAATAAATTCATAATCACATATTACTTTATTCACTACTTAATATTCAATATAATTCACATCAATAAATACTAACCCTTATCTCGTTAGTTAATATTTATTTTAATCCGAATTAATTATCAATTAATTTCTCCTATTTAATTTTAATTAATCTCACATTTAAAAATCATGAAAATTACGGGGTGTTACAGAAATATCCAAACGTGTTATACTATTCTAATGCGTATAAAATATGCAAGCATGCGAAACTATGCTGTCGTATCAAATTATACCAACAACGTGCGATTATACCCTTATATCAATCACATATAAGGTTTTAGATTTGAATATACCCAATTGGGTATAAATCAAAAGAAAAATGGGTACAAAAATTACACAAAAAATGGGTCTAATTTCATATTTATACACAATTTCAATTTCGGATTTACACAACAAAATGGGTCCAATTTTATATTTATACCCAATTTTAATTTCAATTTGATCTTATAAATCTTAAATTTTTTAACACACACACACAGATAAATATATATATATATATATATATATATATATATATATATATATATATATATATATATATATATATACTAGGATATACCCGTGCCTGAAGGCACGTTGATAATTGTAAAACGACAAAAAATTTAAAAGTACGTAATTGCAAAAGGCAAAAATTTCATTCCCCAACAAAACATAAATTAAATGTTAACAGCTCGACAAAATGGTATGCCCGTGCCCGAAGGCACGCTACGTAATTATAAAATGGATAAAATAGTTTATTTTTTAATGTCCATTTTGTCGTAATTGTAAAATGGTTAAAATAGTTTATTTTTTAACGCCCATTTTGTTATTTTTCATAATATATATATATATATATAATGGATTAAATAGTTTATTTTTTATTATATTATGAAAAATAACAAAATGGACATTAAAAAATAAACTATTTTATCCATTTTAAATATATATATATAATTTAAGGTTAGCTAAACTTAACCTCATCCTTCAAATATCACAAACCTCAATTCTCTAACGTCACAAACCTATACATTACCCTACAGCCAAATCCATTGACATACATGTATAGGGGTGGCAATTTTAGAAACGACACGAAAAAACGATACGAAACGACACGAAATTAACCCAAAATTGACACGATATTTCGTGTTCGTGTCGTGTTCGTGTCGTGTTTTTTTGACACGAAGTCGTGTCGTGTCGTGTTCGTGTCTTAATTATGAGTCGTTTCGTGTCGTGTTATCGTGTTTTTTAAGCCTAGAATTTAAGAAATTATGGTTGTCTTGTCGTGTCGTGCCGTGTTATTTTTTATTCGGGTCGTGTTCGTGTCAGCTAAAAAAAACACGAATTCGTGTCGGGTCGTGTTCGTGTCCGAAAAAACCTTGTCGTGTCGGGTAAAAACACGACCCACTAACCCAAATTGCCACCCCTATACATGTACATAAAAATTATTAGCCTTTTTGTTAAGAGTGAAGAATAATATCTGCCTTGCATTCCCACAATTCCCCAAAAATTTTCAAATAAAAAAACCTCTAAACACCTTCTCAGACGTGGGCACCTTCTAACCTTTTCAAATAAACTTCTAACACCTTTTCATATAATAATAATGGATGGTTATATTTACGAAAATCGGAAGGGTCAAGGATATGATGAACACTTAAACCCAAAAGTAGCAGCTGATATCCAAGGAGATATATTAGAGTAAATCCTCTCACACGTGGGCACCCACCAATAGACCTAGTCCCCTCCTCACACGTGTCCAAACATGGAGTGTCTCCACATCTCCTCAACTCCACCAAACTCAACAACCATGGCACCTTATCAACACCCAACCCCCCCGTCCGCCACTTCACATGCTTCAGATCCAAATTAACAACCATCTATTGATTTCGTATCAGAAAACGGATCATTAGGCTTCAACCTCCTCTACACCATCTCACCATCCAAACACTCTTCCTCCCTAGATACACGCCGCCTCACGTGGCACCACGTGATTGGCCCCGACGTCGTCAGATCTCAGAAGGCATCAACCGCAGCTACAGCTTATCTGCAGTCAGAAACGTTTCACCATATGAACATCAAAAATAAGACAGACTGGGAAATAAAAGTCAAAATAATGTAAAAAATAAATCTCTTTGCAACCCAGCTAGCTACACGCTACCTCCTGTAAAAGAGTTCCCTTTGAAATATGGAAAAAAGAAGGTTCATTTAAGGTCCAACCAACCGATATTGAAAAAGGGAAAAAACATAAAAGAAAACCGTACACCTCCATGTAAAAATTTAAAATAGAAATATAGAACTTAAAATAGATTCAGGAAAAAGAAAAGGAACTTAAATGAGGAGATCTTACATGGTTTTGAAAATCCTCTGTTGTAATTGTTAAGAGGTTCCCCTATCGTCTCCCATAGAAATAGATGAACCAAAACCAAGCATAAAACCAAAAGTAATGGAGATAAAGCCAAAGGTACTGCAAAACCGACAATTAGAGAAAGTAAAATTAGTTACAGTTATATATAGAAACGTAAAACTATTGAAAACATATCTCAAAATCCTTTGTAATGTAAACCAAGAAAAGCGAGTGAGTTTTTTACAATCTCATGGTGGCGGTGGTGGAGATGAATTAAGACAACAACGGTGGGGAGATGACATTGTTCATGTTCTAGATCGTGGAGAGAGTGATGTGAGGAATGTAAATATTTGGTGTGTTGGTATTTTGTTCTGATTGAGTTTTGTCCTTGGTATACACTCCCACAGGTAGAAAGAGAAAGCTACATATAGGTCGTCAGATGTCTCTTGGATGAGATATTTGAGAGGCTTGAGGTTACCATTAGATTCACACGCCACCCAAACAGATTTGTTTGGTTATTCAAATCTCACCCACGTGACTTCGTGTAAAACCATTAGCTTTGAACCCCTCACATTCAATTTCAACCACCCCTTTACAAACACATAAATTATTATATGATGACATCATCAAACAAACTTATGACATACATAAGTTTGTTACTTTATTATATATATATATATATATATATATATATATATATATATATATATATATATATATATATATATATATATTTGCACAAACTAATAAAATGCATTAGATTACTAAAAACTCCAGACCCCTACACTAAAAAAAGAGGGAAAAATGAAAAAACATCGTCCTTTGTTGCTCAGGTGGTGCATTGGCAAAGGCAGAAGCCAAAGCTATAATAGGCATAGGCTGCTGTCCCGCTGCACCATCACGAGGGCCACCCATTTCATATGGAACAGGAAGCATGCCCACATCTGGCACATTCCGACCAGGTGGTTCTGTTGAACGGGACGTCTTCCACCAGGGCGCTGACCCATTGGTACGAAGAAATTTTGCAGAGAAGGAGCCCCACCTGGCCTCATTCCAGGAACCAACTGTTGCTGGTAACCAAATCCAGCCTGAGGAGGAATCATCGCAGGGGGTGGTGGACCATAAAAGAGTTGTTGGCCCATTCCTTGACCACCAGGAGGGTACAATGGTATACGAGGAGCAATAGATGACGCCATTGCAACAAGCCTCGATTGCAAAAACTGTTGATGCAATCTTGCTCTTCTCTCTTCTTTCCGTTGGCTAAGTGCAACATATAGCGGTTTGCTTACCACCAATTTTTCGTTCATCTCAGAAAGAGCTCGGGAAGCTTCATCAGGAGTTGAGAATGCAAAAAATCCAGAACCTCGACTGATTCCACTAGGGTCACGCATAACCTTGCTTGAAGTAACTGTACCAAATTTCGAGAACTGTTCCTTAAGTTTTTCATCATCAATACTATCATCCAAGTTTTTGATGTACAAATTCAGCCCTTGAAATTTATCTACAGCTTCCTTAGTATTTTGTTCGAGACGAATTTTTATTTCAAGCTCCCTTTCATATTTCTTCATCGCTTTTCCAACATACTACTCCTTATCATTAATTTTTATTCTGTTTAAAGCATTAACAGCTTTATCATCATCATTAGGATCCTCGAAGTTAACAAACCCAAAACACTTTGATTTTCCATCCCCATCCCTCATTACTACTACACTAGTAATTGTCCCATATTCACCAAAATTGTTCTTTAGATCTTCTTCAGTAATAGAGTCAGTTAAATTTTTCAGAAAAACATTTTTAAAAATTGTCTGGCTCGTCCCAATTTCTCTTTCCTGCTTACGAAGGAAATATCCGACATACACTTGTTTATCATTCATCGGCATGCCATTCAACTTATCAATGACATTTTGAGCAGATTCTTCATTATCAAATTGTATAAATCCATAGACTTTAGACTGGCCAGTAGGGTCAGTGGCTATCTTGCAAGATAGAATATTACCAAAACTTGAAAAGGTATCATGTAATGCTTTGTTGTCAATTGCCTTGTCCAAATTCTTAATAAATATATTTGCTGCTCCACTTCTATGGATACTAGGATCTCGATGAGAATACATGATCCTGGTTGACTTTCCATTGAGTGGAGTGAAGTTCAACAATCAATTGTCCTTGCCGCATCTTGAGGATTGGTATAGTTGATATAGCCGTAACTGAGATATCTCCAAGTGCTCAAATCCCTACAAACCCTAACCGACACAACCTAGCCAATTTGGTTGAACATATCGTAGAGCTGAGAGTCCATCACGTTCCAGTCAAGGTCTCCAACGACAAAGACGTCGTCACGAACTGGTTGTTAGCGTTAGCGTTGGGCGCCACACCATTGGAAGTTCCACTACTCAATAGAATCTAATGCTCAACCTGAACTTGCGCCATTTCAATTTTTTATTTTTTATTTTCAAGTTTTGGGGATAAATCGTCGAAATAGGATTTAGTTTTTTTCAAGTTTGGGGGATAAACACCTACACATAGAGAGAGGGGTTTACTATGAATAGGGGTGCAACCGGTACGGTATGGTCGGTAATGACCCCTTACCAATACCAAAACCATAATCTAAATGGTAAAACCGTACCGTACCAATTTGCCGATCGGTACATAAAAACATAAACCAAAACCAAACCAGTCGGTTTTCAATTTTTTCAGTATTTTCGGGTTTTTTTATTTCTATAATTTTGGTTTCAATTCGATTTTTTCCCAGTAAATACAAAAAATTCAAATCGATTTATGCATTCGGTAAATCTGGTTTACAATAAACTAAGAATGTCAATATTTAGTTTTTACAATAAACTAATTTCAACCATATAGAATCGATGTTTAACTTATTCAAAAATTATATAAAAAAAATTTATTACCTGCTTACGGCTTAGTCTCTCTCTCAGAAGACTCAGATGCTAAGCTATTTGCTTGGAGCTTGGAACTTGGAATGAAGTTGAATGAATCGATGATCTGCTGCTGCTCAGATACGGTTGGGGAACTTGGGGTGCGAGTGGCTGAGATGCTAGCGGAGAAGAGGAGAGGGCGAAGACAGAGAGGAGGAGCGGAGATACTCAGAGACGGAGGGAGCTCGTGTTACTGTTGGATTTGTGCGATGGAGGGAGGAGAGGAAATAGACCATAAGGGAGAAAGGGATCGTGCATGAAGAAGGAGAGAGAGCGCTGATTAGGTTAAAAGTTATAAAATCGTGTGTGTGTATTGTATATCAGATAGCGTGTGTAGAAATTAGAAAAAGATTTATTTGTATTTGTGCCCCACAAACTTAATACCTTCTATTATGAAACATAACACAAAGGTCCAAAAATTTTTGAAAAACCTAGGTGAACGGTATTGATATGGTAATATGCCGTAAGTTTGGTATGGTATTTCGGTACAGTAATTCGATAATTTTGGACGGTAATTCAGTATGGTAAATTCGGTAAATCGGTTTTTTATATCTAAAAACCAAAACTGACCAAATTTTTTACGGTATTTTCGGTTTCGGTAAAATCGATTTTCGGTATTTCATAATATGAAACCAAAACCATTTTTTATCGGACCAAAACGGTACGGTACGGTAAAAACTCATATCGATTGCACCCCTAACTGTGTGTGGAGAGAGAGAGGGAGCGTCAGTGAGAGAGAGGGAGAATCACAAGAGAAAGAGAGAGGTCGATGAAATAAAATAAAACCCTAATGGATTTTATTCTTATAAAATATTAGGTAACAGATTTGGCCCGTGACCCTACTATAACCATTGTTTTTATCACAGTGCTCCGTGTTTGGCCACGATTCCAAGTTGTGACCCATTTTATTACCTACACCTGATCACAAGACCATTTTGAATTAAATAACTATCAAAGTTGAAGTCATTGTTTGGTCACAGTTCCCTATGAAGATGTTTCACTAATATTTTTCACGGTTTGATCACGATACTGAACCGTGACCTCAGCTGGACTAAATTGGCATCATGGTTTAGATCCATGACCATGGTGGTCATAATCTGGAACCGTGACCAATGTCCTGTTGCGGTCCCCCCTTTTTATGGTTACAACCTTGATCACCGTATCTTTACTATGGTCACGTATTTGGACTACAGCCCCCTTGGTCAGAGATTTGGATTGTGACCAACATTCCGTGACCATTCTTCGTATATGGCGTAGTGTTACCGATTTAGTATATTGAGTTAGGTATATAAGGTCTCTTTATGGACTTATAAGGGAGGATATTTTTCATCAAACTCGGGCGGGGAGTTAACTTAGAGGCGAGATAACTCAATGTTTTCCTTTTGAAAAATATTAGAATATGCGCTTTCTTTTTCGGATCTCTCATTCCTTTAAAAGGTTCTTCATAAAAAAATGGAAGCAAATGATATTGTTTAGTCTCTCGAATTTCACTTGGTGTCATCATTGTTCATGATTAGTATAGTGTTTAAGAAAGTTTGATCATACTTTAAGGGTTGGTTGAGTATTAAATGGTCATCCCATTTTATCAAATTGAGGCTCATTTCATGGTGGATAAACGTAGTTTCCAAAACAATTACTCGCTAGTGTGTGAAAATTGTCGGTCTTTATGACTTGGGATCTATGGATGCTTCATAACAAAATGATATTTGATTATATATGATGATGCTAAGATTCAGCACCACCAGATAAGAGGTGGAGAGCTCAAACAGTAACAATGGCTGCAACAGAGTTATGCATGTGTATAAGTATATAGAAGGGTATGAGTATAAGAGGAATGAAGACAATGATGTATAGTGGTTTAGCCAAGCCGCTTTTCCAAAGTGTCCTCCAATAAACGACGAGGATGAGATGTCTGGGGACGAAGGTGCCGAGGAGGAGGGAAATAGCGCTAAGGACGATAGTGAGGATTCCAATAATGATTAGGTTGATACCTTAGGGGCCTCGACCTTTGTCTCGTCAGTTAAGGATCGTGACCTCTTACTATGGAGGCACCTCTTTGGTATAAAGCCCAACATAAATATGAGGGTCCAGAATGAAGATGAGAGGGTCTTGCAGGGGGAGAAGGAGAAGTTACTATTTATGAGAAGATGTTTAGGGTCGGCGTTAGTTTCTCTCTTCATCCTGTAATAGTTGACATAGTTTTTTCCCTCGGGGTTGCTCCTTCCCACCTTCCTCCTAACTCTTGGAGGACCATCCTCGGCTACATCTCCCTCCGGAAGAACACATTTACTGATGAGCCCTCGACGGATTTGTTCCTAGCCTGCTACAATATAACCTCCTCATCCAAGTAACCTGGATATTTCCATCTAGGGGCTAGGAGGCCAGATAAAAAACTTCTCTACGTAGCACAAACTTACAACCATGATTGAAAGAAGAGGTTCTTCTTCGTTTTGGGGGACTGGGAATTTCCGCTGAGGTTGAGCCCCTTAAAGACAGCTCGAGGGTCCCAAGGGAATGGTCTAACCCCTCCATGAAAGCAAGGTCAGAACCTAGACTTAGCTTGTATGAAAGGGCTATAGCCGACCACCTGAGGGACCAAGGGAAGGAGGGTGAGAGACCCAAATTTAAAGATTTAATTACCCCTCATTTCCTCAAAGAAGATGTTCTAAGGGTTGGCCCATTGATAGAATTATGTGAGTTGCTTTTGTTTCAATTATTTCCAAGTGTTTCCTCATTACTGTTACTTGTATCTGATGTGTCGTCTCATTTTTTTGGGTCGGCCTCCAAACATATCTGATCAACTTTGGGAAATAACTGCCCCTAGCTTGTTGTCTGGCTTGGGTAAAAAGAAGGGTATGGAGGCTCAGCTGACCCATAAGAAGACAAAAATAGTGGGGCCGACCCTAGTGGAGTGACGCGAGTAAGAATGTGTCTCAGAATGCGTACTCTCTAGGCTCAAGTGCAAGCCTGTCGCTCAAGTAATCATCCGATAAGTCAGGTATCGATCCTCAGGAAAATAGGACAATAGAGTTGCGACGTTGGACATACGAAGGAAACCTAATTTTGAGTCTAAAGAAAAGCAAAAAGATGATTTGTTTTGGAGATTGACTACAACTAAATGCAATTTTGAAACTATTTAATTAATGAACTAAAGTATGAATGGAATGCAACTATTATAAATTACCTAAATTACTGATGATGATTGAAATGAAACTTGAACTATATGATGAAGAAAACAGGATAGGAATACAATCCCTCAACCCTAGTGTATTGCTGGTATAAAACTAATCGTAAATTTAATTGATTAATTAGACCCATAATTTAATACTCCCAAGCATTACGTATATGAGCTTCAAGCCCACACCATACTCAATTAGAGGATAAGTAAATCGGTATTATGATAGTGACACTCGAATTGCATTCTGAAGCATCCCGGTTACCCTGAAGCAAACTAGATCCAAAGATCTACAATTTCCATGTTTCTACGCAATACGGTCATAACCAATTCATTAAATTTAGAGGATTAATTTTATACACATGCAACTACCACATCAGGTTGATTTCATGCATCCCGGCCTTTTAAATCTAGCCGGGCATGTGAAGACTTGAAAATAACACGTTTAGAATGAAAGAAACCATTTTTACTAATGAATGAAGATGAAGAAAGGTGAAATTAGTAATGAACAAGCAACTAGAATAAGTATTGAAACTGAAATCAGAATGATTATACTTGAATTACAACTTGAAAGTAACTAGGGTTTGTTATTCTTCCTCTCTAAAATGGATTACTACGATTTCCTAATGACCTGGAAGCTCCCCCTTTACGTTTGGGAGGAGTTACAATCTATTAACTACGAAATACAAGAGTTTGAACCAAATAGGACTCTATTGTTAAAAGTGGATAAATCCAAAAAATCGACAACAGAACTGATCCAGGTAAATGGTTCGGTTCGATTCCATCTTTTATAGCCTTTACAGAAAGTTCTTCGACCATAGGATAGGTTCATTCTTTGCCAGCTTCGGTTCAGTTCCATCTTTTCATCTTTTCACAGGAAGTTTTCCCAAGGTGAATTCAGTTCATTTTTTCATTACTTCAGTTCGGTTCCCTTTTGTCATCCTTTACAGAAACTTTACCTATGAGGGATTCAGTTCGTTTTTAGCTCCTTGGGTTCGGTTCTATTTTTGCCAGTTTTTACAGAATCCTTTTCTTCTTGTATTTCTTTGAAACTTTTGGTATGGAACTCGGATTAGAACACCGAACACCTATAAAATAGATAACGAACACACGAAACTCGGCATACTCATTAGAAACTTTCTATTATCGAAGATATGATATAAATCCATTTGAATTACATTACGCAGTGCGATAAAAAATCTAAATTAAGGGGATAAATGGGAATAATTTATGCCTAATTATGGAGCCAAACCTTGAGACCTGCAAGTGGAAGGAGCCAGAAGCCCCTATTTGCACTCAGCCTGATTCACGTGCAAGGGCAAGGTTGGAGGTCCCACAGACAAATACCGAGGGAACTAGTTCTTCCCCATGTATGGGCTCTACTAGTCATCTAATCTAACCTTCCTAAAGGCCAACCCTTCCTCTTTAATTGCTAACCTGAGAGCTGCCAAGGCCTCCATGTTCTTAGCGCCATCGGCTTCAGATTATGACTTTTTGGCAAAAATGCCCCCGACCAAAGTTTATGACTTTGGGCTTCATACTCTGGCTCAGGTATTTCTTTCATCTCTTCAATTTTGATTCACCAATATTTTACTAATTGTTGCTTCGGCCCTTCAATATGACCTTTCTTTTATCCTTTACAGTCTGTCTGTGCCTTCACCTCTGCCACCAAGTGGATGGCTGAGAACCAACAGAAGTTTCACGAGGCTGAGAGAGCTATTTAACATGAGGTCGACTTGAAGAGTGAGTTTAATACTGTGACGTCTGAGATAGAGAATGTGAAGGCCGAGCATACGAGGTTTATGGACGAGCTTACAAAGGAGTATGCTACTCAACTAAAGTTGAAGGACGACCACATATTAGCCAAGGATGAGGCTTTGACCAACCAGGGCACCCAATTCAAGAACGATCTTATTGTAGCTGTCCAAAGGGCAGGGGCTAATGCTTTGGAGGCCTACAAACTCTCTGACGAATTACAAGGCTTCGATCTTGAATACTTGGAGAGGGGAATCAAGATGGCCTGTCGGTGGGTCGTCTTGAAGTTTTGTGATGCAGTATCATCTATTTGTCCTTCTTTAGAGGCAGTGGATCTAGACGACCCCTTGATCTCTAAGGCTCTAGCTCATGTGGAATCTCAAATAAATGTTAAAGGCATCGGTACGTCTGAGGATCAGCCTTCTGCTGTGGTTGCCGAGGGGACTCAGCCCGATGATGCTAGGCCTCTACCTTCTGATGTTGCTCATTAGGGTGGCCGTCTGTGGCTTATACCCTCTACTTGTAAAACTTGTCTTTTACTTTCTTTTGAACATGTACTGTAACTTCATTTTTGTAATGAAAGTGCCCTCATTTTCCTTTAGTCCTTTACATTGCCATTTTTATGATTTGTGTTGATGTGCCTCCAAGTCCTCCCTCTGCTAGCATAGGATGATAGTGAATGGAGGGTCACCCCTACCATTAACCCTCTTCTTAGTTGAGGGTAGTTATCCACCAAACTAATGGCGTTTTAATATAAGTCCTCCCTCATCTTTGTTGAGAGTGAATGGAGGGTCGTCCCTACCATTCACCCTCATATTAGCCGAGGGTGGTTATCCACCAGACTTTTTTAACATAAGTCCCCCCTCGTCTTTCTTGAGAGTGAATGGAGGCTCGTCCCTATGATTCACCCTCATCTTAGCCGAGGGTGGTTATCCACCAAACTAATAGTTTTTTTTAACACAAGTCCCCCCTCGTCTTTCTTGAGAGTGAATGGAGGGTCGTCCCTATCATTCACCCTCATCTTAGTCGAGGGTGGTTATCCACCAAACTAATGGTGTTTTTTAACACAAGTCCCCCCTCGTATTTCTTGAGAGGGAATGGAGGGTCGTCCCTACCATTGACCCTCATCTTAGCCGAGGGTGGTTATCCACCAAACTAATGGTGTTTTTTTCGCTCTGGCATCTACCCCTCTTTAATGTATCTGACTAGAGGGTCCATCCATGAAGCTTCCCTGCTTATATTTAAGCATGGGCCAAGTGTTCAATCTGCACCTTCAATCGTTGGCTGGAGAAAAATTTCCACTCGAACTGTTCTCCTAATATCTATCCTGGTTGCTGAGGCTAGCCTAATAAGTGCATCAGCTCGACCGTTATCCAATCGAAGTATCCTCTCCAACTTTACTTCTTTGAAGCTCTTCAACAGTGACTTTACTCTCTCAAGGTATTTGGCCATCCTATCATCTTTAGCCTCATATGCTCCTAGTATTTGATTCACCATCAACCTTGAATCACTATGTACCAAGATCTGGCCAAGACTAAGAGACATAGCAAATAAGAGGCCTGCTATCAGGGCCTCATACTCAGACTCATTATTGAAGTCTTTAAAGTTGAACCTCAGGGCGTACTCAATGTTCGTGTCGTCAGGTGCTGGTACAATTAATCCAGCTCCACTTTCGCTCTCGCAGGAGGACCCATCAACAAAGAGGTTCCACACAGCCTGTTCCTCTCAAAAATTTCCTTCAGTGAATGACCCATATCTAAAGAGATATCTTCCCTCTTCGTTTTCAATAACTTTTTCTCTAGCGGTGCTTGTCTCAGCCTTATGTAACAACCCGTCCTTTTGGAGACAATTAAATTCCATAATTAAATATAAATTGGCGATTTGGAGAATTTCTCGAAATAGTAATTTTTGGGATTTTTGAGGATTAGATGATTTTCGATGGGTGTTGTAATTATTTTTGGGACTAAATAGGTCGAAATATTTTAATTATATGCCGCCATGGAGTAAAGCGACGAAAGAGGTAAGATTTGATTAGAAAACCCGCATTAAGTTATTTTGGGTTAGAATAGTGATTTGCGGTCAAGTACCTCGGATGGAAATTTTGACTGCGCCGTGAGTCTCGGAATGTCCGAGATAGTCGAAAAAGAGTGTCCGATTGTCGAAATTAAGTTTCGGGGAATCTTGGAGTTAAACGGACTCGTAATTGAGTAAACGAGTCATTTTTGGATTTTTAGGGGTTAAACCCTTTCTTCCTATATAAAGAGGGAGAGGGGAAGAAAAGATAATAAGAAAGAAAGAAAGAAAGAAAAGAGAGAGAAGAGAGAGAGGAAGAAGAAAGAGGAGGAGAAAATGGAGATTTCGGCCAAACTCCGGGGGATTCGGCTCGAGGTCGTCGGATTATATCCACGAGGCAAGTGTTTACTTACTTTATTTACTTTTGAGCATATATCTCATATCGTAGTTTTGTATAAACAAACCCTAAAGATTTTGGGTTGGGTTTTCATGGATAAAATGGGTTTTCAGGAGATAAAACGAATAAACCCCTAAAATTTCATAATCGGCAGAACTTATGTTTTAACCTAAATTAATTGGTGGTTTAGGGTTCTAGGATGTTTAGAACCCATAATATATGTGTATTTGTAGTTGGTTGAGGTTGTAGGACGTTGGGTGAGGCGACAAAATCTGGGGAGAATCTTTAATGACCGAAACCGTCTCGGAGAAGACGATGAATAGTAGGACCTGCGTGTTAACCGAATCGATTCATCAAGGGATAATCGATTCGGCTCTTGGTCAAAAAATGAAATTTGTAGATCTCTTCGACGCGGTCGCGTGGGGGTCGACCGCGTATTTTTCTGATTTTTTTTGGATTTATAGTGATTTTTCTAAGGAAAGGTGTCCGAGATCGAAATAGTTAATAATAAACTAACACTAGAATTATTTGGAGTTAAATATTAGGGGTTCCCAAAAAGAGGGTTAGGACAACTAAAGGACTTGAGGAGATATGAAAACCTTGGGTTCGTTGAAATAAATCCAAGTTATAATTTAAATGGAGATTGAATTGAGTTTGGGGTTTTTGGGATATATATAGAACCTAGGCAGATTTGGGATTTTCGAACAAGCCGAATCGATTCGGTAAGAGACAGTTTGAAAGTAGAACCATTTCGAATCGATTCGGACAGGGAAAATCAATTCGGTGGCTAGCGAATCGATTCAGGCAGGCTGAATCGATTCGGTCCTCGCAAATTTTTGAGGTTTTCTCCTTTTAAGTTTAGGGAGACTTAAATTATGATTTTGGAGATTATTATAGGAGTTCTAAATGGGATGTTAGGACCCCGGGATGATGAATTGAGGATAATTAAACCTCGAATTTATTTAGAGTGTGATCTGGGGTATGGAGTTAATTAACGTTTTGGGACAAGAGACATTCGGGTTTATGTATAGGTCCTTAAATGAGAATAAGGTATTTCTTAGAATCAAAGTGAGGAAATACTTTGGGTTTAGTATCATGCGAATATGAATGCATGATTATGATTCTTTGAGAAAATCTTTAGGATTATTTGTCATCGCTAGATGAAATTGGCAAATATGGCCATTTGGATATATTCGAGGAGGAATATATGGTGTGTATATATATATATATATATATATATATATATATATACTATGTGATTAAAGTATATATATAATTTGAGATAAATGATTTTGAAAATAAAATATGAATGTTTTCAAAATGGAAAAAGAAATTATTTTCTTAATTACTGATTTATAGTCAACACCCTCTCTAAATGACATCATAAGGGAAGTTCGCGCGCTGAGGTTAAGCCCCTGGCTAGCGAATGCAGGGTGGATATAGTCCTCTAGTCCATATGAGAGTTTACCTTATGTTATGTTTTCTGCGATGGTTAGGTAACTTGGGGTGTGGTTATGACTAGCCCGCGGGCATATGGCTACTTCCCGATGTATTACGTATAGTTGCCCAGGTATCGTAATTGATAGGCACTCGAAGATGATGGTCATTTAGGGGCGCGCCGTACGGGAGGTCTTAGAACGCGTTATATATTTGTTAAAGCAATTTATGATAATAAATTTGCTTTAATTTACATTTCCTGGATGGAAGAAGGGAAATGGGATAAAGTTTTTGGCTTCGGTAACACTCCCGGATGGAAGAAGGGATGTGGAAGCATATGATATGGTAAAAGAATTTTTATGATAATGAAAATGGCTTTTAAATACATTTCCTGAATATAAAAAGGGAAATGGGATATTTTGAAACGGAAAAGCATTTTTATGATAATAAAACTGGCTTTTGAAAAGTTATATGTTTTGTTAAAGCAATTCATGATAATGAATTGGCTTTTAAATACATTTCCTGGATATGAGAAGGGAAATGGAAAGTTTTGAGAAAAACGAATAGTATTGATAAATACTTTGTATATGAATCCTCAGTCCGGGAGATAGATCCGGATGTATATTGTAATATGAAAATGTATATATGGATGAATTGAGTACCGAGGGTCTAATGGATCCCGACGATCGACCTTGCCGCATAGTAGTGTATCGGGGGGGTTCCTTATTTGGATTTCGCTTTGCAAGACACTCCACGCACGAATATGGCATTGTGTTGAGACTGGGGAGAAGTTTAATCCTTAGTGCTCTTATATTGAGATTTATTATATGTGTATAAATATATAGATATATATATTCTGTACCGAGGAACTGGTGGTTCTCGACGATCGACCTTGCCGCGTAGTAGTGTATCAGGGGGGTTCCTTGTTTGGATTTCGCTTTGCGAGACACCCCACGCACGAACATGGCTTAGTGTTAAGACTGGGGAGAAGTTTAGCCCTTAGTACATTACTTGGACTATCAAGGATTGATAGTGGTTGGGCGATAGACTAGTTTAGCAAGGTAGCTTGACTAGGATGTTTAGTGGGATGCGTTAGAAGTGCACTGTTAGTGGGGAGGTGAGGGGTATCTCATGGGAGTGGGATACCAAATTTAAATATGAGATAAAACCTTTTTCTAAAAATAAGGCATTTATGCACTTGCTAAATATTTTCAAAACTCGGGCTCTGACCCATTTATCTACTTTTCCCTTTCATTCTCTCTCTCTCTCTCTCTCTCTCTCTCTCTCTCTCTCTCTCTCTCTCTCTATATATATATATATATATATATATATATATATATATATATATATATATATATATATTATATAGGTGTTCAGACACAGGGACACTTGGATGACATTTCTTTCGAGTCAGACGTCAGCTGCAGCAGCTGTGGATGCGTGCAGGTTCTCAGTAGACGCTTCTACCCTTGTAATTTAGATAGGAGGTACTGTATACACATTCGGGCCAATGGTCCAATTGCATTTATTTATTCTTTGAGTACAACATTCGATATGGTTGTATATTTTGACCGAGTGTTTGGTTATTTTATTTCATTTCCGCAAAATTTGTGTGGATGTTTGTATGGACACAAATTTCCAATTGAGTCCATATATTGTTTTGGCTCAATTCCAGACAAAAATATTTATTCATAGGATTGAATTTAATTGTAATATTCTCAAGCCTATGAAAAGTTTGTTGAAGACGTAGCGGCAAAGAGTATAAAGCTTCATCATCATGCGGGTTTCGTGCCTCGTTTATACGTCATCAACCATAGTTCCATGCTCCTAAGGTATGAATGCAATTATATATGTATAGGATCTTGGCACTTGTTTATTGGGTGTTAGGTTTAATTAAAACTGTGTTTTATTTTTAGAAAGAATTAATTAAAACTTTAAAATAAGTTTATAAAGTTTTCTGGGCTAAAAATTGAATATTCCAAAGTTTTTGGAAGCTCGTTCAATATGTCGTTCGAACGAGATTGTCGTTCGAACCAGATGTCGTTCGAACGAGATTACCAACGACTTCCCATTAAGGCATACTGGAACTTCGTTCAAAATGTCGTTCGAACGAGATTGTCGTTCTAACGAGATTTCCAGCGAGTTTCTAACGAGTTCATACTGGAACTTCGTTAGAAAACTTGTTCGAACGAGAATGTCATTCGAACGAAATGTCATTCGAACGAGATGGCAGGCGGGAACAATTTTTGGCAGTTTTAAGCAGTTTTTCTCCCACTTCCCCACTTGTTTCTTAACCAACTTTTCTCAGACTTTATTATGTGCGGGAATAACATTTTTCTATCAATCTTTTTCATATCTTACTAACTCCTAGAGAGTGTTTTGAGAGTAAAATCAAAGAGGAAAAAAGATCATGTTTTGAGTGAGTTTTTATCAAAGAGAAAAATATACACCACTCAAGTTTACACCCAAATTAATTTCTTCCAAGTTCCCATATTCATATATCTTTCTTGGAGTTTGGCACCGGGTTCATTTCTTCCGTTCAAAGAAAAGTTTCGAGTTTTCTTCTACATCCCATAAAGAAAGAAGAAGAGTTTGTTGAGGTATTACCCACTTGGAGAAAGGCTCCTTGCTCGGGTGACGGTGACCATATAAAGTCCGATCGGTGGATTCCGAGACCGCGGTGGAGCTCCAAGGTTATCCGCTAGGAAGAGGTATCTACAAGAAGAAGCGTCGGGGATTGAGAGGGATCGAGTCGTGTGTTGTAAGCCTTTCTGTCTTGTATTTGTAAATTCCGTACTTAGTGGATTTGAGGCTAGGGCCGTCCGAGGTTGTTTCCCGTTGTGGGTTTTTCCTCGTACATCGCGGCGTAGTGGATTGATTGTTTATTTTATCTTTTGCAAAACCACCTAGAACACATGCTTAGGTAAAAGGATAAAAATTAGTTTAATTTAATCTCTACATGTTTAATTTGGGCAATGTGTAGTTAATATGGTTTAAGTGAAAATGATTTTAATGCGTTAATTTAATTTCACTTGATTTAATTTTAATTTGTTTAAGAAAATTAAAATTTGGTAATTCGTTTGTTTGTGAACCATCACACTTCTTTACACTTCCGCATCTTGATATATATACAAAGAGGAAATAATATTTTAATTGAGAAAATTAAAATCGGGGTCAAACGTCCCTTCAATGTTTTTAAATTGTAGTTGTTAAAAAGAGTAGTTAAGTAAAATTTTGACATCGGCCTAATAGGTTATTAGTAATTAAATGGATTTCCGACAGTGATGCTAAGAATGATCCATATGAGACTCCTGTTAAAATTTGATATAGGAGTGATCGCCCGGTATCTTATTAGGCGGGGTGTCACAGATGGTATCAGAGCATCAGTATCTAGTGTCCTTAGGAATCTATGCGGACGTACTACGCTTTCAGCGTTGCTCTCAATTTGTTATAGAGCCTCAGGATTAGGATTGTTGATTTCTCTTGTGAGATTTCGTTCTCCTGCCATATTATAAGATTATAGAAATCTTTTACGCACTCGTTTGAGAATCATGTGTGGGTCTTGGATGGAGGCAGGAGGTGGGGCTTAGTTGGAGCTTTAAGGTTGAAGCTCGTAGTGGAATTTCCTTCTAACAAAGAAGTTATGAGGACTAGTAGATAATTGTAAGAAGCAGGGTAAAGTGGTTATTATGAGTTTTACCTCAATGAAGGAGGTATATTTGGCGTGTCTAGATAAAGTCACGGTATTAGTTAGCCCTAGATTCGTGTGTGTAATTTTGAGTTTTGTGGAGGTATCGATAACATTATATCATGTATGCCTATGTGTTGTCCGCAATAGCGGAGTTTTATTTTCCTTCATTCCGTAAAAGGAGGGTGTCGATATATTGAATATATATACATATATCTGGTTAGTGATGCTCGTTCTATATGTTTATACGAGTATGGTAATATGGTGAGTATAATACATTATGGTATTTTCGGAGTGATAGCAGGCTAATAATGGCAAGACTATCGTGTCCGCAGTTCCAGGGTGGAACGGGGTGTTGTTGCGATTTCTCACCTGGATACAGGTTGAGTTCGCTTTTATTATGTGCAGAGATGGAACTTCGATGAACAGAGGTTTCATTATGTGATTTGGGTATATGTCGACCTTATAGATATGATTTAAGGCCGCAGGATTATTGTTGAGCTGTAAGATAAAGCTCATTATTGATTGCGCAAGGACTTAAAATTTGTGAGAGAGCTGGGTGGTGTGACTGTTAGTTAGAGATAGGAGTTCAGATCACCTTTTGTTAGAATAGGGGATAGGGTTATCCCGGTTGTATGTTTGAAATAACGGAACTCCATAACCGATTAAGTCAAGTGTCAATGTGTGGAGGGGTTCCTTATTTGGATTTCGCTTTGCGAGACACATGACTCTTAACGGCGTCGGGAGTGGAGAGCTGTTATAGGATGCAAGGATGTTGGTTTTGTGAAAAGTCTTATAGTGTGTATGAACCACTATAGACTATGAGCCATGTGATGATGGTATGCTTATGGAAATATTGTGCTATGGAAAAGCACTAAAGTGGTCATCTCGCCACAGTGGGTGGGTGAGGTTGGACTTAGAGAAATTGATTTGAGGATAATAGCTAGCCTTGATAAAAAGGCAAATTTTGAGAAGGTATGTTTTGGGGATGATGTTCGTAGTGTTCCTACAGAAAGTAGGCACTTAGATTAGTTAGGTTTCCTTTCGTATGGGCGAAAGGATAGAGTAGTAGGAATGCGTTTGTAGGTAGCTTAGTAGGATTTAGGACGTCCCGTTGGTGTGCCTTAGGTTGCTATATCTCGATGACCGACAACGCGAGGGAGTAGTGTAATAGGAGGGTTCCTTGTTTGGATTTTTCCTTGGCGAGACGTCCCACGCATGAAACCAAGAAAATGTCGGGAGTTGAGAGAGGCCTTGGGCACTAGGGATATATTTAGGATTAGACTCTTCTCGTGCAGGTAGGACATCGCATAGACTTTAGTATTATTAGGATGTAAGTTTAGTAGAATTAGTGGCGCCGAGGTTAGGAGAATTGAATTTCACGGGTTGGGAGGACCCATGTGTGAGTATTACACCGAGGAAAGGAGACCCTTATTGGGAGAGAGTGTTACGTGTCTGACGTTCACTATAGTTGTGCAGATGTGCACAGGTTAGAAAGGTGTATGGGCACCTTAGTAAGTTGGTTTATATACCGCCTGAAATAGAAGGGGCTTGGTATGTAAGTTTGAAGTTTATGCCGTTAGGCACTAGAAATGATTAGTGCGATGTGACGATGTTGGAGTCACTTTATGACCGTGTTAGTAGTACGGTATATGGTTGGGAACCATTGGGTTAGTATCGTTCCCCTTTGAGGTATCAGGATGTGGAGCGATTCTAGGATTTATGGTGTAGGTTGTATCCGAATTTCGAGGACGAAATTCCGTTGTAAAGGGGGGAGTATGTAACAACCCGTCCTTTTGGAGACAATTAAATTCCATAATTAAATATAAATTGGCAATTTGGAGAATTTCTCGAAATAATAATTTTTGGGATTTTTGAGGATTAGATGATTTTCGATGGGTGTTGTAATTATTTTTGGGACTAAATAGGTCGAAATATTTTAATTATATGCCGCCATGGAGTAAAGAGACAAAAGAGGTAAGATTTGATTAGAAAACCCGCATTAAGTTATTTTGGGTTAGAATAGTGATTTGCGGTCAAGTACCTCGGATGGAAATTTCGACTGCGCCGTGAGTCTCGGAATGTCCGAGATAGTCGGAAAATAGTGTCTGATTGTCGAAATTAAGTTTCGGGGAATCTTGGAGTTAAACGAACTCGTAATTGAGTAAACGAGTCATTTTTGGATTTATAGGGGTTAATCCCTTTCTTCCTAAATAAAGAGGGAGAGGGGAAGAAAAGAGAATAAGAAAGAAAGAAAAGAGAGAGAAGAGAGAGAGGAAGAAGAAAGAGGAGGAGAAAATGGAGATTTCGGCCAAACTCCGCGAGATTCGGCTCGAGGTCATCGGATTATATCCACGAGGCAAGTGTTTACTTGCTTTATTTACTTTTGAGCATAAATCTCATATCGTAGTTTGGTATAAACAAACCCTAAAGATTTTGGGTTGGGTTTTCGTGGATAAAACGGGTTTTCGGGAGATAAAACGAATAAACCCCTAAAATTTCATAATCGGGAGAACTTAGGTTTTAACCTAAATTAATTGGTGGTTTAGGGTTATAGGATGTTTATAACCCTTAATATATGTGTATTTGTAGTTGGTTGAGGTTGTAGGACGTTGGGTGAGGCGACAAAAGCTTGGGAGAAGCTGTAATGGCCGAACCATCTCGGAGAAGATGATGAATAGTAGGACCTGCGTGTTAACTGAATCGATTCGTCCAGGGAGAATCGATACGGCTCTTGGTCAAAAAATGAAATTTGTAGATCTCTTCGACACGGTCGCGTGGGCGCTGACCGCATATTTTTCTGATTGTTTTTGGATTTATAGTGATTTTTCTACGGAAAGCTGTCCGAGATCGAAATAGTTAATCATAAACTAACACTATAATTATTTGGAGTTAAATATTAGGGGTTCCCAAAAAGAGGGTTAGGGCCTCTAAAGGACTTGAGGAGATATGAAAACCTTGGGTTCGTTGAAATAAATCCGAGTTATAATTTAAATGGAGATTGAATTGAGTTTAGGGTTTTTGGGATATATATAAAACCTAGGCAGATTTGGGATTTTCGGACAAGCCGAATCGATTCGGACCAGCCGAATCGATTTAGTAAGAGATAGTTTGAAAGTAGAACCATTTCGAATTGATTCGGACAGGGAAAATCGATTCGGTGGCCAACGAATCGATTCGGGCAGGCCGAATCGATTCGGTCCTGGCAAATTTTTGAGGTTTTCTCCTTTTAAGTTTAGGGAGACTTAAATTATGATTTTGGAGATTATTATAGGAGTTCTAAATGGGATGTTAGGACCCCGGGATGATGAATTGAGGATAATTAAACCTCGAATTTATTTAGAGTGTGATCTGGGGTATGGAGTTAATTAATGTTTTGGGACAAGAGACATTCGGGTTTATGTATAAGTCCTTAAATGAGAATAAGGTATTTATTAGAATCAAAGTGAGGAAATACTTTGGGTTTAGTATCATGCGAATATGAATGCATGATTATGATTCTTTGAGAGAATCTTTAGGATTATTTGTCATCGCTAGACAAAATTGGCAAATATGGCCATTTGTATATATTCGAGGAGGAATATATGGTGTATATATATATATACACTATGTGATTAAAGTATATATATAATTTGAGATAAATGATTTTGAAAATAAAATATGAATGTTTTCAAAATGGAAAAAGAAATTATTTTCTTAATTACTGATTTATAGTCAACACCCTCTCTAAATGACGTCATAAGGGAAGTTCGCGCGCTGAGGTGAAGCCCCCTGGCTTGCGAATACATGGTGGATATAGTCCTCTAGGCCATATGAGCGTTTATGTTATGTTATGTTTTCTGCGATGGTTAGGTAACTTGGGGTGTGGTTATGACTAGCCCGCGGGCATATGGCTACTTCCCGATGTATTACGTATAGTTGCCCAGGTGTCGTAATTGATAGGCACTGGAAGATGATGGTCATTTAGGGGCGCGCCGTACGGGAGGTCTTAGAACGCGTTATATATTTGTTAAAGAATTTATGATAATAAATTGTCTTTAATTTACATTTACTGGATGGAAGAAGGGAAATGGGATAAAGGTTTTGGCTTCGGTAACACTCCCGGATGGAAGAGGATGTGGAAGCATATGATATGGTAAAAGAATTTTTATGATAATGAAAATGGCTTTTAAATACATTTCCTGAATATAAAAAGGGAAATGGGATATTTTGAAATGAAAAAGCATTTTTATGATAATAAAACTGGCTTTTGAAAAGTTATATGTTTTGTTAAAGCAATTCATGATAATGAATTGGCTTTTAAATACATTTACTGGATATGAGAAGGGAAATGGAAAGTTTTGAGAAAAATGAATAGTATTGATAAATACTTTGTATATGAATCCTCAGTCCGGGAGATAAATCCGGATGTGTATTGTAATATGAAAATGTATATATGGATGAATCGAGTACCGAGGGTCTAATGGATCCCGACGATCGACCTTGCTGAATAGTAGTGTATCGGGGGGGTTCCTTATTCGGATTTCTCTTTGTGAGACACTCCACGCACGAATATAGCATTGTGTTGAGACTGGGGAGAAGTTTAAACCTTAGTGCTCTTATATTGAGATTTATTATATGTGTATAAATATATAGATTTATATATTTTGTACCGAGGGACTGGCGGATCTCGACGATCGACCTTGCCGCGTAGTAGTGTATCGGGAGGGGTTCCTTGTTTGGATTTCTCTTTGCAAGACACCCCACGCACGAACATGGCTTAGTGTTGAGACTGGGGAGAAGTTTAGCCCTTAGTACATTACTTGGACTATCTAGGATTGATAGTGGTTGGGCGATAAACTAGTTTAGCAGGGTAGCTTGACTAGGATGTTTAGAGGGATGCGTTAGGAGTGCACTGTTAGTGGAGAGGTGAGGGGTATCTCATGGGAGTGCGATACCAAATTTAAATTTAAGTCATTCTAGTATTATGTTCTTAAGGTACCAATCTAAATCCCCCCGTAGGCACACAAAGATTAGTTGGCCCCACACGAACGACGACCTCCGTGATAGCAAGTATGGTAGGTATGTCATACACATAAGTCATATACTAAGCATTCACACGTCTTAGATATCTTAATATTAATAAAGGTATATTCTACATCCCTATACCATTATTCCAATTTTATGCATTTTAAGTCTTTCGATAATATATAATGTAGACTGTCGACACATCTCACATCCTAGTTTCTTATACTTAAAACCTATCTCAAAGAGGTTACTAAGTCTCCTATTATTTCCACATTTAATTTCATTATTCTTAAGGTCATTATTTCTGCCACAAACCTCATTTCATCAAATCATTCGAATGTACTCTTTTAACCCTAATATTATCTCACTCGTCGAGCTTTATTGGATTTTTGTCAACTATCCCAAATTAAATTCTAATTAAGGTCCGATTTCACAACCATACCTACTGGTCTTCCTTAAGTCTAAGAATACTCACAAAGTCTCCATCAATAATTTTCTAGGGTTAACATCCTTAAAATTTTAAATGGGAAGATTTTACTCATTCTGGGAAGGTCGATCGATCGACCTTGTATGTTCGATCGATCGATGGTGATCGATCGATCGACCTATGAATGTCGATCGGTCGAGCGCACCAGTTATGCTACGGACGGCTTTGTTTTGCAGTCCAAGTTTCGCCCCAAAATTCCATTATAATGCATGAAACTCTAATCTAACGTTATAATATCATCATACAACCAACCTACAACATTGTTAACGTTCTAAAACCAATAAATCATCAACCAAGGGCTTTATTTAGATCAAAACATCCTCAAGAACCCTAGTTTTCTATTTCTTTCAAGAACAATAATAATTCTCTTCTTAAATCCGTTTTTAGATCATCAAGGGTTATATTTTGGATTCATAATTCGTCCAGAATATGTCTACATGCAATTCCTAACATGGTTTATAGTTTTAATCCTCAAATTCATCGGTTCATATCAATCTTCCAAGACAAAATTCGATAATTACACTAAACATGGAAGAACACATTCATTGAATCAATTGTAACTAAATCACTTGCCTTATGTTCTTCAGATTTGTTGTTGGTTGGAGATGGTTGAATTCCTCTCTCTCTCTCTCTCTCTGCAGAATTCTCCTCTCTCTCTCTCTACAAGTTCTTCTCACAAGATGACAATGGAGGTGGGGGGTTGGTTTTTGGCAAGTTATAATATTTTCTTAACTTCTCCCGTAGCCCACTACTTAGATTAGGGTTGAAAATGGGTTAGTGGGTTTAATGATAAGTTATAATTAAAGTCTAATTTTCGTGGGTTTTAATTACCAAATTTCCGAAATTACCAAACTACCCTTTTGGGTTGCCGGTTTGGCCTAAAAATGCTCCGGGACCCAAACTAAACCCCCGGCTAGTGTTTTCTGACTATCTCGACCCTTCCGGACACGTTGGCGCACTCAAAATGACTATTTGGTCAAAAAAATAATCTATTTTTAAATCTCATAAATTCATTCTCGACGCGACTGACACGCACGTCCCAATTAAATTTTCCAAATTGTCGTATTTAAAACTCTCGACAATTTCAATATATTCAATATTCACATAATGTCATATGTATACACATTATAATCAAATACCAACTCACATCTCGTTAGTATTTTATCCGAATTAATTCTCAATTAATACCTATTTAATTTAATTAATCCCAATAAATAAATATCAATTAAAAGTACGGGGTATTACATACTTCCCCCCTAATAACAGAATTTCGTCCCGAAATTCGGAACTAGAAAGTACCTGGTAAGAATAAATCGGGATAACGTTCGCGCATATCATCCTCGCGCTCCCATGTGGACTCCTCGGCATTATGATGCCGCCACTGAACACGTACTAACGGAACTATCTTTGACCGCAGTTTCCGCTCACTTCGGTCCAAAATAGCAATCGGCCCCTCCTCGTAGGAGCTATCGGGCTTGAGATCGATGTCCTCCAAAGCAATGTGAGAATGATCCAAATCATCTCTAAGATATTTCCTTAGCGAGAAAATATGAAACACATCATGAATCCTGTGTAAATGCTCCGGTAACCCAAGTCTATACGCAACAGACCCAATCCGCTCGATGATAGGAAATGGTCCCACGTATCTCGGTTCCAACTTCCCCTTCTTCCCAAATCGCATAATCCCCTTCATAGGAGATACTCTGAGTAAAACCTGGTCCCCCACTTGGAACTCCCTGAAGAACCTCTTCGCATCAGCATAGCTCTTTTGCCGATCTTGAGCTACCCGAATGCGACTCCGTATCAATTCTATCCTTGCCGAAGTATCCTGAATCACTTCCGGCCCAAGTAGTTTGTTGTCCCCCACCTCCAACCAACATGTTGGGGAACGACAAGGTCTACCGTAAAACGCCTCAAATGGAGCCATGCCAATGGTGAACTGGTAGGAGTTGTTATAAGAAAACTCCACCAGTGGAAGGTACTGCTCCCATCCACCCCCAAAATCAATGATGCACATACGCAACATGCCCTCCAACATCTGATTTGTACGCTCGGTTTGTCCATCGGTCCGCGGGTGATACGCCGTACTCAACCGCAATTCTGTGCCCATGGCCTCCTGAAAACTTTCCCAAAATCGTGAAACAAATATCTTGTCTCTGTCAGACACGATATTTAGGGGCACACCGTGAAGTCTCACTATTTCTGCAATAAAAAGCTGGGCATACTGTCCCATAGTGTAGTCTGTCCTTACGGGTAGAAAATGAGCGACTTTGGTCAACCTGTCTATAATTACCCAAATGGAGTCGTGACCCCTCTGTGACGTGGGTAACCCCGTAATAAAATCCATGGAGATGCTCTCCCATATCCACATCGGGACCTCTAATGGTTGTAGAAGCCCTGACGGTCTCTGATGATCCACTTTTACCAGCTGACAAGTGGCGCATTTAGAAACAAACACAGTGATATCTCTCTTCATCCCGCTCCACCAATAGTGACGTCTCATGTCTTGGTACATTTTGTCCCCACCGGGATGTACCGCGAACCGTGAGCCGTGCAACTCTGCCATTATTTCGTGTCGTAATTCCTCCCCTTCCGGAACTACTAGTCTTCCATTGAAGTGTAATCCCCCGTCTGAGCTAACGGTATAGGACTCGGCTCCCTCTGCTAGTAATCGAACTATCTGATCCTGACAGAACGGGTCATTTGCCTGTGCCTTTACCACCTTCGTGACAATCTGCGGTGTAACAGTCATCACAGATATGAACGATCGGGCCACTGCATCCTAGTGTCCCAACTCTTTCCACTTTGCCTTCCACGCCCCTGCCACCTTATCTACTAGCCTACCGCTCAACGCGTCTGCTACCACGTTAGCCTTCCCCGGGTGATATTGGATATCAAACTGATAGTCCTTCACAAACTCAAGCCACCTCCGTTGCCGCATATTCAACTCCTTCTGAGTGAATAGGTACTGTAGGGACTTGTGATCCGTGAACAATCGAAACTTCTCCCCCAAAAGATAATGTCTCCAAATCCGAAGGGCAAATACCACTGCCGCTAACTCCAAGTCATGGGTGGGGTAATTCTTCTCGTGAGGCTTAAGCTTACGGGAAGCATAAGGTATGGCCTGACTCTCCTGCTGCAATACACCTCCAAGTCCTTGTAAGGAAGCATCGGTGTAAACTAGATACTCAACTCCCGGTCTCGGCAATGCTAACACAGGTGCTGAGGTCAACTTGTCCTTCAACTCATCAAATGCCAACTGACAGGCGTCACTCCAAATGAACGGCACACCCTTACGAGTCAGATGTGTCAAAGGACCCGCTATCTTTGAGAAACCCCGATTGAACCTCCTATAGTATCCTGCTAGGCCCAAGAAACTACGGATCTCAGTCGGTGTCATGGGCTGTCCCCATTCCCTTACCGCGGATACCTTCCCCGGATCAACAGATATCCCCCGATCGGAAATAATATTCCTCAAAAACTGAACCTCCTTCAGCCAGAATCTGCACTTCTCATATTTTGCGTACAGATCGTTCTGACGTAGCGTCTGCAATACCTGCCTCAAATGCTCGGCGTGCTCCTCCTCTGTCTGGGAGTAAACCAGAATATCATCAATGAAGACAATAACAAACTGATCTAGGAACTCTCTGAACACCCTATTCATCAAGTCCATAAACACGGCTGGAGCATTGGTCAAACCAAAAGGCATAACCCGAAACTCGTAGGAACCATATCTCTTTAAGAAAGCAGTCTTCGAGACGTCCTCTTCCCTGATACGCAACTGATGGTATCCCGATCGCAAATCAATCTTTGAGAAGAAAGAAGCTCCTCTCAGCTGGTCGAATAAGTCATCGATTTGGGGCAATGGATACTTATTCCGTATTGTGACCTTATTTAACTCCCGGTAATCTACACACAACCTTAACGATCCATCCCTCTTCTTCACGAACAATACAAGGGCACCCCACGGCGAAGTACTCCTCCGTATAAACCCCTGACCCAACAACTGCTCAATCTGATTTCGTAACTCTCTCATCTCAGCTGGAGCCATACGGTAAGGTGCGCGGGCAATAGGCCGAGTGCCCGGCGTCAAATCGATCATAAAATCTATCTCTCTACTCGGAGGTAATCCAGGTATATCCTGAAATACATCGACAAACTCTCGAACAACCGGAATCGAATCAAGTGGTATCACCACTTCCTTAGAGGTCTCCTCCTCTATATAGTACAGGTGAGTGGACGATCCTCCCTCAGGACGAGGCATCGCCATTAAAAACATCTCCTGCCCAGGAATGGAAAAGATAATACTCCTACTAAAGCAGTCAATCATGGCTCGGTACTCAACAAGCCAATCCATACCAATAATGGCATCATACTCGGTCATATCTAACACTAACATATCCGCGGGTAGAGTAAATATCCCGATCTCTATACCCACGCCTCTACATACAAGGGAAATCACGGAACCCCTACTCAACAGCGAATCTACACAAGTAACCGTACTCTCGGCTGTGTCTAACAACCCAATGGTGCGTGCAAATCTCATAGCAATGAAACAGTGTGTAGCCCCCGTGTCAAATAAAATGCGCCCCATAGTCCCCTGAATAGAGAACATACTCTCAATGGTCGGTGGATCCTGTGGGGCTGCGGCCTGCTGAAGCTGATATACTCTCCCATACTGAAGCTGCCCCTGCTGAACTAGGACCGCTGGAATGGGTGGTAATGCTGCCATCTGTGGTGGTGCCGGGAGGGCGGCGGGAAACATAGGCCTCTGCAGCTCCTGTCGAGCACCCTGCTGCTGCTGCAGGGCCCTTCCCCTATCAGGACAATCCTGACGTTTGTGGCCAATCTTACCACAAATGAAACACTTCCCCTGGAAGTTTCCCCCTCGCTGCCCCTGCTGACCACGGCCCTGGTGACCGTTACCATTTCTGCCCTGGCCTTGCTGGCCCTGCTGAAACTGCTGTTGACCATTCTTCCCCTGCTGGCCCTGATGGCCCTGCCTAAAACCTCCCTGTCCGTGCCTGAAATTCCACGATCTGAACCTCTTATGATCCCCCTGCTGAGAACCCTGGTCACCCTGCCTCTACCCCTGAGTAGATTGTGCCCTACTGGCACCATTTCCTCCAGTCCTGCCCTGATGGATGGACTCTCCTGATCTCTTGCTCTCAGCCATGTGAAAGCGGTGATCCTGGCAATATAACGGTGCAGCTTTAACCACGTCAGAATAAGTGGCCAACGAGAGGTTTCCCAACAAATGCTGACGGATCCTCCATGTCAATCCATCGGTGAACTTCTAGATCTTCTTCTCCTCTGTCGGTATCTCATCCCGGAAAATATTCAGTAGATTTGTGAATTCGGCCTCATACTCGGCCACAGTCTTTCCTTCCTATCTGAGATTCATTAGCTTCCTCCTCATTTCCGTGTGAACAGCTGACGGAAAATACTTGCGATCGAACCGCACCCAAAACTCCTGTATCGTGAGAGTATCTCTCTCCTCCATGGTGGTAATAGACTCCCACCACTGCAGTGCAGATCCCACTAGCTTGAAAGTAGCTAGCATCTGCTTCTGAACATCGGTGCACTCATACATCCTCAAGTGCCTCTGAATGTCTTTCCTCCACTGACTTGAAACCACAACATCGGAGCTACCTGCGAACTCCGGTGGGTGTGCTTTCTGAAAAGCATCACGTACGCGTTCCCAAGCAGACGGGAATGCATGTGTATATTATTCACATCATAAATATACATTATAGGCACCCCCTAGTCTAGGCTACAGTGCACATACTCTGCTATCTCATCCCGGTACATAACGTACATAAGGATTACAAATTCCGAATCTCTCAGGAATTGTTAGAATAAGCACAACACACAAAAATGGAGGCGAACATAATTCAACATATCCATGGGTCACGTACATACCTACGCTCCATAGTCAGCTGACTTATTAACTCACAAATAAGTCATTCTAGTATTATTTTCTTAAGGTACCAATCTAAATCTCCCCGTAGGCACACAAATATTAGTTGGCATAACACGAACGACGGCCTCCGTGATAGCAAGTATGGTAGGTATGTCATACACATAAGTCATATACTAAGCATTCACACGTCTTAGATATCTTAATATTAATAAAGGTATATTCTACATCCCTATACCATTATTCCAATTTTATGCATTTTAAGTCTTCCGATAATATATAATGTAGACTGTCGACACATCTCACATCCTAGTTTCTTATACTTAAAACCTATCTCAAAGAGGTTACTAAGTCTCCTATTATTTTCACATTTAATTTCATTATTCATAAGGTCATTATTTCTGCCACAAACCTCATTTCATCAAATCATTCGAATTTACTCTTTTAACCCTAATATTATCTCACTCGTCGAGCTTTATTGGATTTTAGATAACTATCCCAAATTAAATTCTAATTAAGGTCCGATTTCACAGCCATACCTACTGGTCTTCCTTAAGTCTAAGAATACTCACAAAGTCTCCATCAATAATTTTCTAGGGTTAACATCCTTAAAATTTTAAACGGGAAGATTTTACTCATTCTGGGAAGGTCGATCGATCGACCTTGTATGTTCGATCAATCGATGGTGGTCGATCGATCGACTGATGAATGTCAATCGATCGATTGCACCAGATAAGTTACGGACTGCTTCGTTTTGCAGTCCTAAAATCGTCCCAAAAATCCATTACAATGCATGAGACTTCATTCTATCGTTATAATATCATCAAATAATCATCCTACAACATTGTTAACGTTCTAAAACTAATTAATAATCACCCAAAGGCCTTATTTAGATCAAAATATCATCAAGAACCCTAGTTTTCTATTTCTTTCAAAATCAACAATAATCCTCTTCTTAAATCCGTTTTTGAATTATCAAGGGCTATAGTATGAATTCATAATTCATCCAGAATATGTTTACATGCAAATTCTAACATGGTTTATAGTTTTAATCCTCAAATTTCATGGGTTTTTATAAATCTCCCAATACAATGCGATTATATAAATTTCTAAGCATGGAAGAAACATTCGCTTGAAATTAACGTAATTAAACCAATTACCTTATGTTCTTCAGATTTGTTGTTGGTTGGGGATGGTTGAATTCCTCTCTCTCTCTCTCTACAAGTTCTTCTCACAAGATGACAATGGAGGTGGGGGGTTGGTTTTTGGCAAGTTATAATATTTTCTTAACTTCTCCCATAGCCCACTACTTAGATTAGGGTTGAAAATGGGTTAGTGGGTTTAATGATAAGTTATAATTAAAGTCTAAATTTCTGAAATTACCAAACTATCCTTTTTGGTTGCCGGTTTAGCCTAAAAATTCCCCGGGACCCAAACTAAACCCCCGGCTAGTGTTTTCTGACTATCTCGACCCTTCCGGACACGTTGGCGCACTCAAAATGACTATTTAGTCAAAAGAAAAATAATTTATTTTTAAATCTCATAAATTCATTCTCGACGCGACTGACACGCGCGTCCCAATTAAATTTTCCAAATTGCCGTATTTCAGCCTCGCGATAATTTCAATATTTTCAATATTCATATATTGCCACATATACACATTATAATCAAATACCAACTCACATATCGTTAGTATTTTATCCGGATTAATTCTCAATTAATTCACTTTTAATTTAATTAATCCCATAAATAAATATCCATAAAAGTACGGGGTATTACATACTCCCCCCCTAATAACAGAATTTCGTCCCGAAATTCGGATAAGTAAGGCACACCTGGAAAAATTATGTATCCTCCAGTATTTAAAACAATTATAAAGAAAAGCCCAAATCACTAAAACCCTCTCTCCACAATAAGCTTGTTTAATATACTTGATACCTTATCAGAATAATCTTCGATAAATGCACCTCATGTTGTGCTCTTATTAAACAACATTCGAATAAAAATAGCCTATACATCATTAGCCACATTATTTTTATTAGTATTGTGAGTTCGCACCTCACTACTAACTCCCGCGTTTATCAAAACTCCAAACTCCCATCCTGGGATGAATCATTAACACATCTGACTACACTTGTCCATTCCTTGAAATATCCCGACGTTGTGACTTTCACACAAGGGAAAACCACTTCAGCCTGTTGGTGTCACACAAACCTTTGTAAGCACCTTGTCCACCATAAATAGATACGTGTGCTTTTCCCCCAACTCTACCATTAGGTAATATCTCCTCCTCATGACTACAATGTACCTCACTAGTTATACCCGATTTGGAATTGAAAATATCGTAATGAATCCAAAATTTCTTTCATACAATCCATCAGTCGTTAGTTACCTTGCGCCTGCACCTCGGGTTATAGGTGATACAACCCTCAGTTTGAATCGTTATTTCCCACTACTTATTGTCACCCCACCTAAATGTGGATTTCGAGGATTTCATTCCAGTTCTAAATAATACTACGTCGAACCACGTACCGACGTGCTCACTATCTAATAGTGTAAATCATTCAAGTATATAACAATTTGTCTCCTTCTGAACAACATGACTCACGTATTTGAAGGAATTTGTTACCCCTCAAGGAATTTACTAACTTGACTCTTCCATCCCTGGAATCATCGGTTGGATACAAAATTAATTGGTTAATCATCTAACACCCAACCGTTCTGCTACTTACTACACCCCTTTAAATGCTGACTTTCTTGTAAATGTTCCTTCCCATTAAGTGATACTTAACGATCCTCTGCTTATCTTGGCGTATGCCAAAGTTTCGACCCTTACACTTTCTCACCTCTTTGTGAAAATCCTGACTCCTTATACCTTATTAACATTCTCACTCTATTTACTCTTGAGTCACCCTCAACATTCGATTGATCGGAACTCTACTCCAAATTGCTCATAATAATTTATTCGCCTTCTCAAGAGATATCCTTTTATTAAATGGATTTCTACTGCCTTTCCTCCAAATTTGAACGTGCTACACTGACTACACATGATATTCACTTACACCTTTTCTTATGACGTTTAATCTCATAAGTAATAATCTCACCCGTCTATGTTCCCTCTTCCTTTGATTTACACTTTAGCAAATCAAGATGTCTACGCCCCTTATAACCCAACCATATGGTTTTTAAACATTATATACGCTTCATACAAATCCCAAACTCTTTATTGTCACTGTAAATACAACGTTGTGATACCACTTGGGCGTTCTCAATTGCTTCTGAATTAGAAATCCTAAATACTTCTTAACCTCAATGCATCCTTCCACCTGCCGAAATAAAACCAAAATTTTCAGTACTCCTTCACCACACCACTGGATCTACTGACCTTATATCGTAATTTTCCTAACTAACTATTTTCATAATTATCGAGGGATTCCAAATTATGGACGAATGGTTAAATATCCCCTACTACCAACCTTAAGCTAGGTTTCATGCATGGGATGTCTCGTAAAGAGAAATCCAAACAAGGAACCCCCCCGATACACTACTACCTAACCTTGTCGGTCATCGAGATTTATTAAGCCCTCAGTCCATAACACATACCCCTATGTTCCCGTCTCTTAATCAACAAAGTTACATCTCCTTTCTCAATTTAACTTAAATAAGGAACTCTTTCCGAAAGACACTTTTCTTGACATTTATGGTAATCACATTCCATATACACTATGCAATTATACTCGGGGCTCTCAAAATCCCGTCCCCAGGTACACAACTATGAGTATAAACTCCCAGATCTCTAAATGGCGATAAAATAATGCACTATACTTATTACGACATCCTGAGTGTTAATTACAATAACCAGCTAAACCGTTTTGCTAACTAGTAAATAAATTACATACTAATCATATCATTTAAATCTCCGCGCATACTAGGATTAAGTATCCGAGACCATTATGCCTTTGAAATCACAGCAATATTTATATATATATACATATATACAATAGTACTCTTTTGAGCCCGGCCCTCTCACAAATGGGGCCTCTCCAGAACCAAAACATTCTACCCCAAGGTAGTAACTTCGATAAACTTGTAATACCATCACACTATCGGTACAATTATATAAAAACACAATAATTAAGATCATATCATACTCGTATAACACAGCACTAAAATGAGTAATTTCGATAAAGCATAAACCGCTATTAATATACCCATTCATCCTCCGCGGTTGACAATGAAAGTAACCCCCACACTATCAGGGAAAATGTTCTTATATATAATAAACTTACTGATATAATCACTAAACTCGACTCTCAAGTGAAAATACAATTGTAACAAATGTAGTAACTCATTCATGCCACAAATAACATGCATCCTCATCTGAGGATATAACTCATACTTCTATCCTAATAATCGTCCCGACTGCTCAAATGGTTCGTGGACTTACCACACATGTCTGTCCCAAATCGGATATTTCAATAACTGTTGCCCTTGCCAGGCACAATACCTTGATCCCTACTCTTGTATCGGGAAATTTTTTTATAATTCACGGGTTTCACGCCCCACAGAAATACCTCTACACATACTCCACTTATCTTTTGTCTCACAAATCATGTTAAGGTGGTCCATCTCTCGGACGTTGGTAGTCTCGACTCAGAAGACTACCTCCGTTGTTCCCTTAGTTTTGACGGCCCTAAGGAACACGCTACTAATTTCTACATCTCTCACTGAAATCACCTTTTCCCGGTAGTAATTCAGTTATCCAAATCATTTTAACGGTTTCTCCATTGGGTCTTCCCATGGTGGTGCTTCACCAACACTATTTTCCCCAGTCTTACTTTATAAAAATTCTTCGATTTTTGTATCTCCCTACCCAAGGGAACATTTACCTCCAAATTTACACCACGCGATATAATTATTATCTGTATTTATCATCCAAGCACAATTCCCCATAAGAGCTAACAATTCTTCTTGTATGTAGATTCTCCCTTTAACATCCTCTTCTCCACACCACCTTCTCCACCCGGTGTAAGGTTCACTGCAACATTAAATTTCTCCTCACAAGTTGACCCCTGTTTGGCCCTCTTATGTGAGTTCAGAATAACATTCTCCTTTCAACCTGAACATCTGATGAAGGAACTTATGGTCAAACCATACGTGTACACCCTCTCGACATCACATTCCACTTTTAAGTGGGTTGCTTGTTTCTCACCATTGAATCTCCGCTCTTACGAGTCAAGGAAAAATTTCTCTAAATTTTCACTCTCAAATGGGTCATATCCTGACATATGTCCAAGCCTTAGGATACATTGCGTTCGTTTGGCTAGCACATGCCGTCTTCGCCTTTCGAGTATTGCTACTGCTGATTCTCTTCAATGTTACACCTAACTCTTTCTCTCCCATTCCAACCTTGTTGGATGTGTCTAATTTGACCCCATTCCTACTATAGCTATACCCGGAAGTCTCAAGTCGTGCCTTAGCCTTCTATATCATCCAGGACTTCCGTGCCATAATATCGGTGACTTCAACTACGGTCATCCTTCTTTAAATAAATCAATTAACCTCAATATATATACCCAACTGTCTTCGCCTGACGTACTACATTGTTTGGCACACGAATACACCCGATCGCAATACGATTCGCAATCATATACATCATAGCAGGAGAACGAAATTTTACCAAAGGAATCAACAATCCTAAACATAGGGCTCTATATCAAAGAAAGTTACGTTGGAAGCATAATAGGCCGTACAGATCCTAAAGGACACTAGAACCTGATGCTCTGATACCACCTGTGACACCCCGACTAATTAAATACCGGGTAGCTACTCCTTTATTAAATTAATTCAAAATGCCAAGTTGGTTCGGTTAATAGCATCACTGTCGAAAACATTTAATGATTACTAACCACCTAGTATTTAAAAAGTAAGTTGTCAAATTTTAAATTAAATCTGATTAACATGCAATAAAAGAATTATGAAAGAATAACATAACCATTCACCATAAAGAAGCAATAGAATAGCCAACAAATAATAATGAGTCTGGAGGAAATACTCCTCACAACAATCCCACAACTGAAATAAAAAGAACAGTGTACCCTCAATTAATTACATGCCAAAATCTGAATAACTGAAATATGAAATGTCTCTAAATAGAAATGGGCGACATGCCCTACAAATGATGAAACTGAATATACAGTCAAGACTAAAAAAAAGGAAGCGTATACTAGCAAGACCCTGTAACTTCCACAACAGCTACAGCTCATCACCTGAATGGAAATCCTATGCATGGTGTCCTTGTGGCTGGGCACCTAAAAGGTTTTTACAAAAAAAAATAGATTTGAAAGCAAATGGGTCAGAGCCCGAAAGTGGAGAGTATTTTAAAAATAGCAAGTGCTTTAATAACATTAAAACAATGAATGCAAAATACATGTTAGGACGTGCCCTCACATGAGCTCCTCACCTCTCAACTAATGTGCACTCCTAACGCATCCATAGCCCGTACTAGTTATGCTACTAACTAACTAGTCTAATACAAAACCTGGCTTCACTTTGTAGGTTTAAGGGTTTATTCATGTCATTAAAGTATACCATGTATGTGCCTAACTTCCCTATTAACAACCTTTTATTATGTGGAGTTCTCATTTTTAATCTCTATTAAAATAGTACGAGTATACACATCGTTACTTCACTAAGTATTTCATTGAACATTATTTGTATATTATTCACATCATAAATATACATTATAGGCACCCCTAGTCTAGGCTACGGTGCACATACTCTGCTATCTCATCCCGGTACATCACGTACATAAGGATTACAAATTCTGAATCTCTCAGGAATTGTTAGAATAAGCATAACACACAAAAATGGAGGCGAACATAATTCAACATATCCATGGGTCACGTACATACCTACGCTCCATAGTCAGTTGACTTATTAACTCACAAATAAGTCATTCTAGTATTATGTTCTTAAGGTACCAATCTAAATACCCCCGTAGGCACACAAAGATTAGTTGGCCCCACACGAACGACGACCTCCGTGATAGCAAGTATGGTAGGTATGTCATACACATAAGTCATATACTAAGCATTCACACGTCTTAGATATCTTAATATTAATAAAGGTATATTCTACATCCCTATACCATTATTCCAATTACATGCATTTTAAGTCTTCCGATAATATATAATGTAGACTGTCGACACATCTCACATCCTAGTTTCTTATACTTAAAACCTATCTCAAAGAGGTTACTCAGTCTCCTATTATTTCCACATTTAATTTCATTATTCTTAAGGTCATTATTTCTGCCACAAACCTCATTTCATCAAATCATTCGAATTTACTCTTTTAACCCTAATATTATCTCACTCGTCGAGCTTTATTGGATTTTTGTCAACTATCCCAAATTAAATTCTAATTAAGGTCCGATTTCACAACCATACCTACTAGTCTTCCTTAAGTCTAAGAATACTCGCAAAGTCTCCATCAATAATTTTCTAGGGTTAACATCCTTAAAATTTTAAATGGGAAGATTTTACTCATTCTGGGAAGGTCGATCGATCGACCTTGTATGTTCGATCGATCGATGGTGATCGATCGATCGATCGACCTATGAATGTCGATCGATCAAGCGCACCAGTTATGCTACGGACTGCTTTGTTTTGCAGTCCAAGTTTCGCCCCAAAATTCCATTATATTGCATGAAACTCTAATCTAACGTTATAATATCATCATACAACCATCCTACAACATTGTTAACGTTCTAAAACCAATAAATCATCAACCAAGGGCTTTATTTAGATCAAAACATCCTCAGGAACCCTAGTTTTCTATTTCTTTCAAGAACAATAATAATTCTCTTCTTAAATCCGTTTTTAGATCATCAAGGGCTATATTTTGGATTCATAATTCGTCCAGAATATGTCTACATGCAATTCCTAACATGGTTTATAGTTTTAATCCTCAAATTCATGGGTTCATATCAATCTTCCAAGACAAAATTCGATAATTACACTAAACATGGAAGAACACATTCATTGAATCAATTGTAACTAAATCACTTGCCTTATGTTCTTCAGATTTGTTGTTGGTTGGAGATGGTTGAATTCCTCTCTCTCTCTCTCTCTCTGCAGAATTCTCCTCTCTCTCTCTCTACAAGTTCTTCTCACAAGATGACAATGGAGGTGGGGGGTTGGTTTTTGGCAAGTTATAATATTTTCTTAACTTCTCCCGTAGCCCACTACTTAGATTAGGGTTGAAAATGGGTTAGTGGGTTTAATGATAAGTTATAATTAAAGTCTAATTTTCGTGGGTTTTAATTACCAAATTTCCGAAATTACCAAACTACCCTTTTGGGTTGCCGGTTTGGCCTAAAAATGCTCCGGGACCCAAACTAAATCCCCGGCTAGTGTTTTCTGACTATCTCGACCCTTCCGGACACGTTGGCGCACTCAAAATGACTATTTGGTCAAAAAAAATAATCTATTTTTAAATCTCATAAATTCATTCTCGACGCGACTGACACACGCGTCCCAATTAAATTTTTCAAATTGTCGTATTTAAAACTCTCGACAATTTCAATATATTCAATATTCACATAATGTCATATGTATACACATTATAATAAAATACCAACTCACATCTCGTTAGTATTTTATCCGTATTAATTCTCAATTAATACCTATTTAATTTAATTAATCCCAATAAATAAATATCAATTAAAAGTACGGGGTATTACACTGTGGATGCGTGCAGGTTCTCTGTAGACGCTTCTACCCTTGTAATCTAGATAGGAGGTATTGTATACACATTCGGGCCAATGGTCCAATTGCACTTATTTATTCTTTGAGTACAGCATTCGATATGGTTGTATATTTTGACCGAGTGTTCGGTTATTTTATTTCATTTCAGTTTCATTTTCGCAAAATTTGTGTGGATGTTTTTAAATTGTAGTTGTTAAAAAGAGTAGTTAAGTAAAATTTTGACATCGGCCTAATAGGTTATTAGCAATTAAATGAATTTTTGACAGTGATGCTAAGAATGATCCATATGAGACTCCTGTTAAAATTTGATATAGGAGTGATCGTCCGGTATCTTATTAGGCGGGATGTCACACCTTATATGTGGACGGACCAATAATATTGCCTTGCTGGATATCTTTCTTCTCAAGGTTATCATTTTCTGTCTCATATTCTTCCCAAGTAAATTCAGCCATAATATCTGCTAATTATTATCCCTTAATGGCCACCCTAGGTTGATACACAATATCAAACTCTCCCAGCTCTATAGCCTAGGCCATTAGCCTCCTTGATTTTTCTGTCTTGTGTATGACCTGCCTAAGAGGGGAATCGATGAGGATGACCATCGTATGGAACTAGAAGTACGGCTTCATCTTCCTTGAGGCGTGAATCAAAGCATATGCCAACTTCTCCATCTGAGTGTACCTTTGCTCTGCCCCTTGGAGTGCCTTACTATCAAAATACACCGACTTCTATACTTCGTCTTCTTCTCTTACAATAGAAGTGTTGATGGATGATTCTGAGACAGCTAAGTACACATACAATCTTTCGCCTTACACTGGACGTGATAAAAGTAAGGGGGACCCTAGGTAGGACTTTAGCTCATGGAAAGCCTTATCACACTCTTTGCTCCATTCAAAATCCTTTCTAAGAACTGTAAAGAACGATAAACACTTGTCTGTGGCTCTGGATACGAACCTATTCAAAGCAGGCACCCGTCCTGTGACCCTCTGAATGTCTTTAATGGTCTTGGGGGTCTTCATTTCTATCAGAGCCTTTATCTTCTAGGGATTGGCCTCGATGCCTCTTTGATTGATGATGAACCCCAATAACTTTCCCGCTCTGACCCCAAAGACACACTTGATTGGGTTGAGCTTTATCTGGTACCTGTCCATCATATCGAAGGTCTTCTCAAGGTTGGCTACATGATCCTTGGCCTTCAAGATCTTGGTCAATATGTCATCTACATAGACCTCTATAGACTTCCCGATTTGGTCTTCGAACATTTTATTCACAAGGCGCTGATACGTTGTCCCCACATTCTTTAGGCTAAAGGGCATGACCCTGTAATAGTATGTCCCCTTATCGATATTAAAAGCCATTTTTTTAGTCCTCAGGGCTCATAAAGATCTGGTTGTAGCCCAAATATGCATCCATGAAGCTCATTAGCTCATGGTCTGCAGTAGCGTCCACCATCTGATGAATGCGGGGAAGAGGGAAATTATCTTTGGGGCAATATTTGTTGAGGCCAGTGAAGTCTATGCACATCCTCTATTTTCCGTTGGCTTTAGGGACTATGACCGCATTAGACATCCATTCGGGATAGATGACCTCACTAATAAACTCGTCCTCTTCCAGCTTCTTGACCTTATCCCTTATGACCTCATATTTTTCCCAAGAATAAATTTTCCTCTTCTACTTTATCGGCTTTGCGTCCTCTACCACATTAAGCTTGTGGCACATGATCTCGGGGTCAATTCCTAGCATGTCTTCATGACTCCATGCAAAGACGTTATGTCTTCTCCTTCACAGCTTGATGAGGTCTTCTTTTATATCTATCTTTAGAGCTTTCCCAACTTGGACGGTTTTTTTGGCTCATCCTCGTTGAGGATGATGGATTATACCTCTTCCGTGGCTTCTCCTTTCTTCATCTTTGTCTCATCCCTGTGGTCCAGGGTATCAATATTGTAAGTGGTAGTTGCCTTCTTATGTGCCTCTCTTTCCTAGGTAGAGTTGAAGTAGCATTCCCTTATCGTCGCCTGGTCTCCTTGAACTTCCCCTAGCCCATAAGGGGTCGGGAATTTTATCATCTGGTGGACCGTGGAAGGCACGGCCTCAAATTCCTTGAGTGTTACTCATCCCAGTATGATATTGTAGGTAAAAATACGTGTTCGTCCATCACAAAAAAGTTGACCTTATCGGTAAGCCATGTCGGCCACTTGTCCCCCATTCTAACATCATCCTCATACACTCTTAGGGGATGAACTTTTTTCCCACTGAAACCAATCAAGGGATTATGGTATGGGATGAGTCTAGCACGGATGATTCCCAATGATTTAAAGCATAACCAAAACATCACATCTACAGAACTACCCCCATCTACCAAGATCCTTGGCACCTCACATCCATGCAACCTAGTGGTGATGACGAGAGGGTCATCATGCCGGGATAAGAGGCCCTTGAAGTCCATCCTTGAGAAACTCACTACCAGGGTATCCATGTCAACTTTCTTTCTCTTTTCTAGATTGGATTCGATAGAGGTTGAATGCACAGCTTTCGTTACTGCCTTAGCTTCAGCTACATGGGCCTTCCTGTCGGCGACTTCTGACCTTCCTCCTTCCAGGCCCCCGAAGATCATTCCAACACCGAACGAGATCATATTAAGTCTTTTCACAGGGTCGTGGTCATATCTTGTTGGGAGGTCAAGATCATCATCATCCTCTGAAAGGTCGCCTCTTCTGTTGGGGGATCCTCTCTGCATGCATCGGTTCTCTTCTTCCTAGGGTCATCCCCTCGTCCCCTCTTGAAGGCACCCTTGTCCACGTATTTTCTTAACTTTCCTTCTTTTAGAATTTTTTTCAATTTTGTCTTTCAGAGCAAATAACTTATCGGTCAAATGGCCATGGTCTTCGTGAAATTCACACCATAGGTTTTTGTTCCTCTTGTGAGGAGGTGCCCTCAACTTCTCAGGCCATTTTAAGGATCGATCACTCTTTATCTCATTCAGAATGTGTTCATAGCTGACCGTCAGAGGGGTATAATCAGCGAATTTGTTATCTGCTAGGCTTTTTTCCCCTCCTTATTCTTTTTCTGGTACCTACCCCCATTAGTACCTCCTTTCTCATCTTCGTATTTGGCGGCCATCGCCTCTTCGGCGTTCATCACCTTTCCCGTTGTTGCCAGCAACTCAACCATTGTCTTTTGGGGGTCTTCGACAAACTTCCATAATAGCTTCCCCTTTTGGAGTCCCCCAATGAGGCCTGTCATGGCAATACTTTATTCGTAGTCCTCGACCTCCAATTTTTCTTTGTTAAACCTTTCTATGTAATCCTTGAGGCTCTCGCTCTTTCCCTGCTTAACATAGAGCAGGTGAGTGGTCTTATTCTGTGGCCTTAATCCGAAGCAAAAGTTGTGGATGAACTGGTCGGCTAACTACTTGAAGATTTCAATGGAGTTCTTTGGAAGAGAAATATGCCAGATATGTGCAGCCCCAGTTAAAGTACTAAAAAAAGTACGACACTTCATCTCATCTGAGATAGAGTATATGTCTGTCACTAATTAGTACATCTCAATATGATGGATCGGTTTGGTACTCCCGTCATACCTTGGGGTGACCACATGTGGCTTAAACTTGGATAGCATTATAAAGTTGACTATCTTCGCCACGACGAGTGAGCCTATGGAGTATCCTCTTTGAAAAGGGTCTCGGATTTTCAGGATATCACCAATTTTATGCTCCAATCTTTGAATCGAGTAGTTCCACGGCCTCACAGGGTCGGCTTGGCCGATGTTATCCCCTGCCACTTCTCTAGGGTGAACTGAGGTCTCTACTGCGGCCGATCTGTGTCGGCTGTTCAACTCCCCCTGATCATCGTCTTGTCCGTGGGGTCGGCCATTTTTTGCCTCCCTTCTAGACCTTACAAGACTTCTCGATCTGGACAACCTTTTCCTCAGGTCATTTACTGGGTCCAGCTTCTCAAAGGCCGACCCTCTGCTCAAACGATCAAAAGCTGAGCCTCTCGGGCGATCGTCAGGATTCTGCCTCGTACACTTCCCTCTGCTCTCATGGACAGGTCGTACAGTATTGTTGGAGACCTCATACTGCTCCCAGTAATCTATGGGAGCCTCTTCCACTTCCACATCATCATATCTATCCTCCGGGCAAGGGTTTCCTTGCCTCCCCAAGCGTAGACACCGAGGGTCAGCAACATAACTCCGCCATTGTGGAGGTGGAAGGTCTTTGCGTGGTGCCTGGGGTGGTCTCCTGGCCTCATGTTGTCCTGGTGCAGCTGCCGGAGTAATCATTTCAGGTTAGACTCCGGGTGGTCTCAATATGTTTTGGCTAAGAGCTGTAAATTGCTACTGCATAATCCGCTGGCTTACTACTAAAGACTTCAGGGCGGCAGCCACATCATCCATCTCAGACTGAGGTAGTACATGACTGGAACTAGGTCTTACTCCACTATCCGATGGAGGAAGTGGTGGTGGCATCTCCGGTGCCATATGTTTGAGCTGCGATGAGCTGGATGACCAAAAGAGCTTAGGAACCTTAATGGATCTCTTTCAATAGTGAAACAACTCCATACAAATGGGGAGAACTAGTTCACCACCAGAATCTCCGGTAAGGTCAAGATGTAGAAAGGAAGAGAAAGCTTCTCGTTCCCACAGATGATGCCAAACTGATGATGCTAAGATTCAGCACCACCAGATAAGAGGTGGAGATCTCAAACAGTAACAATGGCAGCAACAGAGTTATGCATGTGTATAAAAGTATATAGAAAGGGATGAGTATAAGAGGAATGAAGACAAGGATGTATAGTGGTTCAGCCAATCAGGCCTACATCCACTCTGAGTGTGTGATCCACTAAATATGGGCACTAATGGACTTGGATACAATGCTCATAGGCTCACTCTCTTTCTACTGTGTATACAAGACGAGTTTTAACTATCCCTTTACAAGGTTGAATATGACAAGTATATATAGGGCTTAGGGGGCGTAGTGTACTCCCCCAAGCATGCATTGAGCATGGGAATGATGATTTAGCCAATCCCCTCTTGACACCTGGCTAAGCCACTTATAGGTAATGATGACATAATATTCCCTCACATGAGGGGATGATATTGTTATAACGGTTTAGTTCACATGTTACATGTGTCCCACGCGCACTGTCCCACGCGTCTCCCGAATCACGCGCCATGATGATGTCACCCTCGTCTTATGATGACAGGCTGAAGATTAGGTAGATGGCATATTGGGTCATGACTGTTGGAGGTAGACCTCGTACTATCGGCCCTTCATAGGGTCGGCCAATCGCTTGGACTGCCCCAAGACGAGGCTTCCGTCTCTAGGAGCTTGGACTGACTCGGACCATCAGAGTTAATAGTGTGGTCGGCCTCCCAAGGTCGTCCGGTCGTACTGTCATCCTAACTGGGTCGCCAATAATGGGGCCGACCTGTCTGACCCCCTATCTTCAGTATGACCCCTGGGGGTAGTAGAGTTGAGCCCTCGTCCAGGACGGGGCTACCCTCGGCCTGGCCGAGGGTGTATTTTGGTATATCAATATAAACATGGAGGTCGAGAAGATTATTTGTCTAGTGAAATCTCAAATTTCGAACTCCTTCAAGGCTTTCCCAATCTAAGGACAAATCACTCACTACAATTCTGATTTGATTATTGAGTTCCATATTTCGATTGATGGGTGTAATATCTTGGATAGTTTAGTTAGCTTATTCTTGATAGGTTATGTTTTTTAGGTACTTAGGATATCCCGGCCTATTTTGGATTTTGTGAGCCACTGGGGGGAGAGGCGGGTTCTCCTACTATAATTTTGAACAGGGCTCTTCTAGAGTTATGTAATTACTTTACCATTAGAGTTCTGTAAATCTTTATCATTTCTTTGGAATTGGATGATCAGAGTTGGACCACATCACTACACTACTTTTGAAATTTTTTGAATTTTATTTTTAAAGATTGAGTTAATCTTGATCTTTTATTTTAAAATAAAAGTTTGAGATAATAAAAAAAATGCTGTGGCTCTAAATTTAGAACTGGACAAGTATTTGAGTGTGGAGTAGTATTATGGGAATACCATTTATGGAGACTTTTTTACTAACACAATTGATATGTCTAGTGTATTAAAGACACACAAGTTGGGCTAGTAAAAATTGGCTCGACACTAACCAATACAGTGTAATTATGTATATTCTTGAGCGTAATATCCGTGGGTCTTAGAAGGCGAAACATTCCTTGCGCTTGACATCACCAAAACCAGTGATGTTAGGTCGTATGCGGGTGAAGGAAGAGTAAAGTGAAGCGAGAATGATTAGACTAGCAAAGGATAATAAGTATGTAGAGTTTTGGTGATAAAAAATTGCTTTTTGTCTCAAATTGATTCTTAAAATGGGATTACCAGCAAAAGTAGGTTGAGTTTTTGAGTAACCAACTAACAACCCCCAACCCAACCCACTATCATTCTGTGTCGATGATAAAGCTTAACAGTGGCCATTGTGAAGAATCATTATCCAATTAAATTGAAGGTTAGTAAGTTTGATATCCTAAACAGCAGCCTCCTCCATATCGTATCAAGGGATGAGAGACAGAATGGAAAGATTATTAGTTCTTCCATTTTCTTTGGGCTGTGTTTCTCGGTCAAGTGTTGCAAATCAACGCACGAAACCAAAGTCAAAAGAAGCAAACCCTGCTCCTCTTGTAACAAGTATGACCTCTCTCTCTCTCTCGTTGGTTTGTGTTGTATTTGTGTGTGACTTGGTGTTTGCGTTACTATATTTTGCAAGGAGGAGGTGAAGAAAACTCTTCTCGGGTGAAAATGAACAGCTCCTGGGGCTTTCTCGCTCTTCTTAAGCCTAATCTCTCTAATGGGATATACAAATTGATCGCCAGTTGCAAATGTTTTTCTCAATTATTTGGTAAGTCATTTACTTTTATTATGTATATGCTTACGTCACTCTCCATTGTTTTTATTCTTACCCATAATTAGTACTAAGTTAGTATCAAATGTGTTTTATATGATTTGTATTATGACGGGACTTACACCATAGTACATATTATATAAAACATATTTGATACTATATTAGTACTAACTATTGGTAATAATAACATTATTCTTAAAAAACATGCACTTGATCTCCATTCGTAACTTTATTCTAGTAAAAATAAAAATAAAAATAAAATAATAGTGTAAAAATAAAAATAAATTGAAAACCCATATATTAAACTATTTACTTTTCACGGGAATCCTCTATATAATTAGTTCTTATGAATTTTATTTCAAAGAGGGTAGACGTTAATTCTATGAGCTAAAAATTCACAAAAATTATTTTTATTTAATATAATGGATAATTCAAGGAAATTTTGTATTCAAAAGAAAATTAACGGATTTGTTTTAACGGAAAATAAGTATATCAATCATTCGACGAAAAGTTCCTCGACATTTTCTTAATAACGTTTAGCCCAAACTTTTTATTTTATTCCAAAAAGTCTTTCAACATATATATTAAAAAAACATATAAAATACTCACAAACACTCATTCTTGCATTATCCTAAACCCTAAGAAAAATTTGTCAAAAAATTTGACAAGGAACATTTTGAGTTCCATATTTTGATTGATGGGTGTACTACTGTATTTGTATATGCTTTCGAAATTGGGCCTGATATTTCATAACTTGCATTGTTAACTTTGATATTTGCAGTGTTATTCCATTCATTCTGCTAAATCTCTTAGAGAATGTGTTCTGGAGGATTAATATTGCACGAATTTTGAAACATTAGGGATGACAGTGCAAATTTTAAAACGTCTGGTTCAAATTGAAAATGACCCAAATCTTTTGGGTTAATTTTTAATTTTACCTAAAATAGCAATTACTAAAAAATGAATAGATTTTATTATAAAAGATATTAATAAGATTTTAAAATTGTAAAAATTATAAATTTATCATAAAGAATTTATTATTAAAATGTATATATTATAAAATTATTAGGTTTCAACCCACGCGATGAAGAGGTTGTTTAAAATTAGCATGTTGTAAATTAATATAAAAAAAATTCTAGATATAAAAAAGAAATTTATATCAAAACAATTGTTATGTGAAAACTAATATATAATATAAAAAAGAAATTAGCATGATGAAAATGCGCGTGCAGTTCGTAATAATATTGATTGGTTTATAACTTTTACTAAAAAATCTAGGAACTTTTTATCCCAGTGCATAAAATTCATTATGTACAACTAACTGAATTGTGTTTCCTTTATAAACAAAGTAATATGGACATTACGGTTTTATTTTAAAAAGACATAATGAAACCTACCAATATATAATGCTAAATCTCATGCACATTTCATCAAATATGTAATGTGCTTTCATTTAATTTAAACTATTTTCACCATTAAAGTACATAGAATGGAAATGATAAGTAAAAATAAACCAAATTTTGTTGTTAATAGGGACTCATATCAGTGTTGCAGTACATTGGTTAAGATCAAGTTGGAAACTTGGTGTCCTGTAGGAACATGTATGGGGTAAGATAAAATACAATTAGAAATGCATTTAAGTTAGGAATATGTATAAACACAATGCACCTCATAGTAACCCACACTGAAACTTACATAATCTTACAACCTTATCTTCCAGTTAACCTTGCAATTTGACACAATAATTTGTTGAAAAAGACACAGAAACAACATTCTTGTCAAAAAGAACACTAAAAACATACGAAGAAAAAATTATAGAGGGAGAAGATGACATGATTTTTGGTCATTCATTTCTCGATTGAGAAGATCGACTAGTGGAGGTGGTTTGCGACAATTTAAAACAAAATAATAAATTCGCGAAGTATTCTTCCTGTGATGCCAAAATAGAGGAGATATAGTGAGGGGGCTGAGATAAGGTAAATATCTATATATATTGTACGTAATAGGAGAGGTAGAAGAAGAAACCACGAGAAGGGAAAAAGTTATGCCCATATAAGTTATAGAAGTATTTAAAGCGAAGGAGAAAGAAGTTGAAACGGAAAAACGCATCCAAAGAGACCAAAACTGAAGGGTAAAAAACTCAACGAGCTACCTGGTTGCCTTAAAGATCTCCTAACGAGTTAAAGAGGGGATTAAATAGATGGACACCTTGAAAATGCAGCAAAGTCTTCGTCTTTAACTCTTGTCTTCCGTTTTATAATGATAGTATAAATTATATTTTTTTTATTGATTTCATGTTGCTAATGCTATATTTGGGACACCCATACCAAGGATGAACAAACGTATAGCGATTATAATGCTTAAGATTATAGTGATATTAATAGAATTTTAAAATTATAATATTTCATTCTATCATATGAAAAGGAATTAAATTAATTTTGTTTTCTCCTTATCTTTTCTCCCTCCCATTTCAGCTTACAAAGAAGAGATGGAGGAAATGGAGATGAAAATAGGCTTCCCAATAGACATAAATCATGTTACACACATAGGATGGGATGGATCTACAACTACCAATCTCGTAAAAGGGTGGGAAACACTCAAAACTTCAGAAATATTATCTTTACCTTCAATTTCATTAAGGCAGTTTGATCTTGTTATGGCTGCTCAAGCTGATAGACCTCTTAGTGTTGGGACTTCCATGTTTGCTTGATATTTGGTGAAAATTGTCTCTTGGATATATGCGACTATCAATGTAATTTCCTCATATTATTGATTTTATGATGATAAATGAATCTAGACATTAATGGTGCTTACATTGCTTAAAAATGTTTGGATGACCATATTCCATGAATTGAAATGAAAATATTATCACGATTATGTGAAACAAAATCGGACAAAGTGAAAAAATCCTCTCAACTATGCAGTTTAAGTGTATATATATACGGTCATACTCTTGTGCGGACTAGTCTACATTTTAAGAATGCGGACTGGACATGTGTCACCTAGCGGTGAGCCCAAAAAAGAGAGAGAGTATGCCTATAATTTAGGCGATAATTTCTAGGTGCACCGTTAGTTGACACATGTCCAGTCAGCATTTTTTAAATGCGGACTAGTCCGCACAAGAGCATTATATATATATATATATATATAGTGCAAGTAGGTTTCTTAAACTGCACACACACACACACACACACAGGGTAAAACATGTGTCGCCCGTACGATTATAAATTTGTCTTTATGTCACAACAATGCAATATGTCCACTCCCAAACACGTTCCCTGTGCCACCACAATAGTGTACATCGTACTTAACTAAATATTCATAGTTAATAAGTATATGACTCAACTGTGATACCACATGTAATTAAACACTAATAATAATCAAGTTCAAGTATTTCATACAAGATATTAAAATAATATAATATCATTCTCAGCACGGAGAGAGCAAGAAAAATATATAATAATATATGAAAACGACATGAAAGTCCTCAGATGTAAATGAATATTAAATGTCCATAGACCATAAAAGAGATACAATAATGTCTAAAAATAATAATTTAATACAAACCAAAATGAGTATTTGAATAATACAAGCCAACGAAGTCTTAACGTACAAACTACAATGTCTAAAAATGAACTAGAGTGAAAAGTAAAAAGGGAAAACTAAATGAAATAGGAATCCATATCATCCATGTAGATGGAATCTGAAAATAGAGAGATGAGTGGTGAGTGCTAGCTGGAACAAGGAAGCTAAATAGTAAATTCAGCCCTAGCACTCGAGGTCTAAGTAAAAAAATGGGTCAAAATCCTAGCAGGTAATTTATTTATGCAACTTAAAGTAGTTATATCATTAGATGATAAAACTACGATTTATATAGAATCCAAATGAATAACCCATCCCATAAAATGCATCCTCACAATGTAGAAGAATTATTTCAATTCATTAATTAATTATCCTCATTAATTAAACAACATGTAACTAACATGAACCCCTTCCTCTCGACCATCTCAAGAACATGTTTTACGCCAAATCAAACTGTCACATATTCCTCGATCGCTTGTTTCGAAATGCTGGTAAACCCATCACCACCCTACTACGCAGCGTCGGAACTCCACACACCATGTGGCGCAATAACATTTTGTAATAAATCAGACTCATCATATATATCACCATATGGGTGTTCCTCTTTGGCACTCTCCCAATCATATATCTCAACATAGGGATGTTCCTCCTCAGCCCTCACCTAGTCACATATCTCAATATATGGATGTTCCTCCTTAGCACTCACCCACTAATTCACATTTCACATGCTCATTTATCAATGGCATTAAGAACGTTGACACATCTTTTATCACTCTATTTTAAAATCTCCACACCACATTTACCCCACCCCAGGGTTATAATCATTATAGCCTTTAGTACATTTTAGTCCATTTCATAAGGAGCTAAGGGGATAGTAATACTACAAGAGACTTTTCATAAAATAAGTCACTAACGTAAATGCATATTGATTGTATTAAAGGTTTGAGTCATCACTTATACCAGTGTTTAAACTTCGAGTGTGGGACGTCTCACCGAAATAAAATACAAATAAGGAACCCCCTGATACACTTTCATTTAGATTAGGTAGTTGTTAAGATAAATTTATTTAGGGTTTGTCATAAGAGTAAGGAAAGTATTTAAATGTCTACTTGTGAAATCAACTCAACTTGTTTAACACCACTATCCAATATCCAAACCAACAACCAACAATTATCTCGTACTCTTTTTATTGTCTACATGATAAAATATATATCAATAATAAAATTATGGGGGAATAATATAAACAACCCGAACAACTCGGCTCGGATAAAAGAATAATTGGGTAGAGGATCAAAACTTGAGATAAATACAAATATGATTTTCACCTGTGTAGATCTCTAGGAAAAATGATCATTTTTCCTCTAAATCCAATAAAGCGGCGAGTTAATCAACAAGTAAGAAATCCCTACACGATACCATCTCCCCCCCTATAAATATAACCCTTACCCCAGGGAAATGGGGAATGTAATTCTTTTTATTAGAAAAATGAGAGAAAGGCAAAACACCTCATGACCTTAGGCCATTGCAGAACCACGTAAATACTTGTGTTGTGTGATTGATTTTATTCTGTTTGGCATTAATTATTTAAGATCATTTATTGTATGATAATTGCACCTACAATTGGTGTCGTCTATGGGAAACGAGTTTTCTCTTCTTAAATCAGTTAAAGACAACAAACAGTCATGTCTCACCCACACAGTGCACCTCTTCCATTTAATGGCAACCAGTAGGATGGACTGCCGACATCTAGAGTAAGGTCCAAAATCAACCCCAATAAGAGTCAATGTGATCCTCATGCTCGTTATCGCCCATAAGAGAAACACTCTAAGCAAAGCAATGAGCATCCTAGATTCACTCAGATCTTATAACTAGTCAATGCATATGAATAGCGTCTCCACCAGCAGGAGGAGGCCACACACCTCTAAGAGGAGTAAAATGCACGTCTTCAGTGATGTCTCGAAAGGATAGAGAAAGATCTCCACGGAGATAAATCCAAGAGCCATGGCTGGACATCTAGCCCACATGCGAGTAAAACTCACAGCCGAGGAAGGAGTTCACACCACGATCAGGAGAACTCCGAACACGAGAGTCGGTAAGACGAGATTAAGATGTGGGAAATTGCAAACATGATATCCTCAATCTCATTAGGAAATAGATGGATCAACACCCCGCTAATCGTGAGATTAGATCCATCAAGGAATTAGCTAAGAGGACTCTCATCATCCAAATGTAGTATCCTTTTTCAAGGGAAATCGAAGACCCGAAACCCCTTAAGAATTTTGCAACTCCCAGGTTCAAAATCTATAATGGTGAGATCGACCTCATTGACCATGTACATCAGTAAAGAAAGGCCATGAACTTATGAAACTATAATGACGCTCTTATATGCCGTAATTTCCATTTCAGTCTAGGGGATGTCACGCAAAGATGGTTTGAGAAGTCGCCACACAGGTTGATTAATAATTTCAAGCAGATCGCGAAAGCCTTCACTGCATGATTCATCATTAGCAGCGCCCATCCGAAGAGAATGGATTATATCCTCACTATGAGGAAGAGGCCCTAGGAAACCTTGTAGGAATACGCTAGGCGGTATTAAAAAACTTATAATGAGGTTGAAGACTGATCCGAATAATTGTTGTGGCCTCATTCAAGATAGGGTTGCCCAATGTCTCTATGTTACATCAGTCTCTCACTAAGAATGAGGTGGACACCATTAAAAACCTCATTTCTAGCATAAAAAAATATGCCAAGGTGGAAGATGTCGTTGTCGATGCCCACATTGACAACGAGCATTTGAAGGCGATCAAAAGCGACGGTAAGGAGAACGCCCCCAATAGAGGGGAAAAAAGTAGAATGGAGGATCAAAGAATGGGGATAAGGCAGATCCTACCAAGGGTTTCCAAGCGATCAACAGTGTGTTCATTAAGCCAATTTACAAGAACTTGAGCAAAATTTAGGACCAACAATTCCTCAAATGACCAAAGAAAATGGGGGAGACCCAATAAAGAGAAATAATGCATTGAGGTTCGCGTACCACAAAGAGATTAAGCATAAAATGAAGAATTGTAAGGACCTCAAGTCCTATATGAAAAAATTGGCTCAAGTCGACCATTTGAGCGACTACGAGGAAAAGAAAAGGCCAAAGCCATCATGGACGTCAACTAGAAGCTAGATAAAATCCTAAACGAAGAATTAAGATATAAATTTTCTGTCATCCAGAGTGCCTCAGGTCCTAAGCAGATTTAGGCTATGCTGTTCGGATGGAACTGAAGAAGGTCACTGCGATGGTGTAAGCCTTCCAAATCGACTCCGCCAAGAGTTAAATGGGAAAGCGTCGATACCCAAAAGACATAAATTACAACAAGAACATAGTCTTCATGGGGGATGACCTAGTCAGAGTTAGGATTTGGCATCATGATGCACTAGTAATCACCCTCAGGATTGCAAACTAGGATGTGGATAAGTTACTAGTTTATCAGGGAATCTCTTATGAGGTTATGTATTTGGAGCTATTAAAAAAACTTAATATAAAGATTGAGAACTTCAAAAAAGTGACCATTCCTTTGGTGAGCTTCGCTGAAAAAATGACCCTGCCACTAGAAAAGGTGGTCCTGCTAGTCTAAACTGTGAACCTCTCGAAGCTAATCGAGTTCCTAGTGGTGGACATTGATTCTCCTTACAATGCTATCCTTGGAAAAGGATGGCTACATAGTATGTAAGATGTCCCCTCCACTTAACACAAAAAGCTCAAGTGAATCACATATAGTGTGATTATAAAGATTAAGGGAAACCAGTTCATTTCTCGACAACGCTTTATCACTGCCATTAAGCCCAAATAGGACAATAAAAAGGACAAGGAGATCATCTCTAAGGAAACCAAGGATGGAGCTACACCATCCAAATAGCAACTAAAGTATGATAGATCGGGATTAGAAGAGACAAGGGTGGAACCCATTGATAGGGCCATGAAACCATTACAAGAGGTGTTCGACGATTCTCGTCAAGAGAAGAAATTCTTGATCGATAGTTCGATTACTAACCAAGAAAGAAAAAACATGATTTTTTTGCTAAAGGAAAATGAAGATGTGTTTGCTTGGTAAACATACGATATGCCTGGGATTAGTTTTGAAGTCATGTGTCATCAACTTCATGTGGACCCGTCCTATTCACCGATTATATAGAAGGCACGTCGCACAGCCCCCCAAAAGGCAAAGGTCATGAAAGAGGAGGTAGGGAAATTTCTGGAGGTAAGGTCCATTAAAGAATTTTAATTCACTAAATGGCTACCAAACCCAACAGTAGTGAAAAAAAATAATGGGAATGGAGAGTATGCATAGACTTCACCAACTTCAATAAAGCTTATCCTAAAGATAACTTTCCTTTTTCAAAGATTGACCAATTGGTCGACGCCGAAGCCAGTCACGAATGGATAAGTTTCCTGGATGCGTACTCAGGGTACCATCAAACAATCTTGTTCATCCCTAATCAAGATAAGACCTCGCTCATCACCACTCTTGACCTATACTATTATAGATCCATGCCATTCGGTCACAAGAATATATGAGCTACATATCAACGACTGGTCACCAAAATATTTAAGGAATAACTAGGAGACACCATGAAGGTGTACATAGACGACATGCTTTTCAAAAGCAAGCATAAAAGACCACTTGCAGGACTTGGAAAAGATTTTTGAGATCCTCATATATAATAGGATGACACTCAACTCAACCAAATATTCCTTTGGATTCTAATCTGGGAAGTTCATTGGGTACTTAGTCAATAAAAGGAGGATTGAGGCTAACCCCTATCAGATCACGATTCACGATATTTAAAAGTTAACAGGAATGTTGGCATCTCTTAATTGATTCATATCCAAATCATTCGAGATGTGCCTACCATTTTTTTAGTTATTGAAAAAGAAAAAGGGCCTAACCTGGAACGAGGAATGCTTGAAGGCCCTTAATGGAATCAAATCATACCTAATCCAACCTTCTCTGCCTCAATCCCTAACCTAGGATACCCCATTTATCTGTGTCTCATGATATTTGATCACACATTCAGCTCCGTCTTGATATGTGAGAAAGAGGGGAACCAAACCCCTATTTACTATGTCATCAAGATGCTCTTTAACACCGATGAACGCTACCTTCCATTTGAGAATTGACCTACTCTCTGGTCATTGCTTTACTAAAATTAAAGCATTAATTTTAATCTCACTCAGTCATAGTCATCATTGTAACACACCGTAATTTTGAGTAATTTATTTTAGCGGTTATATTGCATGTGTGACGTAATTTAATTTAAATAGAAAATAATGTGAAATTAGTAAATATTAATTTGTGATAATAAGATTAATATATATGTGATAAATTTACTATCTTGTTTAAGTAAATTTAATTAAGTCAATTGTAGTGCGTTGTATGTGAGTAGAAATGGCAGGAATTGACGGTATCACAATCAGAGCATTTGCGCGGGCTATTTTGGGGATGAAATAGGATAATTAGATTTAGTGACTCAGATGGTTATTTCGAGTGCACGGTTGATCCGGAATAGGTCGAAATAGTCATAATTATATACTCGAGGGTAGTACTTGGGATTTGAGGATTTTTTAGATGACTTCGCGCTCACGTAGGGGTATTTGGGTCATTTTTATGTAGGCCAATAACCTAATTTCAGGATTAATGAATTAAAATATAAGGGTTATATATGCGAGGTAGCCATAAAATTTATTCTAAACCCTGAAAGAGAAGGGAGGCAGGAGGAAGAAGAGAAATCAAAGGAGAAAGCTAGAAGAGGCTAATTTGGGAGGAGATTCAAGGATTCTAACATCAAATCAATACACACAAGAGAGAGATCAGACCCTACAAACAATCCAAGGAAAGTAATTAACTTTATTTAAATAAAATTTATACATGTATTCATGTTCATACCATAGTAGGTGTAGAACAAAAGAAATTTTGGGAAGGGTTCTCATACGTAAATGGGGTTTTTCATGAAATTGATATCATGCGTAATTTAAACGATCAATTGATGAAGTAAAACCATTTATGATTTCTAGAATTAGATTATACTTCTAAATTTGATTTTTAAGACATATAAACATGGGATCTTATTGGGTTCTTGGCTGAAGAACATGAATCTTGAATAACTTAGGGTTTATATATTGAACATAAGATGACAATGAGTAAGAATTTTTAACGTTACTTTAAACTTATTCTATTTTAATTGTAATCAGAACTAGATTAAGTGCCATATATTTTGAAAATATCTAGATCTTAGTTTTCTAATGATCTTTGAATGAGTTCATTTAGAGTTTTGTAGAGTGAGATATCGCAATTTTACTACAGGGGGTTTAACCTACCAGAATTTTTGACGTTATCTTAAACTTATGCCATTTTAATTGTACTTAGAATTAGATTAATTGCCATATATGTATGAAAATATCTAGGTCTTATATTCCAATGAGCACCGCCCATTAGGTCATTTGGAGTTCTATAGTGAGAAATCCCAATTTTACTAAAGGGTGTTTAATCTGGTAGAAAATTTACGACCTGATTCGGTTGCTTAGAAAATGAAAATTTTGTTAGTTTAGGTGTAAAACTTGAAATAAATTATTGGAACTATAACTAGAATAGTTTTTATTATCGATCGATCAATGAAAACTGATTTTTGAAGAATTTTGGGGTTTGGTTATTGGGTAAATTTCGGGGAGTTCCAAATGAAATTTATAAGCTCTAAAGGTTAGAGAGAGTTTAGTGGAGTGATTTACAGAGATTATATTGCCTATGGGTGAGTGGGTAATTAAATTTGAATTAGAAATTGTGAGAGAGATAATTGATGATAAAGTTTAAATATCGAATTGGTGAGATAAATTCGGGAATAAATGAACGGGCTGGTTGGGTTAAGTCCGGGTGTTTTATCGAAATGATGTTTCTCATTAAACTTGAATGATTATACGACGGGCTAGTTGGGTAAGTCCGGAAATTTTAGTAGGGTGACGCTATTGTATATTAATTAAAGGATGAGAATTTAATTAATTAAGAGTCGTAAGATAGACTCGGGAGCCGAATTTTTTTAATATATATATATGAAACATACCTATCCTAGTCGTTATGCTATCAGGGAGGTTGGGCGTCGTGGGAGGTCATTCTCACGAATCCCAGTAGAGGTAATACTATTCCCTAGGGTCATAGGTGTTGCGCACGCCTATGTTATGTAGGGTTGGTGTACCATGGAATAATGTTGTGTGGTTATGACCACGGACTTAAGGCCATGACCGCCTTCAATGTTCGTTTGTGATTTTTAGGTCTGGTGGTGAGATTCCGGCACAGTTCCCCAGAATGTGGTGGATATTCCTGGAGCACGATAGCAAGCTAGTAAGCTTGCTTTCAGAATGTAGAGGACATTCGGAAATGCTGTTGCATATATTACGAGTGATATATATGTATATAGTGTTTGGGTGTGAAATATATATAGTAGTGACATAAATTATATACGGGCTTAATAAATTAATTATGAACGTGGATAAATAACTGGAGTAAAGTTATAATATGAATAATGACTTAATAAGCTAATTAGAGACATAGCTAATGAAGAAATGAAAGTTAGACAATACTTGAGTCAGGGTAGTGTGCTAGTGAGATTGGCAATAACACTTGTTAGACAAGGTAATGTAACTAGGTGGGTTAAGATGTAGGTGCTAGGTGTGCACAATAGTTTAGAGGTGAGGGGTAATCTCATGAGAGTGCGACACCGACTCGAATATGAAAAGTTTTACTGCATATTTATTTACTGCATATTAATTACTTGCTAAATATTTTTTAAAAGGTTTTGGGCTCTGACCCGCTTCAAATCTATTTTCAAAACTTTTAGGTGTCCATCAACAGGGACACCAAGGATGATTGTTCTTTTCAGGTACACATAGTTGCATCTGATATGGAAGTTTGCAGGATTCTTGAGTAGCCGATTCCATTCTTGATATTGTATATTAGGTTCTCTATTCTAGTATTATTGGACATGTTTCCCCTTTTATCCAGACTTATGTTTTTAGACTTTTTAGTTGGTTGGATTTATTGTATTGGATTCTTACCCGATGGTTTCTTCGGAAACCTTAATTATATATCTCAGTTTTAGACTTTATTTGGTGTTTCATTTATACTGTCATTGTGTATGGCTTTATTGGGTATTGGTTAATCTTATTATATGTTAATGAAAGATAAAATTCGACACTACTTGTTAAAGTAATTAGGTGGTTAGTAACTGATGCGACCACAAATGTGTCTAGTGTACGTGCTATGTAGGCTCAAGTGCAAGCCTATCGCTTAAGTAGTAATCTGATAAGTCGGGTATCGATCCTCAGGGAAATAGGACGAACGAGGTCGTAACGACGTTGGACAGACGAAGTAAACCTAACTTTGACTCTAAAGAAAAGGAAAAGGTGATTTTATTTGCGAAATAGCTACAACTATATGCACTTTTGAAAACAATTAACTAATGAAACTATGAATGCAATTATTCTAGTGCATAATTTTGAAGAACTTGACTAAAATTTTAACTATGAATGGAGAAAGATAGGTCGTTTTACAATCCCCCACACCCTAGTAATTCACTTCGTAAGATACTAGATTTAGAATTAAAACCTTAAATGAATTCGACTTTTTAATACTCCTAAGTATTACATATATGAGGGATCGTATCCCGCACAGTACGTAAGCAAAGGTTGAATTAAAATTCGGTCTTTATTTCTCCTAAGTATTACACATATGAGGGATCGTAGCCCGCACAGTATGTAAGCAAAGGCTGAAATAAAGTACTATCGTATGAATTACGATACAATTCATCTAATGTTTTGATTCCAACTTCTATTTCCACTATTGTGGATTACATTGGGTTGGGTTCATGCACCCCAACCCTTGAAAATTTAGCCACACATATGAAAACTAGAAGAAAATATTTTTTGGATGAAAGAAAAAATTTTTACGAACACTTGAAGGTGATGAAGAATGAAATTGCTCACTATAGAAATAACTAATGCAGATATGAAAACAATAATTGAAATAATATTACTTGAATTACAAAACTGGAAGCAAACTAGGGTTTCTAATTATTCTTCTTCTCTAAACTGATTACAAAGATTCCCTAACGAATTAAAAGCCTCCCTCATGTTTGGGAGGAGTTAACATTTTATAATCTACGAATACTTAGAGTTTCAACCATGGAGGATTCTAATTTTACAAGCGAATAATTTCGAATTTCTGAAACTAGAACCGATCCTATTAAGGGGTTCGGTTCGGTTCCATCTTTGACAGCCTTTACAGAAAGTTCTTCGAGCATAGGATCGATTCGTTTTATTTCCACTTTGGTTCGATTCCATCTTAATAGTGCTTTATAGTAAGTTTTCCAGGGGAAGAATCGGTTCGTTTTCCTTCCACTTCGGTTCGGTTCCATCTTGACAATGCTTTACACGAGCTTTCCCAGGATAGGATCGGTTCTTTTTCCTTCCCTTAGGTTCGGTTCCATATTTTCAGGAACTTTTCCTCCTTGTATTTCTTTGAAGCTTTTGGTATGGAACTCGAATTAGGTTGTCGATCCTTCCTAAACACTGAACACCTGCGAAATAGATGGAAAATACACGAAACTCAGCGTACTCATTAGAAACTTGTCAATAGTAATGATATGATATAAATCCACTCGAATTACACTTTGTGGAGCGATAAAAGCCTCTAAATTAAAGGGATAAAAGGGAAGAATTTATGCCTAATCAAACCCCCTTAAGTTAGAACTTTGATCGTCCAGAGCAATGTAAGAGAATCAAAACATGGTCTAACTCTAAAATGGGATAGAATACCTCTTTCGTGGGAGAGCGGTTGCATTTAGCATATGAAACAAACCTTTAAACCCCTAGGTTACCCTAGTAGGACGAGTGGTGTCTCGGGAGGGTTTGCAGTGAATATACCCACAAAATTCGACTCAAAGAAAACACAAAATACGCAAAAATCGTAAAATTCAAACTTTTTCAGAAAATAGTCATCATCAATTCATGTTCAAGAGTCTCAAATCATCGTACACGTGTGTGCAAAGCAGAAATTTAACCGCGAATTTCCACCGATTGACCATTACGTTACTTATCCCAAAATTCATTTTGATTTCAAAATCTCACGGAATGCTCTCACAAACGAATCGCTCGGAATGTGGCTATTCTCTCTATATGCGTGATTTATAAGAGTAAATTTAGTGGAACCAAGTTCACGCACACAAGTAGAAAGACAGAAATTTATGGTAACCAAATCTCATCATTGGATTACGGATTTAAGAAAACGGGAACATTGCCTCTAATTAGTGTCTTTGATCTCTTTTATTATCTTTTTGTGTTTTTACTCTCCACACGGTAACCAATTTCGCAATTTTGGACTCGGTTAGGACTTTTTTCGGGCTAAAGGTGTATTGGGTAAAATGAGAATGGTACAGGAAATCTGGAATTGGAAAGTTTTCTTATGATGTCCATTAGTGCGTTTTCGGGTTTTTGCTCATTTTTTTTTCTTTCTCTATTATTTTTATTTTTATTTTTATTTTTATTTTTCACGCTTTTCTTTTCTTGCTATTTTTGTTGAGCATATCCATCTTTTTTCTTTCCCCTTTTCTGCACTTTCCGGAATTAATTTCTAGGATTATCACTTTTCACAATTCTGGGCCAATTGGGGTTTTTCAGGTTGTCAAACGAATGGGAAAAATTTATTCGGATCAATTTGGGTTACAAAAGGGATAATTTTTCTCTACTTTTTCTGGCCAATATTTTTGAGTGACAAACAAGGGCCTACTTTATTGTTCGAAAAACTAATTGCATTACCATATGCATTTCGAGATGAATTAAGTTTAGAGATCTATTTTGTCACGTTTTTCAAGGCAATGAAAAAATTTCATAACCGATCAAAGTGAAAGAATTGAGATCCTTGACGACTTATGAGAATGCTGAAAAGAACTTTGAGTTAACAATTAACTCAGATTGATTTTTAGACTCACAAAAATGCTAGGATCGAAATATCACCGGGGTTGTTAATCTCCACATTTATTTGCCAAGTCGTCTACGTTCACTCAATTTCCATCTTTGGTTAATTTCGATTTTGTGTATTATGCTTTTACAATTTGAGACTTTAAACTGTCTTTTAATGATATTTTCAAAAAAATTGAATTCCAATTTTTATTTATTTTGAAGAAAAATATTTTTGGATTTTTCAAGATTTTATGATTTTTTTTGTAATTTCTCGGCATTTTTGAGAATTTGTGAAGTTTTAGAAAGACGCACTTGTGAGCACCCCCCCCCCCCCCCCCCCCAACTTAGACTTTTGCATTTTCCTCAAGAAAAAAGGACTAAAATCTAACTCAAAATGAATTAAAAGTGTGGGAAAATAAAACAAACAAATGAGACAGAAATGCAGAATTTTTATATTAGATACTAAACACATGTGTTACAAAAGAGAGGGTAGAACACATAACCAACATATGAAAACAATCACCAATCACAAACAGCAAACAACAGATAAGGGCTTTATTAAGGAGGCAGATTTGAGGGTCCGGGTGCGCTGGGATCATAGGGATCGTAGAAGAAAGTGTGAGGGGGGTCCACCAAAGTTGAGCACATATAAGTACGCTTGAAGACGATGCATCATGCTCGTGTCCCTTTGGTAGGCCTCTTGATCCCATTGATAGGCCGCTTAATCCCTGTTGTATTGTGTGATGAACCCGTCAAAACGAGTTTCTACAACCCGAAAGGTGCCTATCAAAATCTGCACCCAGTGGCTCAAAGTCCGAGTCATCGTATTCTGCCTCTTCTGCCCCGCCCATCTCGATGTCCACAGCCTCGGGCTCTTCAACATGGATCTCCTCCTCGGCATCTACATCAACCACCACCCGGGAAACTCTCTGCTGGGCACTCCTAGTGCGTGATACTTTTCCAATGGGTTCCGAGAGGCGGGGGAAATCGTGAGGTGGATGGATACCGGCATCGGCAAGGAGGGAGGGAATGAGATGTGCATAAGGGAGGGGAACCGCACCTTTTTGCTCCAAGGCCATGTATATAATATCGGTGTAAAGCATGCGGGCGAGATTGAGAGTGAAGTTTGGATAAAAAAATGTGGTACACAAGGGTAGCTTGGCGAGGGCGCATCGCCGAGTCATTTGTGGTTTGAAGCAGGTTGGCGCACACGATATGGAAATTAATGCGCGCCTTATCGTTTAGGTATCCCACAGGGAAGGTTCCCCTTTCCAAAATCTTGATGGGTGCGAGACGATCGATGCATTGCTATTTTGGGATGGTGGGGTCTCTCAAACTCGCCCGTGCGGACAAGAGAGCCATAGAAGGATCGTACTTCGTCCGCCCACACTACATTGTGGGGTTCTTGGAGGTATTACGTCTACCCCCTCTGACTGAAGGGTGGTTACGGAGCAGGGCAGTTCGTCCCAGTTGACGACGTGCTCAATGTGCAGTTGGAGGGAGAAGATGAAATTTTTTTCGCACCATAGGCGCTTCATGTGGGAGCGGTATTCCGCATTGTCGTTGGGCAGAATCTCGGTGGACATGTATTTTGGGGGAAGGGAGGGATTTTCCATGGGGAAAGATGGGAATATTGGGGATGAGAGAGATAGGGTTGTAGAGAGGGAGGATAGAGTGGAGGTGTGAGGGAAATGGTAAGGTAGAGGTGGGTTTTATAGGTGGTGGGGAGGGTTGGGGAGAAGGAATTTGGAGGGAAAAGGGGGAAGAATGGAGTTAAAGGAGGGGAATGAATGGAGGGAAAGGTAGGGGAAGGAATGGTCACCTCGGGAAGAACCAAATATGCAAAACCCGAACCAATCCAGTTCAGGGGCGATTCGATTTGATTCGGGTCTATTTTTTTTACGATTTATCAAAATCGAACCGATCTGGTTAGGGGATTCAGTTCAGTTCCATCTCAGGCAGAACCTTCTTACTTAGCAAGTTGACTAGAATCTCATGCCCTTGAATTTCTGGACACTTTCTCACTTATTCTCCCACTTCGATTTCTCGATGCCCTCACGAAGTGCGTGTTGGTGTGCCAAATCCGAACCCTCGCCTCACGTAACCTACCTACAGACTCAAGCTAATGTATCGACGCACAACTACTATACATAAGAATTCACCCCCTCCACGTCGGGGGTGCGACGACCTCCAACTCAAGCTCATGTGACCCCATAAACGAGGTTCGATAACCAGATGGTGTCGATCTCTTCTACGCACGCCTCAACATATAGATTTAGGCGTTATCCATTGACTTTGAATGCATTCCCCCTTTTCAGATCTTCCATCTCTACTGCTCCGTTGGGGAATACGCTTCTCACAATGAAAGGACCAATCCATCGAGACCATAATTTACTCGAAAATAGATGAAGTTGGGAGTTATAGAGGAGTACCTTTTGTCCCGGTTGAAACTCCTTTCGCCGGATAATCTTATTATGTGCTAGTTTCATCTGGGCTTTTGAAATCTTGGAATTCTCATACGCATAATTGCGTATCTCCTCTAACTCATTCAGTTGAAGCTGGCGAGCTTTACCGGCTTTGTCCATATCATAATTTAATCTTCTAATGGACCAATATGCTTTGTGGTCTAACTCAACGGGAAGATGACAAGGCTTTCCATACAGAAAGAGGAATGGGGACATTCCGAGTGGGTTCTTTTATGCGGTACAATAGGCCCATAGCGAATCGTTTATTCAAAGGGACTAATCTTTTCGGTTGGGATTGACAGTCTTCTCTAGTATGTGCTTGATTTCACAATTTGCCAATTCGGCCTATCCATTCATTTGTGGGTGATAGGTCATTCCAACCTTGTGAACGACGCTATAATTTCTCATGAGCTTCTCGAATGGCCTGTTGTAAAAGTGTGTGCCATTATCACTAATTATCGCTTTCGGAGCACCGAAGCGAGAAAGTATGTGTTTTTGTAGGAATTTTATAACCACTTTATTGTCATTAGTCTTGGTAGTTATAGCTTCCACCCATTTAAAAACGTAGTCTACTGCGACAAGGATGTATAGGAAACCAAAAGATAATGGAAAAGGGCCCATGAAGTCAATACCCCAGCAGTCAAAGATCTCAATAATGAGTATCGGGGTTAATGGCATCATGTCTTTTTGGGTAATCGCTCCCATCCTTTGACACCTATCGCAGGATTTGCAACAATTGCTCACATCCCGAAATATTATGGGATAATACAAATCGCATTGAAGAATTTTAACGGCTGTCTTTTTCACGGAAAAGTGGCCTCCACATGCTTTCGAATGACAGAATTGGATGACTTTTGGGATTTCGTCATCCGGTACGCATCGTTGGATGATCTGATCGGCATAATATTTAAAAAGAAATGGATCATCATAGAAAAGCATGCACGACCAAGTGATGAACCTCTTCTTATCTTGTGGTGTCCAATCAGGAGGGACGACTCCCGTGACAAGATAGTTCAATATATCCACAAACCAGGGAAAAGAAAAGGTGGCAAAATGTTGCTCATCCAATAAATATTTGTCTATGGGTTTAGGATCACTAGGTACGTTAGACGAAAGCCGTGATAAGTGATCGAAAATGACATTTTCTACTCCTTTTTTGTCTTTAATGGAGAGATTAAATTCTTGTAGGAGTAGGATCCACCTTATGAGGTGCGACTTTATGTCCTTCTTCGCAAGTAGATATTTTAACACCGCGTGGTCAGTGAAGCAAGTGATGGGAGAACCGATAAGATAGGACCAAAATTTATCGAGCACGAATACTATCGCTAACAACTCCTTCTCCATAGTGGAGTAATTTAGTTGAGGTCCGATAAGGGTCCGGCTAGCTTAGTAGATGACATGAGCCTTATTATCTTTTCTTTGGCCCAAAACATCCCCTATCTCATAATCGCTAGCATCACACATAAGCTTGAATGGCAAGGACCAATCCGGATCTTGCATAATAGGAGCGGACACACCAATGTTTTTCAGTTTTTCGAAAGCGCTTTGGCATGCTTCCATCCACTCGAATGGGGTGTCCTTCATGAGGATATTGCTTAAGGGTCTAGCGATGGCGCTAAAGTCCTTAATGAACCGTCTATAAAACCCCACGAGGCCCAAGAAGGAGTGCACATCTTTCAGCAATTTTGGTGGGGGTATATCATCTATGACATCTATTTTTGCTCAATCAACCTCAATCCCTTTGGATGACACGATGTGGCCAAGAACTATACCCTCGGTTACCATGAAATGGCATTTTTCCCAATTCAGCACTAAGTTTTTTTTCACACATCAGGCTAGTACTTTCTCAAGATTGGCTAAACATAGGTCGAAGGAGGTGCCAAAAACACTAAAGTCGTCCATAAACACCTCTAGCCCTCTCTCAATCATGTCATTGAATAAGCTCAACATGCACCTTTGAAAGGTCGCCAGGGCATTACACAAGACAAATGGCATACGTTTGTAGGCAAATGTTCCAAAAGGGAAAGTGAAGGTTGTTTTCTCTTGATAAAGTATATCTACCTCAATTTGGTTATATCCGAAATAACCATCTAGGAAATTATAATAAGGGTGGACCTCTACTCTTTAAAGCATTTGATCGATAAATGGTAAGGGGAAATGGTCTTTTCTAGTTCTCGCATTGAGTTTCCGGTAATCAATGCAAATGCGCCATCCAGTGGTGGTCCGTTAAGGAACTATCTCTCCCTTGGTATTTTCAATCATCGTCATGCCCGACGTCTTCGGGACGACATGAATGGGGCTCACCCATTTGCTATCCGAGATTGGGTAGATAATCTCGACATCCAATATCTTTATAATTTCAGTCCTAACTACATCTTTCATTATGGGGTTTAACCGTCTTTGCATTTCTCTTGAGGGCTGAACATCCTCTTTAAGATGAATCTTATAGGTGTAAATTAGGGATCTTAGCCCCTTTAGATCAGCTATACACCAACCAAAAGCATCTTGGTGCTTCCTCAAAATCTTTAATAATTTACCCTCCTGCTCTTCATTTAAGCTATAGGAGACAATAACAGGAAATGTCTCACTTTCACCTAGGAAAGCATATTTGACATTGGAGGGTAGTTTATTCAATTCGAGAGTCGGTAATGTGTCACTAGAGGGCACCATGCGTGCTTCCCTTGGCAGTAAATCTTTGAATCGAGAAACCCAATTAACATCTCTCGCGTCCTCGTCTGACGCTCTATCATCGAGTAAGCCTCTCAACTCCTCCATCTCCCTCTCAAACTTGGTGTAGGCTCCCTCACTCTCATGATTAAAATCTAAGCAAACTTCTAAGGCGTCTCCACAGTAATTGTCCTCAAAGTGTTCTTCTATGATCTCCTTAATTAAACTCATCGCGTGAAGATTATCTTCTTCCCCTGCTTGTAGGGCTATGTTGAAGATGTTTGTTTCCAAAGTCATATTCCCAAAAGTGATTTGCATCTGCCCATTTCTAGTATTGATCAATTCGTTAGCCGTAGCTAAGAATGGGTGTCCAAGGATGATGGGAACATGATTTTTCGAGGCGAAGGAGGTATTCGAGTCCCAAATGACAAAATCTACCGGGAAGTGGAAAGTATCCACTTGAACTATTACGTCCTCAACTGTACCCCTTAGTATCTTCACAGTTCGATCCGCTAATTAGAGAGTGATCCTTGTGGGCTTAAGATCACCCAGATCAAGTTTCCTATAGATCGAATAAGGGAGAATATTGGCACTTACTCCCAAATCGAGTAAGGATTTTTCAAATTTATTTTCTCCAATGGTGCAGGAAATGGTGGGGGCACCGGGATCTTTATATTTAAGAGGGAGATCATTAAGAAGGATTGAGCTAACATTTTGTTCTAGGAACACGTTCTTCTTTACCTGCATCCTCCTCTTGACTGTCAATAAGTCTTTTATGACTTTTGTACAGGATGGAATTTTCCTTATTGCATCGAGGAAAGGTAAATTCAACTTTACGTTCTTAAGAACTTCGAGAACTTCTTCACTTATGGTCCTGTTATGGGCAGGAACTAATCTTTGAGAAAATGGTGCCATGGAGGGTGGTTTCACTACTACCTCGGGCTCACTAGTGGCTTTTTTATCACTCTCTTTCAAGGGGATATCTTCAGCCTCTTTCGTGTCAGGCGAAATCTCCTTGTATTTGGTTACGTCATGTGGAAAAGGTGATAAATCAATGACTCTTCCACTATGAAGAGTGGTCACAGCTTGACATTTCTCCTGATGTTCTGTAAAGGTGGAGCTAACACTAGTTTGACCTTAGGGAGGTCTTTAGCCCTGGGCAGGAAACTTGCCCTTCTCTTGGATACTCAACGATGATTGCATCTTTGAAATATTCGCATTTATTTTGTTGATCATGCGCTCATGTCTAGCAGTGGTTACATTCTAGGCAGTGATGAATTGGTTTCTCGTATCCTCGATATTTCTCCTCCGTGTAGTGATATATGGCTCCAGAGGTGGTGGTGCCTGCACATGTCCTTTCAAGTGTGGTGCTTGTTGAAAGTGCGATGGTGGAGGAGGGGAAACATGTGAATTAGGATTCATCGTAGCATTTTGTTGCCCATAGCTAAAACCAGGATAGTTAATCCGTAAAGGGTTGTAAGAATTCTCGTGCGGTGCACTGAAATTACCCTTAAATCCTCTTATACCAGTCACTTTCTCTTGAAGCATAACTTTGTAGGCGGGTATCATCGGGCATTCCTCTGTCGAATGTCCCGCCTCACAAATAGCACACACCTTCTCAATGGGGTTCAGGATGTATCCAGTTGGTCCTCTTGCACATATCTCAAGTATTTCTCGCATTCCTTTCTTAAGTATATCGAGTCGACTGTCCGTCATAGTATTTTTTTCTACGTGAAATAGGTCGAACGCCGATGGAGTGATGGTCTTTTGGCTAGTTCGATTATGAGTGCTAGGGTCAGATATATCCCATGCTTGGGTTATCTCGGTGACATACCTCAGGTGAAGCTCAGCATCGTTGGGGTCTAGGTCGACAAAGGGACCATCACACATGGTTTCAACGAGTTGTTTGGAATTTATATTCAGTCCATTATGGAAGAAGCAAATGATTTGTAGTTTGTCAAGTCCATGATGAGGACACGAAGTGATTAACTCATTAAAATGCTCGTAACATCGATCGAACGACTCATTTTCTAATTATCAGAAGGTTTGAATTTGAGCCTTGATGGAGTTCGTTCGATGTGTAGGAAAGAATTTATTGAGAAATTTAGATTGCAACGCGTTCCATGATGCAATCGAGTTTGGGGGGTAAATACCATAGCCAGGTCTTAGCCTTGTCCTTGAACGAGAATGGGAAGAGTTTGAGGCGGATCACACCTTTTGTGAAAGTTTGATCACTGAGGGTCTCGCACGCCACCTCAAATTACCTGATGTGGAGATATGGCTTTTCTGACTCCATTCCATGGTATTTGGGAAGTATTTGGATCATCCCATTCCTAAAGAGAAATTGCCCTGCATTATACGAGAGTAAAATGCATCCCGGAGTGACAGTTCGCTCTGGATATAAGATTTCTCTCAAAGGGTGGTACGAGACTTCTTCCTCATCGGCGGCTACACAACTGTGTTATGACATGTCTCTCTCACTTGATGACTCTGTATCCTCACTTGGTATACTCGGAGCGTGCTCTGTGGTGTTATCTAAGAGGGGATGTCGGAGTGTTACTTGCAATTGAGTGTGTAGGCGTGGGAGATGGAACCCAAAATTGTGGAATGTTTGGAGTATGAGCGTTATCGGGGTCATACCAACTATCAGGTTTTCATGAATGCTGGTTGGAGTATTTTGGGGAGTCAGAGTGAGTTCAGGATTTTGCATTAACAGGCTTATGAGAGATGATGAAGATTTTTTTTTTATGTTTTTTTTTTTTTGGAAATTTTTTGTCAAAGTTTTAGATTGACTTGATTTAATCTTAAGTCTACCTAAATCCCCGACAACGGTGCCAAAAACTTGTTGTGACCATAAATGTGTCTAGTGTGCATGTTGTGTAGGCTCAAGTGCAAGTATATCGCTCAAGTAATAATCCGATAAGTCGGGTATCAATCCTCATGGAAATAGGACGAACGAGGTCGTGACGACGTTAGACAGACGAAGGAAACCTAACTTTGACTCTAAAGAAAAGGAAAAGGTGATTTTATTTGCGAAATAGCTACAACTATATGCACTTTTGAAAATGATTAACTAATGAAATTATGAATGCAATTATTCTACTGCAGAATTTTGAAGAACTTGACTAAAATTTTAACTATGAATTGAGAAATATAGGCCGTGTTACAATCCCCCACACCCTAGTAATTCACTTCGTAAGATACTAGATTTAGAATTAAAACCTTAAATGAATTCGACTTTTTAATACTCCTAAGTATTACATATATGAGGGATCGTATCCCGCACAGTACGTAAGCAAAGGTTGAATTAAAATTCGGTCTTTATTTCTCCTAAGTATTACACATATGAGGGATCGTAGCCCGCACAGTATGTAAGCAAAGGCTGAAATAAAGTACTATCGTATGAATTACGATACAATTCATCTAATGTTTTGATTCCAACTTCTATTTCCACTATTGTGGATTACATTGGGTTGGGTTCATGCACCCCAACCCTTGAAAATTTAGCCACACATATGAAAACTAGAAGAAAATATTTTTTGGATGAAAGAAAACATTTTTACGAACACTTGAAGGTGATGAAGAATGAAATTGCTCACTATAGAAATAACTAATGCAGATATGAAAACAATAATTGAAATAATATTACTTGAATTACAAAACTGGAAGCAAACTAGGGTTTCTAATTATTCTTCTTCTCTAAACTGATTACAAAGCTTCCCTAACGAATTAGAAGCCTCCCTCATGTTTGGGAGGAGTTAACATTTTATAATCTACGAATACTTAGAGTTTCAACCATGGAGGATTCTAATTTTACAAGCGAATAATTTCGAATTTCTGAAACTAAAACCGATCCTATTAAGGGGTTCGGTTTGGTTCCATCTTTGACAGCCTTTACAGAAAGTTCTTCGAGCATAGGATCGGTTTGTTTTCCTTCCACTTTGGTTCGGTTCCATCTTAATAGTGCTTTATAGGAAGTTTTCGAGGGGTGGAATCGGTTCGTTTTCCTTCCACTTCGGTTCGGTTCCATCTTGCCAGTGCTTTACCGGAGCTTTCCTAGAATGGGGTCGGTTCTTTTTCCTTCCCTTAGGTTCGGTTCCATATTTTAAGGAACTTTTCCTCCTAGTATTTCTTTGAAGCTTTTGGTACGAAACTCGGATTAGTCAGAAAAGTCTACCCAGGGGTTTGGTTTTGCATGCGCCACAGGGTTACTAGGCATGGCAAAGAGCACAGTTAGTAGTGTAGATTCACCATTGGGTTATGGGTCACAGGTTTCTTTATATGTCGGGGAGTAGGCATAGATATTGGTATATTGTTATTAACGGCATATATGCTTGTCCTAGATATGCATGAGATATCGGTATGGATTGGTTCGTTGTGTATAAGGCCATGATCGATTGCTTTAGTAGGAGTATTATATTTGCTATACAGGGTTAGGAAATGTTCCTGGTGGTGATGCCTCATCCTGAGGGAGGATCGTCCACTCACTTGTATTATATATAGGAGGAGACTTATAAGAATGTAGTAATCCCACTTAATTCGATTCATGTTGTACGTGAGTTCGCAGATGTATTTCAAGAGATACCGGGATTGCTACCTAGTAGAGAGATAAACTTTGTTATAGATTTGATGTCGAGCACTCGGCTGATAGCCCGCGCGCCTTACCGTATGGCTCCGACAGAGATGAGGGAGTTACGAGATCAAAGTGAGAAACTGTTGGGACAAGGTTTGATTCGTCAGAGTACCTCACCTTGATGTGCTCCCGTGCTATTTGTGAAGAAAACGTATGGATCTTTACGATTGTGTGTTGATTATTGAGAATTGAATAAGGTCACGATACGGAATAATTATTCGTTACCCCGAATCGATAACTTATTCGATCAATTGCGAGGAGTCGCCTTCTTCTCAAAGATAAACTTACGATCCGGATACCATCAGTTACGTATCAGGGAGCAGGTTGTGTCTAAGACTACATTCTTAACGAGATTTGGATCCTATGAGTTCAGGGTTATTCCATTTGGGCTAACCAATGCTCCAGTCGTATTCATGGACTTAATGAACAGGGTGTTCAAAGAGTTCCTTGATCAGTTTGTTATTATCTTTATTGATGACATTCTGATTTATTCTCAGACTGAGCAGGAGCATGCAGAGCATTTGCATTAGGTGTTACAAACATTGCGCCAGCATGAGTTGTATACAAAATATAAGAAGTGTGGGTTTTGGCTGAAGGAGGTCCTATTTTTTGGGCACATAGTATCAGACAAGGGTATATCCGTAGATTCGGGAAAGTATCAGCGGTGAGGGAGTGGGGGCAGCCCATGACACCGATAGAGATACATAGTTTCTTGGTCCTAGCAGGATACTACAGGAGATTTATTCGTGGATTCTCGAAGATAGCGGGTCCGTTGACACACCTGACTCGAAAAGGAGTGTCATTCATCTGGGATGATGCCTGTCAGTTAGCCTTTGATGAGCTGAAGGACAAGTTGACTTCGGCACCTGTCTTAGCACTACCCAGGCTAGGAGTGGATTATTTAGGCTACACTGATGCTTCTTTATAGAGACTCGGGGGTGTGCTACATCAGGAGGAACAGGCTATAGCTTATGCTTCTAGAAAGCTTAAAGCTCATGAGAGGAATTACCCCACCCACGACTTGGAGTTAGCGGCAATCTTATTTGCACTTCAGATATGGAGACATTATCTCTTAGGGGAGAAATTTGTCTTATTCACAAATCACAAGTCACTACACTATCTCTTCACCCAGAAAGAGTTAAATATGTGTCAGTGCAGGTGGCTTGTATTTGTGAAGGATTATCAGTCAAATATCCAATATCACCCGGGGCGGCCAATGTGGTAGCAGACGCATTGATCCGTAGGCTAGTAGGTGAGGTGGTCGAGGTGTGGAAAGAGAAATGGATGGAGTTAGGACACCACGATACAGTGGCTCAACCATTTATGCCTGTTATGACAGTTACGCCTCAAATTATTAAAAAGGTGGTACAGGCTTAGGCAACGGATTCGTTCTGCCAGGATCGAATAGTGCAGCTTCTGGCATAGGGGGACGAGTCTTACACAATTGGTTCAGATGGAGGGTTATGCTTCAATGGTAGACTGGTTGTTCCTGAGGGTGAGGACTTACGACACGAGGTGATGATAGAGTCCCACGGTTCACGTTTTGCGGTACATCCCGGTGGGGATAAGATGTACCAGGATATGAGGCGACAGTACTGGTGGAGTGGAATAAAGAAGAATATTACCGAGTTTGTTTCGAAATGTTCCACTTGTCAGCTGGTAAAAGTCAACCACCAGAGACCACCAGGGCTTCTACAGCCATTAGAGATCCCTATGTGGAAGTGGGAGAGAATTTCCATGGATTTCATCACAGGGTTGCCTACATCTCAGCGAGGTCATGATTCGATATGGGTGTGGATCATTTTACCAAGGTAGATCATTTTCTGCCAGTTCAGACCGATTATACTACGGGGCAGTACGCTCAGATCTTCATTGCTAAGATAGTAAGACTTCATGGAGCGCCTCTTAATATTTTTTCCGATCGGGACAATATTTTTATGTCCAGATTTTAGGAGAGTTTTGAGGAGGCCTTGGGTACGGAGTTACGATTGAGTTCGACTTATCACCCACAGACTGAGCGGACGAATCAGATATTAGAGGATATGTTACGAATGTGTATCCTAAATTTTGGCGGGGTGTGGGAGAAGTATCTTCCATCAGTGGAGTTTGCCTATAATAACTCCTACCAGTTTACGATTGGCACGGCTCCATTCGAGGCATTATACGGTAGACCTTGTCATTCTCTAGCGTGTTGGTTAGAGGTAGGGGACAACAAGCTACTCGGGCCGAAGGTGATCCAGGATACTCCGTCCAGGATAGAGATGATTCAGAGTCGTATTCGGGTTGCTCAGGATCGACAGAAGAGCTACGTCGATGCCAAGAGGTTCTTTCGAGAGTTCAATGTGGGAGACCAAGTGTTGCTGAGAGTATCTCCTATGAAGGGGGTAATGCATTTTGGTAAGAAAGGGAAGCTGGCACCGAAATATGTGGGGTCATTCCCTATCATCGAGAGGATTGGGCCAGTTGCCTATAGACTTGGATTACCGGAACACTTCCATAGGATTCATGACGTGTTTCATATTTCTTCGCTGAAGAGATACCTTAGGGATCAGTTTGCCCATGCGCATATTTCTTTAGAGGAGATTGATTTACAGCCCTATAGTTCCTGCGAGGAGGGGTCGATTGCTATCCTCGACCATAGCGAGAGGAAATTGAGATCGAAGGTAGTACCGCTAGTATGTGTTCAGTGGCGGCATCATAATGCCGAGGAGTCTACCTGGGAGCGCGAGGATGAGATGCGTAACAAATATCCAGAGTTATTTTTATCAGGTATACCTTTATTTCTTAATTTCGGGACGAAATTCCTTTATTAGGGGGGAAGTATGTAATACCCCGTATTTTTACTGATTTTAATTATAGGATTAATTGAATTAATTAGGAAATTAATTGGTAATAAATCTGGATTTAAATACTAGCGAGACGTGAGTTAGTATTTGATTATGATCATTTTGTTTAATATTACTGAGCGAGTATAGTAATATATGATTATGGAATTATTAAAATTAACATCGAGTAAAAAATATGGTAGTTTTGGAAATTAAGTTGGGACACGCATGTCAGTCGCGTCGGGACCAATTTAATGTATTATAGAGTAAATGTTTTTTATATCATCCTTAGTTTGGGTCCCGGGATAGTTTTAGGTCTAACCGGCTACCCGGGAGGGTATTTTAGTCATTTTACTATTTGGTGAATAGTGACCTACGAAATTTAGGTTAAATATATGAGCCAACCATTAGGGTTATTAGGTTATCGGCTGATACAAACTTGAGAGAGCAAGGTAGAGAGAAAGGAAGGGTTTCCAAGGGGATTGCTAGGGCCAAACATCCACCTTGCACCACCATCATCGTCGTAGTTGTGAACGGAGAAAGAACACCACCACCCTACCATCTTCTCCAAAAGATCAAAACCTCTATTTCTAGGCAAGTGATTTAACTTGTTATAATTCAGCAAATATATTATCCATGGTAGTTGATAGATAATAAAAAATGTGTCTCTAAAGTATTTTTTTGTCATTGTTGTAATTCCTTTTCCATCAAAATTCCCTTGAACCTACAAATAAACTCAAAATATGCATAGGGTAAGTAAGGGAGTATCAATCCAACTCTAAGGATGAAACACAAAATATGAGAAAAAAAAAGTGTAAACTCATTTGCATTTTATTATATTTTTTTATTTTTTCTTTTTATATTTTTTTATGGATTTTTCAAGGGATTAATAATTAACTAACTATACTAATTTTTAAAGTACTAACTAAGATATAAAAGTTAATTTATTAAAAGTGAGTGTCACACCCCGCAAAATCCGACAGACGGGGTGGCCAGCGACCGCCGCCGAACTATGCCGGGCGTGAACTAAACAAATACCATTCTTAGCATGAGACAGATATGAGACATAAATAATCAGTCCATAAGATAAATAACTGAATCAATCTCAAATAATCATAAATAACTAAGCGATAAAAGATCCATCACATGCTAACTCCAAAAATCCAATCTCCAATAGTGATTAAATAAAACCTGAATAATAAAGATCTGAATAATCCAATATAAATCCTTTAAACAACTTTGGAACCGAATGGACCAATAAAACTCCAATGAAGTTTCATAATTAAATACGACTCGAAAAAATAAAGTCTAAACTAAAACAAAGCGATAAAGTAAATCAGCTCCAGCTGCACCTTCAAATGATAACTCCGATAAACTTATGCAGCTTCTCCAATTCTAATCCTGAAAAAGATTAGTCAACGCATGGGTCAGAACCAAAACCCCGAGCAAGAATACACACTACTCTCCTCAAATAGGATCCTTGAATCCAGACAGTAACATTATACGCACTAAATATCACGATAGAATATTTTAAATTAAACGGGATAATTAAACGCGATAATTATATAATACTAACTACCCGCAAAACCCCCATTTATAAAGGCACACCAATATGATTTTAAATTCCCAAGTCCCACGATGTTAATTTAATTAAATTAACCAGCTTTTATTATAGTTCTCACTTTTTATTAAAGTGTCACACTTCCCCTTGTCAATCGCCCTCTGACCCGTTTAAATTGTCGGCCCCGACACATGACAAGGTTCCACACACGACAAGACATAAATCGCCCTCTGGCCCGTTTAAACTGTCGGCCCCGACACATTATGTCGCCACAAATTTTAATACCCGTTTTTATCTTAGGCACTAATTCTCAACTTCTCAATTTATAATCACCCCACCCTTTTAATCGATGTGAGATCCTAAAAATACCCCTTAGTCCCATAACTAAGGGTCCCCAAGTTATCAATACGTCCTAACCTATGTATAGGAGGATTTTCTAACATAAATCTTAACTCATTCTCGTACTTAGACTACCGTAACGACAATAAAGTAATAAAAATCAGCCCACCCTCAAGATGATAAAAACGCGATAATCTACCCTCACTAGTCCCATACCTAGAAGGAGTAAATCATCAAAAGGCGTATAGTCCCATACCAAGAAGGCATCCTAAAATATATGGAGAGCAATAATACCCAACAACCCGTCGTCTCAAAGGCAACATCATAATACCAACAAGTCACACAAACAAGCAATAATTAATCAATATATAAAACTACGCATGATATTCCAATTCAATTAATTCTTTAATTTAATTATCACCTCGTCAACAATACCCAATTAATCTCATTTAATTATTTTAAATTAAGTATACCAAGTTTTCATCATATATACATCAAAAACAAAATTTTTATTTTCTTTACGTGTATTACATGAGTAGTACGCACCCAAAAATCATTTATTTTAAAACTAGGGTTTTCTACATGCAACCTACACCAATAAAACCCAAAATCACTCATGAATCCTACGTACCCAAAGGGTTATGAATATTATTCAGATTAAAAGATTTAATAAAAATAGCCCCATAATTAGTGTCCACTTTTTCTAATTAAGTTACTAATTATTTTTAAGAAAACATGTAATTAAGTGTTTAGGCGACACTTAAAACGCATAATACTAAAGGAAAAGAATAGAGTATTCATGCCTGTGAAGATCGTGTTGAAAATATGATTAGAAATCTGGATTCCTTACGAAAAATTAGCAAAAGAGTGCTCTTGAACAAACTTGATTAAACCCCAATTAAGCCTTTAAAAACTTGTGCCAAAACTTGTGATAAAAACTTGATTTTGTTGAAGGTTGATGATTATGAGTGAGAGAAAAAATATTTGGAAGTGTTCTCTGGTGAAAAACTGGAGAAAAAGTGATTATGAGAAATCCCCCCCACGGATTAACAAGGTTATATAGTGATTAGGAGTCCTAATCCTACACAAATTCTGCTTAAAAAGACTTACAACGCACGATAACTGATGGCATTGATCGATCGATGCCCAGGCGTCGATCGATCGATCGCCTCAAAAATCTGACAGTTTTGCTTAAAAAATATAAAGGACAAATATTTCAAAAAATCATATAAAATCCATTTTAACTCCGATTTCAATTTCGCTTGAAGTTTTATTCTTATAAAATCATAATCAACATATTTAGCCAATAAAAATTATTAAATTCAAAATTTTATTTTTCCCAAAAATTCCAATTAATTAATTAAGTAATAAAATAAAAACACGGGGTGTTACATACTTCCCCACTAGCAAAGAATTTTGTCCTCGAAATTAGACGAAGTATACATATCATCACGCAAATCTTGCACCAGAAAATAAGGCTCACATATGCCTACCCATAGAATATTTCAATTAGGCGCCCATACACCCAATCTACCCAAACGTAATCCTTAACAAAAATACAATATATAAATCCTACATATATAGGTATCTAAGAAAGTATCACGTACCGCGAATTCCCGCTATCCACGCAACCTATCCCGTTCTGACTGAACATGTGGCACATAGCACCTCCCATAACTGAGATTGGTTGGTGCAGTGACCAACCCCTGCGCACCTGACGATGTCGGTGCTGCTAGTGTTGCTGGCGTCCCCTGAATGCTGGCTGCTGCTAAGACTGGAGGCCTCAGTCCTAGCTACCCCTGAACTCCTTACCCTTGTTGACCTTGCGTACCTTGACCTTGTTGGGCTGGTTCTCCTTGATTTTGTTGGCCCGCTCTCTTGTAACACTTTGTCGCTGGATGTCCTACTTTTCCACATACAAAGCATTCACCCCTAAAAGGTCCGAAACGCCTAGTATTGGCTTGATCCTCTCCTTGACTTTGTTGTTCCTGATTGGTCCTCTGTCTTTTCCATGTTTGATCATTGCGACCTTTATTCTCACCTTCTTGTCCATTAGACTCTTGTCTCTTTCCTAACTTCTTTTGATAACTGGCCTTCTCTTGCCATAACAACATTGCGACATCCACCACCTGAGCATAAGTAGTGTATGTCGGATTCCCCAACACCATTTGCCTAATCGACCAAGACAATCCCTTAATGAAACACTCCATCTTCTTAAACTCACTGCTAACCTCCTCTGGTATAAACATAAATAGGTTGGTGAATTCCTGTTCATACTCGACAATTGATTTTTAACCTTGCTCCAAATCAATAAATTCTCGCTTCTTTGCATTCCTAATTGCATACGGAAAGTACTTATTATTGAACTTGATCAGAAACTCTGCATATCCCAGTTGATCTCTCTCCTCTGATGTGGTGGCACTCTCCCACCATTGTAACGCATCCCCTGTCAGCTTAAAAGTTGCTAGCATCTGCTTCTGCACATCCGTGCAGTCAACCATCCTCAAATGCCTCTCCATATCTCTCCTCCACTGGTGATCAACCGTTGGGTCGGATCCCCCTCCAAAGGTGGTAGGATTGCCCTTAAAGAAACTGGTTCTCACCCTATCCCAAGTTGAGACAGGTGTACCCCGCTGTTGCGCCTCAAAAGTCGCCCCTCTCTCTCTCCCCATCTCCAAACCAGCCGTTGTGGCCTCACGAATGATAGCCGCTAACTCTTCAGCCTCCAAAGTAATCTGACGCCGCCTCTCCTGAGCCGCAGGGCCAGAAACAGACTCCTCTCTCCTACTCCCATTTCTCCTTGTGTTCGCCATCTGAAAAGATAGGAACAAAACAACATAAGACTCGGAATGACTAAAAGTACAAATCATCAAAACGGAATCAAAGATAAGCAACGCGGAAGCTAAACGGAATTTAATAATTAATTAATTGGAATTTTATTTTATTATTTAATTAATTAATTGGAATTTTCGAGAAAAATAAAATTTTGAATTTAATAATTTTTATTGGCTAAATATGTTGATTATGATTTTATAAGAATGAAACTTCAAGCGGAATTTAAATCGGAGTTAAAATGGATTTTATATGATTTTTTGAAATATTTGTCCCTTATATTTTTTAAGCAAAACTGTTAGATTTTCGAGGCGATCGATCGATCGATGCCTGGGCATCGATCGATCGATGCCATCAGTTATCGTGCGATGTAAGTCTTTTTAAGAAGAATTTGTGTAGGATTAGGACTCCTAATCCCTATATAACCTTGTTAATCCGTGGAGGGACTTCTCATAATCACTTTTTCTCCAGTTTTTCACCAGAGAACACTTCCAAATATTTTTCATCTCACTCATAATCATCAACCTTCAACAAAATCAAGTTTTTGTCACAAGTTTTTGAAGGCTTAATTGGGGTTTAATCAAGTTTGTTCAAGAGCACACTTTTGCTAATTTTTCGCAAGGAAGCCAGATTTTTAATCAGATTTTCAACACGATCTTCACAGGCATGAATACTCTATTCTTTTCCTTTAGTATTATGCATTTTAAGTGTCGCCTAAACACTTAATTACATGTTTTCTTAAAAATAATTAGTAACTTAATTAGAAAAAGTGGACATTAATTATGGGGCTGTTTTTATAAAATCTTTTAATCTGAATAATATTCATAACCCTTTGGATACGTACGATTCATGAGTGATTTTGGGTTTTATTGGTGTAGGTGGCATGTAGAAAAATCCTAGTTTTAAAATAAATGATTTTCGGGTGCGTGCAACTCATGTAATACACGTAGAGAAAATAAAATTTTGGTTTTTGATGTATATATGATAAAAACTTGGTATATTTAATTTAAAATAATTAAATGAGATTAATTGGGTATTGTTGACGAGGTGATAATTAAATTAAAGAATTAATTGAATTGGAATATCATGCGTAGTTTTATATATTGATTAATTATTGCTTGTTTGTGTGACTTGTTGGTATTATGATGTTGCCTTTGAGACGACGGGTTGTTGGGTATTATTGCTCTCCCTATATTTTAGGATGCCTTCTAGGTATGGGACTAGTGGGTATGCCTTTTGATGATTTACGCCTTCTAGGTATGGGACTAGTGAGGGTAGATTATCGCGTTTTTATCATCTTGAGGGTGGGCTGATTTTTATTACTTTATCGTCGTTACGGTAGTCTAAGTACGAGAATAAGTTAATATTTATGTTAGAAAATCCTCCTATACATAGGTTAGGACGTATTGATAACTTGGGGACCCTTAGTTATGGGACTAAGGGATATTTTTAGGATCTCACATCGATTAAAAGGGTGGGGTGATTATAAATTGAGAAATTGAGAATTAATGCCTAAGATAAAAACGGGTATTAAAATTTGTGGCGACATAATGTGTCGGGGCCGACAGTTTAAACGGGTCAGAGGGCGATTTATATCGTGTCGTGTGTGGAACCTTGTCATGTGTCGGGGCCGACAATTTAAACGGTTCAGAGGGCGATTGACAAGGGGAAGTGTGACACTTTAATAAAAAGGGAGAACTATAATAAAAGCTGGTTAATTTAATTAAATTAACATCGTGGGACTTGGGAATTTAAAATCATATTGGTGTGCCTTTATAAATGGGGGTTTTGCGGGTAGTTAGTATTTTATAATTATCGCGTTTAATTATCCCGTTTAATTTAAGATATTCTATCGTGATATTTATTGCGTATAATGCTACTGTCTGGATTCAAGGATCCTATTTGAGGAGAGTAGTGTGTATTCTTTCTCGGGGCTTTGGCTCTGACCCATGGGTTGACTAATCTTTTTCAGGATTAGAATTGGAGAAGCTGCATAAGTTTATCGGAGTTATCATTTGAAGGTGCAGCTGGAGCTAATTTACTTTATCGCTTTGTTTTAGTTTAGACTTTATTTTTTCGAGTCGTATTTAATTATGAGACTTCATTGGAGTTTTATTGGGCCATTCGGTTCCAAAGTTGTTTAAAGGATTTATGTTGGATTATTCAGATCTTTATTATTCAGGTTTTATTTAATCACTATTGGAGATTGGATTTTTGGAGTTAGCATGTGATGGATCTTTTATCGCTTAGTTATTTGTGATTATTTGAGATTGATTCAAATATTTATCTTATGGACTGATTATTTATGTCTCATATCTGTCTCATGCTAAGAATGGTATTTATTTAGTTCACGCCCGGCATAGTTCGGCGGCGGTGGCTAGCCACCCCGTCTTTCGGATTTTGCGGGGTGTGACAGTGAGATATATAAAATTGTGCTAATAAGTAAACTAACTAATTTTGACTCATGCGAGTTTCAAAATTCCTCCCATGATTGGGAGATTAGCACTCAATAATCATCATCCAAAAATAAAAATAAATAATAGGAGCATGTGAGGATTAAATCAAAAGAAATTAAAGAGGAATATATCAAACCCATTTGTACTTGAATTGGAAAAACTCTTCAATTATACATCAAAACTCACTAAATCACAATCTCTCACTAATGTATTTATTGAATTTAATAATAAAAACTACAAAAAAAAAGATAATGTATGAATTCAAAATGGACAATTAAATAATAAAAGAGATTTGCTAAAAATGAAAATCCTAACATTATAAAATTGTACATTAGAACTCATCTAAGTAAATAAATTCTAGATCATTACTTTATGTTGAGATAATTGCTAAAAATGAAAAATCTCAAAGTAAAGAAATGGATTAGAATTTACCTCCCATAGGGGATAAATTCAACTACATCAATCTATTTTGAAATAATTGCTGAAAATGAAAAAATTCATTATAGAGGGGTGGCGTGGAATTCATCCTAGAGATAAACTTCACTACACACCTCTATATTGACATATTTGCTAAAAATACAAATACTCTCTATAGAGGACTGTAGAGAAATTTATCATACAAGGTTTTAAAACTAAATTTGAGATCCTTATTAAATGGGTCGTCTTCTTCTTTAAATAGTAGGCATGGAGCTAAGGGTAATTTTGAGAAATACACACTAGTGTGCATGAGGGGTGTGAGGTGAGAGGATATTTGGGTGAGGGTAATTAAGGTAATGGGCATACATGTGTTATGGGTGAGGTCGTGTGGAAGAAGTGGGGAAATAAGGTAGGGAATAAAACAAATCAGATTTGTTATAAAAGGGTTTAGGGGTATTTTTGGAAAAATAGGGTTTAAGTGGTTTTAAACACATGTGGTGTTTTGTTTGTTGGCATTGGCTTTATTTTGGGATTTTGTCAGGTGAGAAAAATTGATTTTGGCTTGGGAATGAAATGGGTTGTTGATGGGCAAATGGCAAGTCGGGTAAGGACATGGTTGCGGGTTTGGGAGTTCCGACCGGGTTAGGATCGCGAGGTTATGGCCGGGTTCAAGATTCGTCGGAGTAGCAGGTTGGAGGTTTTGAAATTGGTCCAGCCGGTTGGAGTTGAAAATCTCGTCCAGAGATGGTCGTCGGAGTTGGTCGTCGTCGGGGCAGGGGAGCGGGGCGGCAGCGGGTAGGTGGGTCAGACATGTCCGGCGATCGGAGTTTGGGATGAAAGGTATAAGGTTTGTGGTTATGGAGGTGGGGTTGGTTAATGTGGTGGTGAGTGAGTGTTAATGGAGCTGAATGAGGAAAGAGAAAGTGGTTGGAAGAAGGTGAATAGTAGTTGGATGGTGGTGTTGTTTTGGTGTAGTGAGGGTGTATGGGAATAGTGTGTGGGTTTGTTGGAGGTTGATGATGGAGTGGGTGTAGTTAGGTATGGTGAGGTGTAGGTGAATATGGTGAGGGTGAGTGGGTTAGTTTAGGTGTAAATGGTGTGTATGGAATAATGTGTGTGAGTGAGTGTGTTGTTTAGGGGTGTGTATGTTTAATTTGTAACCCTAATAACTATCTAACTAAAAATAATAAAACTAAAAATTTAAATCCTAACAAAATAAAAATAAGAACCTAAGAAAATTAAAACTAAAGACCTAAGAAAACTAATAAAAGTAGAAAAAAATAAATCCCTAAAACTTATCCTAATAAAATAAAAACTAAAAATCAAAATAAACAACACTAAAAAAATAATTAATTCCTCAAAATCCTAAAAGTATAAATTCTAAAAATAAATAAAATCTATTAAATTCCTAAAAAATAAAAACTACAAATAAAAATAAAACCTAAAGTCCTAAAAATATAAAATCTAGCAAAACTAAAAATAAAGACAACAATAAAATCAAAAATAAAAAGAAATAGAAAATAAATTCTAGAAAATTCTAAATAAATCTAAAATAAAACGACACAAAATAAAAATCTAGAAAAATCTAAAAAACACAAACTAAACACACATGGGGCTCGGATGACCAAAGTTTAGGCTTGATTTTGGTATGGGACTGGAGAATTAGCTCCATAAATCGCACATTTGCCTTGAAATAAGCGTCAAACTTTAGCAAACGACGATCAAGCCTGCACATTAAACATTTAAGCATACAAGGCCCAAATCGCTGAGAATTAGCAACTAAAATACGTCTATTCGGGGTATAAAATCTACACTTTTGGATGCTTATTAGTAGTTTAGAATTGGAGACTAAACTTGAAAGATTGATAATTTCATGAATTGGGAGAATTAAATCTTGAATATGGTTAGGTTTTGCATGTAGATAAATCCTGGAAAGATTCGAGATTTGAATCAGAACCTTAATGATATAAATCTCGAATAAAATTTGAGTATTTGGTTATCTTGAATTGAGACAAGTTATCCTAGGGTTTACACATGAGAACTTGATGAAAATATAGATTTATATGCAATATTTGTAATGATTTGATGATTCTGTAACGTTAGAAATCATATGTTTAGGTTGTTATAACATCGAGAACGTTTACTTTAGAGAATGGAATCATGTAATGAATTTTGGAAATAAAACGATGGTTAAAAACGAAACAAATTATGGGTTGTTACTGGTCGATCGATCGATCGACATTCTTGAGTCGATCGATCGACTCCCCTGCATTTGTGACAAAATTTCCTTTTAAGGTTTAACCAAATTTTGACTTCCAAAAATTATATATGTGGACTATTTGAACATACTGGGACTTAGGGAAGGTTATTAGGGGTGGATTTGAGGCCGGAAAATATTAGTTTGGTTTGGGATTTAATGATAAACTTACGAGTGTCCGACGAGTGAGTTATGATTGGAAATTGTGAGAACTTGAATTTAATTCGCATAGACCATAACTTAAGGTTAGAGACAGTAGTAGGGGGACCTTAGATTACTAAAATAACCTTAGAGACAAGTGGGAGACTTAGTAACCTTTTGGGTTAGGTTTAAGTACTCAGAATTATACGACGAGAATTATCGCGCTAAACATATTACGTGGAATAATCGGGATGATACTATTATACGTATGAGACTAATGGTATAGGGCAAGAGTGTACCTATATTGATATGATGATTACTTAGGTTGTGTGATTACCTAGTATATAGATTATTATATGTATAACATACCTACCATACTTGCTATCATGAGAGTTTGTAGGAAGAGGACAATCTTGTCTTGTGTGCCTTCGGGGCGATTTAGATTTGGTACCTCAAGAACATAGGACGGTGAAGACTTATTTATGAGTTGATAAATCAACTGACCATGGGAGCATACGTATGTGCGTGACCCATGGGTATGTGAACTATATTCGCCTCCAATATGTGTGATTAGTATTAATACGGTTCCTGAGTGATTCTAAACTCGTGATCCTAATGTACGTGATGTGTCGAGATTCGATGGCAGAGTATGTGTGCACCGTAGTTTAGCTTAGGGGTGCCATATATGTATATATGTACTGAGAGTGATTTATATATATACTTGTGATTGTTCACTGTTGCTTAGTAGATGAGAATGGCTAAGATATTTAAATGACTTGAGGATGTGGGCGATAATACACAAATATTGCGTATTTCATCCTCCGAACCTACGCATTTTAGCCCCCTTGGGTATCTTATTGCCTATATTTATGCTCGTTAACCAGATAACCCCGGATTTCTGCGTTAACATATTTTTCAGGGGTTAATTGAGCTTTTATAGGTATTTGGATGCTAAGTGTGAAGTTCAGACGCATTCCAATTGATTTCCGTACGCGATCTCACGTTCAAGGAAAATTTAGTCAATTCACATTTTGGGCACCTGGCCCATCATCTTCACGAAAGTTATAGTCCTCCTCGCAAGCTTCGCATGGCTACAAACGGTGCACGATTACGAGTCCATATGAAGAAGTTAAGGGAGTTTCAGCGGAAGGGAAATGCAAACAAGCGAAAATAGCAAGCAGCTTGGCTGATACCAGCTTGATCGATCGATTGACCAACACAATCGTTGTTTTCGTTTCACCGCGGTAATGCAAAAACCTAAATTATGACTACACTTGCGAGGCAAGTATAGCGGTAAGTCGGGTATCGAAAATATCTACTGAGACGAGTTGCTAGAATTTAATTGATTTAATACTCCAAAATAAAAGTGAAAAAGGTGATTACAAACTAAAAAGGAAAAGATGCATAAAAGGGAAATGTTTATCTAGGGAAAATGAATCTAGATTAAGCAAGCGATAAAAACTATAGGTTGCGTCGAATATCCCTCACCCGAGTTAATTAGTATAAAATGGTTACATGGGTCGATAAGTTATTACAAATGCGTCTCGTTACGACAGTTAATTAAATCAAGGGTTATCACGACCCTAAATTCTCATAAAAGCCTAATAAGATTTTGGTGTCAACAAATATCCTAAAAATTACGCGCGAAAGGTCGTAAGCACGGGACATACATGATATGCCCCGTCAAATCTCCTAGGCATAATAACTAGGACAACACACTCGAAATAAACCCGTAAACACCATCACCAAAGCAAAGCAACGCGTCAACTCGGGTGAGTTCCATTCAAACACAACCTAGACTTAAATTAGCTAGAAAGCATGTTAAAAATGCGGTAAATAAACGCAGTAAATCTACACTAGAAAGCGATTAAGGAAAGCAAGTAAACCTATTTAGGAAAGCAGGTGAATCTAATTATCAAAGCAAGAATGAAGGAAATACAAGTTAAATTAATGGAGAGGGTAAATGAATAGTCAACTTACAACCCAATTGGGTGTCAAACCAAGAACAATTGAAGAAGAACTCTCCAAAAACCCAAACCCTAAGCTATTCTAACCTAAAAACGATTCTAAACCTTAATATCTGATATTACAACAGAATATAATAAGTGGAATAAAAGAAAAGAAGAAAGTAAAGAAAAGCAAAATATCTCCCAAAAATAGGGGATCGATCGATCGACCCAAACCGTCGATCGATCGATGCTTGAAAATGATGCCCACTGTCTCCCCACGATGGATGAAAAATAAAGGATTAATCAATCGACCCCTTTGGTTAATCGATCGATCAAGCAGGTATCAGCCAAGCTGCTTGCTGTTTTGGCTTGTTTGCATTTCCCTTCCGCTGAAACTCCCGTAACTTCTTCATACGGACTCGGAATCGCGCATCATTCACGGTCACGCGAAGCTTACGAGGAGGGATACAACTTCCATGAAGATTATGGGACAGGTGCCTAAAATGTGAATTGACTAAACTGCCCTTGAACGTGCGATCGCGTACGAAAATCGAGCGGAATGCGTCAGAACTTCACACTTAGCATCCAAATACCTATAAAAGCTCAATTAACCCCTGCAAAACATGTTAACGTAGAAATCCGAGGTTGTTTAGTTAAAGAGCATAAATATAGGGAATAAGATACCTGAGGGGGCTAAAATGCGTAGGTTCAGAGGATGAAATACGCAATATTTTCGTATTATCAGTGGGAGTTAAATAATTCATGAGATAATTGTATTAAATTATGAGTATTTAAAATGTAATTATGTCTTAATTGGGTAATGCGGGTAGTCATCTTAAAGAAGTCCTTATAGACAAATTTGGTGTAGAGTAGTTAGGTAGCAGTATAACTAAAATGGGCGTCCACAATAGTTGAGGGGTGAGAATTTCAAGTGAGGGCACGTGACTAACATTTTTATAATATTTATTGTTTAATGCAATTAAACACTAAATGTTTTTAAAAAATATTTTTACCTCGGGCTTTAACTCGTTTGCTTCCAAATCTATTTTGTTTTTGTTAAAATCTTTTAGGTTCCCAGCCACAGGGACGCCAAGCATAGGAGTTCCATTTTGTTGACGTGTTGTAGCTACTATGGAAGCTACGGCATCTTACTAGTTGACGCCTCCACGTCTATCTTCTCTTTCTTCGGAGTCATTTATATCTGTTAGGGCATGTAGCCCTTTCTTATTGAGAGATAGCAGTTTTAAACTTTCATTTATTTTAGTTTTTGGATTTATTTATTCAGACTCTTGTATTTGGATTATTTGGCATTTAGACTATTATTAGAGTGTTTACTCCAGACTCGGTTTATTTCATTATATTGATTGTTCCTTGAGATTGTTTTCGTGGATGTTGTATGGTTGGTTATTCTTTACTTAGTTGTAAGTTATTTTAATTTAATAAAATTTATCATCTTACTTTTTAAATATTAGGTGGCTAGTAATTAATTAAATGATTTTCGACAATGATGTTAAGACTGAACCAACTTGATATTCTGTATTAATCTAATAAAGGAGTATCTACCCGATATTTAATTACACAGGGTGTCAAAGGTGGTATTAGAGTATCAGTTCCTAGAGTCCTTAGGATCTGTACGTCTTATTATGCTTTTCGCATAGCATTCTTTGATATAGAGCCCTATGGTTTAGGATTGTTATATTCTTTGATTGCGCATTTTACGTCTTCAGCCATTTTGTGATTATAACTGTTGACTTATAAAGCTTCTCTCTAATTTCAAATGCCTCCTCGACGTGCACAGCGAGTTCCCAGGGGTGCCCAACCCGAACCTCAACCAGCACCAGTTCAGGGTACTTTGAACACCGCTGAAGTAGCCGCTATAGTAACACAGGCAGTAAATGCAGCTTTGGCAGTAGTGCAGCAGGTGCCACCTCAGGCACCAGTGGTGGCCCCAGTTCAGGCTCATGCATTCCCATCTGCTTGGGAACGTGTCAAAGATGCCTTTCAGAAGGCACATCATCTGGAGATTGTAGGGAGCTTCGATGTTATAGTGGCGAGCTAATGGAATAAGGAATTTATAGGCACTTGAGGATGTATGAGTGCACCGATGTACAGATGCAGGTATTAGCTACGTTTAAGCTAGTTGGAGCAGCACTGCAGTGGTGGGAGTCTATTACCACTACTGAGGAGAGAGATGTCTTTACTATTCAGGACTTCTGGGTGCGGTTCGATCATAAATATTTCCCTTCCTCCGTTTAGACTGAGATGAGGGTAAAATTACTAAACCACACCTAATATGGGCAGACCGTAACTGAGTACGAGGAGGAGTTTACTAGGTTAATTAATTTGGTTCCATCAGAACCTACTGAGGAGAAGAAAATGCAGATGTTCATGGGTGGCCTTACTTGGAGGATTCGACAGCACCTTATGGGTAACCTCTCATTGCAGACCTCTATTGATGTGCTTAATGCAAGACTACTTCACTTTCGAGGACCACCACTTCCAGCTGTCAAGGAGCAAGCGAGTAGGGAGTCCAGCCAGTAGGTAAGGACAAGAGGTAGTGGTGCCAGTAGGGAACAGCCAGCTCAGGGCCAGCAGAGGCAGAGTGATCAGAATTCCCAATAGGGGGATTCTTAACGATTTAGATTGGGAGGTTTTCGACATGGTAAGAGAGGTTATAAGCAGGGCCAACAGAAGTATCATCAGGTCCAGCAGGGCCAAGGGAGAGCTGGAAACTACCAGCAGAGATAAGGGTAGCACGGACAGAGGGGGGAAATTTTGGTGGGAAGTGTCTTATATATGGCAAGATTGGCAACAGGAGTCATGATTGTTCTAAGAATAGTCGGGTTCCGCAGTTGCAACAGTAGGGTGCTCGATAGGAGCCTCAGAGACCGATATTTCCATCCACCCTCCCAACACCACCACAGATGCCAGCTTTGCCAGCTATACCAACAGTCCCAGTTCAGCAGGGGAAGTTGCACTATGCGTGTGTTTATTCATCCAGACGCAGTCCCACAGGCTCCACCCGCGATTGAGGGTATGTTTTCTATCTAGGGGACTTTGGGGGTATTTTGTTCGACACAGGGGCATCACATAGTTTCATTGCCACTAGTTTTGCACGCGCCACGAGGTTACTAGACATGGCAGAGAGCACAGTTAGTAGTGTTGATTCACCGTTGGGCTATGGGTCACTGATTTTCTTTATTTGTTGGGGAGTAGGCATAGAGATTGGAAGATTGTTATTATTGGAAGATATGCTTGTCCTAGATATTCATGAGTATAATTAAATTATCGGTATGGATTGGCTCATTAATTATAGGGCCATGAACAATTTCTTTAGTAGGAGAATTATATTTGCTATACCGGGTCAGGAGATTTTCCTGGTGGAGATGCCTCGTCCTGAGGGAGGATCGTCCACTCACTTGTATTACATAGAGGAGGAGACTTCTAAGGAGGTTGTAATCCCACTTGATTCAATTCCTATTGTACGTGAGTTTGCGGATGTATTTCTGGAGATACCGGGATTGCCACCTAGTAGAGAGATAGACTTTGTTATAGATTTAATGTCGGGCACTCGATTGATAGCCCGCGCGCCTTACCATATGGCTCCGATAGAGATGAGGGAGCTACGGGATCAAATTGATCAACTGTTGGGGCAAGGGCTCATTCGTCGAAGTACCTCACCTTGGGGAGCTCCCGTGCTATTTATAAAGAAAAGGGATGGATATTTACTGTTGTGTGTTGATTATCGAGAGCTGAATAAGATCACGATACGGAATAAGTATCAGTTACCCCGAATCAATGACTTATTCGATCAGTTGCGAGGAGTCGCCTTCCTCTCAAAGATAGACTTGCAATCCGGATTCCATCAATTACGTATTGGGGAGCAGGACTTGTCAAAGACTGCATTCTTAACGAGATATGGATCCTATGAGTTCAGGGTTATGCCACTTAGGCTAACAAACGCTTCAGCCGTATTCATGGACTTGATAAACTGGGTGTTCAAAGACTTCCTTGATGAGTTTGTCATTATCTTCATAGATGACATTCTGATTTATTAATAGACTGAGGAGGAGCATGCAAAGCATTTATGTCAGGTGTTGCAAACATTGCACCAACACGAGTTGTATGCCAAATATGAGAAGTGTGGGTTTTGGCTGAAGAAGGTCCAGTTTTTGGGGCACATAGGATCAAACTAGGCTATATCCGTAGATCCAGGGAAAGTATCAGGGGTGAGGGAGTGGGGGAATCCCACGACACCAATAGAGATACATAATTTCTTAGGCCTAGTAGGATTCTATAGGAGATTTATTCGGGGATTCTCTAAGATAGCGGGTCTGTTGACACACCTAACTCGAAAAGGAGTTCCATTCATCTGGGATGATGCCTATCAGTTAGCCTTTGATGAGCTGAAGGACAAGTTGACTTCGGCACCTGTCTTAGGACTGTCCATGCCAGGAGTGGAGTATTTAGCCTACACTAATGCGACTTTACAGAGACTCGGGGGTGTGCTTCAGCAGGAGGAACAGGCTATAGCTTATGCTTCCCAAAATCTTAAACCTCATGAGAGGAATTACCCCATCCACGACTTAGAGTTAGCGGCAGTCGTGTTTGCACTTCGAATATGGAGACATTATATCTTAGGGGAGAAATTTTTCTTATTAACATATCACAAGTCACTACAGTACCTCTTCACCCAGAAGGAGTTAAATATAAGTCTGCGCAAGTTGCTTAAATTTGTGAAGGATTATCAGTTCGATTCCAATATCAGTCGGGGAAGGCTAACGTGGTAGCAGATGTACTGAGAGTGATTTATATATATACTTGTGATTGTTCACTGTTGCTTAGTATATGAGAATGGCTAAGATATTTAAATGACTTTAGGATGTGGGAACTTAAATAATTCATGAGATAATTGATTTAAATGATGAGTATTTAAAATGTAATTATGTCTTAATTGGATCATGCGGGTAGTCATCGTAAATAAGTCCTTATAGACAGATTTGATGTAGGCTAGTTAAGTAGCAGTATAACTAGAATGGGTTAAAAGAATACATTAGGCGTGCACAATAGTTGAGGGGTGATAATCTCAAGTGAGGTCACGTAACTAACATGTATATAATATTTATTGTTTAATGCAATTAAACACTTGTTGTCTTTAAAAAATATTTTTACCTCGGGCTCTGACCCGTTTTCTTCCAAATCTATTTTGTTTTTGTAAAAATCTTTTAGGTGCCCAGCCACAGGGATGCCAAGCATAGGAGTTCCATTATGTTTATGTGTTGTAGTTACTGTAGAAGCTACAGGATATCGGTAGTAGACGCCTCCACATCTATCTTCTCTTTCTTCGGAGTCATTTATATCAGTTAGGGCATGTTGCCCATTCTTATTCAGAGATAGCAGTTTTAAACTTTCATGTATTTCAGTTGTTGGATTTGTTTATTCAGACTCTTGTATTTGGATTATTTGGCATTTAGACTATTAATGGAGTGTTTACTCCAAACTCAGCTTATTTCATTATATTGATTGTTCCTTGAGATTGTTTTAGTGTATGTTGTTTGGTTGGTTATTCTTTACTTAGTTGTAAGTTATTTTAATTTAATAAAATTTGTCATCTCACTTTTTAAATATTAGGTGGCTAGTAATTAATTAAATGATTCGACAGTGATGCTAAGACTGAACCAACTTGATATTTTGTATTAATCTAATAAAGGAGTAGCTACCTGATTATTAATTAGACGGGGTGTCACACGAATTTTTATTTAGCCTTGGATCCGTAGTATATTCCTTGTGAAAAAAGTAAGGCTCTTCAAGTCTCTCATTACTCCAAATGCTTTTGGTTGGTATCAGTTATGACATTGGGAGGGGGGGGTTTTATTGTGGATCTTATTCCAATGAGGGGTACCCTTATCTAAAACTGTTTCAAATGAGGGAACCACAGTATAGGTAAAAACAATCATTTAATGTCTATTTTGGAATGAGGTCCCCTCGTGCAAAGCTGTCATTCGAACAAGGGACTCTCTTATTTAAATAAGGGTACCTTTTTTGGAAGCGTGTTTTAATTAGGGTTTTTTTGCAAATAAGTCTCTCTAAGATATGTTTTCCTAAGGATCGAGGAAATTGAAACACTTTTCCTAATCTCTCTCTTTCACACACACACACACATATATAGAGAGAGAGAGAAATTAAAGGCAAGGTGAGAAAAGAGAGACTTATATTCATATGAAAAAGGACGGAAGATAAAGAAAATCCTCCTCAAGTGATTTAAGATCCTCATCTCAAGAGGTGATTGCGAGCGTTCACATTTCTTAAGATCATATACTTAAAGATCTGAGTCTTCTCAATATCTTCATCAATTATTAACCTCAGTATCGGTTCACCTACAAAATCCCCAAAGGTATTGTGATCTATGTAGACACCTCATCGTAGGACCCCCCCCCCCCCCCAAGCACCTTTTTAGGTCCCTAACACTCATCCCTTCACCATAAACCCTAGTTCATACTCTGAGTATCGATCTAGAGGCCATTGGGAACTTTCAGGCCTCGTCTGACTCTCATCAACTCTTTAACCTGAGCAAAGCTTAAGGAACCCTCGAAGGGCTCTAAATATCCATTACAACGATCCATCCCGTGCATGAATAGGCCTTACGATTTGAACGAAAGATCCGTTTCACTCTGAGTATTGATTTAGAGGATATCGGGCGCCCTAGGCCCCATTTAACTCCAGTAAACTCTCCAATCTGAGCAAAGCTTAATGAATCCTGAAAGGGCTCTGAATTCCCTTTCCAACGATCCATATCATGTGCGAATCAACCTCACAATTTAGACGAATGATTTGTTTTACTCTGAAGGGTCATGGGCACTTTTATAGCCCATTTTACCTTTGTTAAATCCCCTAACCGAGCAAAGCCCAATGAAATCTTAAAGGACACTGAATCCTATATCAATGATACGTCTTGTGCGTGAAACGTCCTTACAGTTCGAATGAACCACCCATTTTCCTCCAAAAACCTACTTTCTAGAGACCATCAGGCGATTCATAGCCCCGGTTGACTCCGGTCAACTCTCGGACCCGGGAGTGGATCAATGGATTCTTAAAGGTCTCTAAATTCCCTTTTTAATGGTTCACCCCTATACGATTCGGACTTACAACTTTCATTTTGTGCCCTTTTTTTGAAAAACCTATAGGCACCTCATGAAACTTGCCTATCGGCAGTGTGTTCTTTCCCTTACCCAGCAAGGCAGCCTTATGATGATAGGTAGGCCAGGGGCCATGCTAATCGTCACGCCCTTGCTCGACGATGACCAAGTCCGTATCGGCGCGCCTCGGAGGAATCTGACCCCAGATGGACACAGTGGCAACTTTGTTGGGGATTTTTATTAGAGGACTAGACTCTAGTTATACGTGGGTGTTATTCTTTGCTCTCTTACATTTTTGAATGTGTGCATATGCTCCCACTTGTATGTTCTCTTTGATCCTTTACTTATTTCATTTGCATTTTATCTCATGCTTATTTCTACCATTCTCTCTTCTCATGTATATATCACTTTTCACTCACTTATACATGCTCACTTCACACACTTGTATATATTCTCTATGCTCACTTCACACCCTTGTAGATATTCTCCATGGTCACTTCACACACTTACACTTGTATATAGTTTCACCTCTACTTACATGCTTCATACACCACTTGTAGATTATCCCTGCTTAGCTTCACTAGCACACACCCACACTTCTCTCACTTCTATATATCTTCATTCTCACTTACACATCTCACACACCACTTGTAGATGATCCGTGCTTAGGATCACTAGCACCCACATTCATATGATCACTCACACTATTCCCATGTCACTCGCATGCTTCCCTATCACCATGCTTAGTATTGTCTTTGTAACGCCCCAGTCTAAATTTATGGGTTACCCGTGGTCAACCCGGTCGGACCCGAGCATTAGGTGTGAAGTGCAATGAACAACCTGTATAATGTTGCTAATCCAGTTTTATTTTAATTAATGTTTCCCTTGATTAGCATGTGATTCCAATTTCAAATCAAACTACACGAGGGACCCATGGTGAGCACCCCAGAGTCCAAGCATACAGAGTTATTAACGTTAAATAAAATAGAGTACTAACTAGTATAACACTCTCGAAATACAAAACCGCACCCAACCTGCTGTAACGAAACGAGGGAGTGAGCCAAATGCTCAGTGGAAAATATACAGCAATGCAATATAGAATTGAAGGGAAGAAAGACTCTAACACGTTACGCCTACGTGCACATGCAATTACCCTATTCATATATTAAGTATACAACAATGCAATATAGAATTGAAGGGCAGAAAGACTTTAACACGTTACGCCTATGTGCACATGCAACTACCCTATACATATATACACACACACACATATATACATATAGTATATGAAACAATTTTACTTCCGAAAACCTTATTTATCCATATTAATTCACCTTAATCTTATAAAAGACCTCCTTTTTCTCATTTTGACATTTTTCACTTTATTTAATACGCACGGTTAAATACTTGAAACAACTATACTTGGTTTAATCGAAAGTCATTTCCTTACCGAAATTACCCTTTTTTTATTTTAACCAATCCACATTAATATTTTCATTTAAAATCACGCTTTCAACACACGCAAACATCGTATTAGAAAATACTCATTTAGCCTTTGAAAACCTTTCATAACACACCCTTGTGATATTTATGGGTTAAACCTCTAAGGTTGCTTAACCACTCATTTACCAACTTATTTTACCCTTTTCTATACCTTATGGACATTAATCAATTACACATTTACTTGTTCATTTTATCCTTTACAGGATTATTTATTACTTCATTCAATTTAGGTTGTCTTAACACATTTTCACCACATAACCCATTTCTTGACATGTTCCTTATTCCTTTATCTTTTTCTTAGAATCTTTCAATAACTGCAAACTTTAACAAGCTCCACACCTCTGGCTATGCGCACTATATACTCTAACTAGTGGTTTTGGGTCTTTCACCCCAGGGCTCCGGTACCTCTTTAATTTTTTCGGTATCATCTGAGTTCCTTTTTAATGTTTTTAAGATTTTGCAAATGTCCAAATTATTCCACCTTTAACCGGTCAAAGCCAAACCCGAGGTTCCACCCCGAATTTGTGTTACACTTTGAAAATCATCATTTCAGGTCATTTACACTTTAGCGTTGATTTTTGTTCAAAAAATCATGTTCATTATAACTATCATGTGTAAAACCCTTTCCAACATTTTTATTTCATAAAAATGTTCCACTTTACGTGAAATTACCGTTTTACCCATTTGTTTCCAAAATCACCTTTTACTCCAATTTCATCGATGTTAATTTTCCCTAAACACCACTAAGTTACCCACACTAACTTCTTAAGTGTTTTTAACACCTTAACATATTTTTAACCCCTTTGGAGTAATATTCTTCTGAATTGGAAACATTTTTAATTCAATAATTGTATATCCAAGAATCGTTAAACACATAAGACTACTTTATAAAAAAAAAGCACCATTTCTTTTTTAACACTTGTAGTCTTGAAACCTTACATTTTCAACACATCACAACACCCATTATACAAATTTTATATTTCTTAATTCCATGTTTAAACCCAATAAAACCTTCTTTAAACTTGTTTTTATGTCCATATCAAAATACTACAAGTTTATGCATGAGGAGATGGACTTTAAATCCTAAAATCCTATCATATGGGTTAAACATACATTTCATTCTTGAAACTCATAATAATTGCAAAAATATACTTTCTAGACATAAAAGACATTTTATTTCTTCAAGCTCAACAAATATCCTTTTTCATGAAATCTTCATTTTTGCAAGAAACTTTGGTGATTTCACCAAATATTTTATTTCATAAAATATTTAATATCAAACTTTTGGAAAATGCACCATTTTCATAAAAATCTCAATCTTTATTTCAAAAAAAATTGAAATATTTTAAATTATCTCAACAAAATGGTATTTTCCCAACATTTTTATTTTGTAAAAAAATTTATTGTTAATTGCTTGAAATCCCATCATCATTTTCCTAAGCATCCTAATACTCTAACGATAATGATTATAAATACATAAAATAGAGTCTTAATCTAAGAGTAGATTTCTTCCACCTTAATGAATCCCCATCAATGGTAAGCATGGAAGATCTAAGAAGATGGCAAATCCTGGAAAAAAAACTATGTTTACAAGATTAATAACAAAAAGTTATAAGTTTAGTAAACTCCGAAATAAACTCGCTGAACGAAACTCTTTTCAAAATAAACACTAGATGTGTTAAAATGAATATGTTTTCTGGATTCGTTGGTTTGATTACCTTGAGTTTTTAAAACTAAAAAATCCAATATAAGTCTCGAGTACGATATTGTTCACCAAAGTAATTAAGAAGATTCAAGCAAATTAGACACGTGGTTTTTAACGTGGTAGATCCCTAAAATTAGGGAAACTTCCACGACCCCCTCTACGGAGCAAAATAAAAAGTCCAATAGAATCACAACCAAGTTACAACACTAAAGCATGCAACTAAGAACCAAAATACAAGATCAGAAAACGTACCTACCCGAGTTACTCCACTCTTAAAGGCATTCTATCTTGATTTGTTCTTCTCCATGCAGCTTCTATTTTATCCTTGAATCCCGAATTCCAGCAGTGCCACAAACAAAATATCTCACCAAGAACCACAAATCCTAAGTGTTCGTGTGAGAGTGATAGTTTTTTTATATTAAACTAGATGCAATAATGCTTCTCACGCCTCTCAATCAAATACAAGCAATATCCTATTAATTACAAACAACTTCTATATGCAATGCAATTAATCTCAAATATGCTTTGAATTCAAGACTTCAAAATTTTCAGATTCGGAATAAAAAAATTCAAATCAAGTTTTGTTTCAAAATTATTTATCTCCAAAATATAATTCAACAATTTGTGAAATTAATTTTTGAAACAAAAAATTATTTCTCAAATCTGAATATAAGCCACAAAAAGTCTTGAGTTTCAAATTTATTTGAAACCATATTCTTGGATCAAAAAAATCAACAACAACAATACAAAAATGATCCAAGAACAAACACACAACAATCCTAAAAAAATAGTGTGATAAAGTGGTCCCTATGAGATATAGGGTTTGAAGGGTCGGCGAGTTGATCTATTCAGCTCCGGCATCGAGTTCTCTCTCTCCCTATCTCGGTTTCCACAGTTCCAATGACGTTGGTTCCGACAGCAGCGGTCCTTTCTCAGGTTTTCCTCAGTTCCAGCGTCGTCCTTATCTCCCACGACAAATAGCCCTTCTGGAGACGTTGGTTCCGGACGATAGTGGTGATCGCGGTTTTCTCGGATCTCTCTTATTTCCGATAGCAATCCAGCGCTACAACAACCTTGATTTCGGTGATGGAACATGGAAGCGGTCTTGAATATCTCTCCTCTTTCTCTGACGACGAACAGTCGTGTTCTCTCTCTTTCTCTCTGTCGAATTACTCCGCCAACAACACACTCCTCTCTCTCGCGCGATTTTTGTAAAGGAAGGAATGGAGAAGAAGAAGAAGAAGATATGAAGTTAAGATGAGTTTTCTCTCTCTTGGTTCTTTAGCCGCCACTCTGTCTCTGAAAAACTAAGAGTAAGAAACCCTAAAAGATCTTATATGAGGGGAAAAAAGGGTTTGTTATAAATGGAGGGTCTAGATCAACTCTCCAAAATCTAAGGGTGTAGAAAGAAAGTGGGATAACAAATGTGATTGGCTAAAAAGTGTTCACTAGGATTGAAGCACTAATAATATGGTCCATTGATAACCATTCAATCTAGGGTCACAAATGAGTCTAACCACCAAGACACTAAAGAAACACAAAAAGCCTTATTAAAAAAATAACACACATGTGTTTTTTAAAGTCTTGGAAAAATTAAATTTTTCGACTCAAAAAATATTAACCAATTAAAAATTGAACCAATCAAATTTTTATCATAACAAATATTCTTATGTTAACCTCAAATATAATTTTTAAAATCATATTTCAATTAAATGAAAAATCATTTTAAATGATTAAAAAAATATTCAAATGAATTTATTTTTCAAAAAAAATATTTGAAACAACAACAACACCATAAAAAATATGCACACATAATAAACATGTATATGCAGTGTATGTGTCCTAATTGTGGTTTAATAGTTGTACTTACATCTTTGTGTTGCATTAGAGAACTTCGCCTGGGATGCTTTTGATGAAGCTTGATGCCTTTTTGAGATAGAGTAACTCGGAAAAATCTAATCCTATTTTGTCTCGATATCCAAACTAGTTGGAACTCCTATATGGAACAGACTCAAGTAAGTCAACCATATAGTGTGTTCTCTATATCTCCCTTTGGATATTGGAGACAAAATTCCCTTGAGTATCCTGAACTCGGGGGTGAAATTGAAAAAACCTAGATTTCCTATACAAAAATCTCTATCTACCCATTCCCATCCTAGAACCGAAAATAAGATAAGAAAATACATTACTCAACTATAATACAGACTAATGCCCTAATGAATAGGACAAGCTATACGACCTGGTTTGAAAAATGCCTGAAAAAGATAAACACTCAATGGCATATTAGTTGAGTTAGTACAAGATAAGATATAGATCACAGCACATGTACTCAAGTTCTTCTCCCCCAAGTTTGCTCAAATATATAATGGGGTAAAAAGATAAATCATGAGAATATGATATAATGCGACAACACAAATAATAACATATGAAAGGGAAGATACAAGGGTCTCCTACATTAAACAGATATTAGGAGGCGTCTTCTGTCATTTGAGAAACGACCATGCCCTAAATCCTCAAAAATCAATTATTAGCTGCAACTACTGAGGATATGATTGATGTGTTGAAATAAGTAAGAATTATCATACCAATAGCATTACTAAGATACTCATATTGAATATCATCAACAGATTTAAAATTCTTCCTAAGGTATACCTGATCAATGATACGACAAGCCGTTTGAACATCTTTGGCCCAAAAATACTTAGGTAGAATTTTCACATGTAGCATAACCCTAGCCATCTCTTGTAAGGTTCTATCTTTCCTTTCAGTAGTGTCGTTCTGCTGAGGTGTCTTAGGCGCACTAAATTCGTGTTTATATCCATTGCCTATACTATATTTTGCAACACCCGAATCTTTGAATTCTCCACCTCTGTCACTTCTGATGCGACATACTTGGGTATCCTTCTCGTTCTCAATTTTTAAAAGTATTTTTAAGAACTCATCGAAGGTATGGGATTTGTTTTTCATGAACGCAACCCGAGTATATCGTGTGTAGTTATCCACAATAACAAGTATGTAACTGTTATCACAGAATTTGACAGTTCGAGAGGGACCCATAAGGTCCGTGTGGATTAATTTCAAAGGTTTTGAAGTTAAAACATTTTTAACTTTCTTATAAAAGGGGTTACTTATTTTCCCTTCCTGACGAGGACCACAGAGGGGTTTAAAAAAAAATTATTCTAGGCAATCCTCTAATAATTTCTTGGGAACTTTTCTTACGAAGATTATCAAAATTTGTATGCTCTAATCTATTACAAGATTCAGACTTAGGGAGGACTGTGTAGCAGTTATCCTTATTTATGTTTCCTGTTAAAATACAATTTCCCTTTTCATCAAAAATTTTGCAACCAATTTTAGAAAAGGCAACAATATGATTGGAATCACAAAATTGAGATATACTAAGCAAGTTAGCCTTGAGACCTTTAACTAGGAGGACATCATTTATCTCAGGGAGACCTTCATCACACAATGTTCCCTTACCTATGATCTTAGATGAAACTCCATCACCAAACACAGCACTACCTCCAAGGAAGTTTGTTTTGTTTGTTAATTTAGTTTCATCTCCGGTCATATGTTTAGAACATCCGGAGTCAAGATACCATCCAGACGAAGTGCTTGGTGCCTTAATATCATATATGACAATATTTCACTTGAGATGGGGTAGCAAGTCATCTTTTCTAATCCAAATAGGCCTAGTTTTAACGGTTTGATTGGCCTTGGATTGAGAAAAGTTTTGTTGGGTCTTTCTAAATGATTTCTTCTTAGTTTTAGGTCCTCCCTTATATTTATAGTTAGAGTTGTGAGTGGTCTGTCTTGGGAGAACATAAGTATTCCTACTCTTTCTAGAATAGTTAAAATTTGAGTAAGTGGGTGTATACACTCTTTTTTGAAAACATTCGACAATGGAGTGGCCGTAGACATCACAGTATGAACAGTACTGATGTGTGGAGGACTTGACTTTATTACTAAAGTCTTTGAAAATTGCTTTATCCCTAATAGGAATGATCATCCAAGTGTCATTGGTTTGGGTTTCTGATAATGTTTTCTAACAGGAGGACAGACGTACTTAGCTTGACCATTAGATTTGGGTTGTTGAGTACAATCACTTTGTTTTGCCTTAGAGACATTTTTTAGACAATTTTCTTTCTGAGTGTTTTGAGGATTCAGGCCTTGTTTTACAAAAACAACATTTTTGGGAGAAACATTTTTGCTATTATAAACTTTTTCTCCAAATCCAAAACCAGATTTATCATCAGAATCAAACTTGCTTCCTACAATAATTTCTTCATAGGACTTAGCTTGAGTTTCAAAGTGTAAGCATTTTTTAAACACGTTTGAAACTTTTTGCTTAGATTCCTTAAGTTCTACCAAGGTAGACTTGTATTTTAGTTCAAAAATATTATTTTTCTCGGAAAGATCTTTTATTTTTGCGGAAAATTCTTCAATTTCAGTCTCATAGGCAACACATTGTGCTGTAAAATCTTCAGCGTTCTTCCTAATAGTCTGGTTAAGTAAATCAATACGCTCATTAAGTAGCTGAACCATTTTATCAAGACGAGTACTTTTCTTAAGAATTTTTGTGTATAGCTTATGCAGGTTTAGAAGATCATCATCGAACTCGCTAAGTATATTGTATGAAGTGTCTCCTATATCACTCATTTCATATGTGGAACTCACACACGCATCAGGTTTAACAACAATGCTTTCAGTTTAACATACCCTTAAGCTATCACTATCAAAGTTGTTTTCATCATCAAGAGTCGCAACATTTTCAACAGCTGATGCAATAGTAGGAGCAATAGAATCATGAGTAGACACACATTCATCATCATCGCGGTATATGATCCTAGCATAGAATGACATATAGGACTCATAATTATGGGTTGACTCATTTTCATCTTCATCAGAATCACTAGAGTGATCCCATGTCTTACACAAATTATCCCTAGTATTGATGGTAGGCTTATTTGGACATTTATTAGCAATATGTCCCATTTTGCCACATCCATAACATTTGACATCTTTCATGTCTATGTTAGGTCTACTATTGTCATAGGTCCTTTTATTGTCATTTCTTTCATGAGGTCTATGATTTTGATTACCTTGATAATTTTGTTTGCCTTGTTTATAGGCTAAAGCATTTCTGAATTTGATAATCTTTTTGAAATGCTTGCTCATAACAGCTATTTGATTGTCTAAGTCACAGTCATCATTCAAGTCAAGGTCAAAGTCTTAGGGACTGACTTTAGGTGAAGTCAATTGTGATGAAAACACAACATTAGGTCCAGTGAGTCTCTTGTTTCGGGCTGTCAATTATTTTTCGAACTCTAACTCCATCTCAACATTTCTTAATTTGTTACTTAGCAATTCAGGAGTCAGGTTTGGGTCGTTCATTTCTTCTATGGCATATCTCTTATTGTCGAACTTAGCAGGTAATGACATAAGAATCTTTTGAACAATTTCTTTTCTAGTATAGGTTACACCATTTGCATGTAATTTTGTAAAAATGTCGATTAACCTAATGTAGAAATCGTCAAAGGATTCATTATCATCCATAATCATGGTATTGTACTGTTGGACAAGCATTTGTGTTTTTACGGCCTTAACTCGTTCATCACCCTCATGTGCGGTGACTAGAGTGTCCCAGACCTCCTTAGAATTAGAGAAAATAGATATTATTTTAAACTCGTGCCCGTTAATGGACATAAAGATAGCATTATTGTCCTTATTATTATTAAGAGACTTCTTTTTCTCTACAATAGTAAATTCGCTAAGAAGTTTCATAACCCTTGTGGGATCAATATCAGAAAAAGACTTAGTTGGATGTTCATAACCATTTTCAATCATATCACAAACATCATCACCAACAGTTCCTTGAATGAAAGCAACAATTCGTACTTTCCAATATGAAAAGTCGTTTCCATCAAAGAGTGGTGGTCGGGAAAGGTTACCTAACTTCTCAAATCTTTCATCCATAATCATAAATGGATTTCGAAAACAATTTCTGGAGTTTTAGGATCAAAAATATCTTTTGATAAACCCTCTCTGATACCACTTGAAAAAAAAACTATGTTTACAAGATTAATAACAAAAAGTTATAAGTTTAGTAAACTACGAAATAAACTCGTAGAACGAAACTCTTTTCAAAATAAACACTAGATGTGTTAAAACAATTTTTTTGAATATGTTTTTTGGATTTGTTAGTTTGATTACCTTGAGTTTCAAAACAAAAAAAAAATAATTTAAGTCTCGAGTACGATATTGTTCACCAAAGTAATTAAGAAGATTCAAGCAAATTAGACACGTGGTTTATAACGTGGTAAAACCCTAAAATTAGGGGAACATCCACGGCCCCCTCTACGGAGCAAAATAAAAAGTCCACTAGAATCACAACCAAGTTGCAACACTAAAGCATGCAACTAAGAACCAAAATACAAGATCAGAAAACGTACCTACCCGAGTTACTCCACTCTTAAAGGCATTCTATCTTGATTTGTTCTTCTCCACTCGGCTTCTATTTTATCCTTGAATCCCGGATTCCAGCAGTGCCACAAACAAAATATCTCACCAAGAACCACAAATCCTAAGTGTTCGTGTGAGAGTGATAGTTTTTGTATATTAAACTAGATGCAATAATGCTTCTCACGCCTCTCAATCAAATACAAGCAATATCCTATTAATTACAAACAACTTCTATATGCAATGCAATTAATCTCAAATATGCTTTGAATTCAAGACTTTAAAATTTTCAGATTCGGAATATAAAAATTCAAATCAAGTTTTGTTTCAAAATTATTTATCTCCAAAATATAATTCACCAATTTGTGAAATTAATTTTTGAAACAAAAAATTATTTCTCAAATCTGAATATAAGCCACAACAAGCCTTGATTTTCAAATTTATTTGAAACCATATTCTTGGATAAAAAAAAATCAACAACAACAATACAAAAATGATCCAAAAACAAACACACATCAATCCTAAAAAAAAGTGTGCTAAAGTGGTCCCTAAGAGATATAGGGTTTGAAGGGTACACGATTCTGAATGTGGTTCAAAAAAAAATTTTGGCGAGTTGATCTATTCAGCTCCGGCGTCGAGTTCTCTCTCTCCCAATCTCGGTTTCCACAGTTCTGATGACGTTGGTTCCCACAGCAGCGGTCCTTTCTCAGGTTTTCCTCGGTTCCGGCGTCATTCTTATCTCCCACGACAAATAGCCTTTCTGGTGACGTTGGTTCCAGACGGTAGTGCTGATCGTAATTTTCTCGGATCTTTCTTATTTCTGACGGCGGTCCAGTGCTATGACAACCTCGATTTCGGTGACGGAACATGGCAGCGGTCTCAAATATCTCCCCTCTTTCTACGACAACGAACAGTCGCGTTCTCTCTCTCTCTGTGTCGGATTACTCCGCCAGCAACACGCTCCTCTCTCTCGCGCGATTTTTGTAAAGGAAGGAATGGAGAAGAAGAAGAAGAAGAAGAAGAAGAAGAAGAAGAAGAAGAAGAAGAAGAAGAAGAAGAAGAAGAAGAAGAAGAAGAAGAAGAAGAAGAAGAAGAAGAAGAAGAATAAGAAGATATGAAGTTAAGATGAGTTTTCTCTCTCTTGGTTCTTTAGCCGCCACTCTGTCTCTGAAAAACTAAGAGTAAGAAACCCTAAAAGATCTTATATGAGGGGAAAAAAGGGTTTGTTATAAATGGAGGGTCTAGATCAACTCTCCAAAATCTAAGGGTGTAGCAAGAAAGTGGGATAACAAATGTGATTGGCTAAAAAGTGTTCACTAGGATTGAGGCACTAATAATATGGTCCATTGATAACCACTCAATCTAGGGTCACAAATGAGTCTAACCACCAAGACACTAAAGAAACATAAAAAGCCTTATTAAAAAAATAACACACATGTGTTTTTTAAAGTCTTGGAAAAATTAAATTTTTCGACTCAAAAAAAATATTAACCAATTAAAAATTGAGCCAATCAAATTTTTATCATAACAAATATTCTTATGTTACCCTCAAATATAATTTTTAAAATCATATTTCAATTAAATGAAAAATCATTTTAAATGATTAAAAAAATATTCAAATGAAAAAAAATATTTGAAACAACAACACCACCATAAAAAATATGCACACATAATAAACATGTATATGCAGTGTATGTGTCCTAATTTTAGTTCAAGAGTTGTACTTACCTCTTTGTGTTGCATTAGAGAACTTGGACTGGGATGCTTTTGATGAATCTTGATGCCTTTTTGAGATAGAGTAACTCGGAAAAATCTAATCATATTTTGTCTCGATATCCAAACTAGTTGGAACTCCTATATGGCACAGACTCAAGTAAGTCAACCATATAATGTGTTCTCAACCCCCCACCTCCTATGATGGCCTCAAGTAGGCTACCCCACTCAAAAGTATGTTCCATCTAGCTTTCAAGCAAGACTCCTTTCACACCCTCTTCAAATCCCATGAAATCTTCCATCTTCATCTTCAAGAACCCCCAACAAAAGCTCCATAATTTCATAACTCTACCCCTCCATAGAGGAAATGGGTATGCAGGGTTTGGAGGTGGTGAAGACTAGAAGAATATGATGGGTTATGGTGGAGGAATAGTGGCTTGGGGTGGAGACAGGTTCATAACCATGGAGGGAGACCATCGCCCATCTCTCTTCCAACTTCCAATAACAAAATTAAGCCAAATGCACCCTTATAAAATAACCCCAAACCTTCCAAATCCCCTTTTGCCCATCTGGGCTTACCAGATTTCTACAACTCAACAATTCAAGGGCTAAAAATGTGGCAGTGTACAAGGGCGAGTCGAACTAAAAATCCCTGCGTAACCTCGTTCAAACGAGATTCACCCCTCGTTCGAATGTGATAGGTGTCTTATTCGATCCTTCACTTCAAACAATCTTTGAACGACCCTGATCAGTTATACACTGGGATCTCATTTGAAGCTCGTTTGGTCCCTTGTTTCGAATGAGCTTTGTTCGTCATTTAAATGACCCAACTTTCGTTCGAACGACCCTTCTTATATTCCTTAATTTTTGTCCAAATTTTACTCACGACTTCCACTAATTATCATCAAGCCTCTAAAAATAGTCAAATCAAAATGTAATCCCAATTATAATTATACAAATCCCAAGGTTCTCATTTTATTTTGACTTATGCGGGAAAATAATTAAAATATTAGGACAGTGTATTACAGCCTTCATGCTCCATGCTAGATTTTTTCTATATTCTCCCTCATAGTAGTAGTACTCCCTTACTTAGCATGTAAATAAAAAATATCTCTCCCTAAGATACTAATTAAGACTCATATACTTTTGCACACTACATCACTAGAGCATGGCAATATTGACTAGAATTTTGTCCCCTACTGGGGGGTCACTTCAGGATGGGTGTCGGCTTTGTTGGGGTGTGGTTAACCTAAGCGATATGATTCTCACCTTCCAATGGCCTCGTACCTTTGATGTATATCGAACAGTTCCCCTTACATCGTATTGCTTGACTGAACTCATGATGGGAGGTATATAATAGAGAACTCGTTCATGTACGTATAGTATATCGAATTTTTTCTCACACATACCATCCCGATGAGGTATATCATGAGGCAATTCACGTACACTTAGATATATCTAATTGCTTGTCCACACGTACCGATGAATGATTTCCCTTATAGGCAAGAGATATATCATAGAAGTCATGCCAAAGGGGGGAACCCTTCCACTAACCCAACAAGTGCATAAACCTCATATAAGCACCAACTTAGGGCACTCATAATTAGTTTTCTGGTTATCATGCAAAACTCTACCGAAATTTTGGGTCATAGTACCGTCTGAATTTTCGCGTTAATTTACCCTTTTAAAACAGGACCCTATCTGTGAGCGTGAAAATAAGTCCAACCATGCCTTATATCTTGAACCCTATTTTCCCCAGGCTCGGGTCCTATCTGACATTTTTATCGCATTTAGGAAAATATAATACAAGTGAAAACCTAATGATAATAATAACCATGTTGAGATTTCCCCCTTTTTTTCCTCTTTTCAAAAAGCAAAAATACTAAAAACATTTTTCTCCTTTTTTAACATGCCAAAAATACTACATTTTTCTTTCAAAAACATACCCATATCATTTCTCCCTCTCAGGTCAATCGCATACCCAAGTTTAGCCTGGCCCCCTATTAACTTTGGTCTTCCGTTAAACTGCCTCGAAGCTACACTACTTCTTCTGCTACTTTAACCAAATTTTGTATCTACCTATGCAAGCTACACATGGAGAATACCAATCAAACACCGAATGTTCAGCCATATTTTATGTCCATCCTAGCCCAACTCAGTGCCAAGATTGACAACCTTCAAGATGATGTCTAAAAGATGCAGCAACATCAAGCCTATATTTGAGAAGCTCATGAACCTGAGATCTTTTTTCCCTGTGATATGGGTCCACATGCCCCGAGCCTATTCGGGTCTCAAAAGAATAGAAACATGTCCCACGTACCCCACCTACAAATGCACCACCACCTGCTCAACTCCCGATTTCAAACCTTGCCCTGCCAGGGGCCAATATGCCAACCTGTGGATCCCAAAGAAAAAGAATTGAACAAGGTCCGGGAAGACCTCAAACTGCTGTCAAAGAAGTTTGACCAAGTCAAGATCTTCAGAAACTACACGGACTACACTCACATGCCTCCCTACACTAAGGCCAGGTTGCTAAAAAAGTTCAAGACATCAAACATTAAGAATTTCAGGGGCAGTGGGCCCCTAATTGTGCACGTGTGCATTTATTATCGAGCCATGACCCGTCTCGGTGCATCAGAAGAAATAATGGCCCAAATGTTTTAATAGAGCTTGAAAGAAAGTGTTCTCCAATGGTTCTTATCTATCGAAGAATCCAGGATCCATAGTTAGAAAGATGTAGCCCGAGAATTCATGTATCGGTACAATACAATGAAGAGTTAGAGGTTACGTGTAGAGACCTAAAACTATTAAAGCAAAACCCTAGGGAATCAGTTAGCAGCTTCATTGGAAGGTGGAGCGAGAAAGCCACCACTATAACCAATAAGCCCTTATAGGAGGAACAAGGGAGCATTGTGAAGAAGAATTTACTGCCTCATGTTCGAGCATCCATGGGAGGAGGTACTACCCGCACTTCTGAGCCCTCCGAGAGGGTGGTGTAAAAATCGAAGAAGGTGTCACCAAAATAGAGTCTGGACCAAAGAAGCTGATCGGACAATTTACACCCCAAAAGTATGATAAGCCCATTAATGCATCAGTCTCAACCATCAACAACATATCACAACCTGCTACTTCTTGGGCACCAGAAAGTCCCCCCAATCCTTCCAAAAAAGAGTATATCGATCTCCATACTCCCCTATCAAAAGTTTATCAGGCCCTGCTAGCCCAAAATCTCATCAAACCATTAGAACCTCGATTATTACCAAACTCACTTCTTAAAAACTTCAAACATGATGCTCGCTATGAATTTCACCAAGTTGCAGGCCATACCATCGACCAATGCTTTTATCTCATAAATGTGATCCAATACTTGATAAATTGGGGTATCATCACCCCGCTAGTTAATCTCAAGCCCAAAACCACTCACAACCCTCTTCTAGCACATAAAACTGTAACGAATGCCATCTTCTTGGAAAACAACCCTGAATTTGAACCTTCTACCTAGATCATGCATGTCAAAGTGCCCATCATTCCCACAATCTCACCCAAACCTCTTAAGGTTTTCTCGTCCTTTTTCCTTCACCCTACATGCCTTATTGATCAAGTTATATCACTCCTTAAGAGATCTTGTATTTCCATCCACACCTGATCAGGGGGTAGGCGTGGAACTACCTATCATGCTAGACCAACTCCAAAAGTTTGGGCTGAAATTACCTACAGAAACGTCCATCTACTACTAAAGATTCAATGGCCTATTCGTGGAAGCCTGAAAGTGGGCTTGAGAATCAGATGAGTGGGTTGAGGAATTCAGTCTAGAAGACGTTGTACAGATCATGGCCAATATGTTTTGCCAGGCAAAAGAAATCTGCAGCATTTCTAAGTTGCTCACTGCTTTGAAACTTCAAGGACACCTGTTCCTTAACTTTTTCACTTCTCTGCTAAATGGAATATTTATATAATGAGGTCATAGAGGTTATTTGAATGCATTGATTACTCTTGGTAGGAAGACATCATTGCCACCGGGTGAGGGAATGACTTCGATGATGAATTGGATCATGAAGAAGCCAGTTTAGTTGCCAATTTGAGTGAAATAATCTCTTTCAAAGATTTATTAGGAGAAATTAACAAAGTATCCATTCATCCCAAAGTAGATGAATCCACAGGGTTCTTATTCTTCCCCGCCTCTATGAACCACATGACCAGATTAGGGCGGTATTATAAAGATTCGTTCCTCATTCCATTAGAGTAAATAAAGAAAAGGGGGTTGTCGAAGATCTCCCAATGCCAGATATGACCATTGGAGAAAGCAAAGTCCTCGATCAGCTCAAGAAGCCCCAAGGCAAAATAACCTTATGGGGACTCTTTATGTCTTCTCAGTTTCATCGAAATACCCTAATAAATCTCCTCACTGGACCCACAGTTTCTCTCTCTAGTACTCTCGAATAAGCGATGAATATGGTTGAATCCTTGACCTTTACCAAACTCCTCTCTTGTCCCGAAGAAGAAATCTCAAAATTTGTCCCTGATTATAACTATACCCTTAACATCTCCATTAAAGTTTTGGGAAAGACAGTCTCGCTATCACTTGTCGATAATAGATCCACTCTCAATGTATGTTCGCTCAGAACCTTCAACTGCTTAGGCTTGAAAGTCAGTAATCTCGCTCCCACATCTATCATCATGCATGCCTATGACAACACTCATAGAGAAGTAATGGTTTCCATAAAACTCATAATATGGGTTATCCAAATCAACCCTTTAACCAAGTTCCAAGTCATTGATATACTCGCATGTTTCAATCTACTCCTTGGCTGCCTATGGATCCAAAGAATCTGAGGGGCATCCTCTTCTCTCCATTAAAAATAAAACTTCTTCATCAAAGGCTAAATTATCACCATCCAAGGGGATGACAATAATTCACACAGTACCAGCACCAGGAATCCAATATTATAGATTCAGTATGGAACTAATGACTTGCTCCTCTTCGGTTTCAGAATTGATTCCCTCCCTGCCCCATAGGGGATAAATTCCAAGATCGAATTTATCCAGAGCACAGCCTTCATGGTAATGTCAATGTAATTCAGGTGTTCAAGAACACACACTTCATGCACAGAATGGGGCTAGGGTGGCACTAGTAAGGAATCCTTGAGACAATTATCCTAAAAGATGCTTTTTCCCATGGGGCCTGGGCTACCAACCTTCATCGGCTAAACTCAAAGCACTCAATCGACTGCGACCGAAGATAATTTCAGAGGATGAAAAGACTATTATGGGGGACTCCCTAAGTGAACTATTTGTCAAAGAGGGTGGAGACTTCCCCTTCTGTGGATTTTATGAACAATGGTATGACCATGCTGATAAGAAGATGAAATCGGGGATAAAGATCTTCTTTCAAGAGAACAATATTTAGTATGAAGACGGGAAACATAAAGTACAACCTCTTACCAAGAAAATAATGGCAATTACTAAAAACTCTGAGGGTAGCGACTCTGAGGAATCCTTTGACGTATAGACACTGGGGCTGAGTCTCTGTATGATCCGCCTGGATGCTGCGCCATCGGACCCGTCCGCCCAAATCACATCTGTTACTGTGCCTCTCCTAAACAGGCATGCTATCCTAGTCCATCCTCATCACGATCAACTAAACCCTATTGTATATCCTATTTAAATCTCTGAACTTATTTATGTTTCTCCTTTTCCTGATGTAAATGTAACTAAGCCTCTTTTGACGAGGTTCCCAACGTTGTTTTCCTTGAAAATAAAATAAATTAGGATTTTGAGTATCTTATTGTTACATACATTAATTGCATTGATTCTAGTCAAACTTTTGAGTATGATGATTTTGTAAATGAACAATTCTTAACCCATCTTAATAAGGAGAATAATAAATAACATAATCGCGTTCAAACTAATAATGATGAGACTGTTGTTATTAAGCTCGATTCTAGTAGCCATCGGTGCGAGATTAGGATAGGGTCCACCCTTAACGAGCAGGAGAGTGGTAATTTAAAGAATTGCTAAAAGATTTCATAGATGTCTTCACATGGTCCTATGACGAGATGCCTGGCATTGATCCAAAAATAGCTCAGCATGATATTCTGACATTCTCAAATTGTAAATCGATCAAGCAGAAGTTAAAAAAAACTCTGAACGAAATGGTCACTCAAAGTCAAAGAAGATGTAGTCAAACAGCTGAATATGGGTTTCATTCGCGTTGTTAAACACCCTATATGGCTCGCAAACATTGTTCCCATATCTCAATCAAGAGGAAAAGTTTGCATATGCGTCGACTATCGGGATTTGAGAAAAGCATCCATGAAAGACGATTATTTATTGCCCAACATCGGCATGATCTTGGACAACATAGCCAGGCATACCCTCAAATCATTTTTCGACGAATTTTTCAATTACAGCCAGATCAATATGCACCCTGACCACCAAGAGAAAATGCCTTCATCACCCCCTAGGGAACTTTTTTCTACACTGTCATGCCATTTGGACTCAAAAATGTCGGGGCTACCTACCAAAGAGCTTCCATAACCATCCTCCAGGGCCTAATTCATAAATAAATTAAAGTTTGTGTTGACGACATGATCATCAAGTCCAAGACTCGAGAAGGTCACATTCTCGCACTCCGAAAGTTCTTCAAGCAACTGGGACAACCATATGTGTCTTAACCCACAAAAGCACGTTTTTGGTGTCACTAAGGGGAAATTCTTTAGATTCATGGTCAGCGATAAAGGAATTGAAGTGGATCCTGCCAAATTGAAAGTCGTACTTGAGATGCCACCACCCCAAATGTAGAAGGAAGTCCAAGGATTTCTGGGTGAACTGCAGTACATCAGTCGGTTCATCAGCCAATTAACCTCTATCTGTGAACCCATCTTTAAACTTATCTGAAAGGATTCAACCAAAGTCTGAAACGAGGCCTGCTAAAAATCCTTCGACCAAATCAAGTGATACCTCACCCGACCTCCGGTGCTCATGCCTCCGCAGTCAAGTCTCCCCCTCTTTTACTTGACCATTATTGATACCTCAGCACAGGCTTTACTTTCTCAATACATTAAAGAATCCTATAAGGAAAAATCCATCTACTACACTAGTCGAAAACTGGTCGGGTATGAAGTCAATTACACTGCTTTATAGAAAACATTTATCGCCTTAGTCTGGGTCACGTAGAAGTTAAGGTACTACATGCTTGATTTTCCCATCAGGCTAGTATCCTGAATGGATCCCATCAAGTACGTGCTAGAGAAACCCACTCTGTCAAGCCGAATGTTCCACTGGTTTATTCTACTAGCTGAGTTTGATACTGTATACATCATGCAAAAAATCATGAAGGGGAGGGCCATCTCCAACTACGTTGATTATTATCCCATTGAAGGAACCAATGTTTAGGTCTTTGAATTTCCAGATTAAAACATTCTTTACACCTCCCAGGAGGATCTCAGATGACAAATGTTCTTCGATGGAGCTGCCAATAAGAAAGGGTATGACAATGGGATACTCCTCATTGCTCCTGATGACTCTTACACCCCCATTTCCATCAAGTTAGACTTCCCTTGCGCCAACAACATGACTGAGTATGAGGTATGCACCGTATGCCTCAAGATCACCCTTGAGAAAAATATCAATGACCTAGACGTCTATTTACCATTTCCACTCAGGGATTGGTAAAGGTTGTAATAATCCTGATTGTTTCTGATGTTCAGCTTTTACTTGTTGACATATCAAACACTGAGATACAAACTCTACTATCTCCCTTTTCATTTTATTCCACCAAAACACTTCTCGGAGATCTCTGTACATCTTGATATTTCTGGGATGAACTGTGAATCTCGAGTAATGACCTTCCTCCAAAATCTACCTCTTTAGTTGGGCATCACTAGGTATAGAGACTCTATTTCCAAACCTTAATATATCATCTCGTATCACAAATTCAATTCTCTTCCCTTCAATAACCTCTTCTTTAATCTTCTTCAGTTGTGGGTCATTTACTTGTGCAACTTTAATTCTTTCTATCAACGTGGGTTGTATTTGTAAGTTTGCAATTATTCCTCCTTCGTTATAAATACGTACATCTATTTCCATACTTCTCAAATCTTTCAATAGAGCTTCCTGGCTGGTAATAAGGCATGCTAAATTTGGTGTAGACTTTCTACTCAAAGCGTCGGCAACTACATTAGCTTTCCCCGGATGATAGTGAATATTTACATCATAATCCTTCATCAATTCTAACCACCTCCTTTGTCTCATGTTTAATTCCTTCTGAGTAAAGATATATTTCAAACTCTTATGATCGGTATAAAACTCACAAGTTTCACCATACAAATAATGTCTCCAAATCTTAAGAGCAAAAATTACCGCTGTTAATTCTAAGTCATGGGTTGGATAATTTTGCTCATGGGGTTTTAACTGTCTCGAGGCATAAGCTACTAATTTTCCATTTTGCATTAGCACACATAGCAAACCATTTTTAGAAGCATCACTATAAATCACAAATCCTCCTGTACCGGAAGGAATAGTCAAAATTGGGGCAGTTACTAATCGATTCTTAAGTTCTCAAAAACTATTCTCAACTTCCTCAGACCATTCATATTTCACCGTCTTTTGTGTTAACCTAGACAGAGGTTTGGCAATACTAGAAAATCCTTTATCAAATCTTCGATAATAACCTGCTAATCTTAGGAAACTACGAATCTTCGTTACATTAGTTGGTCTTGGCCAATCTAGTATAGCCTCAATCTTTTGAGGATCAACCGACACTCCCTCCTTGGATATGACATGTCCTAGAAAAGAAACACTAGGCAACCAAAATTTACACTTCTTTAATTTCGCATATAATTTCTCTTTCCTAAGGATTTGTAATACTATCTCCAAATGCTTCTCGTGTTCTTCAATACCTTTGGAATAAATAAGGATGTCATCACTGAAAACAACCACACACTGATCCAGATATCTCCTAAACACTCTATTCACCATATCCATAAAAGCGGCTGGTGCATTAGTTAATCCAAATGGCATCACAAGAAATTCATAGTGACCATATCTAGTACGAAAAGCTGATTTCGAAATATCCTCTTCCATAATCTTCAATTGGTGATAGCCTGACCTAAGGTCAATCTTCAAAAATACTTGCGCACCTTGTAGTTGGTCAAATAAATCATCTATACGAGGTAAGGGGTATTTATTCTTAATGGTCACCTTATTTAGTTCACGATAATCTATACATAACCTCATCGTTCCATCCTTCTTTTTAACAAATAACACTGGAGCACCCCAAGGGGATATACTAGGTCTAATAAAACCTTTGTCTAACAGATCTTGTAATTGAACTTTTAATTCCCTTAATTCTAAAGGTGCCATGTGATAAGGTGATTTTGAGATTGGTGTGGTTCCAGGAACAAGGTCAATGGTAAATTCTACTTCTCTACTAGGAGGTAGACTGGGAAAATCATCTGGAAAATCATCTGGAAAAAGCCTAGCTATAGGAATATCTTCTAAACTAGGCTCTTTTGTTTGCAAATCAATAACACTGGCAAGGAATCCTTGACATCCCTTCTTAAGAAAACTACAAGCTTGCATTGCAGAGATAATACGCATGGGAGATAAGATGCTAGTTCCTTCAAAACTGAATTCTGGTTGGTTAGGAATTTGGAAAATAACTCTCTTCTCAAAACAATCCACCCTAGCATGATATGATGCTAACCAATCCATCCCCAAAATGACTTCAAAATCTCTTATGTCTAAAACTATTAAATCGGCGAATAGTTTATGACTACTGACATTTATAGGGCAAGACTTATATACTAATGTTCCCGTCAATAACTCACCCGAAGGAGTAGAAACGTGTATGATATGATTCAAGGAATCAGGAATATTAGGAAAACGATTAACAAAACACAAATGAATGGGTAGAACTAGGATCAATTAAAACTTGAAAAGGTTGTGCACATATAGAAAGTGTACCAGACACTACTGCATTAGAAGCCTTTGCATCAGAAAGATTAAAGACTCTACCGTGTTTTAGCTTCTCCTCTAACCACGACACGTGTTTTGGCTTATCCTCTAACGACAACAAGTGTACGGTGGAGGTGTCAAAACCAAGCACGAGGTGTCGAGCACGAGGTGGAAAGGTATTAAGGGTATAAGGGTCATTTCCAACCTTAAGGGCATTTTGGTAATTTCACACCATATATTTTCAATATTTCTTATAAGTCCCTAAAAATATTTTATTTATGAAAAGGCCCCTTCTTATTTTTCATTTTGTTCCCTAAAATTTTCTTTATTAAAACCAAGTCCCTAAAGTTTCATAAAATTACATTTTCTACCCCAAAACTTATCACTTAGCTTAGGATGTGCCATAAAATCTCAATCTGACCCATTTTATCGTTGATTCTTCAAATTTAAAAACGGGATCTGTCATATTAAGAACTCAGAATATCATATATGTAATAATATATCATTATTAGATAGTAAGTGTGACGAAATTGAAAGAAGACAATTATATATTGGCATAAGAAAATGGGGTCATTACAGGAGCAGCCCCTACATTGTGAAAAAAATCCTGCTAGGCGGCACCACTATGCTCAATGATCTTGATGGAGAATAAATTGCGCGTCCAGTAAATCTGGACCATCTCAAGGAATTCTACCCTTAATACAAACTCTCGGCACGCTACGACTCTTCTCATCCCCATTTTATTCTTAAAAAATATTCATTTCCATTACCTAGAACTACATGGGACCTGATCCTCTCAAAATAATTCTTTTCAAAATGAAACTCGTGCGATTTGCCAAAAAACTGACAAAGGTACGTAGGCAGCCCATGTAACACACATGGGTATGGTCCTTTCTTTTTCACAAAATGCAGTTCTTTTCTAACCACCGAGAACGGTGGTCCATCTCATCATTTACCTGAAGAAAAGGATTATGTATGCTTTAGCGATTGGTATAGATAGTTCAAACACAAAAATTTATCAAAGGGCATAACAAAATATGATTAGAATCACTTTTATTCTCAAATAAATGGAACACAACAGCTACATGAAATATTAGTATAGGGAATCAAATAGATCGTCTCCTTTTAACCTACAAACAACATACCCAGTCCCTACCAAATAACCAATTTCACATAAAAATCCTAAAACATCCCAAAATACCAATATAAACTACCACAGATGAAAATTACCCAACATTATAAAATACTGCCCTCGGTTAGCAGATGACCCTACCTCATCATCATTATCAGCTCCCGGAGGTCTCCCACTCCTTATTGATGCGTCATATGCACTCAATGTAGTGGTATGCCTTGACAAGCTTTACTGAAACCATAATACCCTTCTTCAAAGTGTCAAAGGCAACAAGCCACCTTTGCCCGGACTCCGCTTCCAAAATCTTCAACCTACCCGCTTTCACAACCATTTTAGATAATCCTCAAACACATACCAAGCTCTCCAACAGATTTTGATGGTCGGCGGAGCTACCACAAAGGTCCCAATATCATTCGTAAAGACTCGGTCAAGTCCTCTACGGGGAAGAAGTTGGTTATATAAGGAGGCATTATCTGCTCCCACGCTAGTTAGCGCAGAAGCCTCCAAGGAAAATAGAAGGAAGTATGTCGATGGCCAACCAGTCATATATACCAATACTCCCCCAACTGTGAAATGAACTATAAGTCACCCCACCATGGCACATATCAGTAAAAACACCGGGCGCCGTTCTCCATGAACTAGTTAACCCAATTCTCTATTGAAGGGTTAAAACTGAAGAAGGGCCTAATGAAAAAGTTAGGCACACCCAACAGGGGATACTCGGGAAGGGACTCCAGGTGAAACCTCTCGAAAAGACACATGAACAGCATCATGGGCTCCCCCACAGAAAATCAAAATGACCCCCCTTCTAAGCATCAAAAACATTCAAGGTCTCCACCAGCACTATAGCCGCAGGACTATAGTGGTAAGACATCATGCCACTATCGTGGCCATATGGGGATCAACCGGTAGGTCACCCATCACCAGTAACATCCTAGTAGTCAGGCCTAATGCAACAGCTTTGGTAAAACCAATCAAAGAAATCCTTTTGGCACACCAAGTTCTTAATCACCAAGAGGGCAATATTCCCTCCATGGACCAATGGTTGAGCCGTCAAGGGAGAGATATAAAATAACTCTTCTAAAGTCACCTGGGGAGAACGGGACAAGTCAGGCATAGTCACCGTTGCACTAAGGATAGTACCCAACATCGCTGAGAAATCCTCATAAGTAAGGCACGCCTCGTCAATGCAAAATCATAAAACATTATTTTTGGGGTACTAGAATTGTACCAATGCCTTCAGTAGATTCCAGTTTGTAGTAGGTAGCGCCATAAGGAGACCTAGTGCAGAATAAAGGTGTTATGGTCGACATTATAGAGGCATTTGGCCTTTAAGCCTTCAATGTAAGAAGAAAAGACCTCAGACATTGGGAGAGCCATTTGTGAAAAGTAAAAAAGATAAAATAGAGAATGTGGATGGTGGTGAAGAATGCACTCCCCAAACCCCATTTTTACACCCAAAAGTCCTCACAAAAGACAAATCGCTCGAAACCTCATCAAACCCTCTACCGTCATAGTACTCTAAGTATGCATAAATGCAATCAAAGCCAAATGAGTGATTTGACTTGACCCTTATGCTGATAGGCAAGATAAGGGGTATGCAGATCGGCAACCCCCTTTTTTTATAAACATTCCCTTTCCCTCTTTTGCCCAAAAATCTATTCCAAAAGTTCTACTTCGAAAAAGTTAACCTTTGAGTTATTTCTTTTTTATTACTCCTCTTTTCATAAAATAATCATTTTTCTCTTTAAAATCTTTTTTATACTTATCGCTGTCTATGTAAATAAAGGAGAAATCTCAAGAGAGAAGTAAAGTGCATGTAGAATAATTCAATAAATCAATAAAAACACCAAAAATAAATGATTTTTATATATAATCCTTATTTGGCATTATTACATTTTTACAGGAACAAAAGAAAAGGTAAAAGAAATGCAACAGGACACTGCCTGAACCTTCCAAAAGCCCCCTTTTAACCAACCCTAGCCTCCGCAGCGAACGTTTTCCCCCGAGATAGGCAGTGGTCCCTACACTCCCGGATCTAGGACCCTCATCAAAAGTTTCTAGTGGCACCATATAGAAAGTGGTTGAATTCTTCACGTAGGAATACATAGACTTTATTCAGTCCTTGGTATCTCGAAGCCATTTTATCGACACCCGTATAGTCTACAAAGAGGAATAAAACAACAGAAGTCTAGCAAGTCAGTAGAGAACAAAGGAAAATAAAGCAGGGAACAGGAAATAAAATAAAAAGTATACCTAAGGCCGGAGTGCCTCGTCAGTAAGGTCCGTCAACCCAGCTACCGACGCATGAGGACGGTGGGGCACCCTTAACGTCTCCCCACTACTCAACCTAAAATGATAAGAAGGATGAAACCTCCTCCACCATTATCGTCACACCACCTCCCTTGTTGTGGGCCGATGCCACCGATGCACTGGTACCCCACCCCAAAATGGTGGCAAGTGGAGGTATATTCTCCACGTCATATATGCAAGAAGGCATAAACTAATTGGTCACGAAATCTAGATAGTCGTAACTCATTGACGTATCAGTGTAGAGCGTGTAGGGATATCCTATCATCGTCGCCACCCTGGCATCGTCTGTCATCTCTCTCACCCACCTCATATACTCCGGCAGTGCCGACGATGGGACCTACATCTTCTCCTTCATAATCTGCCGCACAACTCTCTCCCCAAGGTACCAGACGTGCCCAAACTCATACGCCAGCAATCGTCGCATCTGGTGTGTATACGCATAACCCCTATGGCCCACGAGGATATACTCCAAAGGTAGAAGTTCACCAATATCCCCAACAAAGAATCATTATCTACTCAAAATTAAGGATGCTAAAGAAATCAAAAAAAGACAAAAGCTAACATGGTTGCTCGTCGGGTCATTCAGCACCTTCTGCACATCCTTCAAATATAAGAATCAGTTCAACTTCTGCCACCGAAACATCCTGCAGAATTCCCCCAACCCACTATCCTTTAGGGATACTGACCCCGCGTTACGCCCTATGACCTCGTAAAACCACGTATGTAAGAAGACAAAAATCATATAAGGAAACAAAAAAGGATGGAAAAGAAATAAAATTATTGCAAGATAATAAATGAAAATAGACTTAAAGTTACCTCCAGAAGTTACGTGGGCCCTGTAAATGTTTATCGACAACAACGATTGAACACGTCCAAAGAAGCATAAAGGGACATCAAAGTAAATCTACCCAATCATACAGATGTACATCCGTAATAATCCATAAATATGGCAAAAACCACAAGTGGACGACGTGGCCACTCGTCACCATGATAAATCCTCCATGCAAAAGTGAAATAAACAAATGGGTTAACTATCTCACCTGCCACCTATCAGTCTCGTCAATCTTCCTCTTCAGCAGCGTCACCCTCAGCGTGGAAATATGGATAGAATCCCTCGACACAAATCTACCCACATCTCCCAAATTTGCCTGCATTGACTCCTGTGTGAATCGTAGAGTATGGTCCATCACAATCTGACGTCCCTCACAATCCATCCCCATAAGTATCTGGACATGCATAGGAGTAATGGTCATCCCACCGACCCCCAAATGGAATGTTTGGGCCATGTCCCACCACCTTTCACTAAGTGCGCATAACACCGCAAAAGAGCGCGGTGTCTAATCTAGGGCACCCGCCGACAGACTAAACCTAGTAAATGGCACTATATGGTGCACTGATTGAGGAATATGGTTCCAAACATCCTTCAACCCAGTTGCCCTACGAGATCGGATGCTCGAAGAAGCTATATCGGTCTATAAGAAACAAAAATAAAACCCTTCGTTATCCCAAGAACAAAAAGAAGAAAAGGACAAAGAATTGGAAAACCAAAGGTCAAAATACTCACATAGCCATTAGGGCTCTTCACCCTTGCCTAACGGTGGTGCACAAGATTACGCAACAAAACCCAATTCAAGTGGCACCACGGCTCGCCATTCCAGGCCTGCCCAATCGTCGACAGACAACCACTCGTTACTAACTTCACTAGAAGTGCCTGCCATTTGAAGTCTTAAAGAAATAAGGACTTAGGAATGACTCTTAGAGAGAGAAAGCAAGAAATTCAATCACTTGAAGGTGTGAAAAATGAGGAGGTGATTCCCCTTTTTTTATAAAAGGCTAAGGGGAATGCCGATCAACAGCCCCTTGACCCATATTGATCAACAGTGTCTTTTCCCCTTCCAAAGAAACCCAGGAGTTCGTGCCCCATGCCAATAGGCACCTCCCCATACCTGCCTATCGGTAGTCCCTTCCAAATTTCATACCAAAAATGCTAAAAAAATCTATAAATTGCCCTAAAAATTCCGTAAAAAATATGCAACATTATTTTCCCTAAGAGAATCATTTCTGGAGAACCAGGCCCCTTACAAACTCCCAAAATCCCCAGTCGGATCAATCACACACTCTTATTATCAACATACTCCCCCACAAAGATAAAAGTACACCCGCATCCAAAACCTACTACACCTTCCCTCAATAGTAACCACGGTCTACATAATCCCCAATGGAATCGCAATTCAACCTCTTCCTCGATGGAACTACTTCGCAACGTGTCATAAGTTAGGTCCTCGGAATTGACCTCGGCCCACAGAATTGGTCAACACAACTTTAGGTCCTCAAAATTTACCTCAGCCCACGGAATTGTTCATCATAACTTTAGGTCCTCAGAATTGACCTCGGCTTGTAAAATTGATCGTCACAACTGTAGGTCCTCAAAATTAACCTCGGCCTGCAAATTTGTTCTTCATAACTTTAGGTCCTCAAAAATGACCTCGTCCTATAGAATTGGTCGTCATAACTTGAGGTCCTCGAAATTGACCTCGGCTCTTAGAATTGGTCAACACAACTTAAGGTACTCATAATTGACCTCGGCCCACAGAATTGGTTTTCACATCCCAAGTTCCTTAAAATTGACGTCAACCCATTAAATTAGTCATCTTCACCCCTTAGACCAGTGAATCGATAGCTATACTCCTCAGGTCCGAAGAATTGACTTTGACCCTCTGAATCGGTCACTCCCACCTCTAGGTTAGCAGAATTGACCTAAAATCCTTTTCCCCATCATCGATGTGGTGTCTATCTTTTAACAGTCTTCACTTGTTCCAAGATCACCCATCGAGGGTCTCTACAGACAACCCATCCTAGCACCCCCCCCAAGCACCTCTTTAGGTCCCTAACACTCATCAATTCACCATAAACCTTAGGTCATACTCTGAATACTGATTTAAAGGCCACTGTCACTTCCAGACCCCATTTGACTCTGGTTAACTCTTTAACCTGGGCAAAGTTTAATGAATCCTCGAAGGGCTCTGAATCGCATTTCCAATGGTCCATCCCATACACAAATCAGCCTTACGATTTGGACAAATGATCCATTTTAATTCTAGTAATGATCTAGAGGCCATCAGGCACTCCCAAGCCCCATTTAACTCCGGTCATCTCTCCGAACTGAGTGAATCTCAGTTGAATCCTTGAAGGGATCTAAATCCCCTTTTCAATGATCGATCCCATGCACGAATTAGCCTTATGGTTCAGACAAATGATCCATTTTACTCCGAACGGTCACCGAGCATTTTTAGTCCCCATTTAACCTTAGTCAATTCTTTGAACCCTCTAAATCCCCTTTTCAATGGTCGGTCCCATTCACGAATCAGCCTTATGGTTCGGATGAACGATCCATTTTACTTCGAAGGGTCACTGAGCACTTTTGGTCTCTATTTAACCTTAGTCAATTCTTTGAACCAAGTGAAAATCAATGAAATCTCAAATGACACTGAATTCCGTTTTCAATAGTCCATCTCGTGCATGAATCGGCCTTACGGTTTAGACAAATGACCCACTTTTCTTTGAAAACCTCTCGTCAAAATACCATCGGGCGCTTCCAAGCCCCACTTGACTTCGATCAACTCCCATACCCATGAGTGGATTAATGGATTCTTAAAGGTCTCTGAATTCCCTTTCCAACGATTTGCCCCATGTGATATTCGGACTTACGATTTGCATTTTATGCTCATTTTTTTTTTAAATCATTCTGAACTGTCTTTAGGCACATCAAGAACTCTACCTATCGGCGGAGTGTCCTTTTTCTTGATAGCAAGGCAGGCCTTATGACAATAGGCGTGCCGAGTTCCATGCTGATCAGCACTCCCCTTGGCCCCTATAAAAAGGGCCATGACCTAACCCTACAAGAGACAACTTATACCCCTCTCAGAAAATTAGAGAACATTCTCCTCATAATTAGAGGCTTACCATTTCCTACAAAGTCCATTTTCCCACATTTCTTACCTCGTATCCTTACCTCACTTTGTAATTCACCTCACCTCTCTACATCATTTCTATTATAATTCAAAGTCAGCACACTTACATTCCAAAGTCAGCAACAAGCATCCATAAGGAGGTCTATTTATCCACCCCTTTTCTAGTTTATCCATTTTAAGTGTTGTTCATCTTATTTCTATTTTGTGCTTTTGTTTTATTATCTGACATCCACTAATCTTTACTCTTTATTAGTATTATTGCACATATCATATTTTCATTTAAAAAAACAAAAAGAAGGTTTATCCTTAAATTCCAAAAGCGGGATTTTCATTTTTATGTCTTCACTCTACAAACAGATTTTCCTCACATACACATAAGAGGATTCCCAAATTTGGATTTTTGGGTTGAAACCCACCTCTATGTTATTTTCGAACTACGTGAACTTTGATGCCCCTTGGACTACGTAGGCGTCTTGGGCTAATCCCGAGATTCGAGTCCTTCTCCTCCCTTATTTCATTTTATATATCTTTCATATCTAATTATATATATTTTGTGAGTTCTAAACTCCTACATACTTGTGTCTCTTCTGATATGCACATTCGCTCTTTCACAGCGATTTGTGATTCGGAGAACACTTACATCATATTTTTATCATTATTTTCGAGCACACTCCTACGGATGAGCCTGCTTCGTTCCTTCCATGACGCGAGTTAGAGGATTACATTCTCCCTTTACTTATATTATACACATGTACACACACTTCACGGAGTTTAAAAGGAGAAGATAAACATTAGTCCATGAAATATCAAAAGGACGAAATGGGTGCCTAACACCTTCCCATTCCGTAACTTAGTCCTCAGACCTTCGAACTCTTTGGTTTCGCATGCATTAGTTTTACCTTCATGCCGTTCTCTCGAGGCAGTGACATTCTTTTGTCTGTTTTGAGCAAATAGGCTGGCAACTCTATTTCTTCGTGTACCCCCATTCGACGATGGCCAACTCCGTATCCGTGCACACTGGAGGAATTCGACCTCGGATGGCAACAATCTAGACTCTAGATATATTCATTACATATAATTTTATTTTATTCCATGAATTATCGATCGAAGTTTTAGGCAAGAAAAGTTTTTTTTGCAAAATCAATCCCCATAAATATGTACCATATATAAAGGTACATAAGCATTGAGTCGAAGTTCAACATGAATCAAAATTGTAATACTAAAAAATTTAACTTGAGTCTTTATTATTCCTTAAAATAACAAAATCAATATCATTTTTTTACTTATCTCAAATGTCTTAAACAATATTTGTCCTAAAAAAAGATTCGGTGGGTCCGCTAATATTGTATTTTGTTGACATACACTTAAGCCATACTTTATGAAAACAATAATAAATTTATCTTCAATTAGAGTGAGTGTACAAATTAAAAGTAGTAATATTGGACATACATCTCATTCCATCTCTATTATACCCCATATTTTATTTAATATTATTTATTATTAAATTGAAATATTTATCATTAAATTCAGAATAAATTATTAAATGTGAATAATGATTACTTGTGTGAAATCGTAATAATATGTGCATAATTTATGTGACACTTAAATTTACATGTTATGTTATAAATTAATTAATCGGTGGAATTACTTATATGCGATTAAGTCGTAATTATATTTAAGTCATATATTTTATCTTTATGTTGGGAGGTTTTATTGCTTTGATCGGACTCTAGGATGGTACAGAGGCCCGAAGAGGTATTTTACTATGTTAGATTGGGCCCCATGGGTGGGTATACCTTTGGGCAAAGTTTTGGATCAGTTTGGGTAATATTTTGGGCTCATATGGGGGTCCAAAATTAGGCCTTTTATAGACCTATGAAATTAAGGATGTACAAGTAGCACTAACCCTCATTAACTATTAACTTTAACCATAAAACACACACACCAGTAGTAAAGAAATTTTGTGAGAGCTAGGTATAGATTTTGAGGAGGAACTAGGAGATCACAAGAGGAAAAATTTGGCTAACACCTTCAACCTCTATTAATAGGCAAGAAATATCTTGCTCTTTCACAATTTAATATGTAATTTGTTTATGATTTGATTTTCATATTATATCCATTTGGGTTTAGACATGTGATGGGTTTGAATTTAATACATTGGCAGGTTGTACTGTACCTTGGCTGTTATGAGGATTTTATGAGGAAAAACTAAAATTGATGCATTAGTGGATTATACCTTACTCATTATTACGAACATATGCTTTGAACTTGTTTAGATATATTATATATCTAATTATTATTTATGAATTGTGAATTTTAAATAGACTTTGATGATTTAAGAAACCTTTTTGTTGACTAAACCCGAATTCTAGATGAACCCTAATTACTTTAATGTTAAAATTGATTTTAATGTTCGAATCTAGATAATGATCATATATTATTGGGAATATGTTTATAAGCAATTAGGAATCACATGTAATGTGCTTTAGGACTAATTTAGGGTTAATATAATGTTTAAATACAATCTGGTGTAATGAAAGTCGAGTTGGATAGGCTTTGGGCGAGTTTTGGTATTGCAGCCCCATTTTTAGTTCACCCGAGTTGAGAATAGGGGTCGTGTACACGGCTGTAAAACAACCATGTGCGCATAAATTTAGGTTGAAGGCTTTGGATAGGGTCCAATACGCACAACTATAAAATAGCACCATGTGCGGGAATTCAGGCAAAAGGTTGAGATCTCTTATTTTTGGATTAGAACCTTTGTTTTTCCTTAGGATTTCACCGAAGGTTTTGAGTAGGCTATTTGGGGATCTAATCTTACTAAGTTTCAATGAAGATAAGGTCATGAGATTTAGGATTAGCTATAGGGACGTGTGGCTCTATTAGGTACGTTTAGGGAGGTATAATGTGTGTGTGCGCGTGTATATATATATATGTATATATATATATGTGTTTATGTGTGTGTTTGTCATGGACATACTAAGTGTACGTATTTGGCTTGTGGGGAATCTGTCAGTGGGGTTAATGGATGTAAATGGATTTTGGGACCGAGTACCCATCCCCTACCAGCCATGTGGAAGTCGATGTTTTGATTTTGTATTCAGTTGATCACCATCTCACAATGTGGAGACATGGATTACTTGATCCATTAAATGGTTTGGTATGTGATTAGACGATGGTGTGACAGCATAGTGATCCCTATTCTTTTATATGTGCATTTTCTAAATATATTAGGTACAAGACTCCTATGAATTTATCGATAAAAGCATGAGAAGTTTCCAAAGGTTGAAGCATTCTTGAGGTTTAGTCCAGTGATGGACATGTTATATGAAGACACTTTGTCACATTATTATTTGTATGATCGTGTATAGCTTACTATTCGGGTGACACAAGTAGGTATTGTACTTGATTTTACTCATGGTTTATATATGGGTTTACACTATGATGTAGTTATAGGATGGTATGTGATAGCTTACTTGATTATCGTTGAGTCGAGATTTAGTTATATCATTTGTGATTGGGTGTTGGGCAGTTGTAGTAGGTTATTTCATTTATGTTGAGTGGCGAGGTATCTGTTGCATATGAGTGTCGATGAGTTGGCATGATTACATAAATGAGTCGTATGTTATTACTCCATCGATATAGTAAGTTATTCCTTTCCACTTTCGTGGTCTGGATCATTTTTTATCTACAAATATTTTCTAGGTATTCTCAAGTGGGAGCAGTAGGGATGGGCAGTTAGACGTGCTTTCTTTAGTTCTAATCTTTCCTTCTTAGTTTAGGATGTTATCTTTTTTCAGTATTCTTGTTAAGATTTGTGTATCTATTATATTCAGAGATTTGTTATGGAGCCATAACTATTTTAGGGTTTATTTATATTTGGTTTTAAGACTATCATTTATTTTCATTCTAGTTATAAAGACTTATTAGTGTTGTGGTTTATATTTAAGACAATTTAAATTATATCAATTCTTCATTCATTTATTATGTTGTGTGGGTGGTTTATATTATGTTGTTACTTATTTATATACTCATTAATGCTGAGAATGATGTATATTGATCTATAATACCCTATTTGTAGAGTATGGATTGGCCACCTGGCATGTGGAAAACAGGGGGTGTTTTAGTTGGTATCAAAGCATTCCCGGTTCTAGTGTCTTAGGTTCCGTGAGATTTCATTACATTCTAGGTTGGGTTATTTGATTATTAGAGACATATTACAAGGATTTGTTGTACTCTTATTTCTGATTGTATCTAATATGAATTATGAGTTTGCTTTCTGATGGGAAACCCATGTGGTAGGATAAGACGATCAGCTTCTAATAGGGATATCAATAAAGATACTCAACTGGATAAGCAACCACAATAATAACAGGCAGCACTAGAAACACCACCTATTAGCATGGTTATAATTATTGCTTAGGTTATCACAGCTGGAGTGGCAATCGTGTTATAGCACCTTCACCTGCCCCAGCAACCACAACCACGAGTGGAAGTATTAGTTCAACCGTAGATATCCACTAGCAAGATGGCACAAGGGCAAATTTCATAGTGACCATGAATATCATGATGGCATATCAGTGTAGGAAGGACATTTAAAAGTAATTGATTATGATGGAGTGCACCGAGGTTCAAATGTATATGCTTGTCAGCTTTAAGTAGGTGGGTGAGGCGCTAGGATTTTACCATTACAGTATAAGAAAGGATCAACATAAATATATCCGAGTTATAAAGTTTTTTTGATAGCAAATACTTTTTAACAGTAATTTGGGGATAAAAGTAGAGAGACTTTCTCAGCTTAACTCAGGGGAGCCGCATTGTTTCAGAATATGAGCAGGAGTTTATCAGCCTCTCGTTGTTTACGCTCGAGGAGGTGGACACTGGAGGCAAAGAGGATGGACCATTTTATCCTTGGGTTTACTTGGCAGATTAAGAACATATTATTTAGGATCCCCACTTACACAGGTGGTGAATACTAATTTACTTCATTGTTGGTATCATCAGGAATTATTTAAAGGAAATAGCAAGAAAAGGTACAATGGGGACACGCTTAGTCCACTTTCAAAGATAGGAGGAGGTAGTACGAGAAGGTCTTCTTGTGCATAGGGGACCAACGGTCTACGGGTCGCTATTTGGAGATCAGCCTCATAAGAGGTGAAAGGATTTTGATTATCATGATCGCTAGGGATAATGATAACAGGGCATAGACCGGTAGGGCCGGTAGTAGAGTAGAGCCTAGCAGGGCTAATAGTAGGTCAGGCATTAACACGGGATATTCCACGTACTTATTTTTCTTATGGTGAGGTGAGGCATATAGCAAAGAGGTTCCCTAAGGGTAATCAAGGTACCCAGTGGCAGAGAGGTTGACAAGGTTATCAAGCACCATAGGTCTAGATTTTGTGGTTATCGGCCTCACCATTTATTACTGTGTCAGTTTTTTTAACTCCATCGCGGCCTAACCACAGGTCCAACCATAATTGTAGTGTAGGCGTGTATACCACGTCACTCCTAAAGATTCTCAAGCACTAGTCCAGGTAGTAGAGGGTATAATTCCAATTCATGGGCATGTTGGGTATGTTTTATTTGATACGAGTTCATCACATTCTTTTGTCAGTAGATCCTTCACTCAGTCAATTTGGATGTTAGATTTGCCATTGGACACTTTGTTGAACATGGATTCATCACTAGGTCGGGGTATACCTATTTATAGGCATGTTATGATATAGGTGGGGATATTGGTCGTCTACATTTGGTAAATAATCTATTAATATTAGATATGTCTATATATGATGTTATATTGGGTATGAATTGGTTATCCATTTATCATGCTAATGTGGACTGCTTTGGGAAGTCCATAGTTTTTGCCATTCTGGTACATGAGATATATTTAGTTATGATGCCATATCCAGAGGGAGGGTCGATCATATATTAATGTTTCATCAAGGAGGATAATTCAAAGTGAGCCACTGTATCATTATATTCCATTCCTATAGTTAGTGAGTTTCCTCACGTGTTTCAAGATATTTTGAGGTTACCATCGAGTAAGGAGAAGACTTTATAATTGATATGGCTTCAATAAATAAGACTATAAATCGAGCACCTTACTGTATGGCTATATTAGAGATAAAAGATCTTAGCGATCATATTCAACAGTTGCTTGTACAAGGGTTTATTAAGAGGAGTACTTCTCCTTGGGGAGCTTCGGCCCTCTTCGTGAAGAAGAAGAAGTATGGATCATTGAGACTAAAAAGGATGGATCATTGAGACTTATGTGTGGATTACATAGAGGTAAACAATGTTATCATATGTCACGAGTACTCGTTACCTCTATTAATTAACTATTAAACCAGTCGAGAGGTGGATCATATTTTACAAAGATTGATTTGAGATCTACATACCATCACTTGAGGATTTGGGAGCAGGATGTTCAGAATATGACGTTTTTATCACGGTATGGATTATATGAGTTTATGGTAATGCATTTTAGCCTAACATATGCACTGGTAGTGTTTATGGACTTGATGAATTGTATGCTCAATAAGTACTTGGATCAATTCGTCATAGTGTTCATTGATGATATTTTAATTTACTCTCGATCCTTCTTACCCCATTTTATTCGATTATATATGATAGGGGTTTATGGTTACATAATAGACTAGTGGTGCCAGACGATGAGGAGTCATGACGAGCAGTGTTGACTAAGGTGCATGGGTCATGATTTGTAGTACATTTTGAAGGGGGTAAGATGTATCAGGATATGAGGTGATGGGAAGGCATGAAGAAAGAAATTTCTTTATTCGTATTCAAGTGTATTAATTGTTATATGGTGAAGGTAGATCACCAAAGACCATGGGGTGTTCTTCAACCTCTTGATGCACCGATGTGTAAATGTGATAGAATTTTCATGGACTGCATTACCAAGATGCTTACTTCACATCAGGGATATGATTCCATTTGGGTGATCATGGATCATTTGACTAAGGTAGATCATTTCATTCTAGTTCAAACTAATTTCATTTCAAAGTAGTATGTCAGGATTTTTATATAAGATATTATGAGAATGCATGGTGTGCCACTCGACGTTATGTATAATATGGATAGGACCTTTATGTCCTACTTTTGGCAAAGTTTTTAATAGGATATGGGGACGGAGTTGATAATGAGTATATCATCCTCAGATTGATAGATAGACACTTCTAGTGAATCAAGTGTTGGAGGATATCTTACAATCTTGTATTCTGGACTTTAAAGGTAGCTGGGACGGTACTTACCATTAGTAAAGTCTGCTTAGAATAATAATCATCAATAGACGATTGGCATTGCACCGTTTGAGAAATTATATAGGAGGACTTGTCTTTATACCATTTATTGGATAGAGGTAGGGGAGAACAAACTTCTTGGACCTGAGTTCATCCATGACATGTCCAAAAAGGTGGACCTTATTAAGGTTAGGATGAGGATTATCTAGAGTAAACAGAAGAGTTATGTAGATAGGGGAAGATACACTTATAGTTCGTAGTTGGGGATCGGGATCGGGGGTTACTTAAAGGTGTATCCCACAAAGGTAGTGATGTAGTGTGAGAAGATGGGAAAGTTGGCTCCTCAATATATAGGGTCTTCACCATTATCGATTAGGTAGAACTAGTTGTGTATCATCTAGCCTTTTGCCGAATCACCTACAACAGGTGCAAGATGTGTCCCAAGTCTCTATGATGCAAATATTCCTTAGAGACGACTTGGTGTACCAACACATTGATCTTGGTTAGATAGAACTTTATGCAAATATGATCTACGAGGAAAAAATGATTGCAATTCTATATCACATATAGAAAAATCTTCGCTCCAAGGTAATTTCGTTGGTGCATGTTCAGTAGAGACAACACAATGAGGCAAAGTCTGTGAGGGAGAGGGGGAGTGACATATGAGAGAAATATTTGAAACTCCTTTAGTCAGGTTTGTACCAAATTTCGAGGATGGAATTCCTTTATTAGGGGGAAGAATATAAAACCCTGAATTTTATTTAGTATTATTAATTATTAAATTGACATACATATTATTAAATTGTTAATAAATTATCAAATGTGAATAATTATTACTTATGTGAAATCATAATAATGTTTGCATAATTTATGTGACATTTAAATTGGCATTTTATATGACATGTAGACTAGATTTTATAAAATAATTAATTGATGGAATTAATTATGTGTGGTTAACTCGTAAAGATAATTAAGTAATGTGTTTTATTTTTACATTGGGAGTATTATTATTTGGAGTGGATTATAGGATGGTACAAAGGTCTGAAGAGGTATTTTTAGTATGTTGGATTGGGCCCCATTGGTAGGTATACCATTGAGTAATGTTTTAAGCCAGACTCGATAGCATTTTGGGGTGATATAGGGGTCCAAAATTACGTATTTTGTAAACCTGTGGGATTAAGGGTATAAAGTATGATTAACGCTCGTTGGTTATTCATTTTAACCCTAAAACACAAACCCTAGCATTAAATAAGTTTCGGGAGAGCTAAAGAAGGCTCTTCGGGAGGAACTAGGAGATTAAAAGAGGAAAAATCACCTAGCACCTTCAACCTCCATTATCACGCAAGAAATATCTTTCTCTGAAACAACTTAACATGTAATTTGTTTATATTTTGATTGTCATATTAAATCAATTTGGGTTTAGACACATACTAGGTTTGAATCTAATACGTTGGTAGATGTACCATGGTTGCTACGAGAAAAAACTAAATCTGATGTATTAATGGGTTTTATCTTAGTCATTATGATGAATATGTGTTTAAAACATGTTTAGATTTACCATAAATATGATTGGGATTGACAAATCGTGTATTTTAAATAAACATTTATGATTTTATAAAGTTTTTTTATTAATTAAACTCGAAATCTATGTGAACCCTAATTACTTTCATGTTAAAATTGATAATTTAAACCTTGTTTTTATGTTTTGAATTAGATAATGATCATAGATTGTTGGAAACTCATTTAGAAACAATTAGATATCACTTTTAATATTTTCTAGTACTAATTTGGAGTTAGAATAATGTTAAAGATGATTTGGTGTAAAGAAAGTCGAGCTCGATAGGTATTGGGCGAGTTTGGGTATTGCAGCCATGTTTTTAGTTCACGTGGGTTGTGAACAAGGGTCATACATATGGTAATAAAACCTCCCTTTGCACACAAATTTGAGCAGAATGCCTGGGACAGGAACCAGTATGCACGACTGCAAAATAGCCTCGTGCGCACGGATTTAAGAGAATGTTAAGATCTCTTATTTTTGGATCAGAACCTTTGTTTTTCCTTAGGACTTTACCAGAGGTTTTAATTAGGATATTTTGGGATCTAATCTTACTAGGTTTTCATAAGGATTAAGGTCAACATATTTAGGATTATCCCTATGGACATGTGTAATTACCATTAATTTTAGTAATATATTTAATTGGATTTAAATTAATTTATTTAATTGAAATAATGTGTTTATGTTCATAAAAATATTATTTTACAAATAAAAATGTTGGATATAAATTATAATGCTTAGGGGTTGGTCAAACGATTAAATTAATTGAATTAAGAAACTTTTTTATGAATAAGTCATTATTTTGTGAATTGATAAATGAACTTTATTTAAAGTATTTATGTAGTATACATATATGTGTAATGTTATATGCATGTGTGCATTTATGGTTAGGTGGTGTGTGAGTTTGCATATGACGTGTGTGGGTGGGTAAACAAGGATGAATAAATCATTTCATGTTAATATGTGTTTATATCAAAATAATAGAGCTTTTATATTCCTCTTTTTTCTAAGATACAACTTTTTGTATTCATGGAGTAATATCTTAGCTTTTGTCTTAGGGAATTTGTTAATGTTCGAGTAAAGTTTACTTAACACTATTTTTTTCTTGGCCAAAAACTAATCACGTATGTTGTGAGTCATTTTATTATATGTTATCAAATATTAATTATTTGTTTAATGGTGGAGAGATGTTCAGTTTATACTATCTATGTCCTTAAAAGACATGTGATAATGATGAATTAAAATTGTGGGCCATGTGTATATAATTTCATTTAACCTTATTAGAGAGATTCATTGGTTACCATGGGCGTATATTTATCTCGTAGGAATTGGAAAAACAATGAGTGTGGATATCCAGTCACGACTTAGAAGGAGTTAATATAGAGAATTTGTGTGTGAGACATATTATATTTCTCCATATAGAGGGGATTTAATGAATGGGTAAAATATAAATGGACACCTTATCCATTACGTTCATAAATTAAATTTTGCTTCGATATCAAAAAACACATCGTGTATATATATATATATATATATATATATATATATATATAGAGAGAGAGAGAGAGAGAGAGAGAGAGAGAGATGAAAACAGTTGGCAGTTGAAAATGCATAAACAAAGGTCGTACAACTCTAAAATACATATTTTTAACCTTAATTTCTCTCTTTACCCTTCCATAACAAAATCTTATGTTGAGGTCACTTTATGATATGAGTCAAGAGAAGATTAAAATACTTTTCAAGAGAGTCCAAGGTCGAGTTTCAAGCTAAGTGAGATGGGGATTTCGAGCATGGATTCAACATTTGGGTTTTGTTCTAGCAATTTTAGGTAGGTTCGTTCTCTCGTGGCTATTTAGTGTGCTTTACATGTTCACCCTTGTATGTATATTTGTATCATTCTATCTGGGGCATTTTTAAATATTGTATGCTTTTATATTATTTTTTTCTTATTGCACACAAGTTATGTTATTTCGTTTTCATACCGAATAGTTGGAAAAACGTGGTTGGATTTATTTACATGGCATTTTGGGACATATAATTTGGGTAGAGAATTTATACCTAATTTGTAGAAATTAAATCAAGTAAAGTTTATAGTTTGGGAGAATGGTTATATTATTCTTTATTTTGTTGGAACATTCATTGGTATTCCTTAGCCAAACCACCCGCAATATGGGTTGTGCTTTCGGGCGATAATTTTGTCGTTACTCGGATGAACTAGGCCATGGACCCGTTGGGATGTTAAGTCATTATGATATGGTAGGACGATGAAGGAAGTACTCAATCGTGCCTTTGTTATTATAAGATGAGATTGTTTATTTTAGGGCCATCAATTATTCGAATGATAAATTATAAGAGAGTATAATGAGAGTACACACCGTACTTAGGGAAGTGCAGTGGGAATTTTGTATATGGGAAATTTTGGTAAGTGTATGAATATGCGGTGAGATCCTAGGATTTGATTATTGATGTAGGTGGAAACTGAGTATCCATGTAATACAGTAATCATTGTTATCGGCTTCCAACCGCAATACAAAAAAAACTAAACTTTAACTACACTCTTATGGAGTATAGCGGCAAGTCTGGGTATCGAATCCACAAGGAATGTTTGATAGATTTTAATTTATTTATTACTTCTAAAATAAAAGTGTAAAAGATGATGATGGGGGGAGAAGGGAAAAAAAGGGGAAATAAAAAAAGTTAACTAAAACTTAAACAACGAATAAGAAAACGGGATTAGGATCACATCCCTGCCATGGGCTAAACAACATGAAATTAGGATTTTTGGTTCGAAAACAATTAACCGAGCATAAACAATTAATCATAAACATCACGCATGAAGAGACTTAACCCAAAAATGCGAGATAAAACTTTCAATTGAAAATGGTCACAAGTGTATTAAAATCGGATTATCGCTTTAAATACTAACGTTGGTGACAAGGAAAGTTAAACGCCTAATAAACCAATTTTATACACTACTTTTCAATTAAATGTAATTTTTCCCAAAACCAAACTTTCGAAGCTCAACGCCCACAATGGCGGAAACATGATCACAACCCTTGAACTAGCTACTAAACATGATGGTGTTAACAATGCAAGAATCCATTAACAATCATGTAAAAATAATAAAATAATAATAACAACACTGGAATTTAAGGTTACCAAGGTTGAAGAACACAAACATGCCAGAAGAAATCAAAGCTTGAAGAAGAACCGAAAAAGCTATTGAATTGAAGGTGCAAAACTTGTAAATTGTTCTCCTAGATGTTTCTCCTTGATTAGGAGATTTTACATCAATGAAAAATCCTTTAAAAGAACCCTAATGACTAAATATATAGGTTAGAAGTACTTTAGAAGAGTTCCCAAAATATAAAACTCTCTAGGGTAAAAAGTAGGGCCAAAATAAAAATCCCGCTTCAGATAATTTGTAACAGTTTAAAAGCGTGACAAATTTTTATCACGGATCTGGAACGTTATTAATGGAGAACCGGTTTGCCTAGGACCCGAACCGATTCGATTTTCTCGTGATGCCTTGTGTGCTCGAAGTTCTCTTATTAATAATTCTACCACTAGATTTTCCTCTCAACATTAAATGCGCAAAACTTCTTCACCGTAGCTCGGATTGAGGTGCCATTTTTTTCTAGTATTCTTGTGACTTCAAGATCTTCAAATTTTTAGTTGGCTCCTCCTCTAGGTTTTGGCTGTAAAATTACAAAAATTCCCTTCTACTTCCTTTCCTTTATTTCTTTCACTGTTTTGGTTTCTCTCCCGCATTCACTTGCATGAAATACCTGTAAGACAGACGAGAAATATACAAAACAAGAAATACTTTCCAAAAAGGGTTAGTATCATGAATATGAGATAAATCCAGTCTCTTTACACCGTACGAGACCATAAAAGAACCGAAATAAAGGGGATATATATGAAATATTTAAGCCCGATCAATTATCATCATCTTGGGATTGTAGTTGAATGACCATATGCATACACTTTTATATATCATGCACGCACACACGAGTATGTTTAGTTCACGCGGACTATTCATACAATCCCAAGATAATGACAATCAAATCCTAGGATTTGATTGTCATTATCTTGGTATTGTTGTTAAGCGGGCATATGCATACACTTTTATATATCATACATGCACACACGAATATGCGTAGTTCACGTGGACCATTTATACAAGCCTACTAAGTTTCCTGCTCACACACCCCACAATTTATGGATGTATTTCATATTTGTTCAAGTATCGGTTCAATTACCCCTTTGTTGGTGTGTTTAGGACACTCGGGATATTTTTAGTAGGTAGACATGTAGTTTTCTTTTTGTTAAAAATATATGTACAATCTTATTTCGTTGCAAAGATTTGTAAAAAAAATATATTTTGAGATTAATGAGAATAGAGTGTTCAATTACTTTTAATTATATTTATATTCTTCCAAAAATGTCTTATTTTGTCGTTGGACATGATTAAATGATTTTTAAACGCTTTTAAATTGGAATCATTTTTATTTATTTTTAATATCTCCTCTCGGGGTGTGCAACGTGGGTCTGTTAGGTACATTTAGGGAGGTATAATGTATCCATTTACATGGTTGTAAATAAGTACCATATATATATATATATATATATATATATATATGTGTGTGTGTGTGTGTGTGTGTGTGTACACTAGTTGTGGACATACCAAGTGCACATATTTGGCTTGTGGGGAATTTATTGGCAGGGGTTGTGGATATAAATGGATTGTGGGGGCCGGTGTCGCTCCCTGCAGGCGGTGTGGAGGTCGATGTTTTGATCCTACGTTCAGTTGGTCGTCGTCTCACAACGTGGATATATGAATGACTTGTTCCATTAGATGGTTTGGTATGTGACTAGACAATGGTGTGAGTGCGTAGTGATCCCCCATTATTTTATGTGTGTATGGTCTAAATCTGTTAAGTATGGGACTCCTACAGATTAATCGATAGAAGCACGTGAATGTTTTCGAAGGTTAAAACCTCTGTGTGGTTTATGATACTTATATATATATATATATATATATATATATATATATATTGTTTAATCTAATGATGAACATGTTACATGAAGACACTGTGTCACGTTATTGAATTTACTATGATACCGAGTATAGCTTATTGTTGAGGTGACACGAGTAGGGATTGTAAAGGGTTGTACTATTAGTTTATACATGGGTTTACTCTACGACGAAATTACAGGATGGTATGTAATAGCTTTCTTGATAATTGTTGAGTGAAGATTTATATATATATATATATATATATATATATCAGTTGTGGTTAGGTTTGGGGAACTTGTAGTAGGTTATTTCACTTATTATGAGTGGTGAGGTATCTTTTGCATGTCAGTGCCGATGAGTTGGCATGATTACGTAAATACGTAATAGGTTATTACTACATCGATATAATAAGTTATTTCTTGCAACTTTCGGGATCTAACCCATTTGTTATCTAAAAATTTTTCTAACTTTTCCTAAGCAGGAGCAGCGAGGTCGAGTAATCAGATTTGTTTCTTTGGTTCCAGTCATTCCTTTCTTAGTTTAGGATGTTATATATTTTCAGTATTCCAGTTCAAACTTAAGTATTTATTTTATTCAGATATTTGTTATGGAGCCATTGTTGTTCTAGGGTTTACATATATTTAGTTTTAAGAGTATCAATTGTTTCCATTCGAGTTATGGAGACTTACTCGTATTGTGGTTTATATTTTAGACAATTTAAATTAAATTTTTCTTCGTTCATTTATTATTTTATATGGTTAGTTTACATCATGTTGTTATTATTTATACACTCGTTAATCCTCCAGGTTTGCAAGTAACAATTTAACATGTGTGTATTTGTGTGTGTGTGTGTGTGTGTGTTAATGTATGAGATACACCAATATAATCTATCATGCACGACATTCTAATGTAAAAACTCTTGTATCATACCCATGCTACAAACTTCCTGTAAGTACAATGTATTTACTTGATATTCATCATTAATAAATTCATTATAGGATTACACCCATGAGCAAGATTTCATATATAGACACTTTAGGGAGCCTGTTTGTAGCATGTCTAGTTAAACATTTATAGTTTATGGAACCATGTTGCTTCACAAGGCCTATCTGGCCGAAGGTAATTCACATTCTACTAGGAGAATTGCCTCAGTTCCATAAACAAAGAAAAATGCCATATAGCTTGTTGTTTTCCTCTTTGTTGTTTAATAAGCCCAAATCTCCATCGGTAATTTGTTATCCCATGCTATAAGAAGATATTCCATCGTTTTGTCCAAGATGTTAATCAATGTTTTGTCCATGGCCTCAGCTTTACCATTACCTTTAGGGTATGCAACTATGAAAGTGTAGTGAATAGTGGAATATTTTTCTGTTAGCATTGCCACTTCTTTATTGTTGAATAGAGTTACATTATCTGATAGAATAACCTTGGGGATACCTAATCAACAAATAATGTATTCTCGAATAAACTGCGCCATAACTCTCGATGTTTCCCTTTTTCGTGGTACTATATGCCCATTTGTTATGGCACTTTTATTTTACGAAAACATAGATTTTATTGATGTAGTGAAGGAAAAGCACCTTCACCGCGGCTCACAAAGCATGAATAAAACTAATAGAGAAAAAAATAAGAGATTAACTAATTCATGAACCAGGTCTTGGAATCCCTTCAAACTTTAAGGCTTTAACAAAAAAGTTCAAAAAATATATGAGATGTGAATTCTGATACGATGTATGATATCTCTAGCCTTCATGGAAACCTTTTCAAAGCTGCTTTTATTTCGAGAAATCCAAATGTACCCAAAAATCAAATAAGGAATTAATTTGCATAAAAAGAAATTGTACCTTTCCCACCATTACATAAGAATAGATATAAGCGAGTCTCTAGTACCTTGTGTGTCCATCCCAATCATCCTCTCTCCCCCGGGGTGGGGGGAAAGGGGTGAAGGTCTCACGCCCACTCAGATCATGGAATGCTTCGGCCGTCGTCAGTATGGGGTGAATGTAAAGAGATGGAGTCGCCAACCTATTTTCCACAAAACAAGAAAAAGAACATGTCGTCGCCTTGAGAGAGAGGCATCAAAGACAAACTTATGCTTACGAAACCAATAGTTTAAAGGTTCAGGGGCTAAGTTACAGAATAGTTTGGTATTAGGCACCCATCCCACCATTTCGGTCTCTCATGGGTTTGTGTTATGGCTTTCCTTTATTTCTCAGTAAAGTGTGTGTGCATGTATATATATAAATGGAGATCAGAATCGCTCCTCTCATACCATGAAAGAGATAGAGTGAGGTCATCCATAGGAATGTTCACAAAATAATATTACGAAAAAATACGATTTATGCGTTTATCGAAATATTGATCGCTATGATGAAATGATAATATATGTTGGATAAAACACTAATAAGGATCACAAACATAATATGTATTAAAATAATGTATGGTTGAAAAGGATGAAAATGCGAAGGGAAAATTGGAAAATTACAAAATTGAAAAGTTGGACTCGAGTCTCGGGTTTTAACCCGAGACGCCTACGCAACCTATAAAGTCATCAAAGTCCACGTAGTTCACATGCGACATAAAGGTGGGGTTTATCCCACAGATTTGAATGGGAATTTATTATGTGTGTGTGAGTAGAAAATGTGTTTTAGTTTTGAGAAATGGTGATGGATAATCCCATTGGAATTTATAGGTGTAAGCCTCTTTTTGTTTGTTTGTTTTTTTTATAGAAAATAAAGTATGTGCCACATAACTAATAAAAAGGTGAGATGTTAATGTGTATGAACTAAAGTAAGAACTAAATTATGAATTTAATGTAATTAATGCGAAAATAAGAAATTTAAATAGAGAGGGAATGATTTTGGACCTTCTTTGAAGTATTGAAGCTTGATCTTGATCTTGGATGAACTCCCTTGAGTGTTAAGATGAATGTTGGATGAGAGAGAATGAGATTTTGCCAAATTGGGTATGAAAAGGATGGGAATATAATATGGAAAGGAATTTCACATAAGGAAACTTCGTTGATTGTAAGAGAATGTTGTTGAGATCACTGATGTTGATGTATCTGAGGTGTGTTTTGTGGAGTGAGGTCATGCCCTATATTTATAGAGTAAAGGGGTATCGATTGGGATATCCCCAGCCTTACTAATTAGCAGGTAACTCTAGACACACTACCGATAGGTAAGTAAATGGATCTGCCAATCGGCAGCCTCGTACAGATTTTTTCGAAAAAATGGTCGTAAAATGCAATCTATTGATCCAAATCGCTCACGGGTCATGACATTAGAAAGGTAATTCAGAGACCTTTAAGATTCCTTCGGACCTCTCTCGGGTTTGAGAGTTGACTTTGGGTCATATGTGGCTTGGAAGCATTCGTCGGTCTTTTGGATGGGAGATCGTCGAATGAAAACGGATCATTTATCCGATTGGTAAGTCAGAATCGTGCACAGGGTCAGCTGTTGGAAAGGCTACGCAAGTTACTTCGACATTTCGAAGAGCTTCGCTCAGTTTTAAAAGTTGACCTTGGTCAACCGGGGCTCAGAAGCTCCCGATGACCTTCCGGAGTAAAATGAATCGTTCCTCTGTATCGAAAGGTTGATTCGCATACGGGGTGGACAGTTGGAAAGGGTATTCAGTGATCTTTAGTGATTCATTTAGTCCCGTTTGAGCTGAAGAATTGACCTTGGTAAAATGGAACCCGAGAGCGCCCAGTGGCCTCCGGATCAATTTTGGGAGAAAATAGATCGTTCGTCCGAACGATTATGTCGTTTCGTGCACGGGCGGACCATTGGAAAGAGGATTCAGAGCCATTTGAAAATTAAAAGATCTTCTACTCTGATAATGAAGTTGACTGGAGTTAAATCGATGCCTGGGAGCACCCGATGGCCTCCGGATCGATTTTCAATAGTAAAATGGTGCATTCGTTCGAAGGGTTATGCCAATTTTGTGCACGGGGTAACTGTTGGAAAGGGCATTCAGAGTCCTTCAAATATTCATTGAGCTTTTACTCTGATGATAGAGTTGACCGGAGTTAAATAGGGACCGGGAGCACCCGATGGAATCTAGATCGGTAGTCGGAGTATGACATAGGGTTTGTAGTGAAATGGGAAGGTGCTAGAATATGGTTTCTATAGAGCCCCTCGACGGGTGAGCTTGGAATAAGTGAAAGTCGTCGAATAGACACCACATGATGTTTTAGGAAGAGGTCAATTATGCGTACCTAAAAGGACAAGGTTGACCATTTCAAAGGGTCGAGGTCGATTTTGAGGACCTAAGGAAATGCTGGGGATAACCAATTCTATGGGATGAGGTTAATTTTGAGGACCTAGGGTATGGAGCGACCAATTTTGTGAGTCGAGGTCAATTCTAAGGACCATAAGTTAAAATGACCAATTCTACAAGCCGAGGTCAATTCTGAGGACCTTAAGTAGGGGTGAGCGATTTTGAGGCTCGAAGCCAATTCTGAGGCCTTAAGTAGAAGCATTCAATTATGGGGGTGACCAATTCTGCGGGTCGAGGTCAATTTTGAGGACCTTAAGTAGAAGCGACCAATTATGCGGGTCAATGCCAGATCTGAGGGCTTAAGTATAGGTGACCAATTCTGCGAGTCGAAGCCAATTCTGAGGGCTTTAAGTAGAAGTGACCAATTCTAAGGGTCAAAGCCAATTGTAAGGGCTTAAGTAGAGGTGACAATTATGAGGGTCAAAGTTAATTCTGAGGGCTTAAGTTGTAACGACCAATTATGCATATCGAAGCCAATTCTAAGGGATTAAGTTGTAGTTTTCTTTTAAAGACTCCATTAAGGAAAAGGTATTAATCAGAGGGTTGGATGTTTCCTTGTTGGGGAACTTTTCTTCAATTTCTGCGGTGTCCTTTGGAGGCATTGCTGAGGAGATATCCAATTGATTTTGGGAATTTCGCTGGGGAAATAAGTGTTCCACTGGGGAAGTAAGTGTAGTTAGAAATGTTTTTCTTGGTGAAAAAGGTTCTAAAATTCAATCGGTAATTTTAGGAATTTTTTAAGGATTTTTTGGGATTTTTAGGCATTTTTTGGTTAGTTGTACAAAATTTCAGGGAGGGTGTCGACCGGCAGGGTGTAAGAGGTGCTAAACGACAGTGACATGGTCTATTGGGTACCTCGAGCAAGTTAAGGGATAGTGTCGATTGATATGTTACTGGGAGCTATCGATCGGCATGCCCATTAGCCTCTTATAAAAAGGGGCGAGCTTTCCTCATGTTTCACTGCTTTCAGACTTTCTCTTTTCTGCCCTTTCCTTCTGCAAACTGGTTTAGCTTACTGAAATAAAGAAATGAATGATTTCTCTAGCAGTGAGGTCCACATGGCATGGCTAAATGTCGACGATTGGGCGAATTTGGAATGGTGGGTTACGGTGCCCTTAACACTGGGTAGTGAAAATGCTTTCAACTCGTTCGAGCCGGTGGTGGATGAGCGGATTTTTTTGCATGAGTCGGCGCACCATCGATCCTCTAAGGTGGTGAACCATTGCGTCTATGTAATTGTTGATTAGCTTTGGTATTCTTTTCTTCTTTTGTGGTGATATTTCCTTATTTCTTGAATTTTGACAAGGGTTTTTCCTTTTATTTTTGACAAACTAATATCTCTACGTTGAACCTGCGTTCTCGAGGGATGACGGGCTCAAGGATGTCTGGGAGCACCATCCGTCGGTGGTGCGTTGAGCGGTGTCATCGATCGGTTTTTGTAGATTGACGTTTGCACTGGATGAGACACCTCGGTCGACGGCAGTCCTTTGCGCTTTAGGGAAGAGGTGGTGGGACACCACCCACACCATACATTTTGGTTTCTGGGAGATGACGGTGACTTCCATCGACGTGCAGTAGCTGCTGGGGCTGGATTGCTAGGGGGTCTAGATAGAGATGGACTGGACTTTACGGGTGATGCCAGCGGCGGTGGAAGTAGTGTTAAGTGATGTGGAGAGGATAGTCCCTGGCGACTGTATCCGTTTGTCTCTTTTTAAGGAGGTGTTACTGAGTCGACGAATCGACGAGACTAAAGGGTTGTAGGTGCGACAAATGGCCCGTCTATTTATTCTATTATTATTGGGAGGGTTTTTAGTGGGGACGTCATCCACTGGTGGTTTTTACCATTTTTTAGGGTATTTTTTAATATCCCTCTTTTTTCTTGGGGGAGCCTGGCTTTGACGACCTTATATTTTTCTTTGGACGCATTCAGTCGGTGCTACCGATAGACCTTTACTGGTGCCATGTATCTTTTGGAGGTATTCTATATTTTGTGCATTTTCCTTTATGCATACGCATTTTCCTTTATGCATTTGCATTTTCTTTTATGCATTTTATTCTTTTGATTGATGATTCTTTGTCCTTTACAGACTTGGTTCTGTGAGGTGATTGGGCTTAACGCCCAATTCATAGCTTTGAAGGATGATTCTGTTGGGGATTTCTATCGGATGTACCGGTGGCGAAAGTCCAACGGCAATCGAAGCGGTCTCTCTCTTTAGAGGCGATGTGTCTGGTCTTGAATGGCCTGACGAGCGATCAGGTAAATCTTCATTCTCCTTGAGATAATTTTTCCTTGATGATCTTTTCAGATTTTGATTTTCTGCTGGGAATTTTACAGGTGACCTTCTATCCCTAGGGGACGGCCATCCAGCACACGAGGGTGACTGGGGGAACGCACAGCTGCGTCGTCTGTTGCCGCATTAGTTCAGCTAATCCTAGTATCTAAGGGAGGTTATAGTCTGGAAAGTGGAGGAGGGGGAGGTGATGGTGCCACCTGCGAGGCCCCCAATATATATGAGGCGAGAGCGGGAGATGTTAGAGGATACGTGGGTGGCGTCGATGGTCAGCGAGCCTTATTCATCATAAACCGACACAATGGCAACCTATGATTACTTGGATTTCGTGTCGAGCTGCCTGATACCGCCCAGCATATATGATGTTCTGCCTTTTCCTCCTGCAGGCTCAATTCACCCAGTGGGGTTTTCCTACAGTGCAGGTGGTGCGTCTACATCGACAGTGGCAACGACTTCAGAGGTCCCCTTTATGCGGTTCGCTCATCCTTCTTATAACATTCGACGATCTGACGGAGGGTCGGTGCGTACGCTGTATCGTCCCAATACGATGGACCCAGAGGAGCTGGGGTTGACAGAGGACGTTCTTCAGCCAGTTGTATACCTTTCATTTCTTTATCTTTTGACTTTCTGATTTCTTTCTTTACCTCGCACTGACTGATTTGCTCTCTTTTTTTTCTTGCAGAACATTCGGGTGTCAACCAACTGGATGAGGGATATTAGGGATTAGGTACCTTCTGCGACTTCTCATATTCAATAATTGATCCCAGTTCCTTCTTGCTTGGTATCGTATGCCTCGTCTGGTGAGGGGTCTGGTGAGGGGAGCGGAGGCTCACCATCTCGTCGTCGGGGAAAACGCGCCATGGGGATGGTGGTTCTTAAAGAGAGATAAAGAGAAGAGAGAGAGAAAAGAGAGAGAGAGAGAGACAGACAGACAGGCAGACAGAGATTTTGGGGGTTTGGGTTGAGTCCCGTTGTTTTTTGTTATTTTTCGGTAAGGCAAAATGTAATAAAGCAATATATGTGCAAATGAAAAGGGATTTTTTTTTAATTTTTTTGCTTTAGTGACTTAATGCATATGCACTTTTTACTTTGCTGCTGAGAAAGTAAAAGGGATTTAAAATTATTTGAGAAATTTTTTTATTTTAAAAACAGGATGAGTAAAAATATAAGGAGAAGGAAATTTTGAATTCCTAAAAATGAAAATTAATTTTATTGAATTTTTTTATTTTGACAAAAAGAAAAAAGAGGACTTTCCACAAATAGAGGGATGTCGATCGGCATACCCCTTGTCCTGCCTATCGGTGGGTCAGTCCAGTATAATCAACCCAAGGCTTTGATTGCATTTTCTTCAATTACTTTCTACTTAGTGGGGCAGGTTTTCCTCCAGAATTTGCAAGATTTTTGTCTTTGGATAGGTTTTTCAAGTATAAATAGGGGGTAATGGTGGAGTATTTTCTTCACCCAACCACATTTCTTCTCTTTTGCATTCTTCTTGTCTCCTCTTTTTGAAATATAGCTCTCCCCGAAAGTGTTGAATTCGCCTCTTACCTTGAAAATGTAGAGGCGATGTGCTCATATAATATCGACTACGATGATTTTAACATGCGTGGGTTTCATTATAGTGCAACCGGCCTATTGAATGGAACATGTTGATGGTGACAGTAGAATTATGGTACCCTGAAAACCACGTCTTTCGCTTTGGCTTGGACGAAGTCTGTCCAACTTATGAAAAGTTCTCTACCATGTTGGGGATAAATCCCAGTGTTGTGGCAGCCATGCCTGAATTTTCCCTATCTCCTCAGGAACTGTTAGCAGGACTTCTCCATGTCTCTCCCTCAGCGACTTGGTCACTGGTTACGAGAGGAATAACATATTTCCCTGTTGTGCTGCATTCTGTGCATTTGTAGGATGTTGGTGATGTGGGTTATACTAGAGCCGTTATTCTTGGCTTGATTTCAAAATTATTATTGGTGACTGGGGAACTGTTGGCAGACCCACAACTTACAGCCATTGCTTCGTGGATTTTATATCATCCTAATCCTGTGACGGTGATATTGGTGGGAAGGTAATTCTGACTTTCTGAGGGGTAGCCCCGTTATGCTATTAATTATGATTATTATGAGGATTGGAATGCTTTCACTATTGTTGCTTTGACTGCTACGGGTGCGATTCGATTTATATTGAATCAACGCTCATGTTGGGCAATAGTTGTGTGAGTAGGTCCGAAATCATATTTCGTAGGAATCCTTGTCCAGAAGATACTTGGATTGTGATACCCCCTTGATAGAATTATGTGTTTTGTTTCCACTAGTAACACCCGACTGGTGGAATATTGAATAATCCTAGTGGAGTAGCAAATAAGTTAAGTATGTAAATCAAGGAATTGATTAGAGGTTGGTTAAAGTCGATTAATGGAAAGTTGATTTAACGAGTTGGAATTGGAAAATTAACATGAGGAATCATATTATGTACAATAATCAACTTTGCAAACAAGACCTCTTTATATCCGAGTGATTTTAAAGATAATTAAATTGGAGTGAAATCGTGATTATTTAGTAGAGTTAATTGCGAGTAAATAAAGAAAGGAAATAATTACGGTAACTGTAATTAGAATTTTTGAGTATTTTTCGAAGTTAAATTAATTATGTGTCTTGGGTCTTATTATAGTCTAATACCCAAGTAGTGGGCTCGCAACTCTTTGAAAGACATGCTTGGCTAAATCCTATAGCACATACCTATTTATATTGGTGTAATCTAAGGTTTTAGGTTAATGATCCATTATGGAGGGTTAGATACGGAGAGGAAAAATACTATTCATGTTTTTGTGAAGGGTAAGGAGAGAGAAAGTGATTTATCTCATATTCTCTATGGTGTTATATCCAAAAGTGCCCACACACATGGCTTACTTTGGGTATATCATATGCTAGAAGAATCGAGATATTCCGAACTTTTTAATAAGATTTTTGTATAACTTCAATGGCGGAAAGATCTACATTATGATCAACATATTTCTCCTCATACGAATCACAACATGATTCGCTATGGTATCATATTCTTCAAACCTTAGGTTTATTCTTTAAACCTAGTTTTTTTTATTTTTTTTCAATGCATGATTAATTAAAGACCTTTAGGCTAAAAAAATTGCATTTTAACTATCAATCCCATGTTATTACCCCAACAATATCGCGATCTTAGAATCCTCCTCTCCATCATTTATTTCTTCACATCTTCTAGAGTTAAACTTTGACCCAACATTACCTCAGTTATTTTGTCCTTTGGAGGGGTAACCCAAGTCTCGTGTCATGAGGTGGTGACCATCCTGCACGTATGATCCAAGACAAGCCACCACGCAGTAACACCATTGGTTGTACAAAACTCGCCTGATGGATCGAGTCACCTGCATCTTACGGCGCGAGGCGGTGACCATCCTGAAGATGTGAGTGAATAAACATCGACCTCCACAAAGTCCTACGTCATCAGCCATGAGTGCGGTACTCGGTCCAAACCATTGAAATTAAACCCCGACTGATAGATTCCTCACAAGTATAAAATGGTATGTTCACATCAATAACAAAAACAATAATATATATATATATATATATATATTATGGCCATTGATTAGGCGCATATTCTTCATATTTATCCCCTTAATTGCGGTATTTTTATGATCCCGTACGGTGTATTTAGCTTGGATTTGTCTCTTATTTATGCTACTTACCCTTTTTGGCAAGTATTTCTTGTTTTGTGTATTTCTCATGTATTTTACAGGTATTTCATGCAAGTTATTGCAAAGGAGAACTCAAAATAGTGAAAGAAACCAAGAAATGGAGAGTTGAAGGGCATTTTCGTAATTTTTCAGCCTTAGTCCGGAGGTGGGGCCAACTAGAAAGTTGAAGAGCTCTAAATTACAAGAATACTGGAAAAAACAGCACCTCAATCCGAGCTACGGTGAAGAAGTTACGATGTTTTGAAGTTGCGGGATAATGAAGAGTCTGGATGTGCGGATTTCTGTCATTAATTATGCATTTAATGCAGTGCAACTCTTGGAAAACTTGTTCCACAAGCACTATTGGTTGTCAATTTCGATATTTTGTGCTATAAAAGCCCATGACCTACATCATTTGAAGGGGAGTTGCTAGAGAGAGGCTAGGTTAGGAGTAGGTTAGAAGTGCTAGATTGAATTTTAGGGTTAGATTTTGAGAGCAAATTTTCTATTCCTTCAAGAGTTGTATGAACCCTAGTTTGTATTCTGAATCTCAATTCCTTGTTGCTGAATTCAAGTAAACTCTTTCCATTCTCTTATGTTATTACTTGCAAATTATTTACCATGTTTTGTAGATCCATAATTTTGTGTATGAATTTGTTCTTTAATCAAATCATGTTTAGCTAAATTCCCAATGGTTGGGGTACATGAACTCAATCCTAATACAAATTATTTGTATGGAAAATTAGAAAATAAATGAAAATATTGGTTGAATCGTGAATGAAAATCATATATGCATTGTCATATCTTTTAATCTCTCTTGCCCTAGGTACTTGGGATGTTTAAGAATGCTTTGTATGTATAATTTGTCGTTCATCGCTTTATATTGATCTTTGATTTCATATGATGCGGGCTTGACCCTCATATATGTAATGCTTAGTGATGATAAGGACTGGATTTAATCAAGAATTTTGATTTATAATTCTAGTATTCTAAAGGGTAAATTGTTAAGGATTGAGGGATTGTACCCTACCCTATTTTCTCCCATTTGTCAGATCTAATTTCTTTTGCACTTTTCAGTTTGTTTTTCTTAAGTAATTTTTTAATAGAAATTTTGCCAATCATCATCTTTTTTATTTTTATTTTAGAAGTAATAAATCAATTAAATTCTATAAAACATTCCCTGTGGATTCGATACCCAGACTTACTACTATACTCCATAAAAGTGTAGTTAAAAGTTTAGGTTTTTTTTGTATTGAGGTTGGAAGCCGATAACAACGACTAGCGTGTTACACGGACGCTCGGTTTTCCACTCCATCAAAATGGCGCCGTTGCCGGGGAATGTTTTGTTATAGATTATAATTGATTTACTATTTCGAAAGATTTTTTTTTTCTTTGGATTTTTTTACCTTTTTTGTAGCCTTGCACAATTGAGCACCAAGAAATGTAGAATCCTCAACTGCACACCTTTGTACTCGAATTTCCATTTACATACTATTCGGTAATCATGTCTTTTCATGGTGAGTTCGGTAATTCTAATGGTTCATATGGTAATCGTTTTCAAACTTTTTATTCTCAAGACTCCGCGGCTCGACCTATTACCGTTGGTGAGGCCGTTCTAACTCTGGAGTGTGAAAGGCTTGCAAATGAATATAGGAGAGAAATTTATATTAAATATTCTCAAGAATCTGTGCCTCGGCCTATTACCATGGGTGAGGCCTTTCTAAATCTTGCGTATGAAAAACTTGAAAACGAATATCGAAAAAAAAATCATTTTGGGGAATCCAATGAAGATTTTTTCTCCAATATTTGTGAAACTATAAAAGGTTTTCAACCAAAAGAGGAATCCGAGGTTCTAAAGCCAAGGGATCCTACTTTGGAAGAATACACGCTTTTTCTAACCAAAAGAGTACTGGATTTTCTTTCCACCCAAAGCACAAAGAATATCGATTATGGTCTTGTGAAGGAAATGGTCACACTTTGCGATGATGTGCGTTCTATTTTGGAAAACAAAGAGGAGGTTGAGACTTGTGTGTCACCTCAAATTTTTGAAGAACATCTCATTGAAAGTGAGTCTTGCTCCCTTGAAATTCAATCTCCAATTGATGATGAATCACTTGAAATTGAGTTTATTTCATCACCATTTTCGTTCACGGTTATTGAACCATTAGAAGTACCGCTAGATTCCTATGAGTCGGTTGAAAATTCTGAAACGTTTACACCTTTTAGCGACAAAGACACTTTGCTAGAATTGTTTTCTAACATGGAATGTTCCTTTTTGTGTGCCCCTCTCCCCATACTACTTGAAAAATCTTTGGGAGGTGATTATATTTTTCTTGGAACTCAATTGTACTTGTCCCACCTAGCACCCAAACCCCCCATCATCCCGTTAAATTTTTTAATTGGTGATGGTTCATTTTCTCCATCTCACACATGCCTTCCGTTTTTCAAACGGAATTATTACTTTTCGGGAGGCATGCATCCTAGTGAGGGTACACCATTAATCCCTTAAAGTCAAATTGTATTTTGGGTGGACCCTCAAATTTTTCGACTTCTAGTGTATGATTTATTAGCCGTTCAAATTGTAGGTTGTACATAATTAGTTTTTTTTCTTTTTCTTTTTCTTTCCGTTTTTAATAGTGTAGTGTCATTAGTTAAAGTTTTTGTTATTATTTTTTGCTATGCTTGGTTCTAACGTGTTTTGTAGATTCAATGGACTCGTACTCATCGAGGATCGCTCCATTTGGGTAATATCTTTCTTTTCCTCTCTTTATGTTGTGTTCTTGATTCGCATTGAGGACAATGCAACATTTAAGTTAGGGGGTGTGGGATATTCTTCCCATTTATTGTTTAGATTCATTGATTCGATCACATGTTCTTTCCAAGTATGTTTTTTTTTTAGAAAAAGAAAAAAAAATTGAAAAATTTTGAAAAAAACCAAAAATATTTTTGTTCAAAATAAATAAAAATTAGAATTTAAATTTTTCAAAATATCACCTTTATTCTATTTAAAGTCTCAAATTGTAAAATTCATAATGCACTAAGCCAAAATGACCGAAGATGGAAATTGAAAGAAAATTGACGACTTTACGAATAAGTGTGGAGATTGATCAAACCCGGTGAGATTTCGAGCCTATCAATTTTTTATGAGTTTTTAAAATCAATCCGAGTTTATGATTAACTCAAAGTTCTTTTCAGCGTTTTAATAAGTCGTTGATGATCTCAATCCTTTGTTTTGATCGGTTATGGGAAATGTGTGAAATGTTGTCTCAAAATTCGTGCTAAATATATCTCTAAACTTAATTAATCTCGAGATGCATATGGTAATGTGATTAGCAATTTGGACAATGAAGTAGGCCCTCGTTTGTTACCCAAAAATATTAGCCATAAAAAGTTGTGAAAAACAAAATTATCCCTTTGCAACCCAATTTGAGCCTAATAAAAAATTTATCCTTTCGTTTGATAACCCGAAAAACCCAAATAGCCCGGAATTGTGAAAATTGAGAAAATTCATCAAGTAAGTCCAAAGTGTGCATAAAAAGGGGCAAGAGAAAAACAGAAAAAAAAAATGCTCAACAAAAAAATGAAAAAAAAAATTGTGCAATAAAAAAAAAAAAAAAAAAGAAAGAAAAAAATGAGCAAATGCCCGAAAAAGCACAAATGGACGTCATAAGGACATTTTCCAATTTCGAACATTCCGTTTATTCCCATTTTTACCCTTTACACCTTTTAACCCAAAAAGTCCTAACCGAGTCCGAATGGCGAAATTAATTACTGCGTGGAGAGCTAAGACATGAAAAGATAAAATAAGAGATTAAAATGGTGTGAACTAGAGGTGATGTTCCCATTTCCTAATAACTGTACTCTGATGATGAGATCTTTTCACCATATATTTCCTTCTTTTCAATTTTGTATGCATGAATTTGTGTCCATTATATTTACTCTTTATATCATGCATACCGAGAGAAAATAGCCACAATCCGAGTGATTCGTTTGTGAGTGAATCCGTAAGAATTTGAATCAAAACGAATTTTCGTAAAGTAACGTAATGCTCAATCAGTGGAAGTTTGAGGTTTAATTTTTGGCTTTGCACACACACACTATGGTTTGAGACAGTTGAATATGAGTTGATGGTGATTATTTTTCGAAAAAGTTTAAATTGTACAATTTTTAAGTATTTTGATATTTATTTGAGTCAATAAAGAATTTTGTGGGTAAATTCACTGCAAACCCTCACGAGACAAAACTCGTCCTACTAGGGTAACCTAGGGGTTTAAAGGCTTGTTGCATACGCTAAATGCAATCGCTTGCCTGCGAAAGTGGAATTTTATTTTAATAAAAGAATTTTCAAGAGTGGATTTTTGGTTAGATTCATTTACATTGCTCGGGACGCGCAAAGTTCTAAGTTAGGGGGTGTGATTAGGCGCATATTCTTCATATTTATCCCCTTAATTGCGGTATTTTTATGATCCCGTACGGTGTATTTAGCTTGGATTTGTCTCTTATTTATGCTACTAACCCTTTTTGGCAAGTATTTCTTGTTTTGTGTATTTCTCATGTATTTTACAGGTATTTCATGCAAGTTAGTGCAAAGGAGAACTCAAAATAGTGAAAGAAACCAAGAAATGGAGAGTTGAAGGGCATTTTCATAATTTTTCAGCCTTAGTCCGGAGGTGGGGCCAACTAGAAAGTTGAAGAGCTCTAAATTACAAGAATACTGGAAAAAACGGCACCTCAATCCGAGCTACGGTGAAGAAGTTACGATGTTTTGAAGTTGGGGGATAATGAAGAGTCTGGATGTGCGGATTTCTGTCATTAATTATGCATTTAATGCAGTGCAACTCTTGGAAAACTTGTTCCACAAGCACTATTGGTTGTCAATTTCGATATTTTGTGCTATAAAAGCCCATGACCTACATCATTTGAAGGGGATTTGCTAGAGAGAGGCTAGGTTAGGAGTAGGTTAGAAGTGCTAGATTGAATTTTAGGGTTAGATTTTGAGAGCAAATTTTCTATTCCTTCAAGAGTTGTATGAACCCTAGTTTGTATTCTGAATCTCAATTCCTTGTTGCTGAATTCAAGTAAATTCTTTCCATTCTCTTATGTTATTACTTGCAAATTATTTACCATGTTTTGTAGATCCATAATTTTGTGTATGAATTTGTTCTTTAATCAAATCATGTTTAGCTAAATTCCCAATGGTTGGGGTACATGAACTCAATCCTAATACAAATTATTTGTATGGAAAATTAGAAAATAAATGAAAATATTGGTTGAATCGTGAATGAAAATCATATATGCATTGTCATATCTTTTAATCTCTCTTGCCCTAGGTACTTGGGATGTTTAAGAATGCTTTGTATGTATAATTTGTCGTTCATCGCTTTATATTGATCTTTGATTTCATATGATGCGGGCTTGACCCTCATATATGTAATGCTTAGTGATGATAAGGACTGGATTTAATCAAGAATTTTGATTTATAATTCTAGTATTCTAAAGGGTAAATTGTTAAGGATTGAGGGATTGTACCCTACCCTATTTTCTCCCATTTGTCAGATCTAATTTCTTTTGCACTTTTCAGTTTGTTTTTCTTAAGTAATTTTTTAATAGAAATTTTGCCAATCATCATCTTTTTTATTTTTATTTTAGAAGTAATAAATCAATTAAATTCTATAAAACATTCCCTGTGGATTCGATACCCAGACTTACTACTATACTCCATAAAAGTGTAGTTAAAAGTTTAGGTTTTTTTTGTATTGAGGTTGGAAGCCGATAACAACGACTAGCGTGTTACACGGACGCTCGGTTTTCCACTTCATCAGCCATCCCCTGATCCTCGCGGTGGGAGGGACGAATAAGAGGGGTATATTCAACGTCGAGAGGATCTTGGTCCCACGCATCCCTCTCGAGAGCGCTTCGGCCGGCGTCGGTGATGAGGTGAAAAATGTAGAGAGATGGAGTCGCGAGTCTATTTTACTCAAAACAGATAAAAGAAAAGGGAGCCATCCCGAAGGACAGCATCCAAAGACATACTGATACATACGAAATCAAAATGATTCAAAAAGGGTCCGAAGGCTAAGTTACGAAATGGGAAGGTGTTAGGCACCCATTCCGCCCTTACGGTCTCACATGGGTTATTGTTATTTTTCTTTATTTACCCGTGATATGTGTGCATGTGTATATATAGTGGAGGTAGGTATCATCGACTTGTATCATGGAAGAGATAAAGCGAGTCATCAGTAGGAATGTTCCTAAAAATAATATTAGAAAATAGGTTTTACTCGATTATCCTAGCATTGATCATTATAAGTGAATGATAACGCATACGGAATAATACGCCATCAAGAACAAATATATATAGAGAGAGAGTCTAAGGTATTTAAGTTTAAAGAATATACAAAAAGTAGGGAAAAAGTAGGAAAATGACTAGAGTCTCGGGTTTTACCCCGAGACGCCTACGTAGCCTATAGAGGCATCAAAGTCCACGTAGTTCGTATGCAAAATGAGGGGTGGGATTTATCCCATAAATTCAACCGGGTACTTCTCTTGTATGTGTGTGTGTGTGTGTAAAAAAATGTTTTAGTTGTGAGAAAAGTGTGAGAATTCATGTTTGGAATTTATGAGTAAACCCTCTTTTTCTTATTTTTTTTTAGTTTTATTTGTATGAAAATAAGAGATGTGCAATAATACTAAATAAAAAGTATATTAGGATATGTGAGATGAGAGAATAAAAGTTCTAAGTAATAAAACAAATTAATGCGAATTTAGGAGAATTTAAAGAGAGAGTTGAAAAAGTTGGACCTTCTTGGAGATCTTGAGCTTGATCTTGGATGTTGGAGAGCATCCCTTGCACTTGGGTGATGATGGAGGGTACTTAATGCACCAAGTTTGATGAAAAATATTGTGAAAGGTGAAGGTTGGAAAGGTATTTGGATGCGAAAATCACACTGACTTTGAGACGGGTTTTCTGAGCTCGTTGAGAGTGAAGGGTTTTAGATCTTGTGCCCTTTTGTAATGAGGTCAGACCCTCCTTTTAATAGGTCGAGGGCATTGTCGATCGTTATAGCCATGTTCCTGCCAATCGACAGGTGTGTTTAGGCACACTGCCGATAGGCAGGGTTTGGAACCTGTCATTTGGCAGTCCCTTTCAAGTTCCCTCGGAAAATCGATCGTAGAGCGCAACCCATTAATCTGAATCGTGCACTGGGTGACCCGTTGGAAAGTAACTTCAGAGACCTTCAAAAGTATTTTGGAGTGATCCTGGGTACGAGAGTTGACTTTGGATCAAATGTGGCTCGAAAGTGTTCGTCGGTCCTTTGGATGGGGAATCGTCGAACGCAAATGGATCGTTCCTCCGCATGGTAAGTCAGAATCGCGCATGGGGTGGACCGTTGGAAAGGTTAGGAGATGTATTTTGACATTCCAAAGGGCATGACTCAGTTTGGGGAGTTGACTTTAGTCAATCGGGTCCTGGAAGCGTTCGGTGACCTTTCGGAGTAAAACGGATCATTCGTCCGTACCGTAAGTTAGAATCGCTCACGGGATGGACCGTTGGAAATGGGTTTCAGTTACCTTTGAAGATTCATTCAGTGTCAGTCGAGATGAAGAGTTGACTTTGGTCAAACAGAGCCTGGGAGCATACGGTGACCTCCTGATCAAGTTTTGGGGGGAAATGGGTCGTTCGTCTGCACCTTAAGTCAGAATCGCGCATGGAACGGATCGTTGGAAAGGGGTTTCAGTTACCTTTGAAGATTCATTCACTCTCATTCGAATTGAAGAGTTTGAATTTTGGTCAAATGGATCCTGGGAGTTCCCGATGGCCTCTAGCTTAGTATCCGGGGTATAACTTAGGTTTGTAGTTATAAAGAGAGGTGCTAGGGACCTAAGGAGAATTTATGGGGTACTAGAATGGGGTGTCTATAGAGCCCCTCGACGGGTGAGTTTGGAACAAATAATAGCCGTCGAATAGACACCGCATGATGCCTTTGACAAAGTATGACCAATTCATAGGGCAGATGTCGATTCTGAGGGTTTAAAGATGAGGGTGACCGATTCTACGAGTCGAAGCTAATTTTGAGGGCTTGAAGATAATGGTGGCCGATTTGGTGGGTCGAAGCCAATTCTGAGGGCTTGAAGATAAGGGTGACCGATTCTGCGGGTTGAAGCAAATTCTGAGGGCTTGAAGATGAGGGTGACCAATTCTACTAGTCGAAGCCAATACTGAGGGCCTAAGTTGAGATAACCAATTCTGCGGGTCGAAGCCAATTCTGAGGTCTTGAGATGACTAATTATGCGGGTCGAAGCCAATTTTGAGGGATTAATTTGTGTGACCAATTATGCGGGTTGAAGCCAATTCTGAGGGATTAAGTAGGGATGACAAATTATGTGAGTCAAAGCCAATTCTAAGGGCTTAAATTGAGATGACCAATCCCGCGAGTCGAGGCCAATTATGAGGGTTTAAATTGAGATGACCAATTATGCGGGTCGAAGCTAATTATGCGGGCTTAAGTTGAGATGACCAATTATGCGGGCCGAAGCCAATTCTCAGGGCTTAAGTTGAGATGACCAATTCTGTGGATCGAAGACAATTCTAAGGACTTAAGTTGAGATGACCAATTATGCGAGTCGAAGCCAATTTTGAGGGCTGGAGATGACCAATTATGTGGGTCAAAGCCAATTCTGAGGGCTTAAATTAAGATGACCAATTCTGTGGGTCGAAGCCAATTCTGAGGGCTTAAGTTTAGATGACCAATTCTGTGGGTCGAAGCCAATTATGAGGGATTAAATTAAGATGACCAATTATGCGGGTCGAAGCTAATTCTGAGGGCTTAAATTGAGATATTCTCGGGGAACTCTGCCGGGGAAATTACCTCGTGATTTTGATTTGAGCTGGGGAGCTGATTATTGGGGAAATCCTTGTATCTTTTGGATACTTTGCAGGATGCTATCAATTCCACTGGGGAAGTGATTAGGTGGTCCAGGGTTTTAGACGTATTGCTCGAGGAAATTTGAGACCTTAGGAGAATAGGAGATGATCCTGAAGTTTGGGATGCTTTTAGGGATCCTATGGGGATATTGCCGGGAGGAGATTTACTCCGCTTTTGAGAGTTCTGCTGGGAAAATAGGGGTTCCATTTGAGGGAGTGTGAAATTTTCTTAGTGAAAATGTTTTAAATCCTTTCCGGGATTTTTAAGAATTTTCTGAGGAATTTTCAGGGTTTTCTGGTATTTTTTGGGAATTTCTATAGGAAAATTTCAGGGGGTACCGGTCGGCATGGTGTAGAGGGTGCCATTAGGCAGTGGCACGGACTTTTGGACTGCCTCGAGAAGGTAAAAGGTCAGTGTTGATCGGTAGGTGGGGGTGTAGTGCCGATCGGCATGACCCTTGGCATCCTATAAAAAGGTGCGGGTCCCCTCATTTTTCACAACTTCTTGCATTCTCTCTTTCTCTGCAATTTTCTTCTGTGAATCATTCTAGCATTCCAATCTCTAAAAATGGCCGCTTTTGTGAGCACTGTGGTACACATGGAGTGGTTGGCGGTTGACGACTGGGCAAATGTGGAGTGGAGGGCTAGGGAGCCTCTTACTTTGGGGAGTGAGAACTCTTTTGATGCATTCGAGCTGGTTGCGGATGAGAGGAATTTGTTGTGGGAAACATCGCGTCATTGCTCTTCGAGGGTGGTGAACCCTGGAGGTTATGTAAGTAAAATGACTTTTGGCATTCTTTTTTGGTGATTTTTCTTTTTCTTAGATTTTGACAAGGTTTTTCTTTTGACAGTCCGATGTTTCTTTGTCGACTATGCGTGCCTGCGGGACGATGGGGCTTAAGGATATCTGGGAGCATCTTCCATCTGTGGTGCATTGGGTGGTATCATCAGCAGGCTTTGAAAGGTTGGCGCCTACGTTGGATGAGACACCTCGTTCGACGGCGGTCTTATGCGCTCTGGGGGAGAGGTGGTGGGACGCTACCACACCTTCCATTTTGGTTTTAGAGAGATGATTGTGAATCCTATAGTCGTTCAGTAGCTACTGGGGCTGGATTACGATGGAGAGAAGATAAAGGTGGATCGCTCTTTGCGGGTGAGGCCGGAGGTGGTGCAGGCGGCGCTTGGTGATGTGGGGAGGATAGTATATGGGGACTCCATCCGTTTGTCACTCCTGAATGATGTTTTACTGAGTAGGGTGGTTGAAGTGGAGGATGGGCTGCAGGTGAGACAGATGGTCCGGTTGTTCATTTTGCTGGTGCTGGGAGGATTTCTGGTGGCGTCGAGCAGCTACGTCGTTCATTTATGGTTTTTGCCATATTTGAGGATGTTTTCGAGCATCCCTCTCTATGATTAGGGGAGCCTGACTTTGGCGACCCTTTATTTTTCTCTGGATGCATTCAACCGGTGTTTCCGACAGTCTTTCACCGGAGTCACGTATCTTCTTGAGGTATTCTTTAATTTGCACATTTTTCTTTCATGCATTCGCATTTCCCTTATGCGTCTCTTTTGATTGTGGATTTCTTGTCTTTGGCAGATGTGGTTCTATGAGGTGATTGGGTGTAATACCCAACTGATTTCTCTGAAGGATGAGACTGTTGGGGACTTTTGCCAGTTGTATAGGTAGCGGAAGGCCAATCGGCAGTCGAGGAGGTCTCTCTCTCTAGAGGCGGTGCGTCAGGTCTTGAATGGCCTAACCAATGATAGGGTAAGACTTTTCTCTTCTTCAGTCCTGGTCTTTGTGTACTCTGACTTTGTATTTGACTCATATCTCATGGGGATTTTTCAAGTAAATTTTTACCCTTGGGGGACGACCGTTTAGGACACGGGGTTAACTGGAGTGAATGCGCAGATGAGGCGCTTACTGGCGCATGAGTTTGGCCACTCTTGGTATCTCGGGGAGAGGGTGGTCCGACAGATTTCTGAGGAGGAGGTGGCGGTGCCACCTGCGAGGCCCCCTATGTCTATGATATGGGAGCGACTGCTGCCAGAGGATGCGAGGATCGCGATGATAACGGGCGAGTCATATATGTTGTATACCGATATGGCTGTGCCGTAGATTATATGGACTTCGTGACGAGTTGGCTGATGGCGCCCAGCATATATGATGCACTGCCCTTCCCTACTGTGGGTTCGGGTCCGACAGTGGGGTCCTCCCACAGCAGTGGCGGTCCGTCGACATCTGCGACAGTGACAACTTCGGAGGTCCCCTTTGTGAGGTTGCATACCCCTTCATACAACATCCGGTGGGCTGATAGAGGGATGGTGCCTATATTGCATCGTCCTCATGCGATGGACCCAGAGGAGTTGGGCTTGATAGACGAGGTTATTCGTCCTTTGGTATATCTTTATATTCTTCTCTTTTCCTTCTTTTTGGTTTCTTTTGATCTTTTTTGCTTGATACTGATTTTGCCTTTTCTTGCAGCAAGTCCGGGTGTCCACCACTTGGTTGAGGGATATCAGGGACTGGATATCTTCGGTGACTTCCCATATTCTTGGTGTCGTCTGCCTCATCTGGGGAGGAGTCTGGTTCAGGTAGCGGTGGTGTGTCATCTCGCCGCAGGGGATAGAGAGTGCGTCGCAGGTATGGAAGCTTTTAGGAGAGAGAGGGGGAGGGTAAGTGAGAGAGAGATAATGTGGGTTCGGGTTGAGTCTCATTGTTTTTGCTTTTCTTTATTTCCTGCAAGATTGATGTAACATAGAAAAATATCTATGCAATGCAATGATTTTTTTTAGTATCTTCTGTTAATGATGGATGAATGAATGCATGCACATGCGCTTTTTACTTTACTGCTGAGACCGTAAAATATTTTTGGAAGTTTGAAAGAAAGTTTTATTCATAATGAGAAATTATATAAAGATGGAAGGGGATTTTTGAAATTCTGTTGAGAGTATCGATATATTTTTATTGAGTTTTTTGAATTTGACAAAAGAGAAAAAAGGGAAATTTCCAACAGTATGGGGTTGTTGATTAGCAAGCACCTTGTCCTGCCTATCGGCAGGTCAGTCCAATCCCATTAATTCAAAGCTTTTATTGGTACCCTCTTCAGCCTTTAGTACCTTGTGGGGCAGGATTTTCTTCGATTTCTGTAGAGGTTATGTCTTTTGTGAGGGTTTTCAAGTATAAAAGAGGGGTAAGGGTGGAGTGTTTTTCATCACGCCTTCATATCTTAACTTTCTTATTCTGTGAGATGGCTCTCCCTAGTAGTATTGACTTTGCCAACTACCTCGAGACTTTGGAGGCGATCTACTCTTACAACGTTGACTATGATGCTTTTAACATGCGTCGAGTCTCTTTATGGCGTAATCGACCCATAGAATGGAACATGATGATGGCGGCGGTACAATTTTGGTACCCCAAAGACCATGTATTCCGCTTTGGCTTGGAAGAAGTCTGTCCGACTTATGAGGAATTTTCTACCAAGTTGGGAGTAAATCCTATTGTGGCGGCTGCTCTGCCTGAGTTTTCTCGATCTCTTCAGGAGCTGTTGGTTGGACTTCTCCGTGTCTCGCCCTCGACGGGTAGATCCTTGATCACTGGAGGAATGATTTTTCTTCTAGCGGTGCTGCGGTGTGTGTATTTGTAGGAGGTTGGTGATGTTGGATATGTCGGAGACATCGTTCTGGGCTTGGTTTCGAAATTATTATTGGTGATCGGGAAACTACTGATGGACCCATAACTTACAGCTATTACTTTATGGATGTCCTGCCGTCGTAATCCTGTGGAGGTAATACTGGCGGAGACTCTGAATGGCCTTTGGATGCCTAACGAGAAGGTCGTTCTGACTTTCTGAGGGGTAGCCCTGTGATGCTATTCATGTGGTTAACTGAAAGATTTCGCCTAGTGACTCCTCCGGAATATCCTTTGTCGGCTGTACCCAACTTCTTTTCGCACCATTTCATCAGTGTTGGTCTGTATATCGAGAGCTGGGAGCACTGGTTTGTGGAGCATGGGGATCTAAATCTATACTGGTCAGTGCCTTAATGGGGATAATTGCTGCCTATTCTGGAGCCGGGGGAATACCCGTACGTTCGGATGGTTGGTCTCAGACAGACCTCTTTCTATTTTCCTTGGCATCTTCTGCACTAATTTGGCTAGGAGCAGGTCGTTCCACCTTGGACACTGGATTTCTTTTCGATAGAATATCTGACAGAGCGTCTGCGCATACGACTTGTCTCTTTGTGGGAGAGTCGACGTCCGTCGACCCATCCTTCTCAGCCCGTTGGGAGAGTTTAGCACATCCCCGGGGATTATATGAAGTGGTTGTGAAGAAGAGTGGTCAGTAAGATGTTGGTAGTGGAGACTGGACAAAGGTGGCTTGTCTTATCCGATACTATGGAGGGAGGTGTGGCATTTTTTCCGAGGCTGGTTCGAGATTATCGGTCCATGGAGCGTCTGTGGCACTTTATTCAGGCGGGGGAAGCTTGGGGACACCAGGATGTAGATGATGACGGAGCGGGCTCCTTTGGTAGTTGTGGGTAGGGCTCTTGGAGAGTTTATTTTTGTAATGGGGAATAAATTTGGGAATTTTATTTGACTTTTTAGGAAGGTAAGAGGTAAGGGAGTCATCTATTCCTTTTCTTATGTAATTGCACTGTAATCTCTTATTAGTGAAATAAACAAGTTTTTTATCATCCAGCTGTGCCTTTTGATGAATTTTGTATTTTGAATTATCTATACCGATCGCTAAGGCATGCATAATCCTTTTGTTCAAATATATGTTAGAATGAACTGTCGTTCTCAGAGATAAGAAAATAATAGTTTTTTATGAAAAAGAAAGGAGTCGTGCTCACGTAAGATGTATGAGCTACTTATGTACCACTGGGGGGGTTTGATAATTTTTAATTTTTTTGAGAATGGTTTTTGCAGAGGATCAGGCCCACGTAGTTCTGGGTAGAGTGAAATGAAGAGATTTTTTTTTTAGAATAGAAGAGAGATGAGAAGAGTCGTAGCGCATCGAGATTTCGGACTAGGGGTAAAATTTCTCGAAAGCATCCAGTTTGACTGGACGAGCCATTTCTTCTCCATCTAGGTCGGTGAGCATGGCGGCACCGTCGGACAAGATTTTTTTCATAATGTATGGTCCCCTCCAATTGGGCTTGAATTTCCCTCTGGGGTCCCAGATGGGCTCTACTATCTCCTTGAGGGCTAAATCCCCCTCTCGGACACCGCGATCCTTGACTCTCTTATTAAATGATCGTGTTATGCGGTGATGGTACCCTTGTATGTGATACAACGCCTTCAGGCTCCTTTCGTCCAAGAGTGACAGCTCGTCGAGATGTCTTTGATGCCAGTCCTCCTCACTAACCTTGCTTTCAAGCATGATGCGTAACGGGGGTATTTCCAGCTCCAGGGGTAGGACTGCTTCCATGTCGTAGACTAGAAAGTAAGGGGTAGCCCCAGTAGAGGTTCGGATTGAGGTTCGATAGCCCCAGAAGGCGTATGGGATTCGATTGTCCCAATCTCGATAGCTTTCGGTCATCTTACAGATGATGGCTTTGAGATTTTTATTGGCGGCTTCGACTGCACCGTTGGTCTGAGTTCGGTAGGAGAAGATTTGTGTCTCTGAATCCCATACTCGTTGATCACTTTTGTGACTTCTGCCTCGAAATGCAGCTCGTTATCTGACACTAACTCGTGCGGGACCCCATATTGGCTGATGATGTTTTTCTTAATGAATTGGGTCACCTTCTTGGCATTTAGGACTGCGTATGACTCAGCTTCGACCCATTTGGTGAAGTAATCAATGGCACCTAGAATGAATTCATGCCCGTTGGAAGCCTTAGTTCTAACTTTCCCTATAATGTCGATGCCCAGGTAGAGAACGACCAGGGAGAAGTCATGTTATATAATTCTCACGGAGGCAAGTGTTGAAGGTTGGAAAATTGTTGGCATTTGAGGCATTTTCGAACATAGGCGGTGCAATCCTGGATCATGGTGGTCTAGTAGTAGCCTTATCGGATGATCTTCTTAGCAAGCATGTGACTGTTCATATAGGACTCACATTCCCAACTGTGGATTTTCTGCATTACCTCTTCAATGTCAGCCCCTGCGATGCAGTGTAGATGGGTTCCATCGAAGTTTCTCTTAAATAGTGCTTTGTGACAGATGATATACTGGGCGGCCATTCTTCGGAGGGTTTCTCGGTCTTTCTTGTTGGAGCCCTCGGGATACCTACCATGGTTGAGGAGGTGCCAGATATCATAATACCAACAATTGGCTAGCTCGGTATCTTCTTTGGTGATGAGATCAATGTGGTAGCAATGGGTAGGATTATCAAGCTTTTGAACTAGGAAGGGGGCTATTGTTATTCCTTCGGGCATGTCGACCATGGAGGCCAAGGTAGCAAGGGCGTCAGCTAGGTTATTCTTTGCTCGCGGTAAGTAGTGGAAGGTGATGTCTTGGAATTGGGAGGCTAGTTCTTCTAATTGGGCATGGACGGGTTGGATTTTCTTATCCTTGACTTTCCATTTTCTGAGAACCTGACCAATGATGAGGGCAGAATCCCCGTAGACATCTAGGTATTGAATTCCTTTCTTAAGAGCAACTTTGAGGTTTACCGTACACGCCTCGTATTTAGTCATGTTATTGGTGCAGGGAAAATCCAACTTGATGGCGATAGGAGTGTGGGAGTCATCTGGGGCGATCAAAATTATCCAAATGACATATCCTTTTTTATTGACAGCGCCGTCGAAGAACATTTGCCATCGAAGGTCGTCTTGAGCGGTGTAAAGGATGTTTTCATCTGGGAATTCAGAGATCCGGTCATCATCCTCTTCCATGGGGTAATCAGCGAGGTAGTCAGAGATGGCTCTTCCTTTCATGGCTTTCTGTGTAACGTACACGATATCAAACTCGGCTAGGAGCATTAACCATCGAGTCATTCGGCTAGATAAGGCGAGTTTCTCAAGTAGGTACTTGATAGGGTCCATTCGGGATACAAGCTTAATAGGGAAGGCGAGCATGTAGTGTCGTAACTATTCGGTGACCCAAATAAACGCGACGCATGATTTTTCCAAAGCAGTGTAGTTGACTTCGTATCTGGATAATTTGTGACTGGCGTAATAGATGGATATTTCATAGCGAGAAAATTTAAGGTATTGGGATAGTAAACCCCAGTTGCAGTGTCGGTTATGGTTAGGTATAGAAGCAAGAGAGACCAGGCTGTGGTGGCATGAGTACCGGAGGTTGGGTCAGATATTGTTTGATTCGGTCAAAAGCTTCTTGGAAGGCCCCATTCCAAACTTTAATTGAATCCTTTCGGAGGAGTTTGAAGATAGGTTCGCAGATGGAGGTTAGTTGGATGATGAACTGACAGATGTATTACAATTTCCTAAGGAAACCACTAACTTCTTTTTTCGTTCGGGGAGGTGGCATCTCAAGTATGGCTTTTAGCTTGGTAGGATCTACTTCTATCCCTTTCTTACTGGCCATGAATCCCAAGAGTTTTCCCTTTGTAACGCCGAAGACACATTTCTGTGGATTGAGTCTCATCTGATATCGTCGCAATCGTTCGAACAACTTCAGAGTGCGGGAACATGACCTTCTATAGTTTTGGATTTGATAAGCATATCATCCACATAGACCTTGACTTCTTTGTGAATCAGATCATGCAGGATGGTCGTGGCAACCCTCTGGTAGGTAGCCCCAGCATTCTTGAGACCAAATGGCATAACAGTGTACCAAAAGGTTCACCATGGGGTGATGAACACAATTTTTTCTTGGTGATTTTGATTTGGTTGTACTCGGCAAACCCGTCGACGAACGACTTGAGAGAATGACTAGTTGCGTTGTCCATGATCATGTCGATATTAGGTAGTGGGTAATCATCCTTTGGAGAGGCTTTGTTTGAGTTCTGGTAGTCTACACACATCCGAACTTTCCCTCCTGATTTTGGTACAGGCACTATGTTGGCTAGCCATGTGGGATATTCGATAACACGAATTAAGCCCACGTTCAGTTTTTTGACCACTTCTTCTTTGACTTTGAGCGACCATTCGGTGCGAAGCTTTCTCAACCTTTGTTTAACCGGCTAGTAATCTGGAAGAGTGGGGATCTCATGTTAAGCTATTTCAGGATCAATATCGGGAATATCATCGTAGGACCATGCGAATACATCCACGAATTCCTTCAATAATTCTTTGAGTTGTGCGCGCTTATGCTCGACGAGGGTAGCCCATATCCTAATCTCGCGTAGTTGTCTACTAGAACCGAGGTTAACAATAATAGTTACTTCTTCATTAACTTGAACGCAGTTATGTTATTTGTTATTAACCTTATTTAGATCAGTTAAGAATTTTTCATTTGCAAAATCATCATCATCAAAAGTTTGATTGGAATCTAAACAATTAATGTAAGGCACAGTAAGATACTCAAAATATTCGTTTATTTCATTGATAGGAAAAATAGCATCAAGAACCTCATCGAAGGAGGTCTCGATTACATTTGATCAAGGATAGACAACAGAAAAAGAAATGGGATAAACATTGGGGTTAGGTGGGATTTCACTAGGTAGAACGGGCGCAGCATGCCAGCTGAGGAGAGGTGTATCAGCAGCTTTAATCAGGTGGGATGGATCCAGTGATGTAGTGCTTGAATGAACCATGCAGAGTGTCAGCCCCAGTGCTTGTAAGTTGAAGGAACCTTCGGAGTCACTTCCCTCAGAATCTTCGGTATCTTTGATGAGCGGTTGTACATGGTGTTGGTAACTTTTCGCCCATGGGTAGCTGTCCTGGAAAAAGATCTCCATTCCAGGCTTCATCTTTTTGCCTATATGGTTATACCAGGGTTCCGAAAAGCCGTAAAAGGGGAAGTTCTCGCCCTTTTTATGAATCGTCCATTCAAGGAGTCACCTTGGATAGTCTGAATGCAGTCTAGTCTTCTCTTTAGTCGAGACTGGCAGATCATTATGAGCTCTTATTCTGATGGTTGATACCCCAAACCACAAGCAGGGAAAGCCTTTTTCAGCACAATGGGCTTAAGTATCCCTTGCTGTCTTTATCCTATCCCTAGTTCGGCCATGAATGCATGTTTCTGAACATCTGAATTACATTGATGTTGCCATGAGGGTCATATTTTGGACAAACCCTTTCTCTGAAATCGTCCCCTGTCGGGAGTAGAAGTGGTTCAACTCAAAATCCTGATAGGAGCATATCATTTGACCCGTGCTCTATCTCAAGGACTGGATTGCTGGTGCTTGCACTCTCGGTATTGTCATCGTCACCCAAAATGGTGATGACTCGTCCATCGGTAAAGAATTTTAATTTCTGATGGAGTGAGGAAGACACACCCTTGATACTTTGGAGCCAAGGTGATCCAAGCAATAGGTTGAAACAAGTTGGGATGTCAATAACTTGGAATTCAACGATAGGGTTTATAGGGCCAGCCCCTATTACAAGTTTTATGGATCCCATCACCTCCCGATGGGTATTATCGTAGGCACGCACAATAGCGGAGGTTAGAGCAAGGTCACTTTCCTTCAGTCCTAAGCATTTGAAGGTTCTTAATGGGCAGACATTTAAGGCGTATCCATTATTCACAAGAGAGAGCAGTACGATTTTCCCCATAACTTCGACGGAGATAGTGAGTGCATGATTGTGGTTTGCCCCAATTCTGGGGATTTCTTCTTCGAAAAAGGATAACATTCGGGTAGAGGTCAAGGATGCGACTAAATTTATCGCTTCTTCGGGTGTGGTAGAAGGAGGAACTGTGGGTCTAGTGAGTAACTTGATCAAAGCATTTCTGTGCAGTTGGGAAGATGTAAAAAGCCCCCATAAAGTAATATTGGCCTGAGTTTTCTTCAGTTGATCGAGGATCTTGCTTTCCTCGATGGTTATTTCTAGCATAGGAAGGTTTTCAGCCCTTCCCTTTGTCATTGGCTAGTAGTGAGCTTGGGATCTGATAATGCCTCCCTGATCTGGTCAAGTGATTTACTGAAGAAGGGAAGAACATGAACCCTATTTCTTCATCGATCTTGGGTTGTTCTGCCACCTTATTTATTTCTCCAAGGAGTTATTCAAATGATACCATCCCACACATGTCGGCTCCGAGCCTATTTTCTCTGAAGCTTTCTCTCCATTTGAATCTTCAAATTCTTTCCCCCATCTGGTGGCAATAATTCTGTCTTTCCATGTAAAGTCAATGCATTCCACAACATTGATGGCTTCTTCATACAGGTCCTCCCATTTTACGGGGAGATATAAGGGTGAAGGGACCAGGCGCCCTTGTAGCTTCAGAATATCAAGTAACTCGGTTATACTGCAAATATCGTTGGTTTGCCTGAATGATTCTGCCATGATCTGGACAACGTCATCTAGTCTGATTTCATCGGTTGGTACCACCCAACTGTCTGACTCTCGGGCCCATTTCTGTGCTTCCAAGAACAGCGTGCTGAACTTCTGGCAGTCAATGATCATCTGTGAGGGCAATTTCATCCCGGACTCTAGGAGTTGGTTTAACACTTTTGATAATTCCATACTTTCATTTTTGGAACGGGTATGAACAACGATGCATGCTTTGGTAAGGAGTGACAGTGCCTGATCAACGAGGCTGACAGGGTATAGGAGGAAATATGGGCAAAGTTTGGAGAGGTTTGGGAGAGTGTATGGGTGTGATTTGAGTTGAAGGATCAAATTTTGGGTTCTCTTCTAGGAAGATGGCATTGGCATGATTCGGGAGTGGGTTGTGATTAGTGTTTGGCTTAGGATTGGCTGGTAGGGCAATGGTACCCCGATCAATTAGATCTTGGATTATGTTTCAGAGGTGAAAGCATTGGTCGATGGTATGGCCAACAGTTTGGTGAAAGGCACAATGGGCATTTGCCTCGAAGTTTCTTGGAAGTGGATTTGGTAATGGACGGGGGTCCAAGGGTTTGATAAGGTTTTGGCTTAACAGGGCTTGATAAACTTTGGAGAGGGGAGCATGGAGCTCGATGTATTCCTTTTGAACTGGGACAGGGAGGCTTTCTGGTGCCCAGGAAGTGGTTGGTTGAGAAATGTTGTTGATGGTTGAGACTACAGCACTGGCAGGTTTGTCATATTTTCTGGGGGTGAACTGTCCGGACACTTTCTTTAGTTTAACCTTTATTTTAGTAAGGCCTTCCTCGATTTCTACTCCTGCTTCTCTGAGGGCTCATAAGTGAGGATAGTATTGTCCTCCCATTGTTGCTCGGACATGGGGCAAAAAGTTCTTTTTCACTATGTTGACTTGTTCTTCCCTAGATGATCGATTGGTCATGGTGGTTGCTTTTTCCCTTCATTGGGATATGAAGTTACTGACTGATTCCCCAGAGTTCTGTCTGAGCATCTCTAAATCACGGCGGGTGACCTCAAGCTCTTCATTGTATTTGTACTGCGATATGAATTCTCGAGCTACATCTTCCCAGTTACGAATTTTGGACTCACCAAGAGATAAAAAATATCGGAGGGGGCTATCCTTCAAATTTTGTTGAAATAATTGGGCCATCACTTCTTCAAAATCCCCCAGGAGAGTCATGGAACGGTGATAACTGCGAAGATGAACAATCGGGGGTCCACTTCCTCCGAATTTCTCGATATTTGGCTTCTTGAACTTCTCGGGTAACCTCTCTTTAGGATAAGGAGACATGTGGGTGTAGTCCATGTAATTCCCAGAGATTCTGACTTGGTCGAACTTCTTAGTTAGCATCTTGAGATCTTCTTTGACCTTATTTAACTCTTCCTCTTTTGGATCAATGATCATAGGTAAGATAGCCCCATGTTGGGCAAGGTTTGGCATAGGAAGCTGAGCAGGAGGGGCACGTGGAGCGTGCTGATACTCTTCGGGAACCCAAATAGACTCGGCTGGACCCATAGCATGAGGGAATATGGCCTCGGGATCTTGAGGAACAGGAACCTGGTTTCGTTGCATCTCTCGGACCTCAGTCTAAAGATTGTCAATCTCGAACACGAGCTGAGCTAAGACTGCCGTCAGATCTGGCTGCACAATAAGTACTTGATCTGTGTTCTCCATGAAAAGTGTATGGATACCGAACTCGAAAGAAGTAGTAGGGGAACGGACGGAGCTTCGGGGTGATTTGACTGAAGACCGAAGCCAATAAAGAGCTAGGCCAAGGGCGTGCGATCGACCTGAGAAGGCGTAAAATGGGATTTATTTTTGAAAAGAAAGAAGGAAAATATTTTTAATATTTTTTTTTAAATGAGAAATGTTTTTGGAATGTTGATAAAGAAATGAGAAATGTTTTTTTTTTATAAAGAAAGGAAAAATATTTTGGATTTTTGATAAATAAGGGAGAACTCCCTTTTGGATTTTTGATAAAGAAAGGAAAAATATTTTTGGATTTTTGATAAAGAAAGGAAAAATGTTTTTGGATTTTTAATAAAGAAGGGAGAAATATTTTTGGATTTTTGATAAAGAAGGGATATATATTTTGGGAGACGGGTCTCAGCATGATTATTATAATTATTATGTTCTCACTTGTATTAAATTTTCCTAAATGGAAAAATGAAATGCCTGACGAGACCTGAGCCAGGAAAAGTTGGGTTTATAACATATGCAAATCTATGGTTGGACTTGTAACTAGGTTCATGGGCAGGGTCCCGTTTTAAAAATGCGCAAAAATTTGGGCGGCAGGCCGACCCAAAATTTCGGCAGAGTTTCGGGTCGAAATCAGCAATCTAACATTTGTGTCCTAGGCTTGACACCTATATATGGGTATGCAGTTGGTTTGGGTGAGTAGGAAAGGGTTCCCGCCTCTGGCGTGGCTTCCATGATATACGTCTTGCTTTTGAGGGCAATCAGTACGTGTCGATAACCCATTTGATATACCTGAGTGTACGTGAATTGCCTCACTAAATACCTCATGGGGCCGGTACGTGTGAGAGCGAATTCGATATACTCAGCGTACGTGAATGAGTTCCCTACGATAGTCCTCCCGTCATGACTTCGTCCAAGCGGTATGATGCGGGGGTACTGTTCGATATACGTCGAAGGTACTTGGCCAATGGAAGGTGAGAGTCATATCGCTTAGGCTAACTGCACCTTGCCGGACCAGCGCCCACCACGAAGTGACCCTCCAGTTAGTAGACAAAATTTAATAAATCACAATGCTCTTTGGTGATGTCGTGTGAATCATGCATGATTCTTTTATTTAGTAGCTTATTATGAGAGTATCTTCCTTGATCATGCCCAACAGGGAGCAAAGTACAAGTACCAATGGTATACCAAGTATGGATGAGTGATGCGTGAAACATGTGGACATATGTGATCCTAGGTGCACGTGGTGTGAAGTGACATGGAGAATCTTCTACAAGTGTGTGAATAGAAGCATAAGCATGAGGTACACATGAATAGTAAAAGGGGGATAAAAAATAGGGGAAATATAAGCAAATATAACACCAATGTAAATAGAGTCTAGCACTCAAAATAAGCATCCCCAGCAGAGTCGCCACTGTGGCCATCCCCCGATCCTGGCTGCGGGAGGGACGAATAAGAGGGGTGTCTTCAACGTCGAGAGGATCTTGGTCCCACGCATCCCTCTCAGGAGCGCTTCGACCGGCGTTGGTGATGAGGTGAAAAATATGGAGAGATGGAGTCGCCAGTCTATTTCACTCAAAACAGACAAAAGAAAAGGGAGCCATCCCGAAGGACAGCATCCAAAGATATACTGATACATACGAAACCAAAATGATTCGAAAAGCGTCCGGAGGCTAAGTTACAAAATGGGAAGGTGTTAGGCACCCATTCCGCCCTTACGGTCTCTCATGAGTTATTGTTATTTTCCTTTATTTCCCCGTGATGTGTGCATGTGTATATATAGTGGAGATGGGAATCATCGACTTGTATCGTGGAAGAGATAAAGCGAGTCATCCGTACGAATGTTCCTAAAAATAATATTAGAAAATAGGATTTACGTGATTATCCTAGCATTGATCATTATGAGAGAATGATAACGCATACGGAATAATACGCCATCAAGAACAAATATATATACAGAGAGTTTAAGATATTTAAGTTTAAAGAATATAGAAAAAATAGGAAAAAGTAGGAAAAGGACTCGAGTCTCGGGTTTTACCCCGAGACGCCTATGTAGCCAATAGAGGCCTCAAAGTCCGCGTAGTTCGTATGCAAAATGAGGGGTGAGATTTATCCCATAAATTCAATCGGGGACTTCTCTTGTATGTGTGTATGTGTAAAAAAGTGTTTTAGTTGTGAGAAAAGTGTGAGAAAAGTGTGAGAATTCACGTTTGGAATTTATGAGCAAACCCTCTTTTTCTTATTTTTTTGGGGTTTTATTTATATGAAAATAAGAGATGTGCAATAATACTAAATAAAAATTATATTAGGGTATGTGATATGAGAGAATAAAAGTGCAAAGTAATAAAATAAATTAATGCGAATTTAAGATAATTTAAAGAGAGAGTTGGAAAAGTTGGACCTTCTAGGAGATCTTGAGCTTGATCTTGGATGTTGGAGAGCAGCCCTTGCACTTGGGTGATGAGGGAGGATACTTAATTCACTAAGTTTGATGAAAAAGATGGTGAAAGTTGAAGGTTGGAAAGGGATTTGGATGTGAAAATCACGTTGACTTCGAGACGGGTTTTCTGAGCTCGCTCAGAGTGATGGGTTTCAGATCTTGTGCCCTTATGTAGTGAGGTCAGGCCCTCTTTTTTTTAGTCCCAGGGCATTGCCAATCGGTATATCCCTGGTCCATCCAATCGGTAGGTGTGTTTAGGCACACTGCCGATAGGCAGGGTTTGGAACCTGCCGTTTGGCAGTCTCTTTCAGGTTCCTTCGGAAAATCGGTCATAGAGCGCAAAACATTGATTCGAATTGCGCACGGGGCAAACCATTGGAAAGGTAATTCAGATACATTCGAAAGTCTTTGGACTGCTCTCGAGTTTGGGAGTTGACTTTAGGTCAAATGTGGCTCGAAAGCATTTATCGGTCCTTTGGACGGGGAATCGTCGGACGCAAACGGATCGTTCGTCCGCATGGTAAGTCAGAATCGTGCACGGGGTGGACCTTGGAAAGGTTAGGAGATGTACTTCGACATTCCAAAGAGATTGACTCGATTTGGGGAGTTGACTTTAGTCAATCGAGGCCTGGAAGCATTCGATGACCTTTCGGAGTAAAACAGATCGTTCATCTGTACCGTAAGTCAGAATTGCGAACGGGGCAGACCGTTGGAAAGGGTTTTCAGTGCTATTTGAAGATTCATTCAGTCTCGATTGAGATGAAGAGTTGACTTTGTTCAAACGGAGCCTGGGAGCATACGGTGACCTCCTGATCAAGTTTCGAGGGAAAACGGGTCGTTCGTCCGCACCGTAAGTCAGAATCGCAAACGGGATGGATCATTGGAAAGGGATTTTGGTGCCCTTTAAAGATTCATTCAGTCTCAATCGATCTGAGGAGTTTGAATTTCGGTCAAATGGAGCCTGGGAGTGCTCGATGGCCTTTAGGTCAGTATTCGAGATATGACTTAGGTTTGTGGTGATGAAGGGATGTGCTAGGAACCTAAGGAGAATTTAGGGGGTACTAGAATGGGGTGTATACATACATATATATATATATATATATATATATATATGAAATAGGATATCACATAAACTCTTGAGCGTACCTTCAAATCATCCCAATCCCTAAACGCCAGATTGTACCATGTAATTAAAGTCTTATTAGTTCTCAAAACCTTAATTAACGCCATTAATGTGTTATTTTAGTTTAAATTGTTGGGGGTTGATATACGCGGAATAATATTTTTAGCCCTTGAATTTTTTTATTAATCAAACAAAAGAAATAAGAAAAGTCAGAGCTAGGTTTGAAGAACAAACCTAGTGTTTTGAATATAATACCTTTATGGATCCGATTACAATCCGATAGGAAGAAACGTTTATGTTGATGTTGAGGTGTTGCCTTCTTTTGGATCTTTAAAAGCTTGCTAGAACGTTCTGAAACACTTGGATCTTCTAGTATATAATCCTCCCAAATATAGGTATATGTGTCGGTACCTTTGAAGTAGAAAAATATTTGCTTTTGAGTGAGATATTGTCCTCTTTATCTAGGATCCTCATATATACTTGAATAGTATTTTCTCTCACCCCTCTCAAACCTTAATAATGAATTATTCAGCTCAAAGCCCCAACTTAAACCAACATATACTTGTTTAAGTGGTGGGTTGGGCCAAACTAGATTTTCTTAAGAGTCGGGCCTAACTACTTCGATATGTGGACTAGGGGTGTGCAAAATCCAAACCAAACCGATTAAACCGACCGATCCAATCCAATCCAATCCAATCCAACTAGAAAACTGACCTCAATTGGATTGGATTGGATTTTAATTTTCAAAAACCGATTTAATTGGATCGGTTTCGGTTCTTGGATGCAAAACCGATTAGAAAACCGAACCGATCCAATTAAAATAATTGTGGTTATAAAAAATACCCATTCCCAATACCCACCCGATTTAATACCCATTATATATATAGCTTTTAAAAAAAACCTACCCACCCATTCACTTTCTTTTCCACCTACGGCGGCTGGCGATCCAAAGCCGAGTTCTCCCACGCTGACCAGAGCTTCCGGCGGTAATTTCTCCCCCTTCCGGCGGTAATTTCTCTCTCTCTCTCTCTCTCTCTCTCTCTCTCTCTCTCTCTCTCTCTCTCTCTGTACCGCCGATCTGTACCCTTACTGTCGATCTGTCTGTACCGCCGATATATATATATATATATATATATATACCGTCGATCTGTATTCTGTATATATACCGCCGATCGGTATTCCGATCTGTATCTGTATTCTGTATATATACCGCCGATCGGTATTCCGATCTGTATTCTGTATATATACCGCCGATCTATATATATATATATATATATGGATAATACATACATACATACAGAAATTTTTAACAGTTATGGATAACAGATTTGTTGATGAATTTGTTGTATGTATGGATGACAGATTTGTATTCCATTACTTAATTTCTGTATGTATGGATAACAGATTTGTTGATGAATTTTTATATATGGATAACAGTTAATGAATTTTTAACAGTTATTGAATTGTTAACCATTACTTAGTGAGTTAATAGTTTGAGTGAACAATTAATGGTTTGATTTTTAACATTTGTAGGGATTTTCATTGTTTACTGCTTCCATATTTTTAAATTAAACAGTAATCACAGCTCAATCTTCAGGCGCATCGTGTCAGGTAAATTTGAATGTAAATGGTTTGATTCATTTTTATTTATATTTTCAGATTATATTATGATTAATTATATGTGTTGTTAATTAGTTTTTTTTACTTTTAGATGGAAGATGATCCTAGCAAGGAAATTAATGGAATACCTTCAAATGATCATCCGCCCGATCTCAATGCTTCAAATAGTGATCAAGTGGATCAACAAGATGCATCTCAACAACCTAGTTCAACACCGAGTCAACAAGAAGCAACTGTTAAAGGTAAAAGAAAACCGACTCGGCCCCCCTCAATCGCGTGGGATCATTTTACAAAATCACTCGATGGATTCCATGCAACTTGTAATTATTGTGCCAAACAATATGCTTGTGATAGTAAAAAGAATGGAACATCTAATTTGTTGAGCCATTTAACTCATGCATGCCCCACTTATCCTAATCGGGAACCAAAAAAACAAAAGACCTTGGCCTTCCAACCAAAAAAAAGTGGAGAGGGGGGTGGATCAACTCTTGTGGCTACATCTTATAGTGTTGATCGATGTAGGGATGCAATTGCTAGAATGTTTATTATAGATGAATTGTCTTTTAAATTTATTGAGAATGAAGGGTTTAGAAATGTACTTAATGTATTTGAGCCTAGATTTCCAATCCCGTGTCGCACCACCATAGCTAGAGATTGCTTGAAAATTTACGTAAATGAGAGGGATATGTTGAGGAATTATTTCAAGAAATCGGGGCAGCGAGTTTGTCTTACCACGGACACGTGGACATCTTTGCAAAATCTTAATTACATGTGTTTGACAGCTCACTATATAGATAGCAATTGGAACTATAACAAAAAAATTCTAAATTTCTGCTTAGTTCCAAATCACAAAGGTGAAACAATTGGCCAACATTTGGAGAAGTGTCTATTGGGGTGGGACATTGAGAAGGTTTTTACGGTAACGGTTGATAATGCTAGTTCCAATGATGTAGCTGTTGCGTACTTGTCTGACAAAGTTAACAATTGGGGTGGGGCAATTTTGGGGGGTGAGTTTATGCACATGAGGTGTTGTGCACATATTTTGAATCTAGTTGTCACCGATGGTTTGAAAGAATATCATGTCTCTATTAATAGAATTCGTAATGTGGTGAGATATGTTAGGGCTTCCCCATCGAGGTTAGATAAGTTTAAGGCTTGTTGTGAAAGGGAAAGGATATCATCGAAAAAACTTGTTTGCTTAGACGTTCCCACAAGATGGAATTCGACTTATTTGATGTTAGAGGCGGCTGAAAAATTTCAAAAAGCATTTAAACGGTTAGAGGTAGATGATTCACAATACCGTCGTGAGTTTTGCTTATCTAGTGAGAGAGGTGCTCCAGATTTTGAAGATTGGGAACATGCCCGCTCATTCATTAAATTTTTGAAAACGTTTTATGATGCAACACTTAAGTTTTCTGGATCATCGTATTCTACTTCTAATTCTTTCTTAAGACAATTGAGTTTAATTCGCACTCAAATAAGGTCATGGGCTAATAGTAGAGATCCTTTTTTGAAGAAAATGGGTGAGAATATGGGTAGAAAATATGACAAATATTGGGGTTCTTTATCAGTGATTAACCCGATGTTGTTTATTGCTGCCTTACTAGATCCACGGCATAAGGAAAGATTTTTGGGTTATTGTTTGAGTGCCTTGTTTGGGAAAGATAAGGTTAGTGAGTTAACAAGTAAGGTGAGAAAGAGTTTGGACGACTTGTACGATCAGTACGTATTGCTTTACTCTAGTAAACCCGTACAAAATCGCAATTCACAACAAATAGCCAATGAGATTGAGGTTGATAGTGCCGTAGTTGATGTTGATGCATTATTTAATGCGGGTTTTATGAGGTTGTTAAAAGAGACAAATGAGAAAGAATGCAAAACAGAGGTGGACCGATACTTAATGGAGTCATGCGAGGACCCCACTGATTTGGAGTTTGATATATTGGTTTGGTGGAAGACTAACTCACCCAAGTATAAGATTTTATCTTTAATTGCACGAGATGTTTTAGCTATTCTCGTCTCTACGGTAGCTTCTGAATCTGCATTTAGTACCGGTGGTAGAATTCTTGATCCATTTCGGAGTTCTTTGTCTCCAAAGACCGTGGAGGCCCTCATTTGCGCACAAAATTGGATACGTACAAAGCCTCAAATTGATCTTCGTGCATCAATGGATGAAATTGAAGACGTTGAATCAGGTAATAATTTAATTAATGCTTATTCTATTTGTTTAATTTATCTTAATTATTTTGTTTGATGACAAGTCATTGTTTAATTTGTTGTAGAGATTTTGGGTTCGTCCACCTCGACAGTTACGGGAGTCGGCTTTTAGTACTAATTGGAATCAGGTAATATTTTTATTTTTTAAAGTTTCTATTTTTCCATTACTATTCAATTACTAATGCCAATTTTTTGTTTGAATGCTTTATAGGAGTAAAGGCAGCCTACTAATATTTGGGTACAAGCTTGGATCTTGGAAGTTTTGGGAAGATTATGTGAAGGCTTTTTTCTGCAGATTTTGGGAAGTTGAATGTCATGTGTTTTTTTGTAGTAATTTAAACTTTTGGCCTACTATAATATTTGGGCTAACAAGCAAGTTTTGGTTGGATTATGTGAAGGCTTGTATGAAGTGTCTATTGTAATTTGTACTGATTTAAATGCTGTAATGGGAAGATTATGTGAGAAGGTTAATTTGTATTTGGTTCTTTTCTTTGGTTTAATGTATTTGTATTAAATTCTGGTTTATTATTTATTATCTGGTTTAAAAAAATCAAGTTTATTATTTATTAAATTCTGGTTTATTTTATTATTTATTAACTGGAATTACAATTTATCAACTATGAAATGGATTGGATTGGATTGGATTGGATCCAATTGGCTCAGTTAATTGGATTGGATCCAATTGGCTCAGTTAATTGGATTGGATTGGATTGGATCCAAATCCAATCCAACTACGAAAAAATGGGACCCAAATCAGATAATCGAAACCGATTAAAAAAAATCGATCCAATCCAATTACAATTGGATTGGATTGGATTGGATTATAACTCATTATCGGTTTGGATTGGATTGCAAAATATAAAAACCGATTTTAATTGGATTGGATTCGGTTTGATCCAAATAGGTCGGTTTCGAACCGATCCACACCCCTAATGTGGACGATACTAGGGATTCCAGATAAATTATTAAATTGTCTTCCAAATAAATACTCGAAATTCCCAAATTATAAATCCCGTAATTTATTTTCTTTATTTATTTAATAATAATTAATCCCACTAAATAATTATGATTTCCATTCAATTTAATTATCTCATAATTCACTCAAATATAATGAGGTCATACTTACAAAGTTGATATTAGTGCATAATATAATTTCCCGCGTTAAGCTTTTGATTCCCGCTTGGTCAAATCAATTTGCCGTTAATTGACTTTAACTAACATCTAATCAATTCCTTGATTCTCAGACTTAACTTTTTTGCTGCTCCACCAAATTATAAAATGTTCCACTAATCAAGTTTAAGTTGTTGAAAGAAATATTACAAGTCTATCAAGTCGGTATCACAATCTAAGGTATCTTCGATCCTAGATTCCTCCGAATTATAATCTCATACCTACTCACACATCTATCACTCAATATGCAAGGATCATTTTATTTAATCTAAAATAGAATCGTACTAATAGCAAATCGAAGTAGCAATAATGCAAGCATTCTAATCCCATTCATTACACCAAAATAAGCTTTTAGTAACACAATATTTTTTTGATTACTAACAGTAATTTACCATAACTATTTCTCACAGTAAAATAGTGTTAGTAATATAATATATTCGTTACTAATTTTAGTTCAATATTAAAAAAAAAGGAAACTTTCACCCCCCAAAACCCAAAAAAAAAGCGTTCATTCGTCCAAACCCAAGGCGTGACATAGGGTTTATCCCAACCTAGGGTTCATTCATCATGTCCAAACCTAACGCTCATTTCGGCGCTCTGATTGGCCAACGCATCACATAGGGTTTGCTCCGATTGGCCAACGCATCACATAGGAATTTCTCCGATTGGCCAATGCTCATTCGTCCTGTTCATTCGTCACAACGTCCCAACACATAAGGTAAATTGCATTTTTTATTTTCATTCGTTCAATCACTGTTTTTTTTTCATAATCCATTCAATGTTCGCATCAGTTGTAATGTCATCTCGAACTTGTTGTGTATTTACATTCGTCTGATCGTTGTTTGCATTATTAATATAGAATTATTTATTGGGTATTCTTCTATAAAAAATTGCGTATTCCTAATTATGTTTAGCAATGCATAATTTAACTTAAATGATTTGTACCTCCTCTGGTTTGGCTAAACAAATCGTTCACAGAGAACAAATGATGAGATTGTTGAACAAACATAAATAATGTAAAATATTTTTTTAAACAATCTAAGTCTAACTAACCATTAATTTGTCCGTATATGAGTAATAAAGGACTATCGGATGTGGTGTTTCGACCAGATCTAAGTTGGGGGGATTGTCAGATATGGTTTCTCACTTATGGGTGCGGTGTGGTCGGATGCATCCGGAGAGGGGACTGTCGGATGTGGCAGGAGAGGGGACTGGACGATGTCGACAGAGAGAGAAGAGATAAAGAAGTATAGAGGGGGAGGATATCTATTGGGCAAAGGTGTTTACACAAACTCTAGCCACGTTGTTCGTCTTTCTTCTCATAAAATGTTTATGCCGCAATGATTATGAAATTTTGGTTAGATAATAATACCCAATTTTCGTTCTGATCTATTCACTTTCTTTGGGTTTTAACATTTCCACGTGTGTTTATTTTTCTTAACTCTTTAATACCTTTACAATATTAGATTTTGTTCGTTGTTTGTAGTATCGTTTCTTGGAATTTCTCGAGATTACTACGTTTTAAACATTCATATGCCTTAACTATTAATAGATTTGAATAGCTTCATAATTTGAGTTTTTGTGCATTGCTCTATCATTTTCTTTGAGTTTTTTGTTCATTTCTATGGTTGTGTGTAGTGTGTGTCTGGAACAATCTTCTGGCCAAACCATTTTAAGAAACAGACATTAAATTAGTACTATCCTCTTGTTTCACTGATTCGTATCAAATATTGCATATTTCTGCCCTATATCTTTATGCATTCTAACACATTTACGGTCCTATATGCCTATATTTATGCTCATTAACCAGACAACCTTGGATTTGGATATATACATGCTTTGTATGGCTTAATTGTGCTTTTGAGGTATTACAACGTTAAAAATGAGGATCTGTTGCATTTCGGAGAAGTTTCATCATCGAACGCTATTTTAAGGGCCTTTTAGTCAATTCACATTTCCTTTCTGGCTCATGGAAATTTAACGGATGCGTAGTTCGTTGAGTTAGCATCGCGTGGCCGCAAACGGCACGTCGTTTCGAGTTCGAACCAAGAAGTTATGGCTATTTCCATTTGCAACCTTTTCCCCCTCTTCATGGACTAAACAAGGCTGAGAAACAGAGTACCGGTCGACCGCGGTTGATGGCCCGATCGACCGTGATTTGAGGTTTTGCCGTGGAAAGGAGACAGTGTGCTTTTAATTGAGGGAGCGATCGACCATCCCCCTGGTCGCGGTCGACCGCGTATACCAGATATTTTGTGTTTTTCTCCTTTTCTTTTCTTTTTCCTTTATTTCTTTTCCAACATACTATATAAAGGATTTTTGTGTAATACGTAGAATAATTCGTTTTAGGTTAGAATAGCTTAGGGTTTTGGGGTTTGGAGAGTTCTTCTTCATTTTTTCTTGGTTTAACAGCCATTTGGGTTTGTAAGTTGACTATTCATCTTCCCTCTCCATTAACATAGTTTGTATTTCCTTAATTCTGGCTTTATAGTTAGTTTACATGCTTTCATAATTAGTTTTACGTGCTTTCTTTCCGTGCTTTATAGTGTAGATTTATCGGGTTTATTTACCGCTTTCATTTACCACATTTTTAATATGCTTTCTAGCTAAGTTAGTCTAGGTTGTGTCGGATTGAACTTATTTTGGGTTGACATGTTGCTTTGATTTGGTGATGGGTTTTACGGGTCTATTTCGAGTGCGTTGTCCTAGTTATTGCGCCTAGGAGATTTGATGGGGTATATCATGCTCCGTGCTTATGACCTTGCGTGTGTAATTTTTGGGGTATTTCTTGATGCCAAAATCATATTAGACTTTTATGCGAATTTATGGGTGTGACAACCCTTGATTTAATTAACTGTCGAAACGAGACACAGTCTAAATAACACATCGACCCATATAACCATTTTATACTAATTAACTCGGGTGAGGGATATTCGACGCAACCTATAGTTTTACCGTTTTGTTAACCTAGTTTAAATACACTCGCCTTGATTAATCTTTCCCTTTTGTGCATCTTTTACACTTTTATTTAGGAATGTTAAACCTTATAAATTCTAGCAACTCGTCTTTGTGGATTTTGATACCCGGACTTGGCCGCTATACTCACCCGTGGTGTGTAGTCATAAGTTTAGGTTTTTGCTTAGTTCAGGTGAGCCGAATTCAAAACGACCGCGCCGCGGAGAAACCCTGCCTATCAAATGGCGTCGTTTCGGAGATGAGTTTGTTTTAGAATTTATTTGATTTATCATTTCGTAGTATTTTCTTTGTATTATGTAACACCCCGCCTAATTAAATACCGGGCGATCACTCCTTTATTAAATTAAATCAAGGTAAACAGTTGGTTCATTCTCAGCATCACTGTCGATAAAAATAAATTTTCCAATGTAACACCCTAAATAATTAAGCTAAGTGTCAAAACCATTTTCATACATAACTTTCCAAATTTTATTTAAAGAAAAATTATATATTTATTTTATTTAACCACATTCAATAAGTAAGAATCACACCACATTTAAATTCTGTAACATAGTCCAATATTTAATACATTCGTCAATCGAATGTCAACATACGAAATCTAAAGTCACACATCCAAACTGAATAAATCCCATAGTAACAATACTGGAAATAACCGAAATACAAATGTCCAATAACAACGGAATAATGGAAAGAGCTACACATGCACACATAGATGAAAGTACTAAGAGTGGATCCTAATGAACGAAGTCGTCTAATCAAGAGACCTGCAACTCCCACCTAAACTGCAGCGCGTTCCTTCCAAAAGATCCTAAGCAAGATGCCCCTGTGGCTGGGCACCTGTAATACATACATATATATACAAGAGAGAGAGAGAGAAAGAAACGGGTCAGAGCCCGATAGTGTGTTTGATTTAAAATACGTTTAGCAAGTATTTAAATTGATACGGGCCAATACAACAACATATTAGTGCGACACTCTCTTGAGAAATTCTCACCTCTCTTCTAATGTGCACACCTATCGCACTAACCCCCCCCCCCCCCCCCCACGGTTTGTCTTATCATTTTATCATACTAACCTTCCCAATAATTTAGCTTATCTTAACTTACTCATAAGATTTCAAAACCGAACAATATCATTGTTTAAAAAGGATACTTCCAATTAGCAGCACAACTCTCGTTTTAACTTTATTAATTTATAAAGTTTCCCAGTGTCATATTATACTTTCACAAAACAAGTATTTACTATTTGAGTCATCAACCATGTCCTACTTATCAAATCACAGTAGGCAGTTTCAAATTTCCCAATTTCCTATATATATTAACTACTCGTATAATATATATAAAATAACAGCACCCCAAATAAAACTATGGTGCGTGCATACTTCTACTACCCAAACCCCATACCACTCATATCAAGGGGAATACAAATTCGGAATCACTCTCGAACTGTATTAACACATACACAAACAATATCGAGGCGAAGCATAGATTCCAAGTCTCTAAGAGGATGGCACATACTCGCGTCTCTTAGGACCGTCTGAACTATCAATTCGATAACCTGTACCAAGGATATCTATCTTCTAGGGTACAAGTCAATATCCCCCATAAAGGTCCCATCGAGATAAGACTGTCCCAGCGCGGTAACCTCAAGGATAGCAAGTAGCGCGGTATGTTTTTCACATGTATATAATATATGTACACACAATCATATAAATATACCACTTTTATCATATTAATATAGGTTCCTCTCGTCATCCATAATTACAACATTTATCCTTAATTTCACATTATTAGTATTACGTATAAGGTTTCATCTCTAACCTTAACTCGAAGGGTTTTCTCACTTATTACGTGACACTCGTGGACTCTATCCTTCCAAGTAGAAAATTCAGTAGGTATACCTCTATTCACTATCGTAGCTATTTGCCGTAATCTCTCACTTGAAATACGTAGTTTCATCGTTCATTATATAATTATCCCAAAAGTAAAATTCTCGTCTTATAATAAAGTTCCCAACACTTATTCATATGTCCTACTGGTCTTTCCTATCTCCCAAAACATTTTATTAAGAATACCCAAGAGTTATTTCATGATAAATTTAATTTAACTAATTAAATAAGGGAAATAGGAGTCTGCCAGGAGGGGTCGATCGATCGAGGTCTGGGACTCGATCGATCGAACCTTCGATCGATCGAAGCTCTATGCTCGATCGATCGATCAAGCAGGTATTTTGATTTCTGCAGAATTGCAGTTATGGGTTCTACCATCTATCTTCATCCAAATCCATATTTTTCAACTCCAAACGTCCCAAAATTTCTACTACTAACATTATAACATTATACCAGATGTTTTCAACGTAAAGCATGTGTATTTCTATCATTAAACATGGATAATCAACCCAAAATCTTATCTAATCATCAAGAACCCTAGAGTTTTCTTAATCATGGTTCTAATCTGTTTTTACCAGAATTTCCTTCTAATACATCATCAAAATTTTATGGGTTATTCTTCTACATCACAAAAGATTTCCAGAATAAGGTTTAAGTCTTTACTACATGCAAATTCCTATCAAAATTTGGGTTTTCTTCCATATATTTCATCCCTAATCATTCCTAAACTAATATGGAAATTGCACCAACGAAAATAGCAAGATAAACACTTGCCTGGGATTTTTGACGTTTCGATTTGCAGATGTTTTTGGTGTGGTTGCGTAGCCCGTTGCGCGATCTACGCGTTGGTGGTGGTTGATGTGCAAACGGATGACTTTTGGGGCCTTGGATTGCCTTGGAGCTTTCTTCTTCCCTCTCCTATGGCCGTCACTTGTGTTAGAGTTTTCTAACCCTAGCTGACTAACCTAAATGGCTGATATATGTTTCTGATTTTCGTGGGTTTAATTACCCATAAATGTAAAATGACCAAAATGCCCTCCCGGGTTACTAATTAGGCCTAAAAACGCCCCGAGACCCAAACTACACCCCCGGGTACACTTTTCTGACTATCTCGACCCTTCCGGACACGTTGGTGCACTCAAAACGACCATACGGGCAACTTATAAAATATTCACTTTTTATTTATCAAAATTTAGTCTCGACGCGACATGAGCACGTTTCGACTTAAATTTCCGAAATTGTCATTTAACTCACTCATGACATTAAATATAACCAATATAATTTATTACTTTGCTCATTAGTAATATTCAACAAATTTCCCATAATTACTAACTCTCGTCACGTTAATAATTATAACATAATTAATTTCTGAATTTTTATTAAATAATTCATTCACATTAACTTTAATAAATCCCCAAATTAATATAGCATAAAAATACGGGGTATTACATACTTCCCCCCTAATAACGGAATTTCGTCCCGAAATTCGAAAAATAAGGCATACCTGGTAAAAACAACTCTGGATATCTCTCGCGTATATCTGCCTCGCGCTCCCAAGTGGATTCCTCCACATTATGATACTCCCACTGGACCCGCACAAGTGGAACTATCTTTGACCTCAATCTCCTCTCACTATAGTCTAGGATAGCCACCGGTCTCTCCTCGTAAGAGCTGTCAGGCTGTAAGTCGATCTCATCTATCGCGATGCGAGTATGGGCCATATCATCCCGAAGATACCGTCTCAACGACGATATGTGGAATACATCGTGAATGCGATGTAAATGCTCTGGCAGTCCCAACCTGTATGCAACTGGCCCAATCCTCTCGATGATGGGAAATGGTCCCACGTACCTCGGAGCCAACTTCCCTTTCTTCCCGAACCTCATCACTCCCTTCATAGGAGATACACGCAATAACACTTGGTCCCCCACATTAAACTCTCGGAAGAACCGTTTCGCATCGGCGTAGCTCTTCTGCCTGTCCTGGGCTACTCGAATGCGACTCCTGATCATCTCAATCCTCGTGGAGGTCTCCTGAATCACCTCTGGTCCTAGCAACTTGTTATCCCCCACTTCGAGCCAACAAGCTGGGGAACGACAAGGCCTGCCATACAAAGCCTCAAATGGAGCCATACCAATCGTAAACTGATAAGAGTTATTATAAGCAAACTCTACCAGTGGAAGATGTGGCTCCCAACCTCCTCCAAAATCAAGAACACACATGCGTAGCATATCCTCTAACATCTGATTAGTACGCTTTGTCTGTCCATCTGTCTGTGGGTGATAAGCTGAACTCAACCTCAACTCAGTACCCATAGCCTCCTGAAAGTTTTCCCAAAAGCGTGACACGAAGATCTTGTCTCTATCTGACACAATATTCAGGGGCACCCCGTGTAATCTGACGATCTCGGCAATAAACAGCTGAGCATACTGACCCGCGGTATAATCTATCCGCACCGGTAGAAAATGAGCCACCTTAGTCAAACGGTCTACAATCACCCAGATAGAGTCATGGCCCCGCTGTGAGGTAGGCAACCCTGTAATAAAATACATGGAAATGCTCTCCCACTTCCACGCGGGTACTTCCAATGGCTGAAGCAGCCCTGACGGTTTTTTATGGTCCACCTTCACCAGCTGGCAGGTAGGACACTTGGACACGAACTCAGCAATGTCCTTCTTCATCCCACTCCACCAATATTGTCTCCTCATATCCTGGTACATCTTATCCCCTTCAGGATGCACCGCAAACCGGGACCCGTGAGACTGGGTCATCACTGCATGACGTAATTCTGCTCCATCTGGAACCACCAATCTCCCATTAAACCTCAAACCCCCATCAGAACTAACAGAATAGGACTCCGCACCCTCGGCTAAAAGTCGTACAATCTGCTCCAGGCAAAACGGGTATGTGGTCTGGGCCTGTATTACCCTCATAACAATCTCGGGTGTGACTGACATCACGGATATGAAAAAACGTGCTACTGCATCCTGGTGGCCTAACTCCTTCCACTTTGCTTTCCAGACATCTGCTACCTCGTCTACCGGTCTATGACTCAACGCATCAGCAACTACGTTGGCCTTTCCCGGATGATACTGTATATCGAACTGGTAGTCCTTCACAAACTCTAGCCATCTACGCTGACGCATATTCAGCTCTCGCTGAGTGAACAGGTACTGCAGTGATTTGTGGTCTGTGAACAAACAGAACTTCTCCCCCAATAAGTAGTGCCTCCATATCCTCAATGCAAAAACGACCGCTACTAACTCCAGGTCGTGGGTTGTATATATTTAAACTTCTAGTGTACAGTTAGTGTAAAGCCTAAATAGTAGGTTGTATATATTTAGCTTTTTATTCTTTATTTCTTTTTACCCTTTCTTTCTTTTTAATTCACTCTTGTAATTAGTTAACTTTTTGTTATTTGTTTTTGTTATGCTCGGTACTATCTTGTTTTGTAGATTCTTTGGACTTGTTCTTATGGGGATCGCTCCAATTTTGGGTAATATTGCTCTTTTCCTCTCTTTAACTTGGTTCTTAATTCACATTAAGGACAATGTCAGGTTTTAAGCTATGGGGTGTGGGATATTCTATCCATGTCTTTAGTTAGTCTATATTTTTGCTCACATGTTAGTTACTTAGTATGCTTTTCTTAGAAAAATTCAAAAAAAATTCAAAAAGATTTTCTTTCTTTTTTCTCTTTATTGGGAATTTTTCCTTTGTCTCAGATGATAAATTTCAATAATTGCCCGATCCAATAGACAACTCAAAATGATGCATGTTCTCGATTTGAGAAGTTATTAGACTTTAGTCCTCAATCATTGATATTATGAATAACTTCATAAATTAAACGTTAATTCCACGAGCACATGCACCATTCTTGCTTTATTGATTTGGTTTAAGATTTTTATAACTCGGTAATCTTTTGTTGCATTATATATACTTACACCGAGTAAGCTTTGTACCTTTCGTCATTTATGAGTGTATACACTATTCTTTCCTCTTTGAAAACGTTTAATTCGTTGGTAATCTCTCTATTCTTTCATTTGATCGTTTCATTAATTGAGTTCATATATGAAATGCATTACTTGAGCATGATTTTCATATATTGTTTTAACTCGAGAATTGCGTAAACTCTATGAAATGATCATAGTCCATCCTTGTTATATCACCCATATTAGCCTTGACCTCACCTTATATGTTTCCCCTCGTCAACCCCTTTGAGCCTAAATATTAGCCTTTCCTTTCATAACCCAAAACTCCCATAACCAACTCCTAATTGGAGTTTCAAACCATACATACACCTTCCATGCCATTGTTTGGAATGTTACTTGGGATTGAATGTTGTTGTTTTGTTGCGGTTGCAATTTAGGCATATGAGAGTGAGAAAAGTAAAGAAAAGAAAATAGATATGAAAAAATAGATGAAAAAGAGAAGTGAAAAGCAAAAGAAAACAAAAGAGAAAAATGAGAAAAAGAAGAAAAGAAAAGAAAGAGAAAGTTGTAAATATTGTGTATAGTGTTCAATAAGCTTTGTTTACTCTCCCCGTTGTTATATTCAACGCCTTTTATGGATTGTATTTTCCAAATTTTGGAATCGCCTGCATTCTTCCCATTATCCCAAGTTTTCATTCCGAACACTTTGAATCCGTACATACATATCCTTTATTTTTTTACCCTAGCCAAACTTACGTTACAACCCTATATAAGTCCTATGTGATCTTAGGGTGAATTTAATTTAAAAGTCATAATAGTTTTGATAATCTGTGAAAATGTATTTCACCTCCTTTAGTTAGCGGTATCGTTTATTGAGATTACAATTTTTCATTTTATATATAGCGTTCTTCATTTGTGACATGTGTGCGGCCTAGTTTCCATTTCCATTTACTCTTTATCCCCGCACGTTCCGTGTGTTACCTCCCTATTTCGAGTGAATTCACTTAATGAGTGTAATGCCCGTGAGGATTGAATATATGCTTGCTTCAATTTTTATCCGGTTTATATAAGTTTTTGTCAAATCATACGTTGGAAGTGCTCGCTCCCCTCCCACATTTTAAGGTTTCAATTCTATGAGGTGCATTCTATAATGTTAATGATTTGGACTTTCGTTTGAATTCGTTCATTGTGCTAATAACGTGTACGAAATATTTTGCGCTATTATTGGGCTTGTCGCATGTTGGTTTGGGCATATTTTGAGGGAGCCATTTGATGTTTGTGGGTTTAATCCCTGAAAACCCTCATGAGACGACACTCGTCCACTAGGGTAACCTAGGGGTTTAACGGCTTATTGCATATGCTAAATGCAATCGTGTTCCCTACGAAAGTGGCATTTTTATTTCGATGCATATATACGTTTAATACTGTCATTTGTGGACTGGTTTTGTTTGTTTCATCACTAGGAACTAGCAACTTTTTAGTTAGGGGGTGTGATTCGTATCAAATATTGCTTATTTCCGCCCTATATCTTTATGCATTCTAGCACTTTTATGGTTCTATATGCCTATATTTATGCTCATTAACCAGAAAACCTTGGATTTGGATATATACATGCTTTGTAGGGATTAATTGTGCTTTTGTAGGTATTGGAACGCTAAAAGTGAGGATCTGTTGCATTTCGAAGAAGTTCCATCGTTGGATGCTACTTCAAGGGCAATTTAGTCAATTCACATTTACTCTTTGTCTCATGAAAATTCCACAAATGCATAGTTCGTTGAGTTAGCATCGTGTGGCCGCTGACAGCACGTCGTTTCGAGTTCGGACGAAGAAGTTATGGCCATTTCCATTTGTAACATTTTCCCCCTCTTCATGGACCAAACAAGGTTGAGAAACAGAGTACCGGTCGACCGCGATTTGAGGTTTTTCCATGGAAAGGAGACAGTGTGCTTTTAATTGAGTGCGCGATCGACCAGCCCCCTGGCCGCGGTCGACCACGTATACCAGATATTTTGTGTTTTTCTCCTTTTCTTTTATTTTTTCTTTATTTATTTTCCAACTTACTATATAAAGGATTTGGGTTTGTAAGTTGACTATTCATCTTCCCTCTCCATTAATATAGTTTGTATATCCTTAATTCTTGCTTTGTAGTTAGTTTACATGCTTTCATAATTAGCTTTTAGTGTTTTCTTTCCATGATTTCTAGTGTAGATTTATCACGTTTATTTATCGCTTTCATTTACCGCATTTTTAATATGCTTTATAGCTAAGTTAGTCTAGGTTGTGTCGGATTGAACTCATTTCGGGTTGACATGTTGCTTTGCGTTGGTGATGGGTTTTACGGGTCTATTCCGACTGCGTTATCCTAGTTATTGTGCCTAGGAGATTTAACTGGGTATATCATGTATGCTCCATGCTTACGACCTTGCACCACGGCGAAACCCTGCCTATCATTCACCCCCATCTAAAAAAATTACATGTTTTAACTATGATTTTACCTATGTGTATCAAGAATTTTATTTTTGTATATTATCATATAACTTGTGTGTAAACCATATTTTTTTAGTAGTGCAGAATGTCACAAACACTGAACAAAGAGTGGATGAATGAGAGGAATAGAATAAGTGAGGTGTACACAAATGGAGTTGCGTCTTTTCTTAATTATGCAATTGCAAACAATGTCCATTAATTCTCTACCTTTCCTTGTCCATGTGTTAAGTGCCGAAATAAGAAGCGTTTCACTGCGGTAGGATATCAAGGGTCATTTGATAATATATGGTATAAACAGGACATATACTGAGCGGGTTTTGCATGGTGAAACACTATCATCAAACCTAACATGTCCCGTAGTAGAACCTATTGATTGTGAAGGACATGATGAAGCTAATAACAATGAGAATAAAAGGTTGCGAAAGTTAGTTGACGCATGTTACGGAGTGCAAGAACAACATTGTGTAGAACCCAATCAGGAAGAATTGTCTAAAAAATCGTATGTCGATAATGAGAAGTATAATCAATATAATAAATTAGCGATCGAGAAATTGTACCCTTCAGGTGAGGGTCCTGAGATTACTCTCCCTGTAATTGTGGAATTGCATAATTTAAAAACGTTGTGTTGTTGGTCGGGAAATAGCATGACCTCTCTCTTGTCGGTCTTAAAGAGGTGGCTTCTAAAAGGAAACACATTACCAAAAAAATATCCTCACATGAAGAGAATGATGAAAGACCTAGGGATGAAAGTAAATTACATTCATGCTTGCGTTAACAACTGTATTTTATATTGGAAAGAGAATGAAGATTTGGAGGAATGTCCTCAGTGTGGAGAACCGAGATATGCAGCGATATCAAAGAAAAGGAAAAGGTTATGCAAAGAATCAATGAAAGTGTTGAGACATTTCCCTTTAATTCCAAGGCTAGTGAGATTGTATACTATACCTTGGATAGCGCATGAAATGACATGGCACCATCGGGCAACAAGTTATGGGATTATCAGCGACATCCTTGTGATTCATCCCAATGGAGAATGCTAAAAAGTAGATGGCCCGATTTCGCCGAGGAAGGGAGCAATATTTGGCTTACAATAGCAACAGATGGGTTCAATCCCCATGGTATTCAGCTTAGTAGTTATAGTTATTGACCTGTAGTGACCGCGCCTTATAATGTGGGCCCTTCTTTGTGCTTGAAGCGTGAGTTCCAAATTTTATCTTTACTGATTCATGGTCCAAAGGCACCGGATCAAGACATTGATGTTTTTCTTCAACTATTAGTAGATGAATTGAAGCGACTATTGGAAGGAGTTCCAGCTATTGACATGCACAAAATGCAACCTTTTACATTGAGAGCTATGTTGATGTGGGGGATTCATGATTTTCCTGCATATGGAAACTTATCTGTGTGTGTAACACATGGTTACAAAGCATGTCCTATTTGTGGCGATGACACTCCATCCATCTGGCTAGAACATGGCATGAAGATAGTTTACACAAACTATCATAAGTTTCTTAAAAGTGATCATCCTTTTAGGAGTGGTAGAGGTTTGGGACTTAGGTTACAAGAAGTTGGACGTCCCCTAATTCGACTAAACAGAGATGCACTTGTGGAGAAGTTAAGAAATATAAAGTATGTACCTGAAAAAGTCTCAAAAGTTCCCGCTAAGAAGGGAAAGTCTAATAATGCTAATGAGAGTGATAATGTTGAAGTTAAAGAAGCTTGGTATAAAAAATCTCTTTTCTTTGATTTGGAATACTGGCCATATCATCAAGTTCGACTTGTCCTTGATGTGATGCACATCGAAAAGAATGTTGCAAAGCATTTAATAAACACAATTCTTAGTGATAATAAAACAAAGGATACTGAAAAGGGGCGATTGGATATAAAGGATATAGGCATACAGAGCGTTTAATGGCTTCAAGTTGATGGACGCACTGGAAAAATAATAAAACTAACAACACCATTTATCTTGGATAGAGAAGAAAAAAGACCATTCTGCCAAATTTTGAAGGACTTAAAGCTTCCTACCAGTTTTTCCTCTAACTTGAGCAATATAGTAAGTCTTAGTCCCCCATCTTTTCACTCTTTAAAGTCGCATGATTATCATGTCATAATCGAGCATCTGCTACTTGTGTTGCTCCAACATACCTTTCCGAAACATCGAGCTATGAGAAGAGCGATCCAACAATTCAGTTTGCTCTTTAACATGTTGTGCTCTAAGGTTCTAATTCAGCAAGATATCCAAAGAGCCAATACATGGTTGTTGAAGCATTGTGCATGATGGAAAAATATTTCCCACCTACCCTTTTTATATTAGCATTCACCTCACTGTGCATCTAACATATGAAGCCCTGGTTTGTGGACCAACCGACGCTCATTGGATGTATCCATTCAAAAGGTGATTTTTTTATCTTTTAATATAATAAAATACGCCCCATTTAAGTTAATAATGCTTGTTATTAATTTTTACTATCTTATACAAATAGGACAATGAAAGATTTTAAAGATATACCCAGCAATAAGCGGTATGTTGAAGGTTCCATTGCAGAATCCTACATTGTTACTGAATCTGTTAGATATTGCATGGAGTACATGCCAAATCCATCTGATAGAACTCATAAACGCTCACGTGAAGCCTTTTTAGAGGAAAGGTGGAGAGTTTTCTGATAAAGGGCCTTTGCTTGATGATAAGACTATAAGGTTGGGACCCGTACAATTTTAACAAATACGTCGATGGGTATTTTTTCGACTATATGTTGATGGACTTAAAGAGTACTATAGGTTTGGGTTATTCTATTTGTTTATAGTTAAGAATTAATTATCATTTTGAGTTATAATTACTTATATCAAACTACATATTGCAGCGAGTATTGATAAGCACCCAAAAGTGTACATTTTATACCCCGAATAGACGTATTTTAATTGCTAATTATCGGCAAATTGGGTCTTATATGCGTAAATATTTAATGTGCAGGATTGATTGTAGTTGTGGTATCAAAAGTGTTATTTCAAGGCAAATTGCATCAAGAATGGAGCTAATACCCTGTCCCGTAACCTTACCCGATCCTAAACCAGTCCCTAAACAGTCACCCAGGCCCGTGTCTTTAGTTTGTGCCTTTTTAAATTTTTTTTAGATTTTTAATTTGAGTCGTTTTTATTTTTAGAGTTTATTTTATATTTATTTAGAATTTCTAGTTTTTATTTTATTTTTTTATATTTTATTTTTATTAGTGTAATTTTATTTTGTTTTGATTAGTTTTTTATTTTATTTTATTAGGATTAGTTTTTTTAGGAATTCATTTATTTTTAGTTTTATTATATTTTACTTTTTAGGATTTTAGTTTTAGTTTAATAGATTTTTATTTTTATTTCTTTTTAATCTTATTTTTTATTTGAATCTTTATTTATTTTTAAATTAGGATTTTATTTTTAGATTTTTAATTTTATTATTTTTTTTTAGTTAGTTAGTGTTATTTTTAGGCGTCCAAATTAATCACACACGCTAACTTATCCTATAACTCACTCACACCCGATTCCACACACCTAACATGCACACAAACCACACACTCACCCTCACACTATCATTTACACCCTCACCTCACCACACCAAAGCAAACCCAACTCATCTTCTTCCCCACCTTCCACTCTCTCTCCTACCTCCATTAACACAAACTTCAAACTTCTTCTCTCTCATACCTCCAAAACCACCGTAGCCACATACCCACAAACCCATCTTTCATCTCTCAACCAACTCAAACCCCCACAACCCCCTGCCTAGCTCAAACCCGGTTATACCCATATCGCGATTCGTGTAAACCCAACCCTCCAGACCTACCCCGGGCACCTGAACACAAACCCGGCGGCGCCATGACCCAAAATCGAACCCTAACCAGTCACCCCCACAACCCGCAGCCATTCCGGCCCTGCCCCCTGTTCACACCTGCCATAACCTGGCATCCCAACCCCCTGCTCCAGTCGGACTTGCTCCGATACTCCGATACTCCGATGCTTGACAACCCAAAACCCGTTTTTCATCACCTCTAACAGTCTTAACCAGAGACGAGCGTAACCCATCTACCTGTTATACCCATATACCTAAACCCATTTCTCCATTTAAACATTCCAAAGCCAAACACGATTTCTACCTGTCAAAGCAACAAAGCCAACTAAAAACCAAAAAACCCATTTAACCCACATGTTATAAAACCACTTAAACCTCATTTTCGCAAAAATACCCACAACACTTCTTCCACATGTTCTCATCCATTTAGGTCCAAAATACCCTTATTCCCTCACCCATGCTCCTCTCACCATTTCCATGCACACTAAAATATAAACTCTCCAATTTACCCGTAGCCTCCATGTGCACTAAATAAATTGAAGACTTGGGGCCATTTTCAAAGGATCTCCAAATTAGTTTTTAAGTTTTGTGTGATAAATTTTTCTACACTCCTCTTTAGAGAGTATTAGCATTTTTAGCAAATATCTCAATATAGAGGTGTGTAGTGAAATTTATCTCTATGATGAATTTCACCCCACCCATCTATAATGAATTCTTGCATTTTTAGCAATTACTTCATAATAGATTGATGTAGTTAAATTCATCCCTTATGGAAGGTAAATTCTAATCCATTCCTTTATGTTGAGATTTTGCATTTTTAGCAATTATCCCAATATAAAGTAATGATCTAGAATTTATTTCTTTGGATGAGTTCTAATGTACAATTTTATAATGTTAGGATTTGCATTTTTAGCAAATCTTTTTTATTATTTAATTGTCCATTATGAATTCATCCATTATATATATATATATATATATATATATATATATATATATATAATTGTAGTTTTTATTTTAGATCCAATAAATACATTAGTGAGGGATTGTGATTGAGAGAATTTTGATGTATAATTGAGAGATTGTTGATGTAATTGAAGATTCCATTCCAATCCAAGGCTTAAATGGGTTTGATCTCCTCCTCTTGATTACTTTTAGTTTAATCCTCACATGCTCTTTTTTTGTATACTTTTATTTTTATTTTTTGGATGATGATTATTGAGGGCTAATCTCCCATTCATGGGATGCATTTTGATGCCCTCATAAGTCTAATTTAGTAGTTTACTTTTTAGCACAATTTTGTTTACCTCAATTTTTTTATTAGCTTTTACATCTTAGTTAGTACTTTAAAAGTTAGTATATAGTTAGTTAATTAATAATCCCTTGAAATAACCATAAAAAATATAAAAAGCAAAAATATAAAAATATAATAAAGTGAAAATGAATTTACACTTTTGTCTTCTCATGTTTTGTGTTTCACCCTTAGATTTAGATTGACTCCCTTACTTACCATCTACACTAGTTTTGTTATATTTTTGTAGGTTCAAGGGAATTTTGATAGAAAAAGGAATTGTCGCAACGACACACAAATATACATTAGACGCATTTCTTCTTTATCAAGTATGAAGCATCACTGAAATCCGTGTCTCGTGCTAAAAGGAAGGGGATTGAAATGAAAGAAGTGGAGAAACAAACTTCTTTTATCCCATGGTTATCCGAGAAGGTGATTATATAAATACTAATATTTTTATTAATCTTTCCATTAAGTATGATGAGAATTGAAATATTGTAGTAATTATGATTTGTTTTCATCAAACAGTTGTTGAAATCAAGAGAGACTAAGACAAATGAAACATTGTGGCGCTTAGTCCAAGGGTCGCGATTCCAGGCTAAAACATATGACATGACCACAAATGTGTCTAGTGTGCGTGCTATGTAGACTCAAGTGCAAGCCTGTCGCTCAAGTAATAATCCGATAAGTCGAGTATCGATCCTTAGGGAAGCATGACGAACGAAGTCGTAACGACGTTGGAAAGATAAGGGTAACCTAGATTTGACTCTAAAAATAAGAAAAAGGTGATTATGTGATTACGAAATAGCAACAACTAAATGCAAATTTGAAAATGATTAACTAATGAAACGATGACTGAATGAAATGGACCTATGCTAATTTTAACGAAAAGCTAATGACAGCTGGATTAAAAGTTTAATTATAAGATGAGAACAATAGGTCGGGTTACAATCCCCACGCCCTAGTAATTCGCTTCGTAGGATACTAGCTTCGGAATTAGAACTTTAAATGAACCCGGTCTTTAGTACTCCCAAGTATTACACATATGAGGGAGCGTAGACCGCACATTACATAAGCAAAAGATGAGTTTAACCAATACGCGCGTCACACACTAAAGCATCCCGGTTACCTAGGAAAAACGAGATCAAAAGTCGTACGACGGTTGCACCAGTTATACGACACGATTCATCTAAGATTTTAATTCAAAAGTCTATTTCCACTATCGTGAATTACATCGGGTGGGGTTCATGCACCCCAACCCTTAAAAACTTAGCCAGACATATTAAGAGAAGAAAAAAACATGCTTTCAATAAAAGAAGACATCTTAACTAACAACTTAAGATCAGGAAGAATGAAATTATTAACTAATGAATTAACTACAACAATAATTAAAGCAAGAATCGGAACAAATTTACTTGAATTGTAGAACTTGAATCAAAGCTAAATGAAAAACTAGGGTTTCTGTTGTTCTTCCTTCAAAACTAAATACAAGGCTTCTCTAAAACGAATTAGAAGCTCTCTTCATGTATGGGAGGAGTTTGAAATTTATACCCTACGAAAAATACAAGAGTTGGAGCCATGCAATACTCTAGCTTGAAGAAGATAATCCCAAATCTCGAACCCCGGATCGATCCAGTCAGAACATTTCGGATTGGTTTAGGTGATAACCGGATTGATCCATTTTTTATTTCATCCGGATTGGTCCGCTAAACAAGCCTTATGTAAAAAACTTTGGGGGCCGGATCGATCCTTTTTTTAGGAGGATCGGATCGGTTTGGTACACGCAACCTTATACAGTGAGTTCTGGTTCCCGGATCAATCCGTTTTTTGTGTCATCCGGATTGGTCCGGATATTCTTCTCAATTTCTCTTGATTTTCTCTTCAAATTCTCGTGATTATCTCACATCTGTGGGTCTTCATAACTTATATTCCAGAACCTGGATTGGAACGTCGTTTCTTCCTACGCGCTCTTAGACTCGAGATCTTCGACTTTTATTTTGGGTCCTCAATCGAATTCCTGGTGAAAATTACGCTTTTGCCCTTTTAATTCATCTTATTTCTTCTCTCTTGCTTCTTCATGTTTCTTTCTTTCTTTAATGTATTAAATACCTGTAAAATCAATAAAAAAAATACATGAAACTCGGGATACTTGTTAGACGAAGTCATTAGCAATGATATGAGATAAATCAACTCGTTTTACAATGTCCGAGGTAATAAAAGCCTCAAAATTAAGGGGTAAATTTGGAAGAATTTATTCCCAATCAAACCCCCCTAACTTAGAACTTTGATCGTCCCGAGCAATGTAAAAGAATCAAAACATGATCCAACTCTAAAATGGGATAGAATACCTCTTTCGCGGGGAATGGTTGCATTTTGCGTATGCAACAAGCCTTTAAACCCCTAGGTTACCCTAATAGGACGAGTTGTGTCTCGTGAGGGTTTGCATTGAATATACCCACAAAATTCGACTCAAAGAAAAACTCAAAATATTAAAAAATTGTATAATTCAAACTTTTCCAAAAAATAGCCATCATCAATTCATGTTTAAGAGTCTCAAATCATAGTGCTTGTGTACGAAGCCAGAAATTTACCCGCGAATTTCCACCGATTAACCATTACGTTACTTATCTAAAAATTCATTTTGATTTCAAAATCTCACGGGATGCTCTCACAAACGAATCTTTCGGAAGTGTGGATATTTCTCTCGGTGTGCATGATATAGAGAGTAAATACATTGGAACCAAGTTCACGCACACAAATAGAAAGACGAAATTATATGGTAAATGGATCTCATCATCGAATTACGGTTATAGGGAAACGGGAACATCGCCTCTAATACACACCTTGAATCTCTTTTATTATCTTTTTGTGTTTTAGCTCTCCATGCGGTAACCAATTTCGCAATTTTGGACTCAGTTAGGACTTTTCGGGTTTTAAAGTGTAACGGGTACAAGGAAATGGGCTTGAGAAATTTGGAATTTGAAACTATGCTTAATATATCCATTAGTGCTTTTTCGGGCTTTTGCTCATTTTTTTTTCTTATTTTGCTATCTTTTTTTCTGTTTTTCATGCTTTTCTTTTCTTGCTATTTTTGTTGAGCATTTCTATTCTTTTGCCCCCTTTTTGTTGAACTTTTCGGACTTAAATTTATGGGATTATCAACTTTCACAATTCCGGGTCAATCGGGGTTTTTCGAGTGGTCAAACGAAAGGGAAAACTTATTCGGCTCAAATTGGGTTGCAAAAAGGGTAAAAAAAAACTTACGACATTTTCTGGCCAATATTTTTGGGTGATAAACGAGGGTCTAACTTCATTTATCCGAATCACTAATCATTTTACATATGTGTATCGATATTAACTAAATTTAAAGATCTATTTAGCTTGTTTTTCAAGACAACATTCCATTTCCTATAACCGATCAAAGTAAAAGAATTGAGATCCTCGACGACTTGTTAAAACGCTGAAAAGATCTTTGAGTTAAAAATTAACTCAGATTGATTTATAAACTCTCGAAAATGATAGTCTCGAAACCTCACCGGGTTTGTTAATCTCCACATTTATTCGTTAAGTCGTCTATGTTCGCACAATTTCCATCTTTGGTCAATTTCGGCTTTGTGTACTATGTTTTTACAATTTGAGACTTTAAACCAAATTTTAATGATATTTTTGAAAATTTTGAATTCCAAGTTTTTGTTTATTTTGAAGAAAAATATTTTTGGATTTTTCAAAAAAAATCATTTTTTTTTCTAATTTCTGGGCATTTTTGAAAAATTGTGAAATTTTAGAAAGACGCACTTGTGAACCCCCCCTAACTTAGACTTTTGCATTGTCCTCAAGTAAAAAGGACTAAAATCTAACTCAAAGTGAATTAAAAGTGCGAATAAATAAAACAAACAAATATGAAAAATGTAGAATTTTATATAAACTGACTAACATGCATTACAAATGGAAAGGAAAACAAACAACCATGTGATAATAACTAACAAACACACAACCAGATGTCAAAAATAGCATCACTGGGGCGGGGGATTGGAGGTTTCGGGCGCGCTAGGGTCATATGGGTCATAGAAGAAGCTTTGAGGGGGTCCACCGAAGTTGAGTTCGCACATGTGAGTTTGGAGATGATGCATTATACTCGTATCCCTTCGGTAGGCCGCTTGATCCCTATTGTATTACGTGAGGAACCCGTCGAATCGTGATTCCACCGCCGAAAGATGCCGATTAATTTATGCAATTGCGTGCGAAAAATCAGAGTGCTCATCGCTATCACAATCTGTGTCACCATCTCCCATCACGATATCTTCCTCGTCTTCCTCGCTGCTCTCTTCATCATCGCCCTCTTCCTCTTCGTCATCACTGTCCTCCTCTTCAGCATCACTATCCTCCTATGCTAATCGGGCTTGGATGTGTGCCTGTTGTCTTTCACGTTTAGTCCGGGTGGTTTCCTCAAAAGGAGTTGGGAGGCACGAGAAATCCTGTGGGGGTGCAATTTCGTCGTCCGCTAGCATGGACGTGATGAGTCGGGCATAGGGTAGAGGGGTTTTGCTCTTTTTATCCGTGGCGGCGAAGAATATGTCCTTATAAATGCAGGGAGCCAGGTTGATGGGGGTGTTGTGCTTGAAGAGGTGATATATGAGGGTGGCTTGACGCGGGCGCATTGCCGAGTTATTTCCCGTTGGGAGAATGTTTGCGCACAAGATTTTGAAAGTGAGGCTCGCTTTCTCACTTAGCTGACCCACCGGGTATGTTTCGGTGATCCAATTAGCATTAGGGTCGATGTGGGACATGCATACATCGTTGTCAAGTGGGGGAAGAGGGCTGGGGTAAGTGTATGGATGTGGGCTTAGGACATCATTGGCAGCCAACTTCTGGAGCAGAAGTTCCAAAGAGAATGGGACGTGAATGCCGCCTATGTATGCTTCAGCCAAGTTATGCCCGATGCAGACAAGTGAGCCATAGAAGGCGCGCACTTCGTTGGGCCACACCGCATTATAAGGTTCATTAAGGAAGCGACACCAACACTGGGCCATAAAAAGAGCAGTGACAGAATTAGGCATGTCATTTGAAATGACTTGACGCTTTACTTAGAGCTTACGAGGTTGGCCAAAGAAATGTTCACACCACCTTTGCTCTTGAAGCGAACGGTAGTCGGTGGCTCCGTCATTGAGAATTTGGGCGGAATCGTATTTTTGGGTAAGTTGTTGGTTGGCCATGGTAGCACGAGGGAGTAGAAGTTTTGGACAAAAATTCAGAAAGAGAGGAAGAAAGTGAGTAGTGGTGGGTAAAATGGGGTGGGGAAGGTGTGTATTTTATAGGTGGTGAGGGGATAGGGTAGGGTAGATTTTGGAGGGAAAAGGGGGATGAATCTTGGGAATATAAGGAGTTACATAAATCGGGCCGATCCGGGTTCTCAGGACCGGATCGATGCGGTGCCCAGATCAGTTCTAGCTCACCTGTTGGATGGTCTACTCCTCTATCAAGACTTTCGTCTGCTCCTACCAATGGTCCTAAACCTGTTTGACTTGATAACCTCTCACCTCAATACTGTGATTCTAAATGCTCGCATCGTAAAGCGTGCTGGTGCTCGAATTCCTCTCCTCTCATGATGTGATCCTACGAACTCTACTGCCCTAACCTATGTGCAGCTACTATACACAAGAATTCACCCCATACACGTCGGGGGTGCGACGACCTCTCAATTTTAGCTCATTCTACCCCGTAAACAGGGTCCGATAACCAAATGGTGTCGATCTCTTCTACTCAAGCTTCAGCATATGACTTTAGGCGTTGCCCATCGACTTTGAACGTGTTTCCCCTTTTAGATCTTCCAATTATACTGCTCCGTGGGGGAATACGCTCTTCATAATGAATGGACCAGTCCAACGAGATCTCAATTTACTCGAAAATAGATGAAGCTAGGAGTTATAGAGGAGTACCTTTTGTCCCGGTTGAAACTATTTCCGTCGAATAATCTTATCATACACGAATTTCATCAATTCTTTTGAAATCTTAGCATTCTCATACGCATCATTTTGTATCTCCTCTAACTCATTCGGTTGAAGCTAGCAAGCTTCAACGGCTTTGTCCATATCATAATAAACCCTCTTAATTTTCTAATACGCTTTGTGCTCCAACTCAATAGTAAGATGGCAAGGTTTGCCATACACAAAGAGGAATCGTTACATTCTGAGTGGGTTCTTGTATGCGATACGGTAGGCCCATAGCGAATCATTCAATCGAATGGATCAATCTTTTCGATCAGGATTGACGGTCTTCTCTAGTATATGTTTAATTTCATAATTTGCCAACTCATCCTGCCCATTCGTTTGTGGGTGATACGTCATTCAAACCTTGTGAACGACCCCATATTTTCTCATGATCTTCTCGAATGGCTTATTATAAAAATGCGTGCCATTATCACTGATTATCGCTTTAGGTGCACCAAAATGAGAAAGTATGTGTTCCTGCATGAACTTCATCACCACTTTATTGTCGTTAGTCTTGGTAGTTATAGATTCCACCCACTTAGAAACATAGTCTACTGCGACTAGGATGTATAGGTACCCAAAGGACGGGAGAAAAGGGCCCATGAAGTCAATACCCCAGCAATCAAAAACCTCAATGATGAGAATCGGGGTTAATGGCATCATGTCTCGTCCGGTAATCGCCTTCATCCGTTGACACTTGTCGCAAGATTTGCAACAATTTTTGACATCCCAGAACATTGTGGGCCAGTATAAACCGCTTTGGAGAATTTTAGCGACTGTCTTTTTCACGAAAAAGTGGCCTCCACATGCTTCCGAATGATAAAATTGGATGACTTCAGAATTTCGTCATTCGGTACGTTGGATGATTTGGTCAGCGCAATATTTAAAAAGGAATGGATCATCATAGAAAAACACGCTCGACCAAGTGATGAACCTCTTCTTATCTTGCGGTGTCCAATCGGGAGGGACGACTCCCATGACAAGATAGTTCACTATATTCGCAAGCTAGGGCAAATAAGAGGTAGCAAAGAGTTGCTCATTCGGAAAATATTCATCTATGGGTGTAGGATCACTAGGTACGTCGGACGAAAGCCGTGGTAAGTGATCGGCGACGACGTTTTCTACTCCTTTTTTATCTTTAATAGAGAGATTAAACTCTTGTAGGAGTAGGATCCACCTTATGAGGTACGACTTTGCGTCTTTCTTCGCAAGTAAATATTTTAAAGTCGCGCTGTTGGTGAAACAGGTGATGGGGGAACCGATAAGATAGGATCGAAACTTGTCAAGAGCAAAGACTACCGCTAGCAATTCCTTCTCCATGGCGGAGCAATTGAGTTGTGGTCTAGTAAGAGTCCGACTAGCGTAGTAGATGACATGATCATGTTTGTCTTTTCTTTGGCCCAAAATAGCCCCTGTCGTATAATCTCTAGCATCACACATGAGCTCGAATGGTAAGGACCAATTCAGTGCTTGCATGATGGATCGAAAATAAGTTCTTTAATTTTTTAAAAGCACTTTAGCATACTTCATTCCACTCGAACGGGGTATCCTTCATAAGAAGATTGCTTAAGGGTCTAGCGATGGCGCTAAAGTCCTTAATGAACCTTCTATAAAATCCCGCGTGGCCCAAGAAATAGCGCACGTCCTTAAGTGATTTTGGTGGGGGTAGGTCAGCTATGACATCTATTTTTGCTCGATCAATCTCGATCCCTTTGGATGACACGATGTGGCCAAGTACTATACCCTCAGTTACTATAGAATGGCATTTCTCCCAATTCAGCACTAAGTTCTTTTCCACACATCGGGCTAGTACTTTCTCAAGATTGGCTAGACATAAATCGAAAGAGGTGCCAAAAATAGTAAAGTCATCCATACACACTTCTAGCCCTCTCTCAACCATGTCACTAAATAAGCTCAACATGCACCTTTAAAAGGTCGCCGGTGCATTACACAAGCCGAATAGCATACGTTTGTAGGCAAAGGTTCCAAAGGGGCAAGTAAAGGTTGTCTTCTCTTGATCAAGTACATCTACCTCAATATGGTTATATCCGGAATAACCATTTAGGAAGCAATAGTAAGGGTGACCCGTTACTCTTTCAAGCATGTGATCGATAAATGGCAAGGGGAAATGGTTTATCCTAATTCTCGAATTGAGTTTCCGATAATTAATGCAAACGTGCCACCCAGTGGTGGTACGTTGGGGAACTAACTCTCCCTAGCCACTTTCAATCATGGTCATGCCCGACTTCTTTGGGACGACTTGAATAGTGCTCGCCCACTTGCTATTCGAGATTAGGTATATAATCCCGAAATCCAACAACATTATAATTTCAGTCCTCACCGCATCTTTCATTGTGGGGTTTAACCCTCTTTGCATTTCTCTTAAGGGCTTAACATCTTCATCGAGGTGAATCTAATGGGTGCAAATCAGAGGGCTTATCCCCTTTAGATCATCTATACACCAACCAAAAGCACTTTGGTGCTTCCTCATAATTTTTAATAGTTTACCCTCCTGCTCTTCATCTAAGCTAGAGGAGACAATAACATGAAATGTCTCACCGTCTCCTAGGAAAGCATATTTAACGTTGGTGGGTAGTTTCTTCAACTCGAGAGTCAGGAATGTGTCACTAGATGGCACCATGTGTGCCTCCCTCGGCGATAACTCTTTGAATCAAGCTCACTGCGACGCTCTCTCATCGAGTAATCCTCTCAACTCCTCTATCTCCCTCTCAAACTCGGTGTAAGCTCCCTCGCTCTAATGACTAGACACTAGGCAAGCTTCTAAGGCGTCCCCACAATAATTTTCCTCAATGTGTTCTATACAATCTCCTCAATTAAGCTCACCGCGTGAAGATCATCTTCTTCCCCTGCTTGTTGGGCTATGTTGAAGATGTTCGTTTCTAAAGTCATATTCCCAAAAGCGAGTTGCATCTGCCCATTTCGAGTATTGATCAGTGCGTTAGCCGTAGCTAAGAATGGGCGCCCAATGATGATGGGAACATGATTTTTCGAGGCGAAGGAGGGCTTCATGTCCTAAATGATAAAATCTACGGGGAAGTAGAAAGTGTCCACTTGGACTATCACGTCCTCAGCTATACCCCTCGGTATCTTTACGGTTCGATCTGCTAATTAGAGAGTGATCCTTGTGGGCTTAAGATCACCTAGATCAAGTTGCCTATAAATTGAATAGTGGAGGATATTGACACTCGACCCCAAATCGAGTGAGGCCTTTTCGAATTTATTCTCTCCAACGATGCAGGAAATGGTGGGTGCACCGGGATCTTTATATTTAGGTGGGAGATCGTTAAGAAGAACTAAGCTCACGTTCTGTGGTAGGAACACGTTTTTCTTTACCTTCATCCTCCTCTTGATAGTCAATAAGTCTTATATGATTTTTGAACAGGCTGGAATTTTCCTTATTGCATCGAGGAAAGGTAAGTTCAATTTCACTTTCTTAAGGACTTCTAGCACTTCATCACTTATGGTCCCTTTATGGGAAGGAACAAATCTTTGAGGAAATGGTGCAGCGGAGGGTGTCTTTACAACTACCTCGGGCTCACTAGTGTTTATTTTGTCACTCTCATTCAAGGAGATATCTTCGGCCTCTTTCGTACCGGGCGAATTATCCTTGTCTTTCAAAGTGTCGTGTGGGGGAGGTGATAAATCAACAACTCTCCCACTACGAAGAGTGGTTACAGCTTGGCAGTGCTCCTGTTGTTCTGTAGATGTGGAGCTAACACTAGGTTGACCTTGGGCAGGAAATTTTTCCTTCTCTTGAATACTCAATGATGATTACAACTTGGAGATGTGCGTATTCATGTCGGTGAACATGCATTCAAATCTAGCATTGGTTGCACTGTGAGAAGTTATGAACTAGTTTATTATATCCTTGAGGTTCCTTCGCGGTGGAGCTACATATGGAGCTGGAGGTTGTGGTGCTTGTTGGTATTGTGGAGGTTGTGGAGGTGGGACAACCTGTGAATGTGGGTTGATCGCAGCTTGTTGTTGTCCGTAATTAAAACCAGGATGGTTTCTCCACGAAGGGTTGTACGAATTCCCATGCGGGGAGTTAAAATTTCCCTTTAATACTCCTATAGCATCCACATTCTTGGTGTGCATGGCCTTGTAGGCGGAAATCGTCGGGCGTGCTTTTGTGGAATGGTCCGCCTCATAGATAGCACACACCTTTTCTTTTAACCCACAGCTAAACCCAAAGATATCTCTCAATCGGCCATCAAGCCACTCTTTCATATATTTCTGAAACTGATAGAATCGGCGGTCTATTAAGGTATTACTATCCAAATGGTATAGACCGGATGTAGTCGGAGTGATAGATGTTTGTCTAGGTCGGGCTTGGGTATTAGGATCAGATGTGTCCCGTGCTCGAGTAGTCTCTGTGACATACTTAAGATGGGCCTCGGCATCGCAGGAGTTTAAATCCCAAAAAGGTCTTTTACACGTTGTTTGCACAAGTTGTTTGGAAACCACTGTCAACCCATTATGGAAGAAAGAGATCATTAGGTATTTGTCAAAACCATGATGGGGGCATGCGCTTACTAACTATTGGAAACGTTCCCAACACCTGTCAAAAGACTCGTTATCGTGTTGTCGAAAACCTTAGATTTTAGTTTTGGCAGAGTTGATCTTGTACTGGAGATAAAATTTTGAGATAAACTTGGACTGCATATCTCTTCAGGAAGTTAAGGATTTCGGGGGTAGAGACTATAGCCAGGTCTTGGCATTATCCTTTAAGGAAAAAGGAAAAATCTTTAGGCGAATAACATCCTACGTGCCAGCTTGATCACTAAATGTGTCGCACGCCTCTTCGAACTCACGAATATGCAGGTATGGTTTCTCCTAATTCATGCCATGAAACGTAGGGAGAATTTGTATCATCCCATTGTGAAAGTGGAACTGACCGGCATTATACGGAAGTAAAATGCAACCTGGGGTGACAGTTCGCTCACGAAAGAGTAAGTCTTTCATGGGATGATAGGGCAAATCTCCCTCTCCAGTACTGAAACTCCCTGCGGCAGACATCGCGCTCGCGCTCTCTTCAAATGACTCGGTATCCTAGATATGTGACTCGAGGATTGACTCAGGGTATAACTACCGATAGAGTGCTCGGGAGTAGGAAGTGGAACCCAAAATTATGGAATGCGAGGTGTGTGAGGACTTTCAGAGTTGTACTCAATAATCGGATTTTCGTGGAATCTGGTTGGAGTATTATGAGGAGTCTGCGTATGTTCAGGATTTTGCATTAAAGGTTTTTGAGAGATGAAATATATATTTGTTTTTGGATTTTTGGTCAATCTAGAGATGAAATATGTTCAGGATTCTAGATTGACTAGATCTAACCTAAGTCTACCTAGAATTACCCAACAACGGTGCCAAAAACTTGACGTGACAATAAATGTGTCTAGTGTGCTGCTATGTAGGCTCAAGTGCAAGCATGTCGCTCAAGTAATAATCCGATAAGTCAGGTATCGATCATCAGGGAAACAAGACGAACGAAGTCGTAACGACGTTGGAAAGATAAAGGTAACCTAGCTTTGACTCTAAAAAGAAGAAAAAGGTGATTATGTGATTACGAAATAACTACAACTAAATGCAAATTTGAAAATGATTAACTAACGAAACGACGACTGAATGAAATGCAACTATGCTAATTTTAATGAAAAGCTGATGACAGTTGGATTAAAAGTTTAATTATAAGATGAGAACAATAGGTCACGTTACAATCCCCCACACCCTAGTAATTCTCTTCGTAGGATACGAGCTTCGGAATTAAAACTTTAAATGTACCCGATCTTCAGTACTCCCAAGTATTACACATATGAGGGATCGTAGCCCGCACAGTATGTAAGCAATAGACGAGTAACGCAGTGTCGCATTAACCAATACGCGCGTCGCATTCTTAAGCATCCCGGTTACCTAGGGCAAACGAGATCAAAAGTCCTACGACGATTGGACCAGTTATACGACACGATTCATCTAATATTTTAATTCAAAAGTCTATTTCCACTATCGTGAATTACATCGGGCGGGGTTTATGCACCCCAACACTCAAAAAATTAGCCAGACATATTAACAGAAGAAGAAAACATGCTTTCAATAAAAGAAGACATCTTAACTAACAACTTAAGATTAGGAAGAATGAAATTATTAACTAATGAATTAACTATGGCAATAATTAAAGCAAGAATCAGAACAAATTTACTTGAATTGCAGAACTTGAATCAAAGCTAGATGAAAAACTAGGGTTTCTGTTGTTCTTCCTTCAAAACTAAATACAAGGCTTCTCTAAAACGAATTTAAAGCTCTTTTAATGTCTGGGAGGAGTTTGAAATTTATACCCTTCGAAAAATACAAGAGTTGGAGTCATGCAAGACTCTAGCTTGAAGAAGATAATCCCAAATCTCGAACCTCGGATCGATCCAGTCAGGACATTTCGGATTGGCCTGGGTGATAACCGGATCAATTCGTTTCTTATTTCATCCAGATTAGTCCACTAAACAGGCCTTATGCAAAAAAATTTGGGGGTCGGATCGATCCTTTTTTAGGAGGATCAGATCGGTCCGATAGACGCAACCTTATATAGTGAGTTCTGGTGCCCGGATCAATCCGTTTTTTGTGTCATCCGGATGGGTCCGAATATTCTTCTCAATTTCTCTTGATTTTCTCTTCAAATTCTCTTGATTATCTCACATCTTCGGGTCTTCATAACTTCTATTCCAGAACCTGGATTGGAACGTCGTTTCTTCCTATACGCTCGTAGACTTGAGATCTTCGACTTTTATTTTGGGCCCTCAACCGAATTCCTGGTGGAAATTACGCGTTTGCCCTTTTAATTCTTCTTTCTTCTCTCTTGCTTCTTTCAGTTTCTTTATTTCTTTCATGTATTAAATACCTGTAAAATCAATAAGAAATACACGAAACTCGAGATACTTGTTAGACGAAGCCATTATCAATGATATGAGATAAAATAACTCGTTTTACAATATCCGAGGTAATAAAAGCCTCTAAATTGAGGGGTAAATTTGGAATAATTTATGCCTAATCAACATATAAAAAGTATCATATAAATGGTTTCATATTCTCTCCTAAGTATCACGACGATACTGTTGTCGCACAGGATAGCGGTGTTTGCTTGAAGGCATGGACACAATTTCGAGCTAGAAAAAGTGATAAGAATCTCACAAATACTTGGACTATGTGGTATGGCGTTATCAAACATATTATTGAGTTGGACTATACCTGTTTTAAGGAGGTGGTGTTTTATTGTGATTGGGTGAGAGTGGAGGATAAAACTAATGGTTGTAAGCTTTGTCCGAACTCCAACTTAGTGATGGTAAATTTTGATAAGTTTAAAAGCGTTGATAATGAGTATGATGAGCCTGCCATTCTCGCATCTGAGGCTAGTCAAGTATTCTATTCGAAAGATCTTAAAAATCACAATTGGTGGGTTATTATATATTCACCGAAGAAATTGATGAGTCAAGTGTACGACTTAGAGACACCAACAATCTTCTTATATATTCTTCAAGACCAACCACACTTGAAAAGTTTCCTCAAGCAATACGACTCCATTTAGTTGATTTAATATTTTCTTTTGGATATTGTAACCGCTGAAAGTTGTTTTGTTTTGCCAATATGACTACATTTTGTTTTACCCCGTTGTTAATATATAAATTTATTGGTGACATGTTAACCGTTGAAAGTAGCGTCTTGTGATTTTAATGATATCATCTTGTGATTTCTCTCTCTCTCTCTCTCTCTCTCTCTCTCTCTATATATATATATATATATATATATATATATATATATATATATATATATATATATATATATATATATCAATATGTTAATCTTGTAGTAATATGATAATTCAATACATATTATTTTATGACTGTTATTTCTATTGTTGGCATCTGCTTTTTGTTTTGGCAACACTGTATTGGGCGTTATGGCTTCAAGTGCAAGTGGTGGTTCGAAACAACAAACATCATTAACACTGCAACAAATATCATCCACTCCGCAACAAGAATTAATCGATGGAGGTTCGAAGCAACCTAGCTCAAGTGAAAATAAAAGAATCAAGAAGAAATGGATAAAAAGGCTAAACAATTACAATATATGACCCAAGATGGTAAAATGATAGTCAACGTTCTAGTGGATGGGAGTTTAGTCGGTCCGTGGAGTGGGAGATGGAGCACTCGTGTCGGTGATCTTGTTAGATCTTATATTTTGATTAGTTACGAAGATTGGAGAGTTGTGCCAAATAATTAAAAAGATGATGTTTGGAATGCTTTAATGGTAGTATTTGAGTTAGATGTTAAACTAGAGGTGGCCCGCCCACTAATGGAGAAAAGGTTTCCACAAAAGTTTAGGACACACAAAAATAATATGAGATATTTTTTGCCTACCGAAGACAATCTTGGAGTCCCCCCGGAAGGTGTTGATCCCAAAGTATGGAGATTATTTTGTGAGAATGAAAGTAAAGCAAAAAAGAAGTCACAAAATATTCAAAATGCCAAGAATCGATCCAATTTAGAATATTCCCATACACTTGGGTGTTGCACCTATACTGCTTTGCAATATGAAATGGTATGTATCAAAAAAAATTTCAATTATCAGCACTACTTTTGTGTATAACATGTGATATTTAAATTGTAGGTTCGATCGAACCCAAAACAAGAATTAACGAGAGTAGACACATGGCTTGCGGGACACGAGGACAAAACGGGGAATGTCTTAAACAGTGCTAAGCTTTACTATGTGCGTATTTACATGAAAAATAACAATATTTTTAGTATTATTTAATGCGTTTATTAATGCAATTGTCTCATTCTGATTTATAACTATCATTTGATAGGATAAAGTAAAGGATGCGGTGGAGAAAAGAAAGAGCGAGAGTGGAGAGGGTAGTAGCAAGAGCCAATGCATAGAGAACGATGAGTTGATAGAGGTTCTGAGGAAGGAGAAAAATGGAGGAGTTCGTGCAGTTTGTCCCCTTATTTCGAAGAAGTTGTTGATACATTTAGGGGTGGAAAAGGCCAAACTTAAACAAAGAAAGAAGTCAAATGATGATGTGGATGCATTGAAGGAAGATATCATCTCTTCCGTCAATAGAGGATTTGAGGAAAATAACACACAAATTATGGTATATATGTATTTTATATAATTTCATTTATTAAAAAGACCTATCTAGATATAATAGATATTAACTTACTATTGTTTGATCCATTTTTTCATAGGATGCTATACAACGTTTGGTTGATGCCTTCAATGCTCAAAATGAAAAGGGTCCACTAATCACACCGATAAGTGAGCATGCATCCATACAAGTCTACATCGTAGGAATATCTCTCAAAATTTAGATAATATTTTTGCATCCGCTTCTCGTCCTGTTTGCGTGACCACGCCTTATCTTACCAACAATCCCAAAGTCATCTTGCTTGATAGGTATAATAAAGAATTGGCAAATGGGTATGTCGTGACAGATGAAACAAAGGATATATGTCATGGTAAGCGAGCTGGAGTTGGGGAGAGGAAAGTATATGTGGAGGAAGTGATGAAGTCGGATGCTAGGTTGTTTGATGCTCCTCAAGGTGGCCAATTCACTTTTACTGACCTGGTCTTGGGGGATATTTCATTTGGCTGGATTGGTGGCTTAAATATGTTTAGTTTATGTTGTGAACTTTATTTGAGATATCTATATGTGGATTTAGTTTGCATTATGTGTTTGTTGTGAACTTTGTTTGAGCTATCAATATTTGGACTTAATTTGCAATATGTTTTGCTGTGAACTTTGTTTAGATCTATGTATATTTGGTTTGGAATTAATTTGCACTATTTTTTATTGTAAAACCCCTTTTAACTCCGCCAATGCTAATATTTATTTGAGCATTACCGGTCCCCACGCCCGGATAAAGGAGGAGGGAAAGGTGAGCATTTGTTTAATTTTGAGTTCTCATTCTTTATTTGGCTTTTCTTTCTATCACAAATGTCATTGATTTTGTTTCTTTATGCAGGGACTTGAGTATAATTGATGATGTATAATTTATGCAGGGGCTTGACTGTTTCTATTTCTTTGAGAAGTGATGTATAATTGATGATGGGTTTATGAGATCTGGGCTCTGGAAGTTGTTCTTGTGGATCCTATCTCCAAAAGGTATGAGAATGGCACATTTTATTTCTGTACTGTTCTATTTTCTTAATAAAATATGTTCATGTTAATCAATTGTATGAGAGACAAAATGATGTTATGTTACTGAAACTTGTTTATAGCGTGTTCTTGCTCAGTGATTGGAATTCTCCTTGTAAAGTTTTGATTATTTTTCAAGAGTTGCATTTGAGTGATACTACATGTTTTCTTCTTACCGTCTATAAAAATAAAATATTGAGCTTTTATCCCATATTCAGAACTGAATTAACTGTCAAGACAAGCTATTGCATGGGTAGGACAGTATCAAATTTAACCTTAGATTTACATTTTATCCTGTTGGTGATTCATTGTATGTTGGTGATCCAACATTTTTTTCTTGTAATTTACACACCCTCGAGGTATGTCTCATCATTAACACCTTTTGCATTTTAAGGGAAAATAACTAGATCCCACAATGCTGGATTTGGGATTGGATATCAATCTAGATCCATTTCAGTTGATGCTTTGAAACCCAGTGACACTTTTGCACATAGACATAATTCATCCACCTTATATGACCAAACCAACATGGCCAAATTTTGTGGTTTTGAAAATTTAGATTCACTTATTGATGCCACTGTGCCCAAATCAATTAGGCTGGACTCAATGAAATTTAGTAAGTTTGATACTGAGTCACAAATGATTGAGCACGTGAAAGATTTGGCTAGTAAGAATAAGTTGTACAAGTCATTTATTGGGATGGGGTATTATAATACATCTATTCCACCTGTTATTTTGAGGAATATAATGGAGAATTCGGGGTGGTACACGCAGTATACGTCGTATCAGGCTGAGATTTCACAAGGACGACTTGAGTCATTGCTGAATTATCAGATAATGGTTATAGATTTAACCAGTTTGCCGATGTCGAACGCGTCTTTGTTAGATGAGGGGACGGCTGCTGCGGAGGTAATGGCTATGTATAATAATATTCATAAGGGTAAGAAGAAGACTTTTGTTATTGCCAACAATTATCACCCGCAAACGATTGATGTATATAAGACGAGGGCGAATGGGTTTGATATTAAGGTGGTGACCACGGATCTTAAGGATGTTGATTATACGTCCAAGGATGTTTGTGGTGTTTTGGTTCAGTATCCGGGGACTGGGGGGGAGGTTATTGATTATGAGGAGTTTGTTAAGAACGCACATGCTAATGGGGTGAAGGTTGTGATGGCAACGAATTTGTTGGCATTGACGATGTTGAAGCCTCCGGGTGAGTTTGGGGCGGATATTATTGTTGGTTCGGCTCAGAGGTTTGGGGTTCTAATGGGGTATGGAGGTCCTCACGTGGCGTTTTTGGCCACGTTTCAAGAGTACAAGAGGATAATGCCAGGGAGAATTATTGGGGTTAGTGTTGATTCCTCAAGTAAGCTCGCTCTTTATATGGCGATGCAGCCGAGGGAGCAACATATTCGAAGGGACAAAACTACCAGTAACATTTGTATTGCTCAGGTATGAGAATATCGTTCTCTGTTTTACCACAAACTTCAGTGTACAAGGGTGTAGCTAGAAATTCTTAAAAAGGGGGGAAACTCTAGTATAAATTAAGCTTCAAAAATTAAAGAGGCCATCCAAAACTATATATATTTTGGGAGATGAATTTAGTATTATCATAAGTTTTTACATAATTTAGTATCATCAAACTTAGATTTACATTTCTTCCTACTTGCTTGAATTTTTCTTGTACAATATTACACTAATTTTGACCAACACTTTTATAAAAAATATAGATGGAGTATGTGTGCCAAAACTAATTTGTTTGAGTATGAATTTTGTAGGGTGTCTTGCAGGAGAATGGGTGGTATAAGTTTCACCATAAATGGGCACTCTTACTTCAACTTGGTCCTGATAACCAACGTAGGTGGTGTAGGTGATGTCCACGCAATGTCCATTAAAGGCTCAAGGACTGGTTGGCTTTCTATGTCAAGAAACTGGGGCCAAAACTGGCAGAGCAACTCTTATCTCAACGGCCAAGCTCTTTCTTTTAAGGTCACCACTAGTGATGGTCGTAGTGTGGTCTCCTACAATGTTGCCCCATCCAGGTGGTCCTTTGGACAGACCTTCAGTGGTGCCCAATTTCGCAAGATTAGGTGTATCATACTAGAGTTCTCGCCAAAGCACTTATAGTATATTGGTTTAGAAATCTAGTGATTTTGAAGCACAGTAATGTATAAATTGAAGAGTGGATCCCACACACCAAATCAATGCAGCTCCCCTAAATTGTAATCATCCTATAACTAAAAATTATGATATATATGTACGTATTTAAGATCACAGATTATGAAACATTTTTTTCTCCCTGTTGGGAATGGAGAATCATTTCAATTTTCTTGTTTTTGTCCGTTTCAGTTTCTAGATCTACGTAGGAAATTAAATAAATAGGTTAGAAATAGGGAATGTAATGCAAAAGGATCACATAAGGGAGTGGATATTTTGAAAAATATTCTTTTGTAAATATGTACTAAGATTAGTAACATAATTTTACCGTTACTAATTTTGAATTTTACCGTTGCTATTAATAACATAATTTTACCGTTACTAATTTTGACTTTTATCGTTACTATTAGTAACAGAAATTACCATTACTAATTTTGAATTTTACCGTTACTATTAGTAACAGAGTTTTACCGTTACTAATTTTGAATTTTACCGTTACTAATTCTGAATATACCGTTACTATTAGTAACAAAATTTTACCATTACTAATTTTGAATATACAGTTACTATTAGTACGGGAAAATTCTGTTACTACCTTCGTGCCCCAAGCCTTTTTTCTAACGGAAAAATTGTGTTAGTAATATTTTTAGTAACGGTAAAGTTGTGTTACTAACGACATGTTTTGGTGTAATGATTGTTATCGGGATTAAGAATCTATGCATCATTCACAAGTGGTGTGAGAATACTTAAGTTTAATCAAGATAACCCTTAAACTCAAATTTCACGGGTGGTCATGTTCAATACATTCCTGGATGTACCGATTATTGATGTAAAAAATTAGATTATCTCTAATTAGTCAATCACAGATAAAATAAATGAGACAAAAGATTTTTAAAGTGGTTCAGCCTTATAAGAATGGCTTACGTCCACTGTTTTTGTATTGCTGACTGTTTTCCTGGAATTCTCGATAAGGGGTTTACCAAGAGATCCAGAGTCCCTTTCTAATGAGGAGGTTACAATGTATTTATTTCCTTGAGGTTGTACATGTGAAAGGACCATGCGTTGTTATCTAGTAGACATATATGTATCTGTACAATAATAGTGAGCATTTAATGCGGAGTCGCCTCTTTGATTATCCTGATTTGAGTGCTCTGTACGCTAAGTAGCTCGGCACGCTCGAGCCGCTCGGTCCGCCTTAGTAGCTCGGCACGCTTGAGTTGCTTGGGGCCCATGAGTTTCTCGAGGAACCTAAGTTGATCGGTGCGCTTGAGCTGTTTGAAATGTATGAGATGCTCGTGGCGCTTGAGTAGCTCGGTGGCAGTGAGTTGATCGGTAGAAGTATTTGTAATTGCCACGTTAGTTGACACGTTTCTTCAAGTGATAGGTCCACATCAGTAGATTAAATTTTATATCAACAGAGGCCCCCAGTGTTTCATAGTTTGATGTTGAAGAAAAGTATGGAACATTCTTCTTGAAAACTGCCTAGATTATTGGTTTGTATGGTTTTTAGGAAAACATTCGTTGTATATAACTCCTTTTTAAGTGCACAGTATCAGGCTTCATAAATATTTTGAATTTTTATGACCACTTCGATATTTGTGCTCCTTTTCTTCTTTTAGCTGCCGGATACGTAAACGTCTTCCCTTGTAATCATTGTTTTTCTCTATTCCCGAGGTAAAGTATTTAAGTGCGGCAGAAATCCTATCGTCTTTCACTTTCCAAATCTGTATCTTTGAACTCTTCATTTTCTCTCTGTCTTGTGCCTTCGTTCTTTCCGTCGTTCATTGTCACCTGATCTTTTTCTCCCTGTAAGATTTTCTTCCCTTTCTTTTATTTACTTTGTTCATCATGGTTTATCTTGTTGAGTCATTGGACAAATTTCGGTCTGAATTTTCAATCCCTTCATGGGTTATTTTGGAAGAACTTTCTGAACCTTCTCATTACTTTTCTTTGGCTGAGGGACATTGGTTCCCAAGTCTCTTTGTGGCCGATTGTGGCTTTTCTTTTCCTTCAAATCTCTTATGTTTGGAGTTCTGTCAATATTTTGACGTTGTACCTGCAAAAATAGCTCCAAATACCTGGAGGATAGTTAATGGCGTACATAGATTGAATCAAATCCATGGAACCCGTTTAGGGATTCCAGAGATCATGTACTGCTATAGATGGGTTGTCAGTGATTCCACATTCTATTTAAAAACTAGGTTTTTGAATAGTTTTCAATCTTCCAGACGCCAATAGGGATTACTTTGAGCATGGTGTTGTTATGAAAAATTGGCAACATGCTCCATTAAATGAAGACGGCGTATATCAAGGTCCCAGGTGTCCCCCTTATGGCAATGGAATAGGTTATTTTTATTTTATTTTTAAATCTTATTTTCTTTGTGTTTGATAATATGTATCACTAACATTTGTTTTTGTTTGTTACAGTTGATAGTAAAAGAAAACCTCCAAAAGAAGCTGACGTTAATTTAAAACATTTGAAACTTATCTGAGATTTGCACCAATATGTTGTCAAGGAACATATTAGATCAACCTCTTATTTGTTGTAGTACAATAGTTATACTTCGTCTTTCACTGCTCGTCCACGTCCAGTGGTAGTTAATCTTGACCAAGTACCAGCTTCTGAGACTAGTGTGGAAGGTTCTTCCTCTGAGTCAAGTGTTCCCATCAGTAACTTAGTGAAGAGAAGAAGAGCTCCTGCCTTCTTTGATAAATCTGCCTCTACTAATATGGAGGCAAAGAAAAGAAAACAAGATGTCCCAGAAGGAGGGCCGGGAATCACTGATGCACCTCCTCCTGCTGCTACCAAGAAAGCTGTTGAAAAGCCCCCAATGTCCCCGAGCAAGATTGTTGTTGTTTCTCCTCCAAGTGAGGTTATTGTTATTTTACCAACAAAGACAACGTCTTTAGTTGGAAATGTTCCTTCTCCTATAAGGAGGTTAAAGAAAAGTTCTTCTGAGAGACCTGCGGAACCTGTCTCTCGACCTTCAAATATTGAAGGTGTTATTCCATCTTTTGTTGCTTCGAGCTCTGCCGTGAGTTTGGTGAGATCCTGGACTGTCCCAGAAGTCTATTGAGGACTCCCTTTCTCGTGAGAGAATTACTACCCTTGCTGCTCAACACATTGCCTCAGTAAGTTTTGTTAGCTTGAGTCTTTCACTTTCTAATATTATATTCATATATTGACCCAAAGTTATTTCTTTTTCCAGTTGGTGACGTATTTTAACCGCATTCTGAAGAAGGATGAAGCTATCAAGGCTTCAAGCTCCTCGGGAGGAGTAGAGGAAGTTTTTGTTGGGCTAACCCAATCTCTGAAAGATTCTCGTCAAAAATACGAGGAAGATAAAGTTGCTTGGGAGAAGCAGTTCAAGTCCATTGAGCTAGAAAGAAATCAGGCTGTGAGTGCCTACAAGGATGTGGAGAAGAAATTGACGGAGTCTGAGCAGAGCAATAAAGTCTTCGAACAAAGCAACAAGGAGCTGGAAGTTAAGCTCAAGTCTGCTGAAGAGGAAGTTGTTAAACTTCAAGATATTGGTCGTCAGAAAATGGCGGTGGAGGAAAAGTTTAAGGCTGCCGAGGAGCTCCTTAGGGAAAGGACCTCCTCGAAGAAGGCAAAAAAGAAGAAGGCAGTTAAAAAATCATTTAGTGCGGGTTGGGATAAAGGCTGGAACAAGGGCCTGGCTGGCATTTCTTCCCAAATGGAGTATGCCAGCCTCAAATATTTTAGGGATGGATGGGTTGCAGCTTTGCAGGAGCTGAAAATTAATGATAATTCTGAATTGTTTCAGCAACACACTCATGGCCCACCTCCCTCTCGTGGAGAAGAATAAGATGATGAGGCTACCTTAGATGAATCTTCCATGATGATTGGAGATCAGGTCCCTGCTGTCCCAGTTGTTCAAACTTGCTCCGAGCAACTCCCACCTACCAGCACTTATGACGAGAAGCTCCCTTTATCCTCCGAGCAGCTCTCTTTATCCTCCGAGCAACTAGTCACTTCCTCTAAACCTTCTGAGGAGGGCGTAGGAAGGTGTAAAGTCGTTTGGGCTTTTATTTTTTTGTTCTCTTGAATGTAACCTCAGACTTTGTATTTTCCCTTATGATGAAATAAAATTCGAACTTTGGTTGTTCACCTTGAATTTCTCTTTTACTTGCTATGTCTGTGTCATTATTGATTCTTTTTATTTCTTCTCTTGGTAGTTTATGGCCAGGATGGAACTCTTATCATCTCATGACACAGAATTGATGAAGAGATGCACTGACTATTTTAAAGTTGGTCATGCAGATCTTAATGAGGCTCAAATTATTGATATCCTTGGTCCAGATACTTCTGAACGAGCAGTCGAAGCTTACCAATACCTGAAATGCCTGCTTGATCGTGCTGTCGCCAATAATGTGGCTTACTATGAGATGATTGAAGATCTCCAAGGAACAATTGAGGAACTTCAGCATTAGTACAAAGAGTCTTCTACCCTTTTGCACCAAGGATACGAGAAAAAATATAAACAACTGAGTGCTGATAAAGGGTATGACAATTTCATCTCTGCTTATGAGAAGAAAGAAAGTGTTCTGAAGCTTGAAGACGAAGAACACAAGCATATTTCTAAGCTATTGGAGCAGGAGAACATTGTCTTGCAAGAGGAGATAAAATAGCTCAAGCCTGTTGCATCTTCCTCGGGAGCCTTGGTCCCTATTAATGATGAAGGTTTCTCCTTCTTAGAGGTAGAAAACGCCAACTTAAGAGATGAGTTGGAAACTTTAAAAAGAGCTGGACCCTCCACATCCACTCGTGGACGAGCAATATCTTCTTCTCGTAGACAAGCAAAGGGCTGGTCGGGTCTCTATTGAAGAAGCTAGAACGCAGGCGGCTTTAGAAAATCAAGCCTTTCAGTTGGTGGCGAAGAACCAAGCCTTAGCAGAAATGTCTAATAAAATTCTGAACTTCAACGAACAACTATCCACCCAGAGTTCTGCCTTGGGAAACAAAGAACTTCTGGTGAATAATCTCCACGAGCAACTGGAGAGGTTAATGTAACAACCCGCGTAATTTTGGGGGTATTTTCGAAATTAAGAGGAAAAAAAATAAATTTTGAGATAAAATTATTTTTATTGCTCAAATATGTTGGTTATTATTGTTAAAGGCGAGAATTTCAAACGGTTTCGGAATTGGAATTAAAATGGAGCTTTAATTGAATTTTTATTATTTAAGAAGAGTCCTCAAAACATAAAACTCTCTAAGAGTCCTCGGAACATAAAACTCTCTAGTAAAAATAATATTTTTAGAAATTCGACCGTTTGATCAAGCTGAATTTTCGTCAGCAGTCATGTCTCGCCGTTCGCTACAACATACTAAAATTTCAAGCGATTCCAACGGTTCGATCACCCGGAATAAAATTTTTAGTGTTTGTATCGGATTAAAACTCTTTTCTTAATCAAACTCTTAATCCTTTATATATCAACAAATTCGTGGCTTGGCTTTTCAAATCACTTTTTCTCAAACTTTTCAACCAGAAAACCTCTCCAAAATTACTCCCTTTCATATACAAACCATAGCCCCAAACTTATTCAAGATTTCAACCTTAGATTAGAAGGCTTATTTGGTGTTTTCTCGAGTTTGGGCTACAACGAGATTTGAATATTTTCGCGAGAAGAACGTGATGGTGTGATTAGATTTTGAGGTTGATTTATGTGATGATTCATGTTGGTTCTTTTTGGTGGTTTAAGGTATGGGATTTTACACAATATGCTCCTAAATCTCGCGAGTGTTTATTCCGTTGAATTCTCGTTAATTGAACTCATATTTTGAATCGTTAAATTCATTGAAATCTGGAAAAATAATTATTGGAATTATTTTGATTCATCTTGTACTATTCATGTTGTTGTTGAGCACGTTGTCATGAGATTTTAATATGGCACTGATGTTGGGCACCCGGCAAGACTCCTTTTTCGGCTACTTGATAAAGTACGGCGCGGTATGGTGAGGCCTGGTGACTCCGATTAATGTGTTGTTGAGAAATTTATTGATAAAATGCTATTGAGATTTGCATTATTTGATTTGAGTATTCGTAGTCGTATTGTTGCGCTTTGTTCATCGCTAACATCTTTATTGAGCATATTCCTGTCGTATTGTGTACTTCCCCATCTTTTTCTTAGTTGGCAGGTGAGCACGGATTTGAGTGCTATGGACCAATTGGGATTATTTTAGCGAGGATTATGTGGGAAGAATTTTTAATACAAGAGATGAGAAGATTGTATTTATTTTGATGTATAGAGCATTTGGAGATTTATTTATTTTCGAGATAGTTAGATTGTTGTAATTATTTCGAGAGATTTGTTGTATTAATTTGAAGATGAGAATAGTGGTTTCTTGTTTTATTGTGGGATTTAGATGCTCTATACCTTGTTATTTGTGGATTAGTTTAGTTTTATCGATGTGTAGCGCTCTGCTCGCTCCCCCCGGGCGGGCGGGGTGTTACAGAATGGTATCAGAGCATCTAAATCCCAATATAGAAAAGAAACCACAAATCTCAAATCGTTTTGCGTTAGGCATCTAGATTAGATGTCAGAAAATTATTATTTTGGAGACGAGATTATTTTTGGAGATTGTTGGCCTGATTTTTGAGAGTTAGGTATTCGGCGAATTTCGAGGGCGAAATTCCATTGTTAGTGGGGAAGTGTAACAACCCGCGTAATTTTTGGGGTATTTTCGAAATTAAGAGGAAAAAAAATAAATTTTGAGATAAAATTATTTTTATTGCTCAAATATGTTGGTTATTATTTTTAAAGGCGAGAATTTCAAACGGTTTCGGAATTGGAATTAAAATGGAGCTTTAATTGAATTTTTATTATTTAAGAAGAGTCCTCGGAACATAAAACTCTCTAGTAAAAATAATATTTTTAGAAATTCGACCGTTTGATCAAGCTGAATTTTTGTCAGCAGTCCTGTCTCGCCGTTCGCTACAACATACTAAAATTTCAAGCGATTCCAACGGTTCGATCACCCGGAATAAAATTTTTAGTGTTTGTATCTGATTAAAACTCTTTTCTTAATCAAACTCTTAATCCTTTATATATCAACAAATTCGTGGCTTGGCTTTTCAAATCATTTTTTCTCAAACTTTTCAACCAGAAAACCTCTCCAAAATTACTCCCTTTCATATACAAACCATAGCCCCAAACTTATTCAAGATTTCAACCTTAGATTAGAAGGCTTATTTGGTGTTTTCTCGAGTTTGGGCTACAACGAGATTTGAATATTTTCGCGAGAAGAACGTGATGGTGTGATTAGATTTTGAGGTTGATTTATGTGATGATTCATGTTGGTTCTTTTTGGTGGTTTAAGGTATGGGATTTTACACAATATGCTCCTAAATCTCGCGAGTGTTTATTCCTTTGAATTCTCGTTAATTGAACTCATATTTTGAATCGTTAAATTCATTGAAATCTGGAAAAATAATTATTGGAATTATTTTGATTCATCTTGTACTATTCATGTTGTTGTTGAGCACGTTGTCATGAGATTTTAATATGGCACTGATGTTGGGCACCCGGCAAGACTCCTTTTTCGGCTACTTGATAAAGTACGGCGCGGTATGGTGAGGCCTGGTGACTCCGATTAATGTGTTGTTGAGAAATTTATTGATAAAATGCTATTGAGATTTGCATTATTTGATTTGAGTATTCGTAGTCGTATTGTTGCGCTTTGTTCATCGCTAACATCTTTATTGAGCATATTCCTGTCGTATTGTGTACTTCCCCATCTTTTTCTTAGTTGGCAGGTGAGCACGGATTTGAGTGCTATGGACCAATTGGGATTATTTTAGCGAGGATTATGTGGGAAGAATTTTTAATACAAGAGATGAGAAGATTGTATTTATTTTGATGTATAGAGCATTTGGAGATTTATTTATTTTCGAGATAGTTAGATTGTTGTAATTATTTCGAGAGATTTGTTGTATTAATTTGAAGATGAGAATAGTGGTTTCTTGTTTTATTGTGGGATTTAGATGCTCTATACCTTGTTATTTGTGGATTAGTTTAGTTTTATCGATGTGTAGCGCTCTGCTCGCTCCCCCCGGGCGGGCGGGGTGTTACAGAATGGTATCAGAGCATCTAAATCCCAATATAGAAAAGAAACCACAAATCTCAAATCGTTTTGCGTTAGGCATCTAGATTAGATGTCAGAAAATTATTATTTTGGAGACGAGATTATTTTTGGAGATTGTTGGCCTGATTTTTGAGAGTTAGGTATTCGGCGAATTTCGAGGGCGAAATTCCATTGTTAGTGGGGAAGTGTAACAACCCGCGTAATTTTTGGGGTATTTTCGAAATTAAGAGGAAAAAAAATAAATTTTGAGATAAAATTATTTTTATTGCTCAAATATGTTGGTTATTATTTTTAAAGGCGAGAATTTCAAACGGTTTCGGAATTGGAATTAAAATGGAGCTTTAATTGAATTTTTATTATTTAAGAAGAGTCCTCAAAACATAAAACTCTCTAAGAGTCCTCGGAACATAAAACTCTCTAGTAAAAATAATATTTTTAGAAATTCGACCGTTTGATCAAGCTGAATTTTTGTCAGCAGTCCTGTCTCGCCGTTCGCTACAACATACTAAAATTTCAAGCGATTCCAACGGTTCGATCACCCGGAATAAAATTTTTAGTGTTTGTATCTGATTAAAACTCTTTTCTTAATCAAACTCTTAATCCTTTATATATCAACAAATTCGTGGCTTGGCTTTTCAAATCATTTTTTCTCAAACTTTTCAACCAGAAAACCTCTCCAAAATTACTCCCTTTCATATACAAACCATAGCCCCAAACTTATTCAAGATTTCAACCTTAGATTAGAAGGCTTATTTGGTGTTTTCTCGAGTTTGGGCTACAACGAGATTTGAATATTTTCGCGAGAAGAACGTGATGGTGTGATTAGATTTTGAGGTTGATTTATGTGATGATTCATGTTGGTTCTTTTTGGTGGTTTAAGGTATGGGATTTTACACAATATGCTCCTAAATCTCGCGAGTGTTTATTCCGTTGAATTCTCGTTAATTGAACTCATATTTTGAATCGTTAAATTCATTGAAATCTGGAAAAATAATTATTGGAATTATTTTGATTCATCTTGTACTATTCATGTTGTTGTTGAGCACGTTGTCATGAGATTTTAATATGGCACTGATGTTGGGCACCCGGCAAGACTCCTTTTTCGGCTACTTGATAAAGTACGGCGCGGTATGGTGAGGCCTGGTGACTCCGATTAATGTGTTGTTGAGAAATTTATTGATAAAATGCTATTGAGATTTGCATTATTTGATTTGAGTATTCGTAGTCGTATTGTTGCGCTTTGTTCATCGCTAACATCTTTATTGAGCATATTCCTGTCGTATTGTGTACTTCCCCATCTTTTTCTTAGTTGGCAGGTGAGCACGGATTTGAGTGCTATGGACCAATTGGGATTATTTTAGCGAGGATTATGTGGGAAGAATTTTTAATACAAGAGATGAGAAGATTGTATTTATTTTGATGTATAGAGCATTTGGAGATTTATTTATTTTCGAGATAGTTAGATTGTTGTAATTATTTCGAGAGATTTGTTGTATTAATTTGAAGATGAGAATAGTGGTTTCTTGTTTTATTGTGGGATTTAGATGCTCTATACCTTGTTATTTGTGGATTAGTTTAGTTTTATCGATGTGTAGCGCTCTGCTCGCTCCCCCCGGGCGGGCGGGGTGTTACAGAATGGTATCAGAGCATCTAAATCCCAATATAGAAAAGAAACCACAAATCTCAAATCGTTTTGCGTTAGGCATCTAGATTAGATGTCAGAAAATTATTATTTTGGAGACGAGATTATTTTTGGAGATTGTTGGCCTGATTTTTGAGAGTTAGGTATTCGGCGAATTTCGAGGGCGAAATTCCATTGTTAGTGGGGAAGTGTAACAACCCGCGTAATTTTTGGGGTATTTTCGAAATTAAGAGGAAAAAAAATAAATTTTGAGATAAAATTATTTTTATTGCTCAAATATGTTGGTTATTATTTTTAAAGGCGAGAATTTCAAACGGTTTCGGAATTGGAATTAAAATGGAGCTTTAATTGAATTTTTATTATTTAAGAAGAGTCCTCAAAACATAAAACTCTCTAAGAGTCCTCGGAACATAAAACTCTCTAGTAAAAATAATATTTTTAGAAATTCGACCGTTTGATCAAGCTGAATTTTTGTCAGCAGTCCTGTCTCGCCGTTCGCTACAACATACTAAAATTTCAAGCGATTCCAACGGTTCGATCACTCGGAATAAAATTTTTAGTGTTTGTATCTGATTAAAACTCTTTTCTTAATCAAACTCTTAATCCTTTATATATCAACAAATTCGTGGCTTGGCTTTTCAAATCATTTTTTCTCAAACTTTTCAACCAGAAAACCTCTCCAAAATTACTCCCTTTCATATACAAACCATAGCCCCAAACTTATTCAAGATTTCAACCTTAGATTAGAAGGCTTATTTGGTGTTTTCTCGAGTTTGGGCTACAACGAGATTTGAATATTTTCGCGAGAAGAACGTGATGGTGTGATTAGATTTTGAGGTTGATTTATGTGATGATTCATGTTGGTTCTTTTTGGTGGTTTAAGGTATGGGATTTTACACAATATGCTCCTAAATCTCGCGAGTGTTTATTCCGTTGAATTCTCGTTAATTGAACTCATATTTTGAATCGTTAAATTCATTGAAATCTGGAAAAATAATTATTGGAATTATTTTGATTCATCTTGTACTATTCATGTTGTTGTTGAGCACGTTGTCATGAGATTTTAATATGGCACTGATGTTGGGCACCCGGCAAGACTCCTTTTTCGGCTACTTGATAAAGTACGGCGCGGTATGGTGAGGCCTGGTGACTCCGATTAATGTGTTGTTGAGAAATTTATTGATAAAATGCTATTGAGATTTGCATTATTTGATTTGAGTATTCGTAGTCGTATTGTTGCGCTTTGTTCATCGCTAACATCTTTATTGAGCATATTCCTGTCGTATTGTGTACTTCCCCATCTTTTTCTTAGTTGGCAGGTGAGCACGGATTTGAGTGCTATGGACCAATTGGGATTATTTTAGCGAGGATTATGTGGGAAGAATTTTTAATACAAGAGATGAGAAGATTGTATTTATTTTGATGTATAGAGCATTTGGAGATTTATTTATTTTCGAGATAGTTAGATTGTTGTAATTATTTCGAGAGATTTGTTGTATTAATTTGAAGATGAGAATAGTGGTTTCTTGTTTTATTGTGGGATTTAGATGCTCTATACCTTGTTATTTGTGGATTAGTTTAGTTTTATCGATGTGTAGCGCTCTGCTCGCTCCCCCCGGGCGGGCGGGGTGTTACAGAATGGTATCAGAGCATCTAAATCCCAATATAGAAAAGAAACCACAAATCTCAAATCGTTTTGCGTTAGGCATCTAGATTAGATGTCAGAAAATTATTATTTTGGAGACGAGATTATTTTTGGAGATTGTTGGCCTGATTTTTGAGAGTTAGGTATTCGGCGAATTTCGAGGGCGAAATTCCATTGTTAGTGGGGAAGTGTAACAACCCGCGTAATTTTGGGGGTATTTTGGAAATTAAGAGGAAAAAAAATAAATTTTGAGATAAAATTATTTTTATTGCTCAAATATGTTGGTTATTATTTTTAAAGGCGAGAATTTCAAACGGTTTCGGAATTGGAATTAAAATGGAGCTTTAATTGAATTTTTATTATTTAAGAAGAGTCCTCAAAACATAAAACTCTCTAAGAGTCCTCGGAACATAAAACTCTCTAGTAAAAATAATATTTTTAGAAATTCGACCGTTTGATCAAGCTGAATTTTTGTCAGCAGTCCTGTCTCGCCGTTCGCTACAACATACTAAAATTTCAAGCGATTCCAACGGTTCGATCACCCGGAATAAAATTTTTAGTGTTTGTATCTGATTAAAACTCTTTTCTTAATCAAACTCTTAATCCTTTATATATCAACAAATTCGTGGCTTGGCTTTTCAAATCATTTTTTCTCAAACTTTTCAACCAGAAAACCTCTCCAAAATTACTCCCTTTCATATACAAACCATAGCCCCAAACTTATTCAAGATTTCAACCTTAGATTAGAAGGCTTATTTGGTGTTTTCTCGAGTTTGGGCTACAACGAGATTTGAATATTTTCGCGAGAAGAACGTGATGGTGTGATTAGATTTTGAGGTTGATTTATGTGATGATTCATGTTGGTTCTTTTTGGTGGTTTAAGGTATGGGATTTTACACAATATGCTCCTAAATCTCGCGAGTGTTTATTCCGTTGAATTCTCGTTAATTGAACTCATATTTTGAATCGTTAAATTCATTGAAATCTGGAAAAATAATTATTGGAATTATTTTGATTCATCTTGTACTATTCATGTTGTTGTTGAGCACGTTGTCATGAGATTTTAATATGGCACTGATGTTGGGCACCCGGCAAGACTCCTTTTTCGGCTACTTGATAAAGTACGGCGCGGTATGGTGAGGCCTGGTGACTCCGATTAATGTGTTGTTGAGAAATTTATTGATAAAATGCTATTGAGATTTGCATTATTTGATTTGAGTATTCGTAGTCGTATTGTTGCGCTTTGTTCATCGCTAACATCTTTATTGAGCATATTCCTGTCGTATTGTGTACTTCCCCATCTTTTTCTTAGTTGGCAGGTGAGCACGGATTTGAGTGCTATGGACCAATTGGGATTATTTTAGCGAGGATTATGTGGGAAGAATTTTTAATACAAGAGATGAGAAGATTGTATTTATTTTGATGTATAGAGCATTTGGAGATTTATTTATTTTCGAGATAGTTAGATTGTTGTAATTATTTCGAGAGATTTGTTGTATTAATTTGAAGATGAGAATAGTGGTTTCTTGTTTTATTGTGGGATTTAGATGCTCTATACCTTGTTATTTGTGGATTAGTTTAGTTTTATCGATGTGTAGCGCTCTGCTCGCTCCCCCCGGGCGGGCGGGGTGTTACAGAATGGTATCAGAGCATCTAAATCCCAATATAGAAAAGAAACCACAAATCTCAAATCGTTTTGCGTTAGGCATCTAGATTAGATGTCAGAAAATTATTATTTTGGAGACGAGATTATTTTTGGAGATTGTTGGCCTGATTTTTGAGAGTTAGGTATTCGGCGAATTTCGAGGGCGAAATTCCATTGTTAGTGGGGAAGTGTAACAACCCGCGTAATTTTTGGGGTATTTTGGAAATTAAGAGGAAAAAAAATAAATTTTGAGATAAAATTATTTTTATTGCTCAAATATGTTGGTTATTATTTTTAAAGGCGAGAATTTCAAACGGTTTCGGAATTGGAATTAAAATGGAGCTTTAATTGAATTTTTATTATTTAAGAAGAGTCCTCAAAACATAAAACTCTCTAAGAGTCCTCGGAACATAAAACTCTCTAGTAAAAATAATATTTTTAGAAATTCGACCGTTTGATCAAGCTGAATTTTTGTCAGCAGTCCTGTCTCGCCGTTCGCTACAACATACTAAAATTTCAAGCGATTCCAACGGTTCGATCACCCGGAATAAAATTTTTAGTGTTTGTATCTGATTAAAACTCTTTTCTTAATCAAACTCTTAATCCTTTATATATCAACAAATTCGTGGCTTGGCTTTTCAAATCATTTTTTCTCAAACTTTTCAACCAGAAAACCTCTCCAAAATTACTCCCTTTCATATACAAACCATAGCCCCAAACTTATTCAAGATTTCAACCTTAGATTAGAAGGCTTATTTGGTGTTTTCTCGAGTTTGGGCTACAACGAGATTTGAATATTTTCGCGAGAAGAACGTGATGGTGTGATTAGATTTTGAGGTTGATTTATGTGATGATTCATGTTGGTTCTTTTTGGTGGTTTAAGGTATGGGATTTTACACAATATGCTCCTAAATCTCGCGAGTGTTTATTCCGTTGAATTCTCGTTAATTGAACTCATATTTTGAATCGTTAAATTCATTGAAATCTGGAAAAATAATTATTGGAATTATTTTGATTCATCTTGTACTATTCATGTTGTTGTTGAGCACGTTGTCATGAGATTTTAATATGGCACTGATGTTGGGCACCCGGCAAGACTCCTTTTTCGGCTACTTGATAAAGTACGGCGCGGTATGGTGAGGCCTGGTGACTCCGATTAATGTGTTGTTGAGAAATTTATTGATAAAATGCTATTGAGATTTGCATTATTTGATTTGAGTATTCGTAGTCGTATTGTTGCGCTTTGTTCATCGCTAACATCTTTATTGAGCATATTCCTGTCGTATTGTGTACTTCCCCATCTTTTTCTTAGTTGGCAGGTGAGCACGGATTTGAGTGCTATGGACCAATTGGGATTATTTTAGCGAGGATTATGTGGGAAGAATTTTTAATACAAGAGATGAGAAGATTGTATTTATTTTGATGTATAGAGCATTTGGAGATTTATTTATTTTCGAGATAGTTAGATTGTTGTAATTATTTCGAGAGATTTGTTGTATTAATTTGAAGATGAGAATAGTGGTTTCTTGTTTTATTGTGGGATTTAGATGCTCTATACCTTGTTATTTGTGGATTAGTTTAGTTTTATCGATGTGTAGCGCTCTGCTCGCTCCCCCCGGGCGGGCGGGGTGTTACAGAATGGTATCAGAGCATCTAAATCCCAATATAGAAAAGAAACCACAAATCTCAAATCGTTTTGCGTTAGGCATCTAGATTAGATGTCAGAAAATTATTATTTTGGAGACGAGATTATTTTTGGAGATTGTTGGCCTGATTTTTGAGAGTTAGGTATTCGGCGAATTTCGAGGGCGAAATTCCATTGTTAGTGGGGAAGTGTAACAACCCGCGTAATTTTTGGGGTATTTTGGAAATTAAGAGGAAAAAAAATAAATTTTGAGATAAAATTATTTTTATTGCTCAAATATGTTGGTTATTATTTTTAAAGGCGAGAATTTCAAACGGTTTCGGAATTGGAATTAAAATGGAGCTTTAATTGAATTTTTATTATTTAAGAAGAGTCCTCAAAACATAAAACTCTCTAAGAGTCCTCGGAACATAAAACTCTCTAGTAAAAATAATATTTTTAGAAATTCGACCGTTTGATCAAGCTGAATTTTTGTCAGCAGTCCTGTCTCGCCGTTCGCTACAACATACTAAAATTTCAAGCGATTCCAACGGTTCGATCACCCGGAATAAAATTTTTAGTGTTTGTATCTGATTAAAACTCTTTTCTTAATCAAACTCTTAATCCTTTATATATCAACAAATTCGTGGCTTGGCTTTTCAAATCATTTTTTCTCAAACTTTTCAACCAGAAAACCTCTCCAAAATTACTCCCTTTCATATACAAACCATAGCCCCAAACTTATTCAAGATTTCAACCTTAGATTAGAAGGCTTATTTGGTGTTTTCTCGAGTTTGGGCTACAACGAGATTTGAATATTTTCGCGAGAAGAACGTGATGGTGTGATTAGATTTTGAGGTTGATTTATGTGATGATTCATGTTGGTTCTTTTTGGTGGTTTAAGGTATGGGATTTTACACAATATGCTCCTAAATCTCGCGAGTGTTTATTCCGTTGAATTCTCGTTAATTGAACTCATATTTTGAATCGTTAAATTCATTGAAATCTGGAAAAATAATTATTGGAATTATTTTGATTCATCTTGTACTATTCATGTTGTTGTTGAGCACGTTGTCATGAGATTTTAATATGGCACTGATGTTGGGCACCCGGCAAGACTCCTTTTTCGGCTACTTGATAAAGTACGGCGCGGTATGGTGAGGCCTGGTGACTCCGATTAATGTGTTGTTGAGAAATTTATTGATAAAATGCTATTGAGATTTGCATTATTTGATTTGAGTATTCGTAGTCGTATTGTTGCGCTTTGTTCATCGCTAACATCTTTATTGAGCATATTCCTGTCGTATTGTGTACTTCCCCATCTTTTTCTTAGTTGGCAGGTGAGCACGGATTTGAGTGCTATGGACCAATTGGGATTATTTTAGCGAGGATTATGTGGGAAGAATTTTTAATACAAGAGATGAGAAGATTGTATTTATTTTGATGTATAGAGCATTTGGAGATTTATTTATTTTCGAGATAGTTAGATTGTTGTAATTATTTCGAGAGATTTGTTGTATTAATTTGAAGATGAGAATAGTGGTTTCTTGTTTTATTGTGGGATTTAGATGCTCTATACCTTGTTATTTGTGGATTAGTTTAGTTTTATCGATGTGTAGCGCTCTGCTCGCTCCCCCCGGGCGGGCGGGGTGTTACAGAATGGTATCAGAGCATCTAAATCCCAATATAGAAAAGAAACCACAAATCTCAAATCGTTTTGCGTTAGGCATCTAGATTAGATGTCAGAAAATTATTATTTTGGAGACGAGATTATTTTTGGAGATTGTTGGCCTGATTTTTGAGAGTTAGGTATTCGGCGAATTTCGAGGGCGAAATTCCATTGTTAGTGGGGAAGTGTAACAACCCGCGTAATTTTTGGGGTATTTTGGAAATTAAGAGGAAAAAAAATAAATTTTGAGATAAAATTATTTTTATTGCTCAAATATGTTGGTTATTATTTTTAAAGGCGAGAATTTCAAACGGTTTCGGAATTGGAATTAAAATGGAGCTTTAATTGAATTTTTATTATTTAAGAAGAGTCCTCAAAACATAAAACTCTCTAAGAGTCCTCGGAACATAAAACTCTCTAGTAAAAATAATATTTTTAGAAATTCGACCGTTTGATCAAGCTGAATTTTTGTCAGCAGTCCTGTCTCGCCGTTCGCTACAACATACTAAAATTTCAAGCGATTCCAACGGTTCGATCACCCGGAATAAAATTTTTAGTGTTTGTATCTGATTAAAACTCTTTTCTTAATCAAACTCTTAATCCTTTATATATCAACAAATTCGTGGCTTGGCTTTTCAAATCATTTTTTCTCAAACTTTTCAACCAGAAAACCTCTCCAAAATTACTCCCTTTCATATACAAACCATAGCCCCAAACTTATTCAAGATTTCAACCTTAGATTAGAAGGCTTATTTGGTGTTTTCTCGAGTTTGGGCTACAACGAGATTTGAATATTTTCGCGAGAAGAACGTGATGGTGTGATTAGATTTTGAGGTTGATTTATGTGATGATTCATGTTGGTTCTTTTTGGTGGTTTAAGGTATGGGATTTTACACAATATGCTCCTAAATCTCGCGAGTGTTTATTCCGTTGAATTCTCGTTAATTGAACTCATATTTTGAATCGTTAAATTCATTGAAATCTGGAAAAATAATTATTGGAATTATTTTGATTCATCTTGTACTATTCATGTTGTTGTTGAGCACGTTGTCATGAGATTTTAATATGGCACTGATGTTGGGCACCCGGCAAGACTCCTTTTTCGGCTACTTGATAAAGTACGGCGCGGTATGGTGAGGCCTGGTGACTCCGATTAATGTGTTGTTGAGAAATTTATTGATAAAATGCTATTGAGATTTGCATTATTTGATTTGAGTATTCGTAGTCGTATTGTTGCGCTTTGTTCATCGCTAACATCTTTATTGAGCATATTCCTGTCGTATTGTGTACTTCCCCATCTTTTTCTTAGTTGGCAGGTGAGCACGGATTTGAGTGCTATGGACCAATTGGGATTATTTTAGCGAGGATTATGTGGGAAGAATTTTTAATACAAGAGATGAGAAGATTGTATTTATTTTGATGTATAGAGCATTTGGAGATTTATTTATTTTCGAGATAGTTAGATTGTTGTAATTATTTCGAGAGATTTGTTGTATTAATTTGAAGATGAGAATAGTGGTTTCTTGTTTTATTGTGGGATTTAGATGCTCTATACCTTGTTATTTGTGGATTAGTTTAGTTTTATCGATGTGTAGCGCTCTGCTCGCTCCCCCCGGGCGGGCGGGGTGTTACAGAATGGTATCAGAGCATCTAAATCCCAATATAGAAAAGAAACCACAAATCTCAAATCGTTTTGCGTTAGGCATCTAGATTAGATGTCAGAAAATTATTATTTTGGAGACGAGATTATTTTTGGAGATTGTTGGCCTGATTTTTGAGAGTTAGGTATTCGGCGAATTTCGAGGGCGAAATTCCATTGTTAGTGGGGAAGTGTAACAACCCGCGTAATTTTTGGGGTATTTTGGAAATTAAGAGGAAAAAAAATAAATTTTGAGATAAAATTATTTTTATTGCTCAAATATGTTGGTTATTATTTTTAAAGGCGAGAATTTCAAACGGTTTCGGAATTGGAATTAAAATGGAGCTTTAATTGAATTTTTATTATTTAAGAAGAGTCCTCAAAACATAAAACTCTCTAAGAGTCCTCGGAACATAAAACTCTCTAGTAAAAATAATATTTTTAGAAATTCGACCGTTTGATCAAGCTGAATTTTTGTCAGCAGTCCTGTCTCGCCGTTCGCTACAACATACTAAAATTTCAAGCGATTCCAACGGTTCGATCACCCGGAATAAAATTTTTAGTGTTTGTATCTGATTAAAACTCTTTTCTTAATCAAACTCTTAATCCTTTATATATCAACAAATTCGTGGCTTGGCTTTTCAAATCATTTTTTCTCAAACTTTTCAACCAGAAAACCTCTCCAAAATTACTCCCTTTCATATACAAACCATAGCCCCAAACTTATTCAAGATTTCAACCTTAGATTAGAAGGCTTATTTGGTGTTTTCTCGAGTTTGGGCTACAACGAGATTTGAATATTTTCGCGAGAAGAACGTGATGGTGTGATTAGATTTTGAGGTTGATTTATGTGATGATTCATGTTGGTTCTTTTTGGTGGTTTAAGGTATGGGATTTTACACAATATGCTCCTAAATCTCGCGAGTGTTTATTCCGTTGAATTCTCGTTAATTGAACTCATATTTTGAATCGTTAAATTCATTGAAATCTGGAAAAATAATTATTGGAATTATTTTGATTCATCTTGTACTATTCATGTTGTTGTTGAGCACGTTGTCATGAGATTTTAATATGGCACTGATGTTGGGCACCCGGCAAGACTCCTTTTTCGGCTACTTGATAAAGTACGGCGCGGTATGGTGAGGCCTGGTGACTCCGATTAATGTGTTGTTGAGAAATTTATTGATAAAATGCTATTGAGATTTGCATTATTTGATTTGAGTATTCGTAGTCGTATTGTTGCGCTTTGTTCATCGCTAACATCTTTATTGAGCATATTCCTGTCGTATTGTGTACTTCCCCATCTTTTTCTTAGTTGGCAGGTGAGCACGGATTTGAGTGCTATGGACCAATTGGGATTATTTTAGCGAGGATTATGTGGGAAGAATTTTTAATACAAGAGATGAGAAGATTGTATTTATTTTGATGTATAGAGCATTTGGAGATTTATTTATTTTCGAGATAGTTAGATTGTTGTAATTATTTCGAGAGATTTGTTGTATTAATTTGAAGATGAGAATAGTGGTTTCTTGTTTTATTGTGGGATTTAGATGCTCTATACCTTGTTATTTGTGGATTAGTTTAGTTTTATCGATGTGTAGCGCTCTGCTCGCTCCCCCCGGGCGGGCGGGGTGTTACAGAATGGTATCAGAGCATCTAAATCCCAATATAGAAAAGAAACCACAAATCTCAAATCGTTTTGCGTTAGGCATCTAGATTAGATGTCAGAAAATTATTATTTTGGAGACGAGATTATTTTTGGAGATTGTTGGCCTGATTTTTGAGAGTTAGGTATTCGGCGAATTTCGAGGGCGAAATTCCATTGTTAGTGGGGAAGTGTAACAACCCGCGTAATTTTTGGGGTATTTTCGAAATTAAGAGGAAAAAAAATAAATTTTGAGATAAAATTATTTTTATTGCTCAAATATGTTGGTTATTATTTTTAAAGGCGAGAATTTCAAACGGTTTCGGAATTGGAATTAAAATGGAGCTTTAATTGAATTTTTATTATTTAAGAAGAGTCCTCAAAACATAAAACTCTCTAAGAGTCCTCGGAACATAAAACTCTCTAGTAAAAATAATATTTTTAGAAATTCGACCGTTTGATCAAGCTGAATTTTTGTCAGCAGTCCTGTCTCGCCGTTCGCTACAACATACTAAAATTTCAAGCGATTCCAACGGTTCGATCACCCGGAATAAAATTTTTAGTGTTTGTATCTGATTAAAACTCTTTTCTTAATCAAACTCTTAATCCTTTATATATCAACAAATTCGTGGCTTGGCTTTTCAAATCATTTTTTCTCAAACTTTTCAACCAGAAAACCTCTCCAAAATTACTCCCTTTCATATACAAACCATAGCCCCAAACTTATTCAAGATTTCAACCTTAGATTAGAAGGCTTATTTGGTGTTTTCTCGAGTTTGGGCTACAACGAGATTTGAATATTTTCGCGAGAAGAACGTGATGGTGTGATTAGATTTTGAGGTTGATTTATGTGATGATTCATGTTGGTTCTTTTTGGTGGTTTAAGGTATGGGATTTTACACAATATGCTCCTAAATCTCGCGAGTGTTTATTCCGTTGAATTCTCGTTAATTGAACTCATATTTTGAATCGTTAAATTCATTGAAATCTGGAAAAATAATTATTGGAATTATTTTGATTCATCTTGTACTATTCATGTTGTTGTTGAGCACGTTGTCATGAGATTTTAATATGGCACTGATGTTGGGCACCCGGCAAGACTCCTTTTTCGGCTACTTGATAAAGTACGGCGCGGTATGGTGAGGCCTGGTGACTCCGATTAATGTGTTGTTGAGAAATTTATTGATAAAATGCTATTGAGATTTGCATTATTTGATTTGAGTATTCGTAGTCGTATTGTTGCGCTTTGTTCATCGCTAACATCTTTATTGAGCATATTCCTGTCGTATTGTGTACTTCCCCATCTTTTTCTTAGTTGGCAGGTGAGCACGGATTTGAGTGCTATGGACCAATTGGGATTATTTTAGCGAGGATTATGTGGGAAGAATTTTTAATACAAGAGATGAGAAGATTGTATTTATTTTGATGTATAGAGCATTTGGAGATTTATTTATTTTCGAGATAGTTAGATTGTTGTAATTATTTCGAGAGATTTGTTGTATTAATTTGAAGATGAGAATAGTGGTTTCTTGTTTTATTGTGGGATTTAGATGCTCTATACCTTGTTATTTGTGGATTAGTTTAGTTTTATCGATGTGTAGCGCTCTGCTCGCTCCCCCCGGGCGGGCGGGGTGTTACAGAATGGTATCAGAGCTTAGATATACGATAACCCTCGTGGCTTGGGTTTTGGGCCTGTTGCGTTTTTGTGGCGCGAATTTGGAGATTCATTTTAGTTGTTGTATTTATTCAAGAGAATTGTTGTATTTGTATTTTGAAGAGATTTGAGATTTGTGGTTTCTTTTCTATATTGGGATTTAGATGCTCTATACCTTGTTATTGATGGAATTGATTTAGTTTATCGACAGTGGCGCTCCGCTCGCTCTCCCCGGGCGGGCGGGGTGTTACAGTTAACTTACCAATTCCGTAAACAACCCATAGAGTTTTGGATGGTTGGGTATAATGAAGCCCTTTACCATCTTGATTCTTGAGTCCAGCAATCAAATAACGAGGGGTACAAACAAGGGTGGTTGAATGCACTGTGTGTGCTAAAATTAGAGCAGGGCCACTACTTATGGGATTATTATGACCCTGGAGTGCTCGATTTACCTGTGCCTCCTTTTAAGCTTGACATCAGTTTGATTCCTGCTCGGGTAATTCCTCAATCCTTAATCTCGAAGTATCTCGGCGATTACAGTCTGCATGCAAACTTTGAGATATCTCACCCAGAGTATTTGCTTGATCGACCTTCTGTCATGAATGTTAAAATGCTGAGAGATGTAAATTTTATAAATTCTCCTTATGCCCTAGACGATCCTCCTGCTGGAGTGGAACCTGTTTCAAAGGCAGAAGGAAAAAAACTAATAGAATATGATTTTTATGTAATGAAGTGTATTTTTCACAGCATATGTAATTCTACTTGATTTGAATGAAGAAAACTTTATAGTTTTTTGCCATTTTATTTTTCTATAAGCAATTTGCAGAATGTCTTTGTTTGTTCGTTTGTGAATATATACACATTATGACATATAGATTATGTTTTGTTTTTGGATAATGGAACTTGTCCTATTTATTGTTTGATTATAGTGGCTTGTCACTCTTTAGGCCTAAGTAATGAAATGATTCGCATCCCACGTTCCTGCTTAGTTTAACCAATCGGAGTATCTATTGATTGTATTCGATTTACGGACCAACCGGAGCTGGTGGTAATTGGTTCCCGACCAATCGGAGTTGGAGGAGATTGATTTGCCGACCAACCGGAGTTGGTGGTAATTGATTTGCCAACCAATCGGAGTTGGTGGTAATTTATTCCCGACCAACCGGAGTTAGTGGTAATTGATTTGCCGACCCACCGGAGTTGGTGGTAATTAATTTGTCGACCAGTCGGAGTTGGTGGTAATTTGTTCCCGACCAACCGGAGTTGGTGGTAATTTATTCCCGACCAACCGGAGTTGGTGGTAATTTATTCCCGACCAACCGGAGTTGCAGGAAATTTGTTCCCGACCAACCGAAGTTGCAGGAAATTGATTTGCCGACCAACTGGAGTTGGTGGTAATTTGTTCCCGACCAACCGGAGTTGGTGGTAATCGATTTGCCGACCAACCGGAGTTGGTGGTAATTGGTTCCCGACCAACCGGAGTTGGATTGGTTTGCCGACCAACCGGAGTTGGTGGTAATTACCAATCGAAGTTGGTGGTAATTGATTTGCCGACCAACTGGAGTTGGTGGTAATTGGTTCCCGACCAACCGGAGTTGGAGGAGATTGATTTTCCGACCAACCGGAGTTGGTGGTAATTGATTCCCCGACCAATCGAAGTTGGAGGAGATTGATTTGCCGACCAACCGGAGTTGGTGGTAATTATTCTGAAATTGATGTGTAGTGTGTAGCACTAATATTCCGAAAAATTTCCACAAAAAAGAGAGAATCGGGTAAAACATTCAACACTTTATTCATACTGAAGAAACTGTATTACATAGGAATTTCAACTACTGACAATACTTACGTAGATGCTCTGCATTCCATGCATTCTTGAATTCTTCACCTTCCAAGGTTCCAATCCTGTATGTCCCTGGACGAACAACTTTTGTTACTCTATAGGGTCCATGCCAGTTGGCTTCCAGTTTGTTATTCTTTTGGATCACTTTCTTCAGCACATAATCCCCTTCTTTCAAATCACACTTCTTCACACTTTTGTTATAGAACAAAGTTGTTCGTTGTTGATATGCTGCATTCCTGATTGTTGCTTCTTCCCTGACTTCTTCGAGCATATCCAGGTCTAATCTTCTCATTAAGTCACTGACAGGAGAATTGAAATTAAGCACCCTGTGCGTAGGTAGTCCCAATTCAGCAGGTATGACAGCCTCACTCCCAAATGCCAGTATGTATGGGGATTCTCCCGTTGCTGTTCGTGGTGTGGTGCGATAAGCCCACAACACAGAGTGTAGCTCATTAATCCAATTTGCCTTTGCATCATCCAGTCGTTTCTTCAATCCATTCAGTAGCGTTCTGTTTGTCACCTTAGTTTGCCCATTGCTTTGGGGATGGCCTGGTGCAGAGTGGGTTTTCAGTATATTGGATTGATGACAATATGCAGCAAACTCCTCGTTGTCAAACTGGGTTCCATGGTCGGTAATGAACGCATGTGGGAGACCATATCTGCAAATAATATTTTTCCAAATGAATTGATAGACTTTGTTGTATGTCATATCAATGAGAGGCTCAGCTTCCACCCATTTTGTAATATAATCCACATCAACCACAAGGTATTTGAATCTTTCCTTGGTCGTTGGGAGTGGACCGACCAAGTTTATTCCCCACATAGCAAATGGCCAATGGGACATTATGGGTGTTAACAATTCCTGGGGAGTTCTTCTGACGGATGAGAAGCATTGGCACTTGTCTCACTTCTTAGCATAAGTTGCGCAATCAGCTCTCATCATCGACCAGTAATACCCCTGCGTGGTTATTCTTTGCAAGAGTGTCCGACCAGCTAAATGGGCTCGAAAAGAGCCTTCATGAACCTCTTCGATCAAATATTTCACTTCAGAGGGGTGGACACATCTTTGTAGCCCTGCTATAATTCCTCGTCAGTACAAAATACCATTGGTCAGTACATAACGAGCAGCTTTAAACTTCAGTTTTTTTGGCTGCGAGCTTATCAGTTGGCAAAACCCCCTCTTCAATATAGGCCCTAATGGGGTCCATCCAAGATGGTCCCAAATCAAGGGCAATAAAGTTCATCATTAGATCTTCGTCTATGCTCCGACCAACCAGGATTTCTATTGGGATCATTATTCGTAGCTCGGTGCATGTGGTTGATGCTAACCGAGCTAGTGCATCTGTTCTGGCGTTCTCCAATCTTGGTATTCTAGTCAACTGAACTGCAGTATAGCTCGATACAACCTGCATTGCCTTCACATGATACCTGATAATTAATTCTCCTTTTGCTGCATACACCCCTAGAATTTGGTTTACGATTAACTGTGAATCACTGAATACAATGACCTGTTCTGCCTTCATGTTTTTAGCCAGATTTAGACCCGCGATCATAGCTTCATATTCAGCCTTATTGTTAAAAGCCTTAAACTGAAAGCGCAGAGCATACTCCATATCAATCTCATCCGGACTGTTTAAAGCAATACCTGCTCCACTGCCTGTAGAGCACGAAGATCCATCCACATACAAATTCCATATAGGTACTTCATTATCAAACTCTTGATTATAAAGAGTTCCTCGGTGGAATATTTGATACTTCCTTTTGTCCTTCTCCAACACATCTCGCTGCTCGTTTGCCGACGTAAGTTGGTCGGGTTTTAAATTTTATGATCCTGTAATGTCCACATATTGGTCTGTGTTCAACTCCTCTTCTTCGAAAACACTTTCTTGAGTGAACTCTGCGATAAAGTCTGCTACTGCCTGCCCTTTGAGTGACGATCTAGGCTCATTGAAGAAGCGGATAATCCCGGAGGGTGATTTTCTCAATTAAAATCAAAGTTAATTTCCTTTTGTATAAAATTCAATGAATGATGCGGAAGCGTTGAATGATGGTTCACAAATAAATAAAGCCAAATTTTGTTTTCTCAAAACAAATTAAAACATAGTTCAAGTCCTAGAATTTGCCTAAGTCATAATTACCAAAATATATCAAACGTTAGGCGAAACCAATTTTAGCACGTGACTTGAATAAACCAAATTTTACCCAATATTAAATTAAAGTCCCAATTTAAATTAGTGTGATTGTAAAACCAAATTTTATCTTGAAATTAACCTAAGCATGGATTCTAAATGATGTGCAAGATAAAATAAACAATGTCACACTACACCGCGATGTACGAGGAAAAACCCACTAACGGGAAAAAACCTCGGGACGGCCCTAGCCTCAAATCCACTAAAAACGGTATTACAAAATACAAGACAAAAGACTTACTTCCTAAACTCGAACCCTCTCAAGCCGTGATGCTTCTTCTTGTATCGACCTCCAATTAGCGGATAACCAACGGAGCTCCACCGCGGTCTCGGACTCCCACCGATCGGGCAATTAGGCACACCGTCACCCTAACATGGAGCCTTTCTCCAAATGGGTAGAAATGAAACGAACTTCTCTTCAATTCGGTGTAGAGAAAAACCGGTGCCAAAACAATCTCCAAGCAATTAATATTTATATAGAAACTTGGATAAACAATTGGGTGTAAACTAGAGTGTGTATGAAATTTTTCTTGAAAGAATAACACTCAAAACTTGAACATTTTCCCTAAGAAATTTTGCTCTCAAACTCTCCTTTAGAGATGGAAATGAATTGGAAAAGTTATGAAAATGTTAGTTAGGAAAATGTGATTCCCGCACATAATAATGTATGAAAAAGTTGGTTAAAAACCAAGTGGGAAAAGTGGGAGAAAACTGCAAAAAATTGCTCAAAACTGTTCCCGCCCTGGTGTCTCGTTCGAACGAACTTGACTCTCGTTTGAACGAGACTTCTAACGAGCGACCAGCCTGGGCTCGTTAGATACCTCGTTAGAACGAAGAACTCGTTCGAACGACATATCGAACGACTGACCAGTTTAGGGTCGTTGGCAAACTCGTTCGAACGAACTTGGTTCGAACGACAAAACTCGTTCGAACGAAACCTAGTTCGAACGAAAAAACTCGTTCGAACGACATTTCTAACGAACGACCAGAAAGATTAAAAAATTCGATTTTTGACCCAGAAACTTTTATAAACTATTATATACTTATTTTAAAGTTTCTAATTGATTCTTTCTAAAATTAAAATGCAGTTTTTATTTCTCCTAACACCCAATACAAATTGTTCCAAGCTCATATATAAATATAATTGCATTCATACCTTGGGAGCATGGAACTAAGTTGATGACGTACAAACGAGGTATATAAACTACGGCATGTTGATGATGCTTTATACTCTTTGCCGCTACGTCTTCAACAAACACTTCATAGGCTTGAGAATATTACAATAAATACTATCCTATGAATAAATGTTTTTGTCCGGAATTGAGCCAAAACTATATATGGACTCAATTGGAAATTTGTGTCCTTACAAATCTCCCCCTTTGGCTATTCCGGGACAAAAACCAAACAAAAATCTTAAAGGGCCGTCAAGCTCACTAGACTCAAAACATAACCCGCCCAATCTTGACTCAACCCAAGGATCAAAAGCTTTGCCATAGAAAGATGCCGCTTTAGAATAATTCCTGCACACTTAAGCAAACTCATCAAATGCATAGGGAATATGAAAGTATAAAATGCAATTAATTAATTACTCCCCCTAAATTAATTCTCCCTTTAAACACATGACCTACTTAGAAAGACGTCTCCCCCTAAGATAAATCTCCCCCAAACGAAGATACGATAATAATAGGATTAGATACCATTTCTCCCCCTATCATCATTCTCCCCCTTTTTGTTCGGGAATAGGCAAAGGATAAAGAACTAATAAACAACAGGTGAAAGCTTAAAGTGATAAGATATGAAAGCATATGGGCAATTAAAGCAAGGCAAAGACAAACAGATATCATATATATATATACTTTAAATATACCAATAAGTACATGCATATATAAATAAATATAAACACACACATGACACAAAATACAATAAGTTTGCACACTCGTATGGCAAAAATGTGTCATATGGAAACGGAAGTGTAGGGGTGTGAACTAGCAACAATTAAATTTAGACCCAAACACTTAAGAAACGTTCACGGAGTTCTCATTTGATTGCAAACTTTATCACATTTAAATATAACCTCATGTGACAATATAAAGATTGAACTCAATGAACAAACATACACAATGCATACAAGCCTAGCATGATGATGATTCTACAAACCAAATAGAGTCATGACATTAAAGACAACTAGGATAAACGGACATTGTGCAAACCGTTGATATACCATCCAATTCTCCCTCAATAAGCATATATATTCTTATGGTTTTTGAATGAATATATCAAACAAACATAGGCCTTGGCAATTGCTTTTTGTTTAATGCCAAATATTCTGTTTTTAGGCCTTTGGATCACGTATTTCTTTTAGATCCAATCAACGGTGGCTTACTATCGCAAAGGATTTAATTCATCCTTTCGGAGCCCTTCCCCGTGCATATATTAATTTATCATGTTTTCATTTTTCGTACAAATCTCACATGCAACGGATTTTGACATGCACTAGTCCTCCTAGGTCATAGATATGTAGATGACTAGATTGATAGGAGAACACCTCAAAAAGCTCAAATATACATGTGACATTAAGATTTCAAAAGATCTCGTGCATGTGTGAATAGAGGCATATAGAAATAGAATCCATTTAAACAATACAAAATCCAACAACTCCATATAAAACATGGTAAAGAACATTTTAAGGATTGAAAATCTAAACCAAAAGTTCTAGCCACATGGAAGCGTAAACGATAGGATTCAAACACAAATATATGCCACATAAAGTGTGTCAAACAAAAATACACACAAAACAAAATCTTTTTGAGTTTTTAACATTTTAATCAAAAATAAGTATTTACTCAAAAGGACAAACAAAAATCATTTGTATTTTTCATTAAGCTTAAATGAAATAAATAAAACACAAATGATAAACAAAAATCTTTTTATATTATGCAGTCGATTCAAACACAAAATATAATACAAAAAGATAAACAAGTCATAATTTCTAGTATGTGATATGAAATGAGGCAATGACTAGAAAATGACTAAACAAGCATACATTTATCATATGAATATAGCATGAAGTACAAACGCTAAAGTATGCAAACACTAACACATTCATCCATTAGATTTAGCAAGAGAGGAAGGATGTGAAAGTAAATGAGAATCAAAATCCCTATTTTGTAAGGCAACCAAGTCGGATTTCCTAACCCAAATTAATGAAGAATTACTATCTTGGGGTGTAGGAACATTAGCTATCGTGGTTACTTTACTATGGGATTTTCTAGGAATTCGTTTAAGATCTAAACAAAATTTCCTAAGATGACCTTGTCGACCACAATGTGTGCAAGTGAGAACATGTCGAAAAGATTTACTTAAGGAGTGATCTTTAAATGTAGTCCTAGTTGATTCTCCTAAAACATTGGTTTGGACATTAGGGTTAAAATCATTACAAGAATTGAAGCCTAAACCAAAAGTGTCATTTTTAATTTGGACCGTTCCTAACATTTTATCTAGTTTTTCCGAACGACACTCCAAATCAAATTTGACATTACTAGAATCTTTTAATTTATTTTCCAATTCTAAAATTTTAGATTCTAGTAAAACATTACGCTCTTCAAAAGCAAGAAGCTCCTTTTTCAAGGATTCCATTAAACTCCTAAGGCTATTTCTCTCGCCTTCTACATAGTTAAGCTTCTCTTGAAGAGTCCTCTCATGTGTCCTAAGGTCTTCTATTAAGGCACTTTCATCAATGACCTTGACACTCTCTCTTAAACTCGCTTCTAACTTCAAATTAGCTCTTTTCAATTTAATAGATTCTTTATATAATTCATGAAAAGCATTTTGAAGTTCACTCTCATCAACCTCTTCTTCATTTTCACACTCTCTTTCTTCTTCACTCTCACTATCATCAAAAATAAGAGAATCATGTACAATGACCTTGGAAGTGGCATGTGCTATAATTTCATCATTAGATGAGTTCTCATTATCACTCACATGTCTAGCCATAAAAGCCATAAAATTTTTCTTAGTTGGGGAATCGGGCTTTTCTTCCTTATCACTATCACTAAGGGTTGCATTATATGAAATAGGTCGCTTACCATCTTTCCTTAGTTTAGTGGGGCACTCATAAGCCCTATGGCCATAACCTTCACAACCAAAACACTTATTAGACTCGTCCCTATCTAAATTTTCATTACTAGGTTTAGGGATCTTCTCGGCTTTAGAAAACTTCTCGCTTTTATCATGTTTAGAAGTATCAAATTTCTTAAAATCATTTTTAACTTTATCTTTGTTAAATTTAAGAAATTTTATAAATTTACGAGCAAACAAAGCCATGTCTTCCGAGTCACTATCACTATCGCTCTCTACTACTTGTTTGACCTCTTTTCGGGCTTTTAAAGCAACACCCTTTTCAATTTTCTTTTCAGTTTTAGAGGAAAACATATCCAGTTCATAGGTTTGTAAATCACCTACAAGCTCTTCTAATTTCGTAGAGGCTAAAGTGGGTAAAGAATTTAAAACGGTCACCTTTGGAATAAATCTATCGGGTAGGGATCTTAAAATTTTCTTTACAACACGGTCGTCAGGTATTTTCTCTCCCAAGTTAAAGGATGAATTAACAATGTCAGAAAGTCTAGCATAAAATTTATCAAAAGTTTCATTTTCATCCATTTTGATAGTTTCAAATTGAGTGGTGAGGTTTTGGAGTTTATAAGCTTTAACGACACTCGTTCCTTCATGAGTTAATTGTAAAATATTCCAAGCTTCTTTCGCGGTCTCACACGTCATAATGCGTCGGAATTCATCCGGTGGGACAGCGCTAAATAAAGCATTTAAACTACGGGAATTAAATTTGCTAGCTTAAACTCATTTTCAGTCCATCTATCGACGGGTTTGGGAACACGTTCATTTTCAATTAAATGAGTTGGTGGGGAGTACCCATTAACAACAGACATCCAAACTCTCTCGTCGATAGATTTTAGTGCCGATCTCATTCGCGCTTTCCAATACGCGTAGTTTGAACCATCAAAAATAGAAAATTTTGAAAATGGGGAAAATTCCATTTTAGCCAAAAATTAAAGGATCTTTACGAAATAATTTATCGTTTTTGGCTCTGATACCAATTTGAAGAAGCGGATAATCCCGGAGGGTGATTTTCTCAATTAAAATCAAAGTTAATTTCCTTTTGTATAAAATTCAATGAATGATGCGGAAGCGTTGAATGATGGTTCACAAATAAACAAAGCCAAATTTTGTTTTCTCAAAACAAATTAAAACATAGTTCAAGTCCTAGAATTTGCCTAAGTCATAATTACCAAAATATATCAAACGTTAGGCGAAACCAATTTTAGCACGTGACTTGAATAAACCAAATTTTACCCAATATTAAATTAAAGTCCCAATTTAAATTAGTGTGATTGTAAAACCAAATTTTATCTTGAAATTAACCTAAGCATGGATTCTAAATGATGTGCAAGATCAAATAAACAATGTCACACTACACCGCGATGTACGAGGAAAAACCCACTAACGGGAAAAAACTTCAGGACGGCCCTAGCCTCAAATCCACTAAAAACGGTATTACAAAATACAAGACAAAAGACTTACTTCCTAAACTCGAACCCTCTCAAGCCGTGATGCTTCTTCTTGTATCGACCTCCAATTAGCGGATAACCAACGGAGCTCCACCGCGGTCTCGGACTCCCACCGATCGGGCAATTAGGCACACCGTCACCCTAACATGGAGCCTTTCTCCAAATGGGTAGAAATGAAACGAACTTCTCTTCAATTCGGTGTAGAGAAAAACCGGTGCCAAAACAATCTCCAAGCAATTAATATTTATATAGAAACTTGGATAAACAATTGGGTGTAAACTAGAGTGTGTATGAAATTTTTCTTGAAAGAATAACACTCAAAACTTGAACATTTTCCCTAAGAAATTTTGCTCTCAAACTCTCCTTTAGAGATGGAAATGAATTGGAAAAGTTATGAAAATGTTAGTTAGGAAAATGTGATTCATGCACATAATAATGTATGAAAAAGTTGGTTAAAAACCAAGTGGGAAAAGTGGGAGAAAACTGCAAAAAACTGCTCAAAACTGTTCCCGCCCTGGCGTCTCGTTCGAACGAACTTGACTCTCGTTTGAACGAGACTTCTAACGAGCGACCAGCCTGGGCTCGTTAGAATCTCGTTAGATACCTCGTTAGAACGAAGAACTCGTTCGAACGACATATCGAACGACTGACCAGTTTAGGGTCGTTGGCAAACTCGTTCGAACGAACTTGGTTCGAACGACAAAACTCGTTCGAACGAAACCTAGTTCGAACGAAAAAACTCGTTCGAACGACATTTCTAACGAACGACCAGAAAGATTAAAAAATTCGATTTTTGACCCAGAAACTTTTATAAACTATTATATACTTATTTTAAAGTTTCTAATTGATTCTTTCTAAAATTAAAATGCAGTTTTTATTTCTCCTAACACCCAATACAAATTGTTCCAAGCTCATATATAAATATAATTGCATTCATACCTTGGGAGCATGGAACTAAGTTGATGACGTACAAACGAGGCACATAAACTACGGCATGTTGATGATGCTTTATACTCTTTGCCGCTACGTCTTCAACAAACACTTCATAGGCTTGAGAATATTACAATAAATACTATCCTATGAATAAATGTTTTTGTCCGGAATTGAGCCAAAACTATATATGGACTCAATTGGAAATTTGTGTCCTTACACTCATGAATTATATCATATTCACTAAGTTCCACAACCTAATACATTAATCTTCCTGATGTCTCCGGCTTATGCAAAGCTTGCCTTAATGGCATATCGGTATACACCACTATAGTATGGGCTTGGAAGTATGGCCTCATTCTTCTGCTTGCTTCAATCAGTGCTAGTGCCAACTTCTCCAGCCTTGGATATCTGATTTCTGCTCCACGAAAAGCTTTGCTGGTGTAATAAACTGGTTATTCCGTCCTCCACTCTTATTAACGCCGAGCTCACTGTATTTTCTGAAACTGTCAGGTACAAGTATAGTCTTTCTCCCATCACTGGTCTAGATAATAGTGGAGGTGTCCCTAGATACTTCTTCAACTATTGAAAGGCCTTCTCGCATTCATCATTCCACTCAAAAGTTCTTCGGAGTGTTTTGAAGAATGGGAGACATCTGTCTGTTGCTCGTGACACAAATCTATTAAGTGCCATAACTCGTCCTGTGAGACTTTGCACTTCCTTCTTTGTGGTTGGAGATCGTAGCTCCAATAGGGCCTTGATTTTTTTAGGCTTCGCTTCGATACCTCGTTGGTTGATAATATACCCGAGGAACATGCCTTCTCGTACTTCGAATATGCATTTGGTGGGATTCAGCTTCATTTGATATTTCTCTAGTTGATCAAAGATCTCACCTAGGTCAACTAGATGATCAGTATCTTTCTTGCTCTTCGTCAGCATGTCATCAACATAAACCTCCATGTTATGACTGATTTACTCTACAAACACCTTGTTCATCAGCCGCTGATATGTTGCACCTGCATTTTTAAGTCCAAAAGGCATAACATTATAGCAATAAGTTCCATGGGGGTGATAAAAGAGGTACTCTCCCTGTCCTCAGGCTTCATCTTAATCTGGTTGTAATCGGAATAAGCATCCATGAAACTCAACAATTCGTGCCCCGAGGTAGCATCCACTAGTTGATCGATTCGGGGCAAAGAAATTTTTTTTTTTGGGCATGCCTTATTGAGATCGGTGAAGTCTACACACATCCTCCACTTGTTATTTTTCTTCTTTACCATGACCACATTTGCCAGCCAATCAAGATATTTGACATCTTCGATAAAAGAGGCTTTTTGTAGTTTCTCCACTTCTTCCAGTATAACTTGGTTCTTTTCAGGACTTAACACTCTTCTTCGCTGCTTTATTGGCTTGATTTCCTCGTTCACGTTGAGCTCGTGACATAAAAAATTCAGATCTATCCCTGGCATGTCTTCATGACTCCATGCAAAGGTCTGCTTTCTATGCCTCAGGAATGCTATCAATTCTTATTTTATCGATTCTTCCAGTGATGCCCCAATTTGAGTTGTTCGTTCTGGATGCTCATCGTCCAGAATGATATTTTCAATAGCTTCCATGACCCGTCCCTTTACGAGCTGAGACTCATCTCTAGGGTCTAGCGTTTCAATCTCTGCATCTTCTATTTCATCTACTTGATAGGTAGTAGTCTTCTTCCTGGATTCTTCGTGTTCCTCCTGCTCGGCAGATGAATAGTAGCATTCCCGAGCTACTTTCTGGTCACCTTTCACAACTCCCACTCCAAAATTGGTTAGGAATTTTAAACATTGATGTACGGTAGATGGTACCGCCTCAAACTTCTTCAGACCTGCCCTTCCCATGATAATATTGTAAGCTGATTGGACATTTTTATCCATTACAAAAAAGCGCACTCTTTCTATTCGACAAGCAGGCCATGTACCGATAAGCATATCCAACTTGATCGTCCCAAGTGGAAAAACCTTCTCGCCAGTAAAACCAAGAAGAGGCCTATGATATGGCTCCAACTAGGATAACTTCAGATTCAAACTGTCAAAACATAGATAGAACATGATATCTGTCGAGCTACCATTATCCACCAGTACTCGTGAAATCACCACTTCCTTCATTCTCATCTTGATCACTAAGCGGTCATCATGAGGATATAATACTCTTGCTAGATCGTTCTTAGAGAAACCAATTATCAATTTGTCTTTATTCACCTTCCTCGTGCGATCATCTTCAGCCAAATTTATTTGCTGAATGTACGAGCAAGCTTGAGCCTCGTTGAGGTAAGCTTTCCTTTCTGTGGTTAGATCTCCACCTCCTGCATCTCCACCTGTAATAACATTACATTCAAATGATCCGAAATGGATTGAAAATACCTCTCGTTCTGGCTGCCTTGGTTTTTTGGGGAGATCGGGATCATCTTGGTCATCTTCTGGATCTTTTTCGTGACTTCTCTTCTTGTCTTCGTTTGCTCGACGAGGAGATCTAGACCTTTGCCTTGCTCGGTCGTTGGCCTTTCCACCATTTCGGCGATCAACATACTTAGCTAGTTTTCCTCGTCTGATGAGTGCTTTAATTTCATTCTGGAGAGCTATGCAATTTTTGGTCGTGTGACCATGATCTTTATGGAACTCGCAATATTTGGACGTATTCCTCTTGTCAGGATCTGCCTTTATTTTTTCTGGCCAGTTCAGCTCCTCGCTATTCTTGATTTCTTTCAGAATATGAAAGGAGTATAATTTCCAAATTTCTTCAACTGTTCCAGCGCTTGCTTTGCTTTTGATTGCATGTTGCCACCATTATTCTTTTGCTCCTTCTTCTCAGTCCTATCAGCCTCGACCTTGGTCTCCTTAGTATCTGCATTCTTCTTCGCAGCCATGGCTTCCTCGGCATTCATGATCTTGGCTGCTTTTGGCATCAGTTCAGCCATGGTCCTAGGCGGATCCTTGGCTAAAGTGTAGTACAATTTATCTGGCAACAGTCCACTCATCAGAGCAGTAATTGATGTTTTCTCCTCATAATCAATTACTTCAAGTTTCTCGTTATTGAAACGAGTAATATAATCCCTGGTGCTTTCACATGTCTTCTGTCTTACACTCAATAAGTGTGCTACTTGTTTGACTGGTTTTGCTCCAAAATAGAAATTTCTAATAAAGAGCTCTGCTAGTTGAAAGAAAGTCGTAATCTTTCCCCGAGGAAGTTTATTGTACCATATCTGAGCTGATCCGGTAAGAGTTTTTGAAAATGCCCTACATCTCATCTCATCTCATCTCATCTCATCTGGAACTGCATAGATATCGGTAACAGCTTGGTATTGTTCTATATGAAGGACATGGTCAGTTTTTCCATCATATTTGGGTGTCACTGTAGGAGCTTTGAATTTTGATGGCGTGGGAAAGTTCACAATTGCTTGTACGAATGGTGTTCCTTGAACAAAAGTTCTTTGTAAATGATTTTTGGCCTTAGCCATTTCCCCTAATATGTCTTCCAACCTTTGAATAGAGCCTTTCCATGCATCATTTCCCTCCTCGGGCCTATCAGTTCGAGCAACTGATCGCGTTGAATTTTCTTCTTGGGATCTTTTATTACGAGCTGTTGGTCGTGATTGGGCAGAGCCTTCCCTTAACTCAGATGTTCTTTGAGCATTCGTCGACACAATCCTAGGGGGGATTGTATTCCTCCTAGGGCCCAAACGATCAAAAGGAGAGACTCTACTCAACCTTTCAAGAGCACTGGTCCTTTCTGGAGATAAAGTGACGTTTTGTTGAGTGTCTGTAGCTCGTACTTAGGAAGTCCGACCAGGATGATAAGAATGATCATTAGATCTTTCAGTACGATATGAGTCGATGCGTCTGGATCGAGATTCCTTTGGGAATAATGTTCGCCTAATTCGCAAATAGGGTAAGCAGGTATTTCTCTGAACATTTCGTTGTCCTGATTGATTCGGCACTCCTCCTTAAACAGTTTGTATAAGTTGACGCATGGTTTCTTGCATGGTCGTCTGGCCCTGAGCTAGATTAGCCATTATACCATCCAGATCTTGAACATTTGAGGGAATAGATGGATTTGGAGGTATCCCGGCGTTTCAATTACTGGGTTCTGGATTATCAGCTATTGATGATGAATTGTTTTGGTGAAAAACGCTAATTACAGAACTTTCCCACAGACGGCGCCAATCTGCTGATGTAAAAAATTAGATTATCTCTAATTAGTCAATCACAGATAAAATAAATGAGACAAAAGATTTTTAAAGTGGTTCAGCCTTATAAGAATGGCCTACGTCCACTGTTTTTGTATTGCTGACTGTTTGCCTGGAATTCTCGATAAGGGGTTTACCAAGAGATCTATAGTCTCCTTCTAATAAGGAGGTTACAATGTATTTATAGACTTGAGGTTGTACATGTGAAAGGACCATGCGCTGTTATCTAGTAGACATATATGTATCTGTATAATAATAATGAGCATTTAATGCGCAGTCGCCTCTTTGATTACCCTGATTTGAATGCTCTGTACGCTAAGTAGCTCGGCACGCTCGAGCTGCTCGGACCGCCTTAGTAGCTCGGCACGCTTGAGTTGCTCGGGGAACCTAAGTTGATCGGTACGCTTGAGCTGTTCGGAATGTATGAGCTGCTCGTGGCGCTTGAGTAGCTTGGTGGCAGTGAGTTGATCGGTAGAAGTTTTTGTAATTGCCACGTTAGTTGACACGTGTTTTCAAGTGATAGGTCCACGTCAACAGATTAAATTTGGTATCAACACCCATAATAATCCTCATTTGAGCCATCATACAAGTTATCAAAATTTGAGATAATCTATTAGAATTACATCGCAATCGTTCTGATAGGATGCCAACTCTATATCTAGGTAGTCTTTCAATAGTGCTAGAACCGTAATTTCGATCTCATGTGATCAAGTCGAACCCAACTCACCGAAATTCTTACTAAGCTCTATTGAACGACATACATATGAAATAATATATTTAAAATATATATAAAGCATTCTTATGAACATGATTCTCATTTCAAAATGAGCAAGATAATCCTTAATTAATCAAAATAAAATGTCTTTACATGGTTTTAAGAATAAAATCCCAACAATCTCCCACTTAGTCTTCACATGGCCACGCAATGGACTCCCATTCCCTCTACGTGATTGGTAAAAGTCTTAACTGGTAAGATCTTTGTAAAAGGATCCGCCAGGTTATCTAGAGATACAATATTGATCACGATAATGCCGTCCCTATACACAATTTCCTGAATCAGGTGATACTTGCGCTTAATGTGCTTCTCCCTCTGGTGAGTTTTAGGTTCTTTCAAATTTACAAATGCATCGGTATTATCATAATAAAATATAATAGTTGACTGCACTAAAGGAACCACACCCAAGTCAATTAGGAAGTTTCGAAGCCAAATAACCTCTTTTGCTACCTCCGAAAAGGCAACGTACTCGACTTTTATGGTCAAATCAACAATATATGTTTACTTGATACTCCTTTAACTTATAACTTCACTTCATAGGGTAAACATATATCCCGAGGTCGATCTTTTGGAATCCCTATACGATTGAAAGTCTGAGTTTGTGTACCCTACGGATACAAGACTATCCGCTGAGTAAACTAGCATATAATCTTTAGTCCATTTCACATACTTGAGATTGTTCTTAACAACCATCCAGTGTTGCTCACCTGGGTTAGACTTGAATTTATTGACCATGCTAATGACGTAGCAAATATATGGTCTACTACACACCATAGCATACACGAGGCTTCCCACCGTTAAAGTATAAGGTATATTCCTCATCCTCTCCATGTGATCAGGTGTTTTAGGACACTGGTCCTTAAGTAAAGAAATTTCATGACTGAAAGGGAGAAACCCTTTTCTTGGAATATTGTATGCTAAACCTCGTGAGCACAATGTCGATATAAGTATCTTGGGATAAGCCTAACATCCTTTCGATGATGCAAAATCTCCCAAGAATGTGACTGACTTCTCTTAAGTCCTTCATATATAATTGATTAATGACCACTCTTATACTAGACAATACACCTGTATCGTTCTGAGTAAGAGAATATATATAATCCACATAAGATGCTATAAATACCATCATGTTTTTGGCATGCTCCTTATACACACAAGTTTTATCCAAACATTGATCAAAACTAAAAGATTTGATTATCTGATAAAATTGGATGTTCCAATACCTTGATTCCTGCTTTTGTTCATAAATGGATCTCTTAATCTTTCACACCTTGCTTTCATGGCCTTTGTTATGAATCTCGTGGGTTACATCCATTTTCCAAAACTCGAAATCGAGATGAGCCGCAGTGGATAAGGGAACCCAGATAAACTTTATCATGACCACCAATGAAAAGATTTCATCATAATCGATCCTCTCTTTTCGAGTGAACCCTTTCGTAACAAGCCGTGCCTTTAAGGTTTCCACTTTCTCATTTACGCCTCTTATTTTCTTGTAGATCCACTTATAACCGATAGGTTATATCCCATCTGAAAGGTCTATAAGTTCCCATAATTTATTCAAATACGTCGAATCCATCTCAGTATTCACAGACTTTAGCCAGAGCTCGGTATCCTTGCCTTGGAGTACGTTCATATTCCCCTAGGACTTCACCGAAGTGCTCACCCAAATACACTAACATATTAGGATGACTCCCGATTCTCCCACTATGATGTGGTGTAACACCCCGCCCGCCCGGGGAGAGGGAACGAAGTGCTAATGCGATAAAATAAATCTAAATCCACAAGTGACAAGGTACAAAGCATCTAAGTAAACCCACAATAATATAAATCCACTAATCTTAATCTCTTCAATTACTACAACAACATCTCCCAAATTAAAATTACAACTATCTAACTCGAATAAAAATACAAATCTCCAATGCTCTATACATCAAAATAATACAATCTTCCAAAAATACTCTTCCCAAAATAATTCACGCTAAAATAATCCCAATTGCTCCATAGAGTCCCAATCCACGCTAACCTGCCACCTAAAAGAAAATATGGGGAAGTACACAATACGACAGGAAAGATGCTCAACAAATATATGTTAGTGATGAATAAAACGTAACAACACAAGTACAAATATTCAAATCGAATGTGAATCTCAAAGCATTTATCAATAAAATTTCTCAACAACACTTTAACCGGGTCACCAGGCCTCACCACATCAGTATATGCTTTATCAAGCCATAGCCCGGGACACAGGAATTATGGCGGATGCCCAACATCCGTGCCATATTAAAATCTCATGACAACGTGCTCATCAATAATATAATGATACCACACGAATCAAAAATAATTTCAACAATTATTTTCCAGATTTCAATGAATTTATCAATTCAAGTATGAGTTCAATTAATAAGAAATCAAAGAGAATGACACTCGTGAGATTTAAGGAGCATATTATGTAAAACCCCATACCTCAAAACCATGATGAGAAACCAACGATCACATCCTAAAGATCAACACAAAAGATCTACAAAAGCTCCTCCAAGAACCTCCAACAAAATAGCCCCAAGAACACCTCTAATCTAAGGTTGGAACTCACAAATCTCACGGGCTAAAGTATAATTAAAAAGAAGAGTAATATAAAATATATTTGCTGCCAAAATTTCTGCCAAAAGTAGGTTAAAAGGGTTGCCCACGACTTCCTTTTATAATGCAAAGAAATGAAAAGTTGGAATCCAAAAGAATCCTTTAAATAAGGCAAATAAATGAAGAGTTGGAAGTTAAAACAACTCCAAGAGTTAAAAACATTTAAAAATCATTTTAAAATCCGTTTTAACTTCGTTTTCGAAACCGTTTGAAATTCTCGCCTTTAAAAATAATAACCAACATATTTGAGCAATAAAAATAATTTTATCAAAAACTTTATTTTCCTCCATTTTCCAGAAATTAATTAAAATAGCCCAAAATTACGCGGGTTATTACACTTCCCCACTAACAATGGAATTTCGCCCTCGAAATTCGCCGAATGCCTAACTCTCAAAATCAGGCCACTATACTAACTCCAAAAATAAATCACGTCTCCCAAAAATAAATTCCTCACCTCTAATCTCGAAACTTATCACGAATATCCCCTAAAATTTTCTATTTCTAAAAATTGTTAACCACGCAATGAACTCAAAACCCAAGACTCGAGGGTTGCCGTATACCTAAGCTCTGATACCATTTGTAACACCCCGCCCGCCCGGGGAGAGCGAACGAAGCGCTAATGCGATAAAATAAATCCAAATCCACAAGTGACAAAGTATAGAGCATCTAAGTAAACCCATAATAATATAAATCCACTAATCTTGATCTCTTCAATTACTACAACAACATCTACCAAATTAAAATTACAACTATCTAACTCGAATAAAAATACAAATCTACAATGCTCTATACATCAAAATAATACAATCTTTCAAAAATACTCTTCCCAAAATAATTCACGCTAAAATAATCCCAATTGGTCCATAGCGTCCCAATCCACGATAACCTGCCAGCTAAAAGAAAATATGGGGAAGTACACAAAACAACAGAAAAGATGCTCAACAAATATATGTTAGCGATGAATAAACGTAACAACACGAGTACGAATATTCAAATCGAATGTGAATCTCAAAGCGTTTATCAATATAATTTCACAACAACACTTTAACCGGGTCACCAGGCCTCACCACATCCGTATATGCTTTATCAAGCCATAGCCCGGGAAACAGGAATTTTGGCGGGTGCCCAACATCCGTGCCATATTAAAATCTCATGACAACGTGCTCATCAATAATATAATGATACCACATGAATCAAAAATAATTTCAACAATTATTTTCCAGATTTCAATGAATTTATCAATTCAAATATGAGTTCAATTAATAAGAAATAAAAGAGAATGGCACTCATGAGATTTAAGGAGCATATTGTGTAAAACCCCATACCTCAAAACCATGATGAGAAACCAACGATCACATCCTCAAGATCAACACAAAAGATCTACAAAAGCTCCTCCAAGAACCTCCAACAAAATAGCCACAAGAACACCTCTAATCTAAGGTTGGAACTCACAAATCTCAAGAGCTAAAGTATAATTAAAAAGAAGAGTAATATAAAATATATTTGCTGCCAAAATTTCTGCCAAAAGTAGGTTAAAAGGGTTGCCCACGACTTCCTTTTATAATGCAAAGAAATGAAGAGTTGGAATCCAAATGACCCTTTTAAATAAGGCAAATAAATGAAGAGTTGGAAGTTAAAAATACTCAAAGAATTAAAAACATTTAAAAATCATTTTAAAATCCGTTTTAACTCCGTTTTCAAAACCGTTTGAAATTCTCGCCTTTAAAAATAATAACCAACATATTTGAGCAATAAAAATAATTTTATCAAAAACTTTATTTTCCTCCATTTTCCAGAAATTAATTAAAATAGCCCAAAATTACGCGGGTTATTACACTTCCCCACTAACAATGGAATTTCGCCCTCGAAATTCGCCGAATGCCTAACTCTCAAAATCAGGCCACTATACTAACTCCAAAAATAAATCACGTCTCCCAAAAATAAATTCCTCACCTCTAATCTCGAAACTTATCACGAATATCCCCTAAAATTTTCTATCTCTAAAAATTGTTAACCACGCAATGAACCCAAAACCCAAGACTAGAGGGTTGCCGTATACCTAAGCTCTGATACCATTTGTAACACTCCGCCCGTCCGGGGAGAGCGAACGAAGCGCTAATGCGATAAAATAAATCCAAATCCACAAGTGACAAGGTATAGAGCATCTAAGTAAACCCACAATAATATAAATCCACTAATCTTAATCTCTTCAATTACTACAACAACATCTCCCAAATTAAAATTACAACTATCTAACTCGAATAAAAATACAAATCTCCAATGCTCTATACATCAAAATAATACAATCTTCCAAAAATACTCTTCCCAAAATAATTCACGCTAAAATAATCCCAATTGGTCCATAGCGTCCCAATCCACGCTAACCTGCCAACTAAAAAAAATATGGGGAAGTACACAATACGATAGAAAAGATGCTCAACAAATATATGTTAGCGATGAATAAAACGTAACAACACGAGTACGAATATTCAAATCGAATGTGAATCTCAAAGCATTTATCAATATAATTTCTCAACAACACTTTAACCGGGTCACCAGGCCTCACCACATCCGTATATGCTTTATCAAGCCATAGCCCTGGAAACAGGAATTTTGGCGGGTGCCCAACATCCGTGCCATATTAAAATCTCATGACAACGTGCTCATCAATAATATAATGATACCACAAGAATCAAAAATAATTTCAACAATTATTTTCCAGATTTCAATGAATTTATCAATTCAAATATGAGTTCAATTAATAAGAAATCAAAGAGAATGACACTCGTGAGATTTAAGGAGCATATTATGTAAAACCCCATACCTCAAAACCATGATGAGAAACCAACGATCACATCCTCAAGATCAACACAAAAGATCTACAAAAGCTCCTCCAAGAACATCCAACAAAATAGCCCCAAGAACACCTCTAATCTAAGGTTGGAACTCACAAATCTCAAGGGCTAAAGTATAATTAAAAAGAAGAGTAATATAAAATATATTTGCTGCCAAAATTTGTGCCAAAAGTAGGTTAAAAGGGTTGCCCATGACTTCCTTTTATAATGCAAAGAAATCAAGAGTTGGAATCCAAAAGACTCCTTTAAATAAGGCAAATAAATGAAGAGTTGGAAGTTAAAACAACTCCAAGAGTTAAAAACATTTAAAAATCAATTTAAAATCCGTTTTAACTCCGTTTTCAAAACCGTTTGAAATTCTCGCCTTTAAAAATAATAACCAACATATTTGAGCAATAAAAATAATTTTATCAAAAACTTTATTTTCCTCCATTTTCCAGAAATTAATTAAAATAGCCCAAAATTACGCGGGTTATTACACTTCCCCACTAACAATGCAATTTCGCCCTCGAAATTCGCCGAATGCCTAACTCTCAAAATCAGGCCACTATACTAACTCCAAAAATAAATCACGTCTCCCAAAAATAAATTCCTCACCTCTAATCTCGAAACTTATCACGAATATCCCCTAAAATTTTCTATCTCCAAAAATTTTTAACCACGCAATGAACCCAAAATCCAAGACTCGAGGGTTGCCGTATACCTAAGCTCTAATACCATTTGTAACACCCCGCCCGCCCGGGGAGAGCGAACGAAGCGCTAATGCGATAAAATAAATCCAAATCCACAAGTGACAAGGTATAGAGCATCTAAGTAAACCCACAATAATAAAAATTCACTAATCTTAATCTCTTCAATTACTACAACAACATCTCCCAAACTAAAATTACAACTATCTAACTCGAAAAAAAATACAAATATCCAATGCTCTAAACATCAAAATAATACAATCTTCCAAAAATACTCTTCCCAAAATAATCTCAATTGGTCCATAGCGTCCCAATCCACGCTAACCTGCCAACTAAAAGAAAATATGGGTAAAGTACACAATACGACAGGAAAGATGCTCAACAAATATATGTTAGCGATGAATAAAACGTAACAACACGAGTACGAATATTCAAATCGAATGTGAATCTCAAAGCATTTATCAATATAATTTCTCAACAGCACTTTAACCGGGTCACCGGGCCTCACCACATCCGTATATGCTTTATCAAGCCATAGCCCGGGAAACAGGAATTTTGGCGGGTGCCCAACATCCGTGCCATATTAAAATCTCATGACAACGTGCTCATCAATAATATAATGATACCACATGAATCAAAAATAATTTCAACAATTATTTTCCAAATTTCAATGAATTTATCAATTCAAATATGAGTTCAATTAATAAGAAATCAAAGAGAATGACACTCGTGAGATTTAAGGAGCATATTGTGTAAAATCCCATACCTCAAAACCATGATGAGAAACCAACGATCACATCCTAAAGATCAACACAAAAGATCTACAAAAGCTCCTCCAAGAACCTCCAACAAAATAGCCCCAAGAACACCTCTAATCTAAGGTTGGAACTCACAAATCTCAAGGGCTAAAGTATAATTAAAAAGAAGAGTAATATAAAATATATTTGCTGCCAAAATTTCTGCCAAAAGTAGGTTAAAAGGGTTGCCCACGACTTCCTTTTATAATGCAAAGAAATGAAGAGTTGGAATCCAAAAGAATCCTTTAAATAAGGCAAATAAATGAAGAGTTGGAAGTTAAAACAACTCCAAGAGTTAAAAACATTTAAAAATCATTTTAAAATTCGTATTAACTTCGTTTTCAAAACCGTTTAAAATTCTCGCCTTTAAAAATAATAACCAACATATTTGAGCAATAAAAATAATTTTATCAAAAACTTTATTTTCCTCAATTATCCAGAAATTAATTAAAATAGCCCAAAATTACGCGGGTTATTACACTTCCCCACTAACAATGGAATTTCGCCCTCGAAATTCGCCGAATGCCTAACTCTCAAAATCAGGCCACTATACTAACTCCAAAAATAAATCACGTCTCCCAAAAATAAATTCCTCACCTCTAATCTCGAAACTTATCACGAATATCCCCTAAAATTTTCTATCTCCAAAAATTGTTAACCACGCAATGAACCCAAAACCTAAGACTCGAGGGTTGCCGTATACCTAAGCTCTGATACCATTTGTAACACCCCGCCCGCCCGGGGAGAGCGAACGAAGCGCTAATGGGATAAAATAAATCCAAATCCACAAGTGACAAGGTATAGAGCATCTAAGTAAACCCACAATAATATAAATCCACTAATCTTAATCTCTTCAATTACTACAACAACATCTCCCAATTTAAAATTACAATTATCTAACTAGAATAAAAATACAAATCTCCAATGCTCTATACATCAAAATAATACAATCTTCCAAAAATACTTTTCCCAAAATAATTCACGGTAAAATAATCCCAATTGGTCCATAACGTCTCAATCCACGATAACTTGCCAACTAAAAGAAATTATGGGGAAGTACACAATACGACAGGAAAGATGCTCAACAAATATATGTTAGCGATGAATAAACATAACAACACGAGTACGAATATTCAAATCGAATGTGAATCTCAAAGTATTTATCAATATAATTTCTCAACAACACTTTAACCGGGTCACCAGGCCTCACCACATCCGTATATGCTTTATCAAGCCATAGCCCGGGAAACAGGAATTTTGGCGGGTGCCCAACATCCGTGCCATATTAAAATCTCATGACAACGTGCTCATCAATAATATAATGATACCACATGAATCAAAAATAATTTCAACAATTATTTTCCAGATTTCAATGAATTTATCAATTCAAATATGAGTTCAATTAATAAGAAATCAAAGAGAATGACACTCATGAGATTTAAGGAGCATATTGTGTAAAAATCCATACCTCAAAACCATGATGAGAAACCAACGATCAAATCCTCAAGATCAACACAAAAGATCTACAAAAGCTCCTCCAAGAACCTCCAACAAAATAGCCCCAAGAACACCTCTAATCTAAGGTTGGAACTCACAAATCTCAAGGGCTAAAGTATAATTAAAAAGAAGAGTAATATAAAATATATTTGCTGCCAAAATTTCTGCCAAAAGTAGGTTAAAAGGGTTGCCCACGACTTCCTTTTATAATGCAAAGAAATGAAGAGTTGGAATCCAAAAGACTCCTTTAAATAAGGCAAATAAATGAAGAGTTGGAAGTTAAAACAACTCCAAGAGTTAAAAACATTTAAAAATCATTTTAAAATCCGTTTTAACTCCGTTTTCAAAACCGTTTGAAATTCTCGCCTTTAAAAATAATAACCAACATATTTGAGCAATAAAAATAATTCTATCAAAAACTTTATTTTTAATGACTGCACATTCTTATCCATCACAAAGAAGCGTATTCTCTCTGTTCGACAAGCAGGCCAAGTTCCAATGAATATATCCAACTTGATCGTCCCAAGTGGAAAAACTTTCTCGCTAGCAAAACCCAGAAGAGGTCGGTGATAAGGTTCCAATTGAGATAATTTCAAATTTAAACTGTCAAAGCATGAATAGTACATGATGTCTGCCGAACTACCATTATCTACCAGCACTCTCGAAATCATTACTTCTTTCATCCTCATTTTGATCACCAAAGGGTCGTCGTGAGGGTAAAGAACACCTGCCAGGTCGTTTTTTGAAAAGCCAATGACTAGCTTCTCTTTGTTTACCTTCCTCGGACGATCTTCCTCGGCCAAATTTATTCGTTGAATGTACAAGCAAGCTTGGGCCTCTCCGAGGTAAGCCTTTCTTTCTACAGTAAGGTCTCCTCCTCCTGCATCTCCTCCTGTAATAACATTACAATCAAATGACCCAAAGCGTATTGAAAATACCTCTCGTTCTGGATGTCTTGGTTTCTTGGGAAGATCGGGGTCATCTTCTGTATCATCTTCATGATCCCTTTTCTTTTTCTCCTCTGCTCGACGAGGAGATCTAGACCTTTCTCTAGTTCGGTCATTATTCCTTCTTTCGCCTCCCTGATCAACATACTTCGCTAGCTTCCCTCTTCGGATGAGTGTTTCAATCTCGTTCTGAAGAGCTATGAAATTTTTCGTCATATAGCCGTGATCCTTATGGAACTCGCAATATTTATCCCTATTCCTCAGGTCAGGGTCTGACCTCAGTTTCTTTGGCCACTTTACTTCCTCGTTACTCTTGATTTCTTCCAAGACATGATTAATACCCATTTTCAAAGGAGTATAATTATCAAATTTTTTCAGGACTTCCCATGACGATTTATTATTCTTGGAATGCTTGTCACCGCCATTGCCCTTATGCTCTTTCTTCTTGGATTTGTCGACTTCCACCTTGGTCTCCTTATCCATGTTCTTCTTCGCAGCCATAGCCTCCTCGGCATTCATGATTTTGGCCGCTTTTGCCATCAACTCTGACATAGTTGTAGGTGGATCTTTGACCAAAGTGTAGTACAACTTGTTAGGCAACAACCCACTCATCAAGGCGGTGATTGCTGTCTTTTCTTCATAATCTATGACTTCTAGCTTCTCGTTATTGAAACGAGTTATGTAATCTCTAGTACTTTCGCCAGATTTTTATCTATCACTTAACAAGTGTGCTACTCATTTTACTGGTTTTGCCCCAAAACAGAAATTGCCAATAAACAACTCGGCCAACTGAAAGAAAGTTGAAATCTTTCCCCGAGGAAGATTGTTGTACCATATTTGGGCAGATCCAGTAAGAGTTCCAGAGAATGCTCTACATCTCATCTCGTCGGGGACAACATAGATGTCGGCAGCAGCCTGATATTGCTCTATGGGTAGAACAGGATCTGTCTTACCATCATACTTGGGGGTCACCACGGGCGCTTTAAATTTCGACGGTGTAGGAAAATCCACAATGGCCTGTACAAAAGGTGTCCCTCGAACAAAAGTTCGTTGTAGGGGATTCTTTGCCTTAGCCATTTCTCCCAATCTATCCTCCAACCGCTGAATGGAACCTTTCCACGCATCATTTCCCTCCTCAGGCCTATTAGTTCGAGAAATTGATTGTTCTGAAGTAGCCTCCTGAGATCTATCTTGACGAGCAACTGGTCGTGATTGTGCTGATCCTTCTCTTAGATCTGATGGTAGTCGAAAACTCCTCGATATGGTCTTAGGTGGACTCCTATTCCTCCTAGGACCTAATCGTCTGAAAGGAGACACCCTACTCAGTCTTTCCAAGGCACTGGATCTTTCTGGAGAGAGAGTGATACGTTGATCAGTATCTGTAGCCCTTATTGACGAAGTTCGCCCAGGTTGATAAGAAAAATCATCAGATTCCTCATTACGATATGACTCAGTACGCCTGGATCGTGAAGGAAGTAAATAAGTTTGCCTCTGACCACTTCGATGTCCTGAACGTGCAGGTGCACCGCCATGAAGGGTCTGTATGAGTTGCCTCATTGTTTCCTGCATGGCGGTTTGTCCTTGAGCCAGATTCGTCATAATCCCAGCCAGATCTGGTGGTGCAGAGGGATTTGGAGGATTTCCAGCATTTCCAGCGTTTCGATTGCTGGATTCCGGGTTATCTGCCATTGATGATGAATGATTTTCGATGAAAAACGATAATAACAACCGTTTCCCACAGACGGCGCCAATCTGTTGATGTAAAAAATTAGATCGCTCTAATTATTCAATCACAGATAAATAAATAAGACAAAGAATTTTAAAGTGGTTCAGCCTTATATGAATGGCCTACGTCCACTGTTATGTTATTGCTGAGTGTTTTGGGAATTCTCGATTACAAGTTCTATCAAGAAATTCCGGTTATATGAATGGCCTACGTCCACTGTTATGTTATTGCTGAGTGTTTTGGGAATTCTCGATTATAAGTTCTATCAAGAAATTTCGGTCCCTTTGAATGAGGGTGATACAAGGTATTTATAGCCCTTAGGCTGTACATGAAAGGGTGATACATTAAATGATATACATATGAAAGGGTAACTCATTTAATGCTCTTCAAGCGTGTGCGTCAAGATGATAAGCATTCAATGAATAGTTGAACTGTTGATTATCTGGCAATCAATTCTGTGGTCGAGATGCAGCTCGAACCGCCTTAGTTGCTCATCGTCCAAGAGTTCCTGGGGGCACTGGAGTTCCTCGGAGGACAAGAGTTCCTCGGATGGCTGGTGTTCCTCGGAAGACTGGTGTTCCTCGGAGTACACCTGTTGCTCGGAGCAAAGTATGTTGGTAGGGGGAATGATCTTCCTCGTTGCTATTGTGCCACGTAGATTGACACGTGTCTTCTTATTATTTGTCCACATCAGCATACTAATTTTGGTATCAACAGAAGCCCCCAATGTTTCACATTTCGAACTTTGAGGAGTATGGAACATTCTTTCTCGGTATATGGCCATATTAAATGACCTTCCTGGGTTTTAGGAGCCTTTTCTTCGTATTTGAATTCCCTTCCAAATTCGCAGAATCCGTCTTTTTGCATTTTTATAAGCGCTTCGATCTTCGTGCACTTTTTGTCCTTTTAGCCGCCGGTAGCGTAATAGTTTCCTTTTTGTAATCATTTTTTTCGCCGTTTCCCAAGGCAAAGTATTTAAGCTTCAGAGTCAATCCCATCATCTTCTACCTTTTCATTTTCTGCTTTCGAGTTTTCTATAGCTTTTCTCTCTCCTGTGCGTTCATCCCTTTCTTCGTTTGTTTGTCAACAGATCTCCTTTTTCCTGTAAGATTTTCTTCCTTCTTCTTCATTTCTTTTTATTCACCATGGTTTATATTATCGAATCTCTTGAGAAATTCCGTTATGACTTTTCTATTCCTTCTTGGGTAACTTTGGAGAGTCTTTCTGAGCCTTCAAATTATTTTAATTTGGCTGAGGGACATTGGTTCCCTAGCCTTTTTATTGCTGAATGTGGATTTTCTTTTCCACCAAACCCTTTGTGTTTAGAGTTCTATCAGTATTTCGATGTTGTCCCTGCAAAAATAGCCCCCAACACATGGAGAATAGTTAATGGGGTGTATAGGTTAAATTAAACTCATGGAACTCGTATAGGAATTCCTGAGATTATGTATTGTTACAGATGGGCTGTTTTAGACAATGTTTTTTATTTAAAAACTTGATTTTTGAATAGGGCCTTAGTAGTCAATCCCCCTGATGCAAATAGGGATTATTTTGAACATGGGGTGGTTATAAAAAATTGGCAACATGCCCCTTTGGTTGGAGATGCAGTATATGAGGGTCCCAGATGCCCCCCATATGGCAATGGGATAGGTTATTTTCATCTTATTTTATTTTTGAAATTACGATTTCACTGTGTTTGACAAAATGTATGACTGATATTTCACAATGTATTTGTTTGCAGTTGACAATAAGAGAAAAATTCCAAAAGAATCAGAAGTAAATATTAAACATTTGAAACATATCTAGAATTTGCATCGAAGAGTTTGTTGCAGTACAGGAGCTACACATCATCCTTTACTGCTCGTCCTGTGGTCAGCATTATTGAGCCATTGCCAGCTTCTGAGGAATCTTCACCAGAATCTCACATTCCTCTAAGTCAGAAGATGGGCAAAAGAAGAGTTCCTGCTATCTTCGAGGAGACTTCCTCTGCTGGAGATGGAAAGAGAAGCAAGAATGATGTCCCAAAGGGGACAAAGAAAGTATATGCTGCCCCTTCTGTTGCTCCTCAGAAGGCTGCCGAGAAGCCCCCAGTGGCTTCGAGCAAGAAAAGTGCACCTGTGGAAGTGGTCCTAACCAAAAGTTCTTTGGTTGAAACTGCTGAAGTGCCATTGAGGAGATTGAAGAAATCCTCCTCGGTCACTTTGACTGAAACCATTCCCCAGCTCCAAGCTAGTGGAGCTGGTGTCCCAACCATTATTCCCCCGAGTTCTGCAATGAGCTCGGTAAAGACTTGGACTATTCCTGAAGTCCAAGGAATTGAAGAAAACATGTCTAGGGATATGATGACATCCCTAGCTACTCGTCACATTGCTTCAGTAAGTTTCTCTTATCCTGAATTTTTCTTTCTTTCAGTCAATATATGTATCTCGGCACTGACTTGTCATTACCTTCTTTTTCAGCTGGTGAGTTGCTTTAACACCATAGTGAAGAAAGATGAAGCCATCAAGGCTTCCAGCTCCTCGTCTGGAGTAGAGGATGCTTTCCAGGGCTTGGCCCAATCTTTGAAGGATTCTCGTCAAAAATATGACGAGGATAGGGGTGAATGGGAGAAGAAGATGGCTGCGTCTGAGGCAGAGAAGATACAGTTGGGAAATAAGGTGAAGGACTTGGAGAGAGAGAATAAAAAATATGCCGAGAAGCTCACAAGTTTTGGGGAGCTTGAGAATAAGTTGAAATCAGCTGAGGAAGAGCTGACCCTTCTGCGAGAAGTAAATCGCCAGAAGGAGGAGGTGGAGGCTAAGTTGAAAGCCACCGAGGATCTTCTATCCGAGAAGCTCTCCTTGGAGAAAATGAAGAGGAAAATGGCTGTGAAAAAATCCGTTCGAACTGGTTGGGACAAAGGATGGGATAGGGGGTAGCAGCAATGATGACCCAGGTGCAGTATGGGAGTTTGAAATACTTCCGAGATGGTTGGGTTGCTGCCTTGCAAGAATTGAAAGTGAGCGAGGACTCTGAATTATTTCAACAACATCTTTCTGGCCCTCCTCCTGTAATTAAAGATGAGGATGAAGACGAAGCTGCATCTGAAGAGTCTTCAATGACAGTGGGTGATCAAGTCCTTGCTCCACAACCCAACCAGACAATCACCGAGGAGATTTCGTCCTTGCCTGCTCCTCCTGAACAAGTCCCAGCTTCTGCCAATCAAATCATTGTTCCCACCGAGCAACCAAGCTCCTCGTCCCAGCCTCCCGAGAAAGTCTTGGGAGACAAGGAAAAGGTGTGAAGTTGTTCGGTATTCTCTTTCTGTTTTTCTTTTACTTGTACTTTGTATTCTGAACGATGTACTCTTTTTGATGATGTAATAAAATCACCTATTTTTGCTCCTCTACATTGTTGATGCTCTGTCTGCTTTTTATTAACTCTTGCCTTCTCTTCTTTACTAGTTTGTGGCTAGAATGGAATTATTATCTGCCAATGATACAAAGTTGATGCCGCAATGCCATGAATATTATAAGGTTGGTCACACAGAATTGAGTGTATCAGAAGTTGCTGACATCCTCGGTCATGATGCTTCAGAGCAGGCAGTAGAAGCTTATCAATACCTAAAGGGCTTACTTGATCGAGCTGTAGCCAATAACGTGGCTTACTATGACATGATCGAGGAGCTTCAATATACTCTAAAAGATCTTCAGACTCAGTACAAAGAATCAACTGCCCTTCTGCACGAGGGGTATGAAAAGAGGTATCAACAGCTTTCTGCCGAGACAGGCCACAAAAAGATCCTTGCTGGGTATGATGTCACGGAGAGAACCCTAAAGGGTGAAGTTGAAGCTTGTAGACAGATTGCTGAGCTGCTAGAGCAAGAAAATAACAATTTGCAGAAAGAGCTGGCACAGTATAAGTCTGCAGCATCTTCTTCAACAGCTGTAATCCCAGTGACTGACGAGGGATTTTCCTTTCTAGAGGTTGAGAATGCCAAATTAAGGCAAGAGTTGGATACCTTGAGAAGATCTGGTACTTCTGCTGCTACTCGGGGACGAGGAAGAGGTTCTCGTGGTCGAGGAAGAGCTGCTCAGAATGTCGTCGAGGAACCAAGTTCTCGACCTGCTCGGGGAGGATCAAGAGCTCTTAGTCGTAATGTTGAAGAAGCTCGTACTCGATCAACGTTGGAAACTCAAGCGTTCCAATTGAATGCAAAAAATCGGGCTTTGTCTGAAATGTCTAAGAAAATCCAAACTCTGGAGGATCAACTTGCTTCGACAAATTCTGCTCTGAATAATAAAGATGTTTTTCCTAGGAACCTTCATGAGCAGTTAGAGAGAATAACTTTCCAATTCCACAAATAACCTCGTGAGTTCTGGATGGCAGGCTACAATGAGGCCCTTTATCACTTGGATGCTCGCCTTGAAAATGCCAATAATGAAGGTTATAAACAGGGATGGTTGAACGCCCTGGGTGTATTAAAACTAGAGCAGGGCCATTATTTATGGGATTATCATGCTCCTGGGCTACTAGACTTGCCTGTGCCACCTTATAAATTGGACATGGAATGGATCCCAGCTCGTGCCATTCCTCGGAGCTTAATTTCAAAATACCTTGGTGACTACAATCTTCATTCTCTGATCGAGGTATCTCGTCCCGAGCATCTACTGGACACACCTTCTGTGATGAACCTTAGGATGCTGAAGGACTTGAATTTTATTAACTCTCCTCAGACTTTAAATGATACGCCTGCTGGCGAGGAACCTATTTCAAAAGCAGAGGGAAAGAAACCAATAGAGTAGGGATCTCAATGTAATAGTTAGTACACATATGTAACTTGTAATTCGTTTTGAATTGTAATGAAAGGCTTTCATTTTCTGTTTGCAAATCTGTATTGCTATTGTCTTGTGATTATCAGACGTTCTATATTTGTGCTTGCATAACAATATTGTATGGTTCCTCGACCAACTTAGTAATAAAAAATTACAAGTATTAGTAATGTTGCTCGATCACTTAATAATAAAGTAATAAGTATAAAAATGTTAAAAATTCTTCCAACCAACCAAGGTTGTTAAATTGTGTTCGTCGACCAATTATAGTTAGTGAGAGTTTTTATCCCCGACCAGCTATACTTGGTAAATTTTTGTCTTTTTCATAAGATGTGCCCGACCAACCAAGGTCGATGATTTTTCCTCGTCGACCAACTACAATTAGTGGGTTTTTACCCCCGACCAACTATACTTGGTTCAGTTTGGAATATTTGTTCTTCGAGGAACTTTTATGTAATAAATTTACTTCCCGACCAACATAAGTTGACATTTGAGAGCATATTTTGTTTCCTAACCAACCGAGATTGGCTTTTCGTCGATCATCTTGTGTTCTTGCTCTTTTACCAACCGGAGTTGGTCTGAGTTCGAACTATCATATCCACTAGCTCTTTTACCAACCTGAGTTGGTCACGCTAGTGTACGCCTCCTAACCAAAGGAGTATAGTTTGTTCTCGCCCTTTTACCAACCGGAGTTGGTCGTGGGTTTGAACTATCGTGTCCACTAGCTCTTTTACCAACCTGAGTTGGTCACACTAGTGTACGCCTCCTAACCAAAGAAGTATAGTTTGTTCTCGCCCTTTTACCAACCGGAGTTGGTCGTGGGTTTGAACTATTGTGTCCACTAGCTCTTTTACCGACCTGAGTTGGTCACACTAGTGTACACCTCCTAACCAAAGGAGTATAGTTTGTTCTTGCCCTTTTACCAACAGGAGTTGGTCGTGGGTTTGAACTATCATGTTGCGTTGCGCACCGAGCAGCGTAGTGTTAAACACATTAGTATTCCCCGAAAAACTTTCAATAAAAGGAGAGAAGATTGTGAAATATCATCGTTTTATTCATATTGATGGAACTGCTTTACATTTTACATCACTGATAATACTTGCGTAGGTGTTCAGCATTCCATGCATTCTTAAATTCCTCTCCTTCTAGAGTTGTTATTCGGTAAGTTCCTGGTCGGACAACTGCGGTAACTCGGTAAGGTCCATGCCAGTTTGCTTCTAACTTATTGTGCTTCTAAATTACCTTCTTTAGCACATAATCTCATTCTTTTAAGTCGCATTTTTTCACCCTCTTGTTGTAGAACAGGGTTGTTCGATGTTAATAAGCAGCATTCCTAATGGCTGCCTCTTCTCTAACTTCCTCGAGCATGTCCAAATCTAATCTCCTCATCAAGTCGCTGACTGGGGAATTGAAATTCAGCACTCTGTGTGTTGGAAGACCCAACTCGGCAGGTATTACAGCCTCACTTCCAAATGCCAGCATATATGGTGATTCTCCAGTTGCTGCTCGGGGAGTTATTCGGTAAGCCCACAATACTGACTGCAGCTCATTAATCCAAATAGATTTAGCCGCACTTAGCCTCTTCTTCAAACCATTTAGTAATGTTATGTTCGTCACTTCAGTCTGCCCATTGCTTTGAGGATGGCCTGGTGCTGAATGAACTTTTAAAATGTTTGACTGATGACAATAGGTGGCAAACTCCTCGTTATCAAATTGTGTTCCATGGTCTGTGATGAAGGCATGAGGGAGACCATATCGGCAGATGATGTTCTTCCAAACGAATTGGTATACCTTCCCGTACGTCATATCAATAAGTGGCTCAGCTTCTACCCACTTAGTAAAATAATCCACTGCGACGACGAGGTACTTGAATCTTCCTCGGGTCGTTGGCAGTGGTCCAACCAAATCAATTCCCCACATGGCAAATGGCCAAGGGGAAGTTATGGGTGTCAACAATGCTTGTGGAGTTCGTCGAATGGAGGAAAAACGTTGGCATTTATCACATCTTTTGGCATAGGCTATACAATCAGCCCTCATCGTTGGCCAGTAGTACCCCTGCGTCATCACCCTTTGCAAAAGTGTCCGACCTGCTACATGGGCTCCACAAGACCCTTCATGGGTCTCTTCAATCAATTCTTTCACCTCGGAGGGATGTACACATCTTTGCAAACCTGCCATAATTCCTCGTCTATACAAAACACCATTAGTTAGTACATACCGAGCAGCTTTAAACTTCAATTTCTTAGCAGCGATCTTATCCTCCGGTAATTCTCCTTCCTCGACATATGCCCTGATGGGATTCATCCAAGATGGTCCTAAATCAAGAGTAATAATATTCATCGTCAGGTCTTCATCTATGCTTCGACTTTCTAACACCTCAATTGGTATCGTTCTTCGCAACTCGGTACGAGTAGCTGATGCTAGTCGGGCCAGTGCGTCTGCTTGTGCATTCTCCATTCTTGGTATTCTGATTAACTGAATGGCATCAAATTCTGCCAACAACTCCATCGCCTTTGCATGATACTTGACCATTAATTCTCCTTTAACTGCATACGTTCCCATCATCTGATTCACAATTAATTGAGAATCACTGAATACCATCACTTGTTGCTCTTCCATAATCTTTGCTAAATTAAGACCTGCTATCAAGGCTTCATACTCAGCCTCATTATTGGAAGCTTTGAATTGGAATCGTAAGGCATATTCCACGTCAATCTCGTCTGGGGTGTTCAAAACAATCCCTGCCCCACAACCTGTTGTGCAAGATGACCCATCTACATATAATCTCCATGTAGGTAACTCGTCTTCAAATTTCTTATCTGACAGAGTTCTTCGGTGAAATATCTGCTGTTTCCTTTCATCCTCCCCTGGTATTTTTCGTTCTTCGTCGACCATCTCTTCTCGCCCTTTAACCAACTGGAGTTGGTCTGGGTTTGAATTTGATGATCTTTCTACATCCACAAGCCCTTTTACCAATCGGAGTTGATCTGGACTTATGTCTGTTGATCCTGTAACATCCACAGGTTGGTCAACGAGCAACTTTTGCTCCTCGGGGGTATCAGGATATGTAAATTCTGCTATAAAGTCTGCTACAGCCTGCCCTTTTAATGATGATCTGGGTTCATACACAATATCATATTCACCGAGCTCTATTGCCCAATACATCAGTCTTCCTGATTTTTCTGGCTTATGAAGGGCTTGTCTCGATGGCATGTCGGTATATACGACGATGGTATGGGCCTGGAAATAAGGCCTCATTCTTCTACTTACTTCAATTAATGCCAATGCTAATTTTTCTAGCTTCGGGTACCTGATCTCTGCACCTCGGAAAGCCTTACTTGTGTAATAAATTGGCTTCTGGATTCCATTCTCCATTCTGATCAATGCCGAGCTGACTGCATTCTCTGATACTGCCAGGTACAAGTATAATTTTTCTCCCATTACTGGCCTGGACAACAGTGGAGGTGCTCCCAGATATTTCTTCAAGTCTTGAAAGGCTTTTTCACATTCATCATTCCACTCGAAAGTTTTTCGAAGTGTTTTGAAGAATGGGAGGCATCTATCAGTTGCTCGGGATACAAATCTGTTGAGCGCTGCAACTCGTCTTGTAAGACTCTGCACCTCTTTCTTCGTCGTTTGAGATCGCAACCCTAAAAGAGCTTTGATCTTTCCTGGATTTGCCTCAATGCCTCGCTGGTTGACGATGTACCCGAGTAACATTCCTTCTCGTACTCCAAAGGTGCACTTCGTCGGGTTGAGCTTCATCTGGTATTTATCCAGTTGATCAAAGGTCTGACCTAAGTCAACTAGATGATCCGCATCTTTCTTGCTCTTTGTCAGCATATCGTCGACATAGACCTCCATATTGCAACTGATTTGTTCGATAAAAACCTTGTTCATCAGCCGCTGGTATGTCGCTCCTGCATTTTTCAAACCAAAAGGCATAACATTATAACAATAAGTTCCTCTAGGGGTAATGAAAGAAGTGCTTTCCCTGTCTTCAGGTTTCATTCTGATCTGGTTGTAACCAGAGTAAGCATCCATGAAGTTGAGCAGCTCGTGTCCCGAGGTAGCATCCACTAGTTGATCAATTCTGGGCAATGGAAAATGATCCTTTGGACATGCCTTGTTGAGATCAGTGAAATCAACACATATTCTCCATTTATTGTTTTTCTTCTTCACCATCACCACATTTGCCAACCAGTCTGGATACTTCACATCTTCAATAAATTGGGCTTTCTGGAGCTTCTCGACCTCCTCTTGTATAGCCTGATTCTTCTCGGGACTAAATACTCTTCTTCTTTGCTTTACAGGCTTGATCTCCTTATTCACATTGAGCTCGTGACATAAGAAGTTTGGATCTATTCCTGGCATGTCTTCATGACTCCACGCAAAATTTTTCTTCCTGTTTCTCAAGAAAGTTATCAACTCCTATTTTATTGAAGCATCTAACGACGAACCTATCTGGGTTACTCGTTCAGGAAGCTCGTCGTCCAGAATAACATTTTCTGTAGATTCCACCACCTGTCATTTTACAAGTTGGGATTCATCTCTAGGATCGAGTGTTTCGATTTCTGTACCTTCATCCACCTAGTAGGTAGTAGTCTTTTTCCTTGATTCTTCAAGCTCCTCTTGCTCGGCAGACGAATAATAGCATTCCCGAGCTACCTTCAGATCACCTTTCACAACTCCTACTCCGAAATTTGTAGGGAATTTTAAGCACTGATGTACTGTAGATGGGACTGCTTCGTACTTCTTCAAACCAACTCTTCCCATGATGATGTTGTAAGCTGACTGCACATTCTTATCCATTACAAAGAAGCGTATTCTCTCTGTTCGACAAGCAGGCCAAGTTCCAATGAATATATCCAACTTGATCGTCCCAAGTGGAAAAACTTTCTCGCCAGTAAAACCCAGAAGAGGTCTGTGATAAGGTTCCAATTGAGATAATTTCAAATTTAAACTGTCAAAGCATGAATAGTACATGATGTCTGCCGAACTACCATTATCTACCAACACTATCGAAATCATTACTTCTTTCATCCTCATTTTGATCACCAAAGGGTCGTCGTGAGGGTAAAGAACACCTGCCAGGTCATTTTTTGAAAAGCCAATGACTAGCTTCTCTTTGTTTACCTTCCTCGGACGATCTTCCTCGGCCAAATTTATTCGCTGAATGTACGAGCAAGCTTGGGCCTCTCCGAGGTAAGCCTTTCTTTCTACAGTAAGGTCTCCTCCTCCTGCATCTCCTCCTGTAATAACATTACAATCAAATGACCCAAAGCGTATTGAAAATACCTCTCGTTCTGGCTGTCTTGGTTTATTGGGAAGATCGGGGTCATCTTCTGTATCATCTTCATGATCCCTTTTTTTTTTCTCCTCTGCTCGACAAGGAGATCTATACCTTTCTCTAGTTCGGTCATTATTCCTTCTTTCGCCTCCCCGATCAACATACTTCGCTAGCTTCCCTCTTCGGATGAGTGTTTCAATCTCGTTCTGAAGAGCTATGAAATTTTTGGTCATATGACCGTGATCCTTATGGAACTCGCAATATTTATCCCTATTCCTCAGGTCAGGGTCTGACCTCAGTTTCTTTGGCCACTTTACTTCCTCGTTATTCTTGATTTCTTCCAAGACATGATTAATACCCATTTTCAAAGGAGTATAATTATCGAATTTTTTCAGGACTTCCCATGACGATTTATTATTCTTGGAATGCTTGTCACCGCCATTGCCCTTATGCTCTTTCTTCTTGGATTTGTCGACTTCCACCTTGGTCTCCTTATCCATGTTCTTCTTCGCAGCCATAGCCTCCTCGGCATTCATGATTTTGGCCGCTTTTTCCATCAACTCTGACATAGTTGTAGGTGGATCTTTGACCAAAGTGTAGTACAACTTGTTAGGCAACAACCCACTCATCAAGGCGGTGATTGCTGTCTTTTCTTCATAATCTATGACTTCTAGCTTCTCGTTATTGAAACGAGTTATGTAATCTCTAGTACTTTCGCCAGATTTTTATCAATCACTTAACAAGTGTGTTACTCATTTTACTGGTTTTGCCCCAAAACAGAAATTGCCAATAAACAGCTCGGCCAACTGAAAAAAAGTTGAAATCTTTCCCCGAGGAAGATTATTGTACCATATTTGGGCAGATCCAGTAAGAGTTCCAGAGAATGCTCTACATCTCATCTCGTCGGGGACAACATAGATGTCGGCAGCAGCCTGATATTGCTCTATGTGTAGAACAGGATCTGTCTTTCCATCATACTTGGGGGTCACCACGGGCGCTTTAAATTTCGACGGTGTAGGAAAATCCACAATGGCCTGTACAAAAGGTGTCCCTCGAATAAAAGTTCGTTGTAGGGGATTCTTTGCCTTAGCCATTTCTCCCAATCTATCCTCCAACCGCTGAATGGAACCTTTCCACGCATCATTTCCCTCCTCGGGCCTATTAGTTCGAGCAATTGATTGTTCTGAAGTAGCCTCCTGAGATCTATCTTGACGAGCAACTGGTCGTGATTGTGCTGATCCTTCTCTTAGATCTGATGGTCGTCGAAAACTCCTCGATATGGTCTTAGGTGGACTCCTATTCCTCCTAGGGCCTAATCGACTGAAAGGAGACACCCTACTCAGTCTTTCCAAGGCACTGGATCTTTCTGGAGAGAGAGTGATACGTTGATCAGTATCTGTAGCCCTTATTGACGAAGTTCGTCCAGGTTGATAAGAAAAATCATCAGATTCCTCATTACAATATGACTCAGTACGCCTGGATCGTGAAGGAAGTAAATAAGTTTGCCTCTGACCACTTCGCTGTCCTGAACGTGCAGGTGCACCGCCATGAAGGGTCTGTATGAGTTGCCTCATTGTTTCCTGCATGGCGGTTTATCCTAGAGCCAGATTCGTCATAATCCCAGCCAGATCTGGTGGTGCAGAGGGATTTGGAGGATTTCCAGCATTTCCAGTGTTTCGATTGCTGGATTCCGGGTTATCTGCCATTGATGATGAATTATTTTCGATGAAAAATGATAATAACAACCGTTTCCCACAGACGGCGCCAATCTGTTGATGTAAAAAATTAGATCGCTCTAATTATTCAATCACAGATAAATAAATAAGACAAAGAATTTTAAAGTGGTTCAGCCTTATATGAATGGCCTACGTCCACTGTTATGTTATTGCTGAGTGTTTTGGGAATTCTCGATTACAAGTTCTATCAAGAAATTCCGGTTATATGAATGGCCTACGTCCACTGTTATGTTATTGCTGAGTGTTTTGGGAATTCTCGATTACAAGTTCTATCAAGAAATTCCGGTCCCTTTGAATGAGGGTGATACAAGGTATTTATAGCCCTTAGGCTGTACATGAAAGGGTGATACATTAAATGATATACATATGAAAGGGTAACTCATTTAATGCTCTTCAAGCGTGTGAGTCAAGATGATAAGCATTCAATGAATAGTTGAACTGTTGATTATCTGGCAATCAATGCTGTGGTCGAGATGCAGATCGAACCGCCTTAGTTGCTCATCGTCCAAGAGTTCCTTGGAGAACGGAGTTCCTCGGAGGACAAGAGTTCCTCGGAGGGTTGGTGTTCCTCGGAAGACTGGTGTTCCTCGGAGTACACCTGTTGCTCGGAGCAAAGTATGTTGGTCGGGGGAATGATCTTCCTCGTTGCTATTGTGCCACGTAGATTGACACGTGTCTTCTTATTATTCGTCCACATCAGCATACTAATTTTGGTATCAACAGCGTCCCAATCCACGCTAACCTGCCAACTAAAAGAAAATATGGGGAAGTACACAATACGACAGGAAAGATGTTCAACAAATATATGTTAGCGATGAAAAAAACGTAATAACACGAGAACGAATATTCAAATCGAATGTGAATCTCAAAGCATTTATCAATATAATTTCTCAACAACACTTTAACCGCGTCACCAGGCCTCACCACATCCGTATATGCTTTATCAAGCCATAGCCCGGGAAACAGGAATTTTGGCGGGTGCCCAACATCCGTGCCATATTAAAATCTCATGACAACGTGCTCATCAAAAATATAATGATACCACAAGAATCAAAAATAATTTCAACAATTATTTTCCAGATTTCAATGAATTTATCAATTCAAATATGAGTTCAATTAATAAGAAATCAAAGAGAATGACACTCGTGAGATTTAAGGAGCATATTGTGTAAAACCCCATACCTCAAAACCATGATGAGAAACCAACGATCACATCCTCAAGATCAACACAAAAGATCTACAAAAGCTCCTCCAAGAACCTCCAACAAAATAGCCCCAAGAACACCTCTAATCTAAGGTTGGAACTCACAAATCTCAAGGGCTAAAGTATAATTAAAAAGAAGAGTAATATAAAATAAATTTGCTGCCAAAATTTCTGCCAAAAGTAGGTTAAAAGGGTTGCCCACGACTTCCTTTTATAATGCAAAGAAATGAAGAGTTGGAATCCAAAAGACTCCTTTAAATAAGGCAAATAAATGAAGAGTTGGAAGTTAAAACAACTCCAAGAGTTAAAAAATTTTAAAAATCATTTTAAAATCCGTTTTAACTCCGTTTTCAAAACCGTTTGAAATTCTCGGCTTTAAAAATAATAACCAACATATTTGAGCAATAAAAATAATTTTATCAAAAACTTTATTTTCCTCCATTTTCCAGAAATTAATTAAAATAGCCCAAAATTACGCGGGTTATTACACTTCCCCACTAACAATGGAATTTCGCCCTCGAAATTCGCCGAATGCCTAACTCTCAAAATCAGGCCACTATACTAACTCCAAAAATAAATCACGTCTCCCAAAAATAAATTCCTCACCTCTAATCTCGAAACTTATAAAGAATATCCCCTAAAATTTTCTATCTCCAAAAATTGTTAACCACGCAATGAACCCAAAACCCAAGACTAGAGGGTTGCCGTATACCTAAGCTCTGATACCATTTGTAACACCCCGCCCGCCCGGGGAGAGCGAACGAAGCGCTAATGCGATAAAATAAATCCAAATCCACAAGTGACAAGGTATAGAGCATCTAAGTAAACCCACAATAATATTATTCCACTAATCTTAATCTCTTCAATTACTACAACAACATCTCCCAAATTAAAATTACAACTATCTAACTCGAATAAAAATACGAATCTCCAATGCCCTATATATCAAAATAATACAATCTTCCAAAAATACTCTTCCCAAAATAATTCACGCTAAAATAATCTCAATTGGTCCATAGCGTCCCAATCCACGCTAACCTGTCAACTAAAAGAAAATATGGAAAAGTACACAATACGACAGGAAAGATGCTCAACAAATATATGTTAGCGATGAATAAAACGTAACAACACGAGTACGAATATTCAAATCGAATGTGAATCTCAAAGCATTTATCAATATAATTTCTCAACAACACTTTAACCGGGTCACCAGGCCTCACCACATCTGTATATGTTTTATCAAGCCATAGCCCGGGAAACAGGAATTTTGGCGGGTGCCCAACATCCGTGCCATATTAAAATCTCATGACAACGTGCTCATCAATAATATAATGATACCACATGAATCGAAAATAATTTCAACAATTATTTTCCAGATTTCAATGAATTTATCAATTCAAATATGAGTTCAATTAATAAGAAATCAAATAGAATGACACTCGTGAGATTTAAGGAGCATATTGTGTAAAACTCCATACCTCAAAACCATGATGAGAAACCAACGATCACATCCTCAAGATCAACACAAAAGATCTAGAAAAGCTCCTCCAAGAACCTCCAACAAAATAGCCCCGAGAACACCTCTTATCTAAGGTTGGAACTCACAAATCTCAAGCGCTAAAGTATAATTAAAAAGAAGAGTAATATAAAATATATTTGTTGCCAAAATTTGTGCCAAAAGTAGGTTAAAAGGGTTGCCCACGACTTCCTTTTATAATGCAAAGAAATGAAGAGTTGGAATCCAAAAGACTCCTTTAAATAAGGCAAATAAATGAAGAGTTGGAAGTTAAAACAACTCCAAGAGTTAAAATCATTTTAAAATCCGTTTTAACTCCGTTTTCAAAACCGTTTGAAATTCTCGCCTTTAAAAATAATAACCAACATATTTGAGCAATAAAAATAATTTTATCAAAAACTTTATTTTCCTCCATTTTCCAGAAATTAATTAAAATAGCCCAAAATTACGCGGGTTATTACACTTCCCCACTAACAACACTAACAATGGAATTTCGCCCTCGAAATTCGTCGAATGCCTAACTCTCAAAATCAGGCCACTATACTAACTCCAAAAATAAATCACGTCTCCCAAAAATAAATTCCTCACCTCTAATCTCGAAACTTATCACGAATATCCCCTAAAATTTTCTATCTCCAAAAATTGTTAACCACGCAATGAACCCAAAACCCAAGACTCGAGGGTTGCCGTATACCTAAGCTCTGATACCATTTGTAATACCCCGCCCGCCCGGGGAGAGCGAACGAAGCGCTAATGCGATAAAATAAATCCAAATCCACAAGTGACAAGGTATAGAGCATCTAAGTAAACCCACAATAATATAAATCCACTAATCTTAATCTCTTCAATTACTACAACAACATCTCCCAAATTAAAATTACAACTATCTAACTCGAATAAAAATATAAATCTCCAATGCTCTGTACATCAAAATAATACAATCTTCCAAAAATACTCTTCCCAAAATAATTCACGCTAAAATAATCCCAATTGGTCCATAGCGTCCCAATCCAAGCTACCAACAAAAAGAAAATATGGGGAAGTACACAATACGACAGGAAAGATGCTCAACAAATATATGTTAGCGGTGAATAAAACGTAACAACACGAGTACGAATATTCAAATCGAATGTGAATCTCAAAGCGTTTATCAATATAATTTCTCAACAACACTTTAACCGGGTCACCAGGCCTCACCACATCCGTATATGCTTTATCAAGCCATAGCCCGGGAAACAGGAATTTTGGAGGGTGCCCAACATCCGTGCCATATTAAAATCTCATGACAACGTGCTCATCAATAATATAATTATACCACATGAATCAAAAATAATTTCAACAATTATTTTCCAGATTTCAATGAATTTATCAATTCAAATATGAGTTCAATTAATAAGAAATCAAAGAGAATGACACTCGTGAGATTTAAGGAGCATATTGTGTAAACCCCATACCTCAAAACCATGATAAGAAACCAACGATCACATCCTCAAGATCAACACAAAAGATCTACAAAAGCTCCTCCAAGAACCTCCAACAAAATAGCCCTAAGAACACCTCTAATCTAAGGTTGTAATTCACAAATCTCAAGGGCTAAAGTATAATTAAAAAGAAGAGTAATATAAAATATATTTGCTGCCAAAATTTGTGTCAAAAGTAGGTTAAAAGGGTTGCCCACGACTTCCTTTTATAATGCAAAGAAATGAAGAGTTCGAATCCAAAAGACTCCTTTAAATAAGACAAATAAATGAAGAGTTGGAAGTTAAAACAACTCCAAGAGTTAAAAACATTTAAAAATCATTTTAAAATCCGTTTTAACTCCGTTTTCAAAACCGTTTGAAATTCTCGCCTTTAAAAATAATAACCAACATATTTGAGCAATAAAAATAATTTTATCAAAAACTTTATTTTCCTCCATTTTCCAGAAATTAATTAAAATATCCCAAAATTACGCGGGTTATGACACTTCCCCACTAACAACACTAACAATGGAATTTCGCCCTCGAAATTCGCCGAATGCATAACTCTCAAAATCAGGCCACTATACTAACTCCAAGAATAAATCACGTCTCCCAAAAATAAATTCCTCACCTCTAATCTCGAAACTTATCACGAATATCCCCTAAAATTTTCTATCTCCAAAAATTGTTAACCACGCAATGAACCCAAAACCCAAGACTCGAGGGTTGCCGTATACCTAAGCTCTAATACCATTTGTAACACCCCGCCCGCCCGGGGAGAGCGAACGAAGCGCTAATGCGATAAAATAAATCCAAATCCACAAGTGACAAGGTATAGAGCATCTAAGTAAACCCACAATATTATAAATCCACTAGTCTTAATCTCTTCAATTACTACAACAACATCTCCCAAATTAAAATTACAACTATCTAACTCGAATAAAAATACAAATCTCCAATGCTCTATACATCAAAATAATACAATCTTCCAAAAATACTCTTCCCAAGATAATTCACGCTAAAATAATCCCAATTGGTCCATAGCGTCCCAATCCACGATAACCTGCCAACTAAAAGAAAATATGGGGAAGTACACAATACGACAGGAAAGATTCTCAACAAATCTATGTTAGCGGTGAATAAAACGCAACAACACGAGTACGAATATTCAAATCGAATGTGAATCTCAAAGCATTTATCAATATAATTTCTCAACAACACTTTAACCGGGTCACCAGGCCTCACCACATCCGTATATGCCTCATCAATAATATAATGATACCACATGAATCAAAAATAATTTCAACAATTATTTTCCAGATTTCAATGAATTTATCAATTCAAATATGAGTTCAATTAATAAATATCAAAGAGAATGACACTCGTGAGATTTAAGGAGCATATTGTGTAAAACCCCATACCTCAAAACCATGATGAGAAACCAACGATCACATCCTCAAGATCAACACAAAAGATCTACAAAAGCTCCTCCAAGAACCTCCAACAAAATAGCCCCAAGAACACCTCTAATATAAGGTTGGAACTCACAAATCTCAAAGGCTAAAGTATAATTAAAAAGAAGAGTAATATAAAATATATTTGCTGCCAAAATTTCTGCCAAAAGTAGGTTAAAAGGGTTGCCCACGACTTTCTTTTATAATGCAAAGAAATGAAGAGTTGGAATCCAAAAGACTCCTTTAAATAAGGCAAATAAATGAAGAGTTGGAAGTTAAAACAACTCCAAGAGTTAAAAACATTTAAAAATCATTTTAAAATCCGTTTTAACTCCGTTTTCAAAATCGTTTGAAATTCTCGCCTTTAAAAATAATAACCAACATATTTGAGCAATAAAAATAATTTTATCAAAAACTTTATTTTCCTCCATTTTCTAAAAATTAATTAAAATAGTCCAAAATTACGCGGGTTATTACACTTCCCCACTAACAGTGGAATTTCGCCATCGAAATTCGCCGAATGCCTAACTCTCAAAATCAGGCCACTATACTAACTCCAAAAATAAATCACGTCTCCTAAAAATAAATTCCTCACCTCTAATCTCGAAACTTATCACGAATATCCCCTAAAATTTTCTATCTCCAAAAATTGTTAACCACGTAATGAACCCAAAACCCAAGACTCGAGGGTTGCCGTATACCTAAGCTCTGATACCATTTGTAACACCCCGCCCGCCCGGGGAGAGCGAACGAAGCGCTAATGCGATAAAATAAATCCAAATCCACAAGTGACAAGGTATAGAGCATCTAAGTAAACCCACAATAATATAAATCCACTAATCTTAATCTCTTCAATTACTACAACAACATCTCCCAAATTAAAATTACAACTATCTAACTCGAATAAAAATACAAATCTCCAATACTCTATACATCAAAATAATACAATCTTCCAAAATTACTCTTCCCAAAATAATTCACGCTAAAATAATCCAATTGGTCCATAGCGTCCCAATCCACGCTAACCTGCCAACTAAAAGAAAATTTGGGGAAGTACACAATACGACAGGAAAGATGCTTAACAAATATATGTTAGCGGTGAATAAAACGTAACAACACGAGTACGAATATTCAAATCGGATGTGAATCTCAAAGCATTTATCAATATAATTTCTCAACTACCTTTAACCGGGTCAGCTGGCCTCACCACATCCGTATATGCTTTATCAAGCCATAGCCCGGGAAACAGGAATTTTGGCGGGTGCCCAACATCCGTGCCATATTAAAATCTCATGACAACGTGCTCATCAATAATATAATGATACCACATGAATCAAAAATAATTTCAATAATTATTTTCCAGATTTCCATGAATTTATCAATTCAAATATGAGTTCAATTAATAAGAAATCAAAGAGAATGACACTCGTGAGATTTAAGGAGCATATTGTGTAAAACCCCATACCTCAAAACCATGATGAGAAACCAACGATCACATCCTCAAGATCAACACAAAAGATCTACAAAAGCTCCTCCAAGAACCTCCAACAAAATAGCCCCAAGAACACCTCTAATCTAAGGTTGGAACTCACAAATCTCAAGGGCTAAAGTATAATTAAAAAGAAGAGTAATATAAAATATATTTGCTGCCAAAATTTGTGCCAAAAGTATGTTAAAAGGGTTGCCCACGACTTCCTTTTATAATGCAAAGAAATGAAGAGTTGGAATTCAAAAGACTCCTTTAAATAAGGCAAATAAATGAAGAGTTGGAAGTTAAAACAACTCCAGGAGTTAAAATCATTTTAAAATCCGTTTTAACTCCGTTTTCAAAACCGTTTGAAATTCTCACCTTTAAAAATAATAACCAACATATTTGAGCAATAAAAATAATTTTATCAAAAACTTTATTTTCCTCCATTTTTCAGAAATTAATTAAAATAGCCCAAAATTACGCGGGTTATTACATGTGGCTCTACTTGTGGTCCAGTATAAGTGACACGTCTGTCCTGATCATCGATAAAACTTCCACTACCGTTAGGTAGGGGTGGACAGGGGCCGAGCTTACTATATATTTAATAAAACATATGTTGTTGCACAGGCCCGAATCGACTCTCATTATGCAATCCCAAGCCTGCCCAAATTTGGAAGCTTATTTCCTAGGCCCGGATACAAATATTTTTATATTGTTTTTCGAATTTATGACCTATTTTAGAATATCCATCGAACTTGGAGTATTTAAAAATGCAATTTTAATAAAATGTATAACAACCTATTATAGTCACTAACTAGCAAATATTTTTTACATCATCTACCTAAACTTTATTATTTATCAAAACTACAGACTATTTTATAATCTCCATTGAAATTATTTATCCCATTCACATCATTGAACTTGGACTAGATAAAAATGTAGTGCGAATGATATGCATAGCAACCTGCACTACACCAAAAATCGAAAATGGTCAGGAACTGGTTGGTCACGACCCAAAGTCGTGACTACATGCAAAATGAGCGTGACCAATTTCAAGACCCAGTGTGATCATGGATCGACTTGTAGGTGGTCACGACCTTTAACCGTGACTCGCATGGGTCACGGCTGACAATCGTACCCAACCGTGACCATTATGGCGCCAAGTTTCCCGCCAAGTGTGGTTATAGATGGGGTCACGACTTATGACCATGACCAGGGGCCCAAATACACACAACTATAGTCACGGCTTAGGACCGTGACCATTCTGAGGATTGAGTCACGACTTTTGACCATGACTATTGTCTTGTTTCCACACTGACGTGTTAAAAATAAAGGGGTCACGACCCTAAGCTGTGACCATGGTCTTTATACTTAAAAAACACATAACAGGTATTCATTTCCCTCAAAAACTTTTAAACACTTTTCCCTCCCTCTCTCCGGCGATTTCATTTCCCTCAATCTCAAGCTCTCTCATTCTCTCAATCTCAAAGGTAATCCAAAACCTAGTTATTTCATTATTATTTATTTCAATGTGTGCGTGTAATTATGTGTGTGTGTGTATACGTGTGTATTTCTGTGTGTCTACGTGTGTGTATTTCTGTGTGTGTGTGTGTATGTGTGTATATAATCTCAAACCCTTACTAATTATTTTATTGTGTGTGTGTGTATTTCCAAACCCTTGTTATTTATTTCATTATATGTGTGTATTTCTCTGTGTGTGTATATGTGTGTATGTGTATTGTGTACGTAGGTGTGTATAAATTATCATTGTGTATTGTGCCTGTATTCTATAAAAAATACATATATATGATTAATGTTGGTTTAAGTTTCAAGCTAGGGCAAATTTTTATTTAATGGATATTGTTGGTTTAATTTTCAAACTAGGGCAAATTTAAATTTTATGGCTATTGTTGGTTTAAGTTTGGGGCGAAAATATAAAAAAATACCGGACCATTAAAAAAATACCAAACATAAGGGTTAGTTTTAGGGATTGTTCGGTTAAATGACAAAAGTAGGTATTCAAAACATAATAAATTAACGGTTGATGATTCATTATAGCCATTATTTATAGGAATCATATCCACGCCCTCGTACACAATATCATATATACATTAAGTTTGGTCACGACCTTTAGCCGTAATAAATATGGATGGCACAAAGAACTGGTCACGGTCTTAAGCTGTGACAAATATGGATGGCACAGAGAACTGGTCACGGTGGAAGTCTGTGACCAGATGGTCTTTAATCTTGATGTGGTAACGAATTTGGGTTGTAACCGCACATACAATTAGGGTCAGTGTTGTGGGTCGTGGCCACATCTGGGACTTCGGGGGATCTGTGACCAGACTCTGGGTCAGGGATTTGGGCCGTGACCACCGGAATTGGTCATGGACGAAATCCTCGACCCACCCTTCCTGGTCAGGGATAAAGTCAGCGACCATTAGCCCAGTTTTGGTGTAGTGCTGCTATAATTTTTAAAAAAATTACAAGAAAACTGTTGTAATTTTAATAAAATTGAAAGCAGTCTGCTGTAATTTTCAATCAAATTAAGGGCACCAAGCTGTAAATTTCAATAAAATTAAAAGCAATATGTTGTAATTTTCAATAAAAGCCTAGCTTAGGTATATATATGCAACATGAACTTGTTATAGGTTAAAAAATGCAAACCTGCATCATCTCTAGATATTAAAACAATGAAGTATGAGGTCCTATTTTTATCAATGTGACGTAATAAGTGTGAGGTCCCATTTTTTGAAGCACCCATAAAAAACTTTGCAATACTGACATTGGGCTTTAATATTCATATTGTCTTAAGCAGGAAGCTTACCAAAATGCAACCATACTTTTAATATTGTTTTTTGTTTCTTTACTGTCCCTTTATTGCCTCCATCATCATCTATAGTTGTTAAAACAGTAAGACAAATATAATTACATCAAATGTGAAGAACAACTGTATTACCAAAATATGAACCAAATTAAAAAAAATATATATTGAAGTTTAAGTAGCAACGTAAATAGCAAAAAATAGTAAATGTATGTAGCAACAGAAATAACAAACATATAGTAAAAAATACATTTTTGAAATTAAAAATGTCTTTAAGATCATTGAATGCATATTAACATAAATAGGTTATAGATGTTTTTATAACTATTATAGTTATAATTAATTAAGTTTAAATCACAAATGTACAAATGTATGTAGAAATAAAAATCAGTCCTTAGCTTGAAATCATAAATCCTAGCTTGAAATTTACTCCACAAATCACACACACACGCACCAAAAAAAAAAACTAGTTTGAATTAAGAGGAAAATATAAAATCCAAATAGCAAGTAAACAATGAAGTCAAATCCCAAAAATTATGGCGCTTCCCGATTTGAACTCCTTCTTTAGTATTCAACATATTCATTGAGTGGTGGTGTAACTGTGTATGATTTTGGTGTATGGAGAGATGAGTCGAGTTTCACGATGGTTTTGAGAGTGATACTAGTGACAACCTTGTGTAGAGAGGGAGAGATAGAGGGGGAGACGATGGGTTGATTGAAAGAAATGAATCGGGGTTTAAAAGAATGAAACTTTTAAGAGTAAATAAAGCCTAAATTTCATATTTTTAAATGTTCCCCATTTATATTCCTTTTCATAATATTATAACCTTACAGGATTTAAAACTAAACTATAAATAATACTATGATGCATATATTATATATAATTATTGGGCCTCAGGTCTAAGTGGGCCTAAGAACACATGTTCAGGCCCACCCCCCAAAAAATTGAGCTTTTAAAATTTTGTTAAGCCTACTTTGCATGCATATTTACCTTACCCAAGCTCTATTTTTTTCTGGCCAGGCCGTGGGACTACGTGCACCCCTACCATTAGGCAATACACTATCGATATCAGGTTGTATTTCATCTTGTACGTGTGCCCCCAAAGCAATTACTTGGTCTTGTCCTCTTAGCTTTTGCAAGATAATCTTGCTCTTGGGCGTGTGATCAATAATACAATCTTCCTATAAGTACTGAGCATCTATGCTAACAAATACCCCTGGTCCTTAGGATCATAAAATTTACAACCATTGGTTCCTTTAGGATATCCCATAAAGAGACATGCATTCGTCCTTGATTCCAACTTTTTTGGTTCCTTTCGTAGTACATGTGTTGGGCAAACCCAAATCTTAACATTACCTAGACCGGGGATATTTTAATTCACTCAACATTTACCTTTATTTTAAACTATATGATGATTTATATACTAAGCCTTTACAAAGTTATTGATATTCTTCAGCGGGCACGTTGAAGGATTTGAATTTAAAGAACACATGTGTTCATCCCTAATAGTTTCATATGTTTCCATGTTTACCGTTCACCGATATTCCCAACTGTATTAATAGGGAAAGTGTTAGTCATTTGAAGCAACGACCTATTCATAAAGTCTATGAGTTCAAATGGTTCATCGATCGTTTGGTTAATGAACATGAGCATTCGACTTGATGAAGGTATGACGTTCGGCCCGATAGATATGTTTGTTTAACCGTTAGTTTGATTAATAAGCTACATCTCCTTTGTTCATAGGATCTATAAACCTTTGTTTGGCTTATGAATGTGGTGCTCATTGTTCGACGTTGAACCGACCAAAAATACCCTTCATCAGTTGTGTTCACAAATGTGCTTACAATTTACTAGGGGCTGCTTTAGTATTTTCTTGGTGTTTTCCATCGGTTTGTTCCTCACTCTTATTTTTTTTATTTTCATGGTCGAGTTGGGAAAAATTTCCCAGTCTCGCACTTCTCAAATTCATGCTCGAAATTTTAACAATGGGGCTACTCGTCATGTCGAAAAACATGTTTCAATTTGATTATTTTCTTTTATATTTGTGATTATCGGAGAGAGAGCGTGATAAGCATTAGTCTTGTTAAAAATGATATGGGAAATTATTCACCAACAAATGTGAAATTGTGTAATTTACTTAATGCCTCACTGAATAGGAGTTTCAGTATAGCGTCCGATTATCTTATTTGATATCGAAAATGATAAAATTTTAAAAAGTATGTAGGAATGTAATGAAATTAATTGCGATGACACTACATAATGAAATGGGAAAAGCAAATGGCAATGTAAGAAATAAATTGACTATAACGTAAATTGTATGGTACAAGACATAAAGAATCTTGATCTTTCAACCTTTGAAGACTGTTGAGTGTGTGGGGTTGGGGGTATAAACTACTCCTAATATACAAGGATTATGAAAAAGGAAAAGAAAGGAATATATATATATATATATATATATATATATATATATATATATATATATATATATATATATATATATATAAACAAGTTAATTCTCTTATTTATCTTCTCTTTTAAAATTATTTAGGTTATAATTTATCGTTCCCTGAAATAAGCCGACATCAATTGGCTATCCATTTAAATATGAAACTTTCAACCATTTCATCTTGTCTTGAGTTAGCTCCCACGTTCATTTTTCATTGTAATGCCCCAAACTTACTGTTGATGTAAAAAACTAGATTACTCTAATTATTTAATCACAGATAAATAAATAAGACAAAAAATTTTAAAGTGGTTCAGCCTTATATGAATGGCCTATGTCCACTGTTATGTTATTGCTGAGTGTTTGGAAATTCTCGATTACGAATGCTATCAAGAAATTCCGGTCCCTTTGAATGAGGGTGATACAAGGTATTTATAGCCCTTAGGTTGTACATGAAAGGGTGTTACATTAAATGATACACATATGAAAGGGTAATTCATTTAATGTTCTTCAAACGTGCGCGTCAAGATGATAAGCATTCAATGAATAGTTGAACTGTTGATTATCTGGCAATTAATGCTGTGGTCGAGGTGCAGCTCGAACCGCCTTAGTTGCTCATCGTCCAAGAGTTCCTCGGAGCATTGGAGTTCCTCGGAAGATAAGAGTTCCTCGAGGGGTTGGTGTTCCTCGGAGTATACTTGTTGCTCGGAGCAAAATATGTTGGTCGGGGAAACAATCTTCCTCGTTGCTATTGTGCCACGTAGATTGACACGTGTCTTCTTATTATTCGTCCACATCAGCATACTAATTTTGGTGTCAACAGAAGCCCCCAATGTTTCATATTTCGAACTTTGAGGAGTATGGAACATTCTTTCTCGGTATATGGCGATATTAAATGACCTTCCTGGGTTTTAGGAGCCTTTTCTTCGTATTTAAATTTCCTTCCAAATTCGCAGAATCCGCCTTTTTGCATTTTTATAGGCGCTTCGATCTTCGTGCCCTTTTTATCCTTTTAGCCGCCGGTAGCGTAATATTTCCTTTTTGTAATCATTTCTTTCGCCGTTTCCCAAGGCAAGGTATTTAAACTTCAGGGGCAATCCCATCGTCTTCTACCTTTTCAATTTCTGCTTTCGAGTTTTCTAAAGCTTTTCTCTCTCTTGTGCGTTCATTTCCTCATTCGTTTGTTTGTCAACAGATCTCCTTTTTTCCTGTAAGATTTTTTTCCTTCTTCTTCATTTCTTTTTATTCACCATGGTTTATATTATCGAATCTCTTGAGAAGTTCCGCTCTGACTTCTCTATTCCTTCTTGGGTAACTTTGGAGATTCTTTCTGAGCCTCCAAGTTATTTTGATTTGGCTGAGGGACACTGGTTCCCTAGCCTATTTATTGCTGAATGTGGATTTTCTTTTCCACCAAATCCGTTGTGTTTAGAGTTCTGTCAGTACTTCGATGTTGTCCCTGTAAAAATAGCCCCCAACACATGGAGAATAGTTAATGGGGTACATAGGTTAAATCAAACTCATGGAACTCGTATAGGAATTCCTGAGATTATGTACTGTTACAGATGGGCTGTTTTAGACAATGTTTTTTATTTAAAAACTAGGTTTTTGAATAGGGCCTTAGTAGTCAATCTCCCTGATGCAAACAGGGATTATTTTGAACATGGGGTAGTTATAAAAAATTGGCAACATGCCCCTTTGGTTGGAGATGCAGTATATGAGGGTCCTAGATGCCCCCCATATGGCAATGGGATAGGTTATTTTCATCTTATTTTGTTTTTTGAAATTATGATTTCATTGTGTTTGACAAAATGTATGACTGATATTTCACTATGTTTTTATTTGCAGTTGACAGCAAGAGAAAAACTCCAAAAGAGTCAGAAGTTAATATAAAGCAATTGAAACATATCTGGAGTTTGCATCAGAGGGTTGCAGACGAGCACATCAGGTCTGCTTCATATTTGTTGCAGTACAGGAGCTACACATCATCCTTTACTGCTCGTCCTGTGGTCAGCATTAGTGACCCATTGTCAGCTTCCGAGGAATCTTCACCAGAATCTCACATTCCTCTAAGTCAAAAGATGGGCAAGAGAAGAGTTCCTGCTATCTTCGAGGAGACTTCCTCTGCCGGGGATGGAAAGAGGAACAAGGCTGAAGTCCCAAAGGGGACCAAGAAAATTGATGTTGTTCCTTCTGTTGCTGTTCAGAAGGCTGCCGAGAAGCCTTCAATGGCTCCGAGCAAGAGAAGTACTTATGTGGAAGTGGTCACTATTTCCCCCACCAAAGGTTCTTTAGCTGAAACTGCTGAAGTTCCACTGAGGAGATTGAAGAAATCCTCCTCGGTTAGTTTTTCTGAAGCCATTCCCCAACTCCAAACTAGTGGAGCTGGTGTTCCAACCATCATTCCCCCGAGCTCTGCAATGAGCTCGGTAAAGACTTGGATTATTCCTGAAGTCCAAGGCATCGAGGAAAACATGCCTAGGGATATGCTGATATCCCTATCTACTCGTCACATTGCTTTAGTAAGTTTCTTTTTATCTTGGAATTTTCCTTCTATCAATACATGTATCTCGGCATTAACTCATCACTACCTTCTTTTTTTCAGCTGGTGAGTTGTTTTAACACCATTGTGAAGAAAGATGAAGTGATCAAGGCTTCAAGCTCCTCGTCTGGAGTAGAGGATGCATTCCAGGGTTTGGCCCAATCTCTGGAGGAATCCCGTCAGAAGTATGACGAGGATAAAGGTGAATGGGAGAAGAAATTGGCTGCATCTGAAACAGAGAAGGTGCAGTTGGGAAACAAAGTGAAGGACTTGGAGGGGGAGAACAAGAAATACTCCGAGAAGCTCACTACTTTCGGGGAGCTTGAAAATAAGCTGAAATCAGCTGAGGAAGAGCTGACACTTCTGCGCGAAGCAAATCGTCAGAAGGAGGAGTTGGAGGCCAAGCTGAAAGCCTTCGAGGACCTTCTATCCGAGAAGCTCTCCTCGGAGAAGATGAAGAGAAAAATAGCTGTGAAGAAATCCTTTCGGACTGGTTGGGATAAAGGATGGGATAGGGGGTAGCAGCAATGATGACCCAGGTGAATTATGGAAGTTTGAAATTCTTCCATGATGGTTGGGTTGCTGCCTTGCAGGAATTGAAGGTGAGCGAGGACTCTGAGCTATTTCAACAACATCTCCCTGGTCCTCCTCCAGTTATTGAAGACGAAGATGAAGACGAAGCTGCATCTGAAGAATCTTCAATAATTGTGGGTGATCAAATCCATGCTCCTCAACCCAACCAGACATCTGCTGAGGAGATTTCTTCTTTGCCTGCTTCTCTTGAACAAATCCCAACTTCAGCCGATCAAATCAGTGTTCCCACCGAGCAACCAAGCTCCTCGTCCCAGCCTCCCGAGAAAGTCTTGGGAGACAAGGAAAAGGTGTGAAGTTGTTCGGCACTATCTTTCTGTTTTTCTTCTTACTTGTACGTTGTATCTCAGATCTTTGTAACTTTGCCTTATGATCTAATAAAATCTCCTCTTTTTGTTCCTCTACATTGTTGATGCTCTGTTTGCTTTTTTTATTAACTCTTGCCTTCTCTCCTTTATTAGTTTATGGCTAGAATGGAATTGATATCTACCCATGATACAAAGCTGATGCAGCAATGCCATGAATATTATAAGGCTGGTCACACAGACTTGAGTGTATCAGAAATTGCTGACATCCTTGGTCATGATGCTTCAGAGCAAGCAGTTGGAGCTTATCGGTACCTGAAGGATTTACTTGATCGAGCTGTGGCCAATAATGTAGCATACTACAAATTGATCGAGGAGCTTCATTGTACCCTAGAAGATCTTCAAAATCAACACAATGAATCAACTGCCCTGTTGCACAAGGAGTATGAGAATAGATATCAACAGCTTTCTTCCGAGACAGGACACAAAAAGATCATTGCTGGGTACGATGTCAGGGAGAGAACCCTAAAAGGTGAAGTTGAGGCCTGCAGACAGATCGCCGAGCTGCTGGAACAAGAGAACAACAATTTGCAGAGAGAGTTGGCACAGTATAAGTCTGCAGCTTCATCTTCTACTGCCTTGGTACCAGTCTCCGACGAAGGGTTCTCATTTTTAGAGGTTGAGAATGCCAAATTAAGGCAAGAATTGGATACTTTAAGAAGGTCTGGTATTTCTGCTATTGCTCGGGGACGAGGAAGAGGTTCTCGTGGGCGAGGAAGAGCTGCCCAGGATGTTAACGAGGAACGAAGTACTCCAGCTGCTCGGGGTCGATCAAGAACTCCTCGTAGTATTGAAGAAGCTCGTACTCTGTCAACATTGGAAACTCAAGCGTACCAGTTGAACGCAAAAGATCGGGCTTTGTCTGAAATGTCCAAGAAAATCCTAACTTTGGAAGATCAACTTACTGCGACGAAGTCTGCTTTGAATAATAAGGATGTTTTTGCCAGGAACCTTCATGAGCAGTTAGAAAGATTAACTTTCCAATTCCATAAACAACCTCGCGAATTCTGGAATGCAGGCTATAATGAGGCCCTTTATCACTTGGATGCTCGCATTGAAAATGCCAATAATGAAGGTTATAAACAGGGATGGTTGAACGCCCTGGGTGTGCTGAAGCTCGAACAGGGGCACTACCTGTGGGATTATCATACTCCTGGGCTACTAGACTTGCCTGTACCACCCTATAAATTGGACATGGAATGGATCCCAGCTCGTGCCATTCCTCGGAGCTTAATTTTAAAATATCTTGGTGACTATAATCTTCATTCTCAAATTGAAGTATCTCGTCCCGAGCATCTCTTGGATACTCCTTCAGTAATGAATGTCAGAATGTTGAAGGACTTGAATTTTATCAATTCTCCTCAGACATTAAATGATCCTCCTGCTGGCGAGGAACCTGTTTCCAAAGCTGAAGGAAAGAAACCAATAGAATAGGGATTTCAATGTAATAGTTAGTATACATGTAATTTGTAATTCGTTTTGATTTTTAATGAAAGACTTTCATTTTCTGTTTGCAAATCTGTATTGCTATTGTTTTTTGTGCTCGTCAAACACTTTATATTTGTGATTGCATAACAATACTTTGTGGTTCATCGACCAATCTAGTAATAACTTACAAGTACCAGTAATGTTGCTCGACTACTTAACAATAAAGTAATGAGTATAAAAATGTTAAAATTTCTTACAACCAACCAAGATTGTTTAAATTGAGCTCGTCGACCAATTATAGTTAATGGGTTTTTATCCCCGACCAGCTATACTTGGTAAATTTTGTCTTTTTCAATAAATGTGCCCGACCAACCAAGGTCAAAGATTTTTCCTCGTCGACCATCTACAGTTAGTGGGTTTTTATCCCCGACCAACTATACTTGGTTCAGTTTGGAATATTTGTTCTTCGATGAACTTTTATGTAATAAACTTACTTTCCGACCAACATAAGTTGGCATTTGAGAGCATATTTTGTTTTCAAACCAACCGAGATTGGCATTTTTAAGAATGTTGTTCTTTGCCCTTTTACCAACCGGAGTTGGTCATGGGTTTGAACTATCATGTCCACTAGTTATTTTACCAACCGGAGTTGATCACGCTAGTGTATGCCTCCTAACCAAAGGAGTATAGTTTGTTCTCGCTATTTTACCAACCGAAGTTGATCACGCTCGAACTTTCTACTAGTTATTTTACCAACCGGAGTTGGTCACGCTAGTGTAGGCCTCCTAACCAAAGGAGTATAGTTTGTTCTCGTTATTTTACCAACCGAAGTTGATCACGCTCGAACTATCTACTAGTTATTTTACCAACCGGAGTTGGTCACGTTAGTGTATGCCTCCTAACCAAAGGAGTATAGTTTGTTCTCTCCCTTTTGCCAATCGGAGTTGGTCGTGGGTTTGAACTATCGTCTTCTTTTTGCTGTCGAGCAGCGTAGTGTACAACACTAGTATTCCCCGAAAAACTTTCAAACAAAGGAGAGAAAAATAGTGAAACATCATCGTTTTATTCATATTGATGGACCTGCTGTACATTTTACATCACTGATAATACTTGCGAAGGTGTTCAGCATTCCAAGCATTCTTGAATTCCTCTCCTTCTAGAGTTGTTATTCGGTAAGTTCCTGGTCGAACAACTTCAGTAACTCGGTAAGGTCCATGCCAATTTGCTTCCAATTTATTGTACTTTTGAATGACCTTCTTTAGCACGTAATCTCCTTCCTTTAAATTGCATTTTTTCACCCTCTTGTTGTAAAACAGAGCTGTTCATTGTTGATATGCAGCATTCTTAATGGCTGCTTCTTCTCTAACCTCCTCGAGCATGTTCAAATCTAATCTTCTCATCAAATCACTGACTGGGGAATTGAAATTCAGCACTCTGTGTGTTGGTAGACCCAACTCGGCAGGTATTACAGCCTCACTTCCAAATGCCAGCATATATGGGGACTCTCTAGTTGCTGCTCGGGGAGTTATTCGGTAAGCCCACAATACTGACTGTAGCTCATTAATCCAATTTGCTTTAGCCTCATTTAACCTCTTCTTCAAACCATTTAATAATGTTATGTTCGTCACTTCAGTCTGTCCATTGCTTTGAGGATGGCCTGGTGCTGAATGAACCTTCAAAATGTTTGACTGATGACAATAGGCGGCAAATTCCTCATTATCGAATTGTGTTCCATGGTCTGTAATGAAGGCATGAGGGAGACCATATCGGCAGATGATATTCTTCCAAACAAACTGGTACACCTTCTCGTATGTCATATCAATAAGTGGCTCAGCTTCTACCCACTTAGTAAAATAATCCACTGCAACGACGAGGTACTTGAATCTTCCTCGGGTTGTTGGCAGTGGTCCAACCAAATCAATTCCCCACATGGCAAATGGCCAAGGAGAAGTTATGGGTGTCAACAATGCTTGTGGAGTTCGTCGGATGGAGGAAAAACGTTGGCACTTGTCACACTTCTTGGCGTAGGCTATACAATCAGCTCTCATCGTTGGCCAGTAGTATCCTTGTGTCATCACCCTTTGCAAAAGTGTTCGACCTGCTACATGGGCTCCACAGGACCCTTCATGGATTTCTTCAATCAATTCTTTCACCTCGGAGGGATGTACACATCTTTGCAAGCCTGCCAAAATTCCTCGCCTATACAAAACACCATTAGTTAGTACATACCGAGCAGCTTTAAACTTCAATTTCTTGGCAGCGATCTTATCCTCCGGTAATTCTCCTTCTTCGACATATGCCCTGATGGGATCCATCCAAGATGGTCCTAAATCAAGGGAAATAACATTCATCGTCAGGCTTTCATCTATGCTTCGACTTTCTAACACCTCAATTGGTATCGTTCTTCGCAACTCGGTACGAGTAGCTGATGCTAGTCGGGCCAGTGCGTCTGCTTGTGCATTCTCCATTCTTGGTATTCTGATTAACTGAATGGCATCAAATTCTGCCAACAACTCCATCGCCTTTACATGATATTTGACCATTAGTTCTCCTTTAACTGCATACGTTCCCATTATCTGATTCACAATTAATTGGGAATCACTGAATACCATCACTTGTTGTGCTTCCATAATCTTTGCTAAATTAAGACTTGCTATTAAGGCTTCATACTCAGCCTCATTATTGGAAGCTTTGAATTGGAATCGTAAGGCATATTCCACGTCAATCTCGTCTGGGGTGTTCAAAACAATCCCGGCTCCACAACCTGTTGTACAAGATGATCCATCTACATACAATCTCCACGTAGGTAACTCGTCTTCAAAATTCTTATCTGACAACGTTCCTCGGTGAAATATTTGCTGTTTTGTTTCATCATCCCCTGGTATTTTTCGCTCCTCGTCGACCATCTCTTCTTGCCCTTTTACCAACCGGAGTTGGTCTGGGTTTGAATATGATGATCTTTCTACATCCACAAGCCCTTTTACCAACCGGAGTTGGTCTGGACTCATGTCTGTTGACCCTGTAACATCCACAGGTTGGTCAGAGAGCAACTTTTGTTCCTCGGGGGTATCAGGATATGTAAACTTTGCTATAAAGTCTGCTACTGCTTGCCCTTTTAAGGATGATCTGGGTTCATACACAATATCATATTCACTGAGCTCTATTGCCCAGTACATCAGTCTTCCTGACTTTTCTGGCTTATGAAGGGCTCGTCTTAATGGCATGTCGGTATACACGATGATGGTATGGGCCTGAAAATATGGCCTCATTCTTCTACTTGCTTCAATTAATGCCAATGCCAATTTTTCCAACTTTGGGTACCTGATCTCTGCACCTCGGAAAACATAAGTTGTGTAATAAATTGGCTTTTGGACTCCATTCTCCAATCTGATCAATGCCGAGCTGACCGCATTTTCTGATACTGCCAGGTATAAGTATAACTTTTCTCCCATCACTGGTCTGGACAGCAATGGAGGTGTTCCCAGATATTTCTTCAAGTCTTGAAAGGCTTTTTCACATTCATCATTCCACTCGAAAGTTTTTCGGAGTGTTTTGAAGAATGGAAGGCACCTATCAGTTGCTCGAGATACAAATCTATTGAGCGCTGCAACTCGTCCTGTAAGACTCTGCACTTCTTTCTTCGTCGTTGGAGATCGCAACCCTAAAAGAGCTTTGATCTTTGCTGGATTTGCCTCAATGCCTCGCTGGTTGACGATGTACCCGAGGAACATTCCTTCTCGTACTCCAAAGGTGCACTTCGTCGGGTTGAGCTTCATCTGGTATTTATCCAGTTGATCAAAGGTCTGACCTGAGTCAACTAGATGATCAACAACTTTCTTGCTCTTTGTCAGCATATCGTCGACATAGACCTCCATATTGTAACTGATTTGTTCGGCAAAAACCTTGTTCATCAGCCGCTGGTATATCGCTCCTGCATTTTTCAAACCAAAAGACATAACATTATAACAATAAGTTCCCCTAGGGGTAATAAAAGAAGTGCTTTCCCTGTCTTCAGGTTTCATTTTGATCTGGTTGTATCCAGAGTAAGCATCCATGAAACTGAGTAGCTCGTGCCCAGAGGTAGCATCCACTAGTTGGTCAATTCTGGGCAATGGGAAGTGATCCTTTGGGCAAGCCTTGTTGAGATAAGTGAAATCAACACACATTCTCTATTTATTATTTTTCTTTTTTACCATCACCACATTTGCCAACCAGTCCGGATACTTCACATCTTCAATGAATTGGGCTTTCTGGAGCTTGTTGACCTCCTCTTGAATAGCTTGATTCTTCTCGGGGCTAAATACCCTTCTTTTCTGCTTTACAGGCTTGATCTCCTTATTCACATTGAGCTCATGACATAAGAAGTTTGGATCTATTCCTGGCATGTCTTCATGACTCCACGTAAAAGTTTTCTTTCTGTTTCTCAAGAAAGTTATCAACTCGTGTTTTATTGAAGCATCCAGCGATGAACCTATCTGGGTTACTCGTTCAGTGTGTTCGTCGTCCAGAATAACATTTTCTGTAGATTCTACCACCTGTCCTTTTACAAGTTGGGATTCATCTCTTGGATCAAGTGTTTCAATTTTCGTACTTTCATCCACCTGGTAAGTAGTAGTCTTTTTCCTTGATTCATCAAGCTCCTCTTGCTCGGCAGATGAATAATAGCATTCTCGAGCTACTTTTTGATCACCTTTCACCACTCCCACTCCGAAATTTGTTGGGAATTTTAAACATTGATGTACTGTAGATGGGACTGCTTCGAACTTCTTCAAACTAACTCTTCCCATGATGATGTTGTAGGCTGACTGCACATTCTTATCCATCACAAAGAAGCGTATTCTCTCTGTTCGACAAGCAGGCCAAGTTCCAATGAATATATCCAACTTGATCGTCCCAAGTGGAAAAACTTTCTCGCTAGCGAAACCCAGAAGAGGTCTATGATAAGGCTCCAATTGAGATAACTTCAAATTTAAACTGTTAAAGCACGAATAGTACATGATGTCTGCCGAACTGCCATTGTCTACCAGCACCCTTGAAATCACTACATCTTTCATCCTCATTTTGATCACCAAAGGGTCGTCGTGAGGGTAAAGAACACCTGCCAGGTCATTTTTTGAAAATCCCATAACCAGCTTCTCTTTGTTTACCTTCCTCGGACGATCCTCCTCGGCCAAATTTATTCGCTGAATATACGAGCAAGCTTGTGCCTCTCCGAGGTAAGCTTTTCTTTCTGCAGTAAGATCTCCTCCTCCTGCATCTCCTCCTGTAATAACATTACAATCAAATGACCCAAAACGTATGGAATATACCTCTCGTTCTGGCTGCCTTGGTTTCTTGGGAAGATCGGGGTCATCCTCGGCATCATCTTCGTGGTCTCTCTTCTTTTTCTCCTCTGCTCGACGAAGAGATCTAGACCTCTCTCTAGTTCGATCATTATTTCTTCTTTCACCTTCGCGATCAACATATTTTGCTAGCTTTCCTCTTCGGATGAGTGTTTCAATCTCGTTCTGAAGAGCTATGCAATTTTTAGTCATATGGCCATGATCTTTGTGGAACTCGCAATATTTGTCCCTGTTCCTCGCATCAGGATCTGACCTCAGTTTCTTCGGCCACTTTACTTCCTCGCTATTCTTGATTTCTTCCAAGACATGATTAATACCCATTTTCAAGGGAGTATAATTATCGAATTTCTTCAGGACTTCCCATGATGACTTATTATTTCTGGAACGCTTGTCGCCACCATTGCCCTTATGCTCTTTATCTTTAGACTTATCGACGTCCACCTTGGTGTCTTTATCTATATTCTTCTTTGCAGCCATAGCTTCCTCGGCATTCATGATTTTGGCTGCTTTTGCCATCAACTCTGACATAGTTTTAGGTGGATCTTTCGCCAAGGTGTAATACAACTTATTAGGCAACAACCCACTCATCAAAGCGGTGATTGCTGTCTTCTCCTCGTAATCTATGACTTCCAGCTTCTCGTTATTGAAACGAGTTATGTAATCTCTTGTACTCTCACCAGATTTTTGTCTAACACTTAGTAAGTGTGCTACTCGTTTTACTGGCTTTGCTCCAAAACAGAAATTACCGATGAACAACTCGGCCAACTGAAAGAAAGTTGAAATCTTACCCTGAGGAAGATTATTGTACCATATCTGGGCAGCTCCAGTAAGAGTTCCTGAGAACGTTCTGCATCTCATCTCGTCGAGGACAGCATAGATATCGGCGGCAGCTTGATATTGCTCTATATGAAGAACAGGATCTGTCTTTCCATCATATTTAGGGGTCACTGCTGGTGCTTTAAACTTTGACGGTGTAGGAAAATTCACAATGGCCTGGACAAAAGGTGTCCCTTGAACAAAAGTTCGTTGTAGGGGATTCTTCGCCCTAGCCATTTCTCCCAATCTATCCTCCAATCGCTGAAGGGACCCTTTCCACGCTTCATTTCCTTCCTCGGGCCTATTGGTTCGAGCAATAGATCGTTCTGAAGTAGCCTCTTGAGATTTATCTTGACGAGCAACTGGTTGTGATTGTGATGATCCTTCTCTTAGATCAGATGGTTGTCGAAAACTCCTCGATATGGTCTTAGGTGGACTCCTATTCCTCCTAGGGCCTAATCGACTGAAAATAGACACACTACTCAGTCTTTCTAAGGCGCTGGGTCTTTCTGGAGAGAGAGTGATACGTTGATCAGTATCTGTAGCCCTTATTGACGAAGTTCGCCCAGGTTGATAAGAGAAATCATCAGACTCCTCATTACGATATGACTCAGTACGCCTGGATCGTGAAGAAAGTAAATAAGTTTGCCTCTGACCACTTCGCTGTCCTGAACGTGCAGGTGCACCGCCATGAAGGGTTTGTATGAGTTGCCTCATTGTGTCTTGCATGGCGGTTTGTCCTTGAGCCAGATTCGTCATAATTCCGGCCAGATCTGGAGGTGCAGAGGGATTTGGAGGATTTCCAGCATTTCCAGCGTTTCGATTGCTAGATTCTGGATTATCCGTCATTGAGGATGAATGATTTTTGGTGAAAAACGATAATAATAATCGATTCCCACAGACGGCGCCAATCTATTGATGTAAAAAACTAGATTACTCTAATTATTTAATCACAGATAAATAAATAAGACAAAAAATTTTAAAGTGGTTCAGCCTTATATGAATGGCCTACGTCCACTGTTATGTTATTGCTGAGTGTTTGGGAATTCTCAATTACGAATGCTATCAAGAAATTCCGGTCCCTTTGAATGAGGGTGATACAAGGTATTTATAGCCCTTAGGCTGTACATGAAAGGGTGTTACATTAAATGATACACATGTGAAAGGGTAATTCATTTAATGTTCTTCAAACGTGCGCGTCAAGATGATAAGCATTCAATGAATAGTTGAACTGTTGATTATCTGACAATTAATGCTGTGGTCGAGGTGCAGCTCGAACCGCCTTAGTTGCTCGTCGTCCAAGAGTTCCTCGGAGCATTGGAGTTCCTCGGAAGATAAGAGTTCCTCGGAGGGTTGGTGTTCCTCGGAGTATACTTGTTGCTCGGAGCAAAATGTATTGGTCGGGGAAACAATCTTCCTCGTTGCTATTGTGCCACGTAGATTGACACGTGTCTTCTTATTATTCGTCCACATCAGCATACTAATTTTGGTGTCAACACTTACTCCATTGCAGGGTGGTAGAATAACCATAATCCACTTCGTTTACCTTTACAACATTTATTATCCACTACTCTATTTCTAATTATACTTGAAAACTATATAATTTTGTCACCACAGACGTTGATTGTTGGTCATTATTATGATGTATACACACTTGTACTAGATTGTTAATTGTTATCTCATACATCTGACTATGCGTTATAAAAATGCCATTTTTTTCCAATGACCAATTCCTGTGGTCAATTTTTGGTGTTTCCCATGTTTATTTTTGTTTAAAAATAAACAAATTTGAAATTGAAATGAAAAGCCAAATTAAAATACTATCATGGTGGCCGTTGATGAGCTTAAATACAGTAAGGTAGTGTTCGTAGGGTTTCATTGCTCTTTTTCAATAATGGATGAAGTGGTGAATACCTTCCCTCTTTTCCTTGTAATCAAACGGTGGAGCAAAAAGAAAATCATATTATTATAAAAAGTAGCTGAAAATGATGAAATGTGAAATATTGGGATGCTGGGGTTTTGCATTTGATGTTTGATTTGTTTTTAACTTTATTTTTTTATTACTATATTAATATAATGTTTTGTTTTATACATGAGTGTTTTGTTCAATTTTACGTTTTTCTGACTTAACTCCATAGTTGGTAATTTTTGTGGGGTTAAGGACACCATTACCGTATTCCCGATTTATCAACAATGTACACAATAAATTTTATAGTGTTTTTTTAATTGTAATTTGTATGTAAAATTTTATAACACCTACATGAGTTTTTATTATACAAAAGTATTAAATTTTTAACTATACGTGTTACATTTGTATATACCTTAAATTATAATGTATACATTATGAAAATGAATTAAAGTGAATAAATATTGTTTAGGAGAGATTAAAATCAGTATATCCCGTCATTTTATTTTTAGGACGACTATACGAGTGAGATTTATTTTTGGGGTTTTGTCCCCCACTAGTTATACCCGTTTGGATTTTGACCCTCGATTAAAAATTACTACATGTTTGGTCCCCAATTTGGATGATCCTATTAGTCAATCATTAGTGTGGACTTTTTTTTACTGATAAAAAGATAAATTGACTATATACGCGTTAAATGCCTAATTTAACTCCTTAAATGAACTATTTTTGTACAAATTAAATAAATATAAAATTAATTTGAAAAAATCCGAAAAAATGAAGGAAAATTGGAAAAAAGAAAATAATAAAATTCAAGGGGGGAAAATATAGCCTCCACTATATACATAGAATGTCAATAACCACCAACCACCACTTCATCTCTTTCGTGGTCCTCCTCCACCACCACCACCACCACCGAGAATTATTAATCAAACCACTAACTCCCTACCACCATACCATCGTTGAGACGAACAACATCACAACTGAAAATACCCCCATATCCTATTGACAAAGCTTAAATACCTCAAATCATAACTATTAAATCAACACTACCATCGGTGAGTTCTCGGTAAATTACCAATGCCAAAATAAATGCGAAAACACAAATAAATCCAATCTCCAACCAACTAAACAAAATCGACAAACTCAACCCCTGTTTCGCTGCAGGAAGGTCGAGAGCTCCGATGAGCTCTTCGACGAGTTGAAAATTGAGAGAGGGCGAGAAGACAGGGGGGTAAGAGAGAAATACACTCAAAATATCATAAGTGCAGTTCTAAAACTACTTACAATTACATCGGAGAAGGCTAATTTCCTTTCGCTTTAAAATAAACAAATTAGACCCTTCCTAGCTTGCCCTAAACTCAAGCCTAAAATCAGGAACGAATTCAGGAATTCTACCTCGGGGGGGGGGGGGGGGGGGGGGGTGAAAAGTAGCCAATTTGTTTTTAGTTAATTATTAATTTTGTTGATACAAAAAATAAAAGATTTAGTAATAAATTGTATAAATATATGTATTTTATACATATATACGTATAATAATTGTAAATGTATCCATATGTAAGAACCAAATATTGACCTTTAATGATAAATTTTCACATATATGCCAAGTAATTATTTATTTTCATTGGAGGGGCGACTCTTAATAGTTTTCAAGAATTTTTAAGGGGAAAGTCTTATAATTTTAAAAATTTCTTAAGAAAATGCATGTCTAATAAGGAAATAAAGGTCTCTCTCTCCACCAATTTAAGAGTTTGTTTTATCTCGAGTAAACCCAATCCTAGTTGATAGGATAAGAGAGAAACTTTTATGAGTTTGTTTTATCTCATATGCTTAATCAAATTATAAGAAACACACCCTGACGTACGCCCAACGTTTTTTAGAACCTTGATATATATATATATATATATATCAAGGTTCTAAAAAATGTTGGGTGTGATCGAGACATGGAGGCCAAGCCTTAAGCCTTAGAAGCCTAGACGGACCTTAGGCGTGAAAAGACGTTTAGGCCTTCTTAATATATTTTAACCATAACAAGGCTATTAAAATATTAAAATTGTACATATCATAAAACTATGTCTGAATATATGCAAATTAAAATACTATTTGATTATTTTGGATGAGATAATCGTCCGATTTGTAAAAAAAAATCTTTAAAAGGTGATATCGTTTCACTAAAGCATTGTTGTGTAATACCCCATATTTTTTATTGATTTTATTTTTGGGATTAATTAAATTAAATGAGATGAATAATTGGAAATTAATCCAGATTTAAATACTAGCGATACGAGAGTTAGTATTTGATTATGATAATAATGTTGAATATTACTAATTGAATAGGGTAATATATGATTATTGAATTTATTAATATTATCGCGAGTTATCAATACGGAAATTTCGGAAATAAATTTGGGACGCGCGTGTTAGTCATGTCGGGAACCAATTTAATGGATTTAAGAGTAAATTGTTTTTATATCATCCGTATGGTCATTTTGATTGCGCCAACGTATACGAAAGAGTCGAGATAGTCAGAAAATACTAGCTGGGGGTTTAGTTTGGGTCCCAGGATATTTTAGGCCTAACCGGCAACTCGAGAGGGTATTTTAGTCATTTTGACTTTTTGAGGAATAGTAACCCACGAATTTTAGACTGATTATATTAGGCAACACCTAGGGCTCCTAGGGTTTTCATAACCAAAAATCAAACGGCCATTAGAGAGGAAGAGAAGGAAGTTTCCAAAGAAGAACCATCATCCTTGGACCCTTTGCACCACCATCACCACCACCAGTTAGATCGGGAAGAGAGGATCACTCCCATACCATTTGCTCCAAAGGATCAGAACCTCTATTTTCCAGGCAAGTGATTTAACTTGTTATGATTCAGCAAATATATTATCCATGTAGTTTAGAATTGGACACTAGACTTAGAAAATTGAAAATTCCATAAATTGGGAGAATTAAATCTGATTATGGGTAGGTTTTGCATGTAGTTAAATTCTGGAAATAATAGAGACTTATATAAGAACCTTAGTGATAGAAATTCTGAATTAAAATTGAGTATTTGGTTATCTTGAATTGAAAGAAACTACACTAGGGTTAAACATGAGACTTGGGTGAATATATCGATTTATATGCAGTTCTTGTGATGATTTGATGATTCTGGAAAGTTAGAAACCTTGAATTTAGGTTGATATAACATTTGGTATGTTTATTTTAGAAATTGGGATCATGTAATGAAAACTGGAGATAAAACTAGGGCTGAAAACGCATAAAATTTGGGGTGTAACTGTTCGATCGATCGATCGACATTCTTGAGTCGATCAATCGACTCCCCCTGCACTTGTGATATTTTTCCCTTTTAGGATTTAATTAATTTTGACTCTTGAAAGTTATTTGTGGGGACTATGTGAACATATTGAGACTTAAGGAAGACCAATAGGGGTGTATTTGAAGCCCGAAACATGTTAGAATTATTTTGTGACTTAGTGTTAAACTTACGAATGTCCGACGAGTGAGTTACTATTAGAAGTTGCGAGGACATGAATTCAATTTGTATAAGTGATAACTTAAGGTTAGAGGCGGAAACAAGGACCGTAAATTATTGAATTCATCTTAGGGCCAAGTGGAGACTTAGTAACCTTTTTGGGATAGGGTATGTACACTGAACTATATGATGATAATTATCGCGCTAAACCTATTTTGTAGAATAATTGGGGTGATATTATTATATGTCTGAGATTTATGATGTGGAGCTGGAATATACCTATATTAATATGATGATTACCTAAGCTGTGTGAATACTTGGTATATGGATTGTTATGTGTATGACACACCTACCATACTTGCTATCACGGGAGGTTGATTTTCGAAAAAGGGCCATCTTATCTCTGTGTGCCTTCGAGGGGATTTAGTTAGGTACTTTAAGGACATAGGACTGTGAATGACTTATTTGCGAGTTGATAAGTCAGCTGACCATGGGAGCGTAGGTATGTACCTGACCCATGGGTATGTGAACTATGTTTGACTCCAATATATGTGATTTTTATTAAAACGGTTCTTGAGCGATTCGGAACACGTGATCCTTAAGTGCGTGATGTACTGGGATTCGATAGCAGAGTATGCATGCACCGCAGCTTAGCCTAGGGGTGCCATATATGTATATATGTAATGAGATTGATATACACTTATGACTGGTTCACTGTTACTTGGTAGATGCGAATTATTGAGATATTTAAATGGGTTAAAAATATGAGAATTTATACAACAATTGAGTTAAGTAATTTGATTAATGTAAATGTGAGTTATAAGTATGACATATTTGGGTAATACGAATAGACACCCTATATTATAATGTGAAGACATGAGTTAGTATAGACTAATTAGTTAGTGGCATAACTAGGATGGGTTAAGGGTATACATTAGATGTGCACATTAGTTGAGGGGTGAGGAACTCGTGTGAGAGCATGCAACTAACATGTGTATAATGTTTACTGTTTAATGCAATTAAACACTTGCTATATTTTAAACTGTTTTCACCTCGAGCTCTGACCCGTTTGCTTCCAAATCTATTTTTCTGTAAAAACAATGTTAGGTGCCTAGCCACAGGGACGCCAAGCTTAGGAGTTCAATTCCATTGACGTGCTGTAGCTGCTGTGGAAGTTACAAGATCTCGTTATTAGACGCCTCCACATCTATCCTTGCTTCTTTTGGAGTCATTTATTCCAGTTAGGGCCTGTTGCCCATTATTATTCAGAGATAATAGTTTTAGACTTTCATTTTATTTTAGTCCTGGAATTTAATTTATTCAGACTATTGTATTTGGTTTATTTACATTGTTGCTACTTTATTGGAGTGTTTACTCCAGGCATCAGTTATTTCATTACGTTGTTTACCTTATGAGGTTATTCCTGTGATTGTTGGATGCTGATTTAAATTATGTAGTTAATGGTTAAATTAAATATTAAAATTTGACACTTCACTATTTTTAAATATTAGGTGGTTAGTAATTAATTAAATATTTTTGACAGTGATGCTATAAACTGAACCGACTTGACATTTTGTATTAATTTAAATAAAGGAATAGCTACCCGGTATTTAATTAGTCGGGTATCACATGTTATTTTTAGAAAAAAAGTGCGTCTTAAGGGTTTTACCAAGAATAAGACGTAAAAAGCTTAAGGCGGGGGGTTTCTCCCAAGTCTCAAGCTTATATATATAGGGAGAGGTTCAAAAGTGAACCAAAAGAATGGACTTTTTAATGAACCTACTAAGACATAAAAAATTGTTCATTAATTTGTTGTTGTAATTGGTCCGCACCAGCGGAGGGATTTAAAAATTATTCATTGCCGCTGACGTGGACAAATTATAACAAGAAATTAATGATCGATTTTTTAATTTCTTAATAGGTTCATTAAAAAGTTCATTGTTTTGGTTCACATTTGAACCTCTCTCTCTCTCTCTCTCTCTCAGAGAGAGAGAGAGAGAGAAAGGCTCACCTACATCATGCACTATACATCACACCGTACATCAAACCTAATTCTAGGCCCTAGAAAACTTTTTTTTCAAATTTTATATTTTTTCCTTGAAATTAACCTTTCAATCAACCCATATTCAAAAAATTAGGTCAAAATACATTTTGTAGCTATTTTTAGAAAATTCACAAAAAACTGCTGGCGCAGACCCTTATAAATAAGATATTTTTAGCAGTTTTTTGTGAATTTTTTAAAAATAGCTACAAAATGTATTTTGACCTAATTTTTTGAATATGGATTGATCGAAAGGTTAATTTCAAAGAAAAAATATAAAATTTTAAGAAAAAGTTTTTAAGGGCCTGTAATTAAGCGAAGATGGATGATGAGAGAGGAAATGTGTAAAAGGTAAATGTTTTATTAAAATGTAGAGTCATTTTTGCTTTTTTATAGGGAAAAAAAGCTTTGATTAATGTTTGACTAACCGACTCGTCTAAGTTGGGGGTGAAATATACAATAATTTTGAATCGAGGGTCAAATCCCAAATGAGTATAAGTAATGGAGGCGAGAAGTTAAATAAGCGATTGTTGTTTAAGAGGGAAAATAGCTGTTGGAGGTGGCGTTGCCCTAGTTGGAGGAATGAATTGAAAATGGTGAAGAGAGAGAGAAAGCGGAAGTTGGAAAGAATGGGTAGCGGGAAGCCAGAAAAGCGTTCAAAAAGTGGGAAACCGGCAAAGCGGAACACGAAAATGAAGAAATCAAAGGAAAAATTAGAAAGAAGAAACATCCAGGGTGGGAATGGGGCCCTGAGTTGCTTCCTCGACCACTTTCAATCAGCCAACGCCATACACCTTTCTTCCCTTGAACTCCAATCCATCAAAGGTGCTCCTTTTCTCACATGTTAGATATATATATATATATATATATATATATATATATATATATATAACCGGTGCCAAATAATCCAAACTGATTTTTTTGTTCCTTTGACCTATATATAATAAACCCTAACCCACTAGGGAGTTAGGAATTGTACTCTTTCCCCCATGTTTACCTAGTCACATCAACCCCCAACCACATGCATTTGGTGTCGTCTCTCCTCTCCTCTTTTATTCAATTCCCGCATTATTTACAAATTTACTTAAACATCTTTGGCCAGCTATGAACACACAAGTGCCCCATGTCATCAACGGATAATGTAGCCCAGACTCACTAGAGAACTATGGATCGTAGTCTCTAAAAGGACCTTGAATCTTCTAAGGGAATACAAATTAAACAATAAATAGCAGAGAAAACTTTCTGAAATGATTGATAACAAATATTTCAATCCGAATATGCTTTTTCACTCACAATACAAACAGTCTTATTTGTAGCCTTATGCTTCTACTAAAAACATCTAACTAACTACATTCATTAATGTACATTCCAAGATGAATGTACATTAATGAATGTATTTTAATTAATGCATGTACTACCCAAGTTCCTTAAATACATTATAATGTCTCTAGGCTCCAAATGCATGAATCTAATTAAGAAAAGTCAACTGAACAGCTGTGAATGGTATGTATTTAAGACAGGAATTCTTATTGTGTTACATCAGGTTCGTCCCCTCTTTTGAACGAACTTGCCCTCTAGTTGGTCTTGTAAGAAAAGAGGTTCATTCGGCGGGTGGTTTTCAAATAAATCAGCTACGTTGAAAATGTTTGAAATGTTCATTTTGTCCGGAAGCTCTACCACATAAGTGTTATCATTAATCTTCCTCGATATCCTGCATGACCCATGCTTTTTATTTTTCAATTTGCTATAAGTACCTGCTGGAAACCTTCATAAACCATAACCAAGTTGCCTACTTCCCCTTCGATGCTTGTCCGCCACGACTTTATATTTCTCATTGGCATTCTCTAAACTTTGTTTTACCTCGAACTGAATTTGTTGCACTTTTTTAGCCATATGTTCTGCCGAGGACCGAAATCCTGGAAGTTTAGGCAAAGATACCAAGTTTAGAGCATACCTAGGCTTCTTAGTATACACTATCTCAAAAGGAGATTTTCCCGTGCTGTTTGTGATAATGCTAGATCCCATTTCTTCGACTTCTCTCCACAAAGACTTCTCAACATGTTACCAAGTGTCCGATTAGTAACTTCGGTTTGCCTATCAATTTGAGGGTGACACATGCTGCTGAAATTTAGAGTAGTATTAAACTTTTTCACAAAAATAGCCAGAAATGACTCCGAAATTTCACATTCCAGTTTGAGACAATGGATTTGGGAATCCCATGCAAGTGAACAATCTCTTGAAAGAAGAGATTAACAACATTAGAGGCATTGTCCGTCTTCTTGCGGGCAATAAAGTGAGCCATTTTAGAGAATCTGTCCACCACAAAAAAAATATAATCTTTTCCCTAACTAAAGGAAAATGGGTTAGTTCACTTCGATCAAGGCACTCAGCTGGAACAAAGTGGTTATGCAATTCGAAGTTGTCAGATTGTGGGGAGCTGGGTTCTTTCGATCATTTGGTAGTTGACGTCTACTGCTACCATTGTGGAATTTTCGTTAAGAACATATATAAGGATGGGGTACCTCCGAAGAATTGCGGTTGGAACTGCAACGTGTTCGAACGGTACAAGAAAGCCACATCCGGGAAACTGAAGAAAAGGTCGAGAACCATGCTGCAGATGTTGGTGTTTTGGCTGACGAGCTTCGTACTCGTTTGGGCAGACTTGATGAGGATTCTGGGTTGCTGAAAAAGGGGTGGTTCAATGCTGGGAGCAATGACACTAGTGGTGTTGGTGTCAAGAAGTATAAAATTCCAGAACCGAAGGCGTTTGCAGGTGCAAGGTCGGCGAAGGAATTGGAGAATTTCGTGTATGATATGGAACAGTATTTCAAGACTGCTCATATCAACGAAATGGAGAAGGTTGCAATCACCACAATGTATTTATGTGATGATGCAAAACTTTGGTGGAGAACTCGGACCGAAGACATGGGCATGTCTGAGATCAGTTCGTGGAGTGAACTAAAGAAGGAATTGCTTGATCAATTCCTGCCAGCAAATTCAGGTTGGCAAGCGAGGGAAGCGTTGTGACGCGTGAAGCACTACAAGACTGTGCGGGATTACGTGAAAGAGTTCACGTCGGTGATGCTGGACGTTAAGGGAATGTCCGAGGAAGATAAGGTTTTCGATTTCGTGTCCAATCTTCAGCCTTGGGCGTAGGCTGAATTGAGGAGACAAGGTGTGCGTGATTTTCAGCAAGCAGTGGCTGCAGCGGACAACCTAGTGGATCTCAAACTTGACCGGTTAGATGTTGTTTCATCTAAGTCCAAAGGTAAAGACAAGGTCGTCTCAAAATCGGGCAAAGATGGAGGGACAAAAAATGACAAGGGAAACGGGGCTGATGGGCATCCAAACAAAGGCAAAGGTAGCTATTCTGGGTGTTTCATTTGCAAGGATTCACACCGGGCAAAGAATTGTCCAATTAGGGAAAAGCTTGCTGCAATTCAAGTGGAAGAGTCAAGAGATGGCTCAAATTCAGGTGCGGAAGATGGTGGTGTCAACTCCTTGGTTATGCTGGGCGGACTCCAAGCAATGGAGTTCGGATAATGGGCGATTGAAGCCTTGGTATGCGTGGGTTGCAGGAACCTCGCATTACCAAGAAAAACTTCTGCGTTAGGCGGTAAAAACGTGGAGGTTATGGTCCTGCAGGGAGAAATTGAGCCGAGAGGAGTTTGGTTCTGGGTTACACTTGGGTTTAATCAAAGGCTTGGTGCTGTTCTCGGTGAAGTCCAAGGTTTTGTTGAGAAATTTTCAGTGGAGTTGGAATTTTCTTGATATCGACGAGGTCGTCGAATTCTTTTAGTGGGGGAGGGTTTGTCACACCCCAAAACTCTCATCATGAAGTTATGGGATTCATTATGAAGTTTGGGTACGGGCAAACCTCGTAACTAAAGGAAAATGGGTTTGTTCACTTTGACTAAGGCATTCAGCTGGAACAAAGTGGTTATGCAATTCGAAGTTGTCAGATTGTGGGGAGCTGGGTTCTTTCGATCATTTGGTAGTTGACGTCTACTGCTACCACTGTGGAATTTTCGTTAAGAACATATATGAGGGGATACCTCCGAGACAAAATTCGGTATTTAGCCATGAGCGCTCTAGGCTTTAGGCAACTTCGTGGGCATGTTTGGGTTATCCATATACCGAATGTGGGAGTGGTAGTGCATGGATGGTTGTGATCGGGAAATTACTCGATCACACCTGTTATGCAATATCGGGTTGCATTGGTGGGCTGGGTTGCTTATAATTTTGAGGTGGCATTGTCTTAATTCGTGGGTTGTTGCTAGTTGACTTCAAAGAGTAGTTATGCTTGTCCCAAAAACGGATTTGGGTAGTTTTCATGGGAGTTGCTGGGATGGATAGGTGTAAAAATGGGATTGCACCAATGTGGCACATGTGGATCATGGGATAACTCCTTGGACACCTATTGGGATACTGATGCAGCAGTTTTAGAGCAGTTCCATGGCAGTTACGAGGCATAACAGATGTAAAAAGGGGATTGCATCAGTTGGGCACTTGGAGATCATGGGTTAAGTCCCTAGACACCTGTTGGAAGGATAATGCAACAGTTTTGAAGGCAGTTTCGTGGGAGAAACCTGGCAGCATTTAATTAAGACACATGTCCTAGCAGTTGGGGATCTCAACTGCGTTTTTGTACTCTATTTATAAGCATTTGCCCCTTGTATTTTTAGGCAGGAAGCCTTAGGCCGAAATTGAGTGTTCCATTGTAATCGTTCAGTGATTAATAAAGGTTGGGAGTTGAGTTCCTGTAATTTTGTGTCTTGTGTGCGTGTGCCTCATATACAGTGACTTGGTTTGCTATATTGCTTTCTATAATCGTGTTAAAAGCAGGTCGTGTTAGTGAACCTCGTGTATTGGTTGGCTGATCAGGTTTTGTGGGAAAAACTTGGTGCCTCACCGGAAGATTTTAGAAAAAAAAAATATCCGTGTGACAATTGACTGCGGGGTAAACCTAAAACAAAGTCCATGGACAAGTCCTCCCATATACCTTTCGGAACGGGTAATGGCGTGTATAAACTGCTGTTTGGAGCTTGTCCCTTAGCTGTCCGACAAATTGGACATCTCATTACAAATTGTCCCACATCCCTTTTAATTTGAGGCCAATAGTATTATTCTCCCACCAATGTGATTGTCTTATACTTCCCAGGGTGTCCTCCTACCCCCCACTATGTAGCTCTCGAATGATCCGCTCTCTTAAAGAAAACCTTGGGATGCAAAGTTGATTTCCTTTAAACAAATAACCTTCTTGGGCATAAAAATCCTCAGTTGGACTATTTGAATTGCAACTGCCTCAAATATGATGGAAATCTTCATCTTCAGCATACATATATTTTCTATACATTCAAATCCAGTTACTTAGACTTGCAATGCTAATAGTAATATAGCCCTTCTACTCAAAGTACCCGCAACTTTATTGACTTTCAGGCAGTTGGATTTGAAAGAAAAACATCCGCAACATTCAAATCTAGTGCCCCTGCATTGGATTTAACTTCTTTTTACTATTGAGATTCTTCAGTTTTGTGGTCGCTATTCAAAACAAATTATTTATGCATCAAGTAACGTTCCCAATGCATTCATTAGAGCTCTAAAAACAATATAGAATTCCAATTCATATGTGGTCCCTTTTTGTCTAACTTAACCCATCTTCTCGCTCATAAATTCAATTGGCTTCCCATCCAGTGACAATATAACTCCTGCACCAGTAACGAATGCATCACATTCTACTTCGAACACCTTGGAGAAGTTTTGTAATGCCAATAATGGGGTTGCACAAAACTGCTCTTTAATTATGGCAAAATTAGTTTCTCGCTCATCCCACTGGAACTTGCTCTTTTTTAAAACATTTGCTATAGTTGTTGCAATAGTGCTGAAATTACGGATGAATCATTCTATAGAATGATGCTAATCCCATAAAACTCCGCACATCACCAACAGATTTAGGTGTAGGCCACTCTCGGATAACGTTGATTTTTTATTCATCCACACCGGTACCTTTTCCCCCCAATGAAACCCCAAAGTAGTAAGCTCGGAAGCATGAAGTTGCACTTTATGTTTATATAATGCTGATTTTTCCTCAAAACATTCATCGCAAGCCTTAAATGACCTACATGTTCTTCATTGCGACCATAGTTGTTAAAGGCGTGCGCTTAGGCGCTAGGCGCACCAAGGCGCAGGGTGGGCGCCTGAGGGGGGGTTAGGCGAGGCGCATTTACTTAGGCGCACGCCTATGGGCAGCAGGAGCGAGGCGTTCTTCTGTTTTCCCTTTTTTTTTTTTTAAACAGGTGTCTCATCTCATTTTTGTTGGTAAAAACCCGGTTCCCTTATTTTTTAAACATAAACGCACCTTTTTTTTAACAAAACATAACTGAAATATCAAAAAAAGAAAAGCCCTAGTCTCACAAAACCCTCCAAACTCCAGCGGCTCTTCTCTCTCTCTATTCCGTCTTCTCTGTGCTTTTCCAGCAGCTCTGTGCTTTCTCCGGCAGCTATTCTTTCTCAACGGCTGCTCTTATTAAGGGTATCTATTTCTTTCTTTCTTTTTTTTTTTTTTTTTTTCCTGTTTTTTTTCTTTTTTCGTCCCATTTCTTCTCTTAATGTATTCTCTGATTTTTTAATTTATTTTTCCTTCTTTTTTTCTTTTTCCGGCCACTTTTTTCTTCCTTTTCGCTTTCCTGCCTTTTTTTTCTTCCATTTTCCGACTTTTTTTTTTTATTTTCTGCAAAAAAGAAAAAATATCAGTTGAAATATAATAAAAAGAATGACTTTTTTAAGTATTTTTTTTAAACTGTTTTGCTATTTAATTAATTATTGTTTTGCAGTTTAAATACAACACCATTTAATTACTGTTTCGAAAATATTGTTTACTGTTTTGCAATTTCAATTTAATTACTGTTTTGCATATTTTTTCTGTTTTTATAGTATATTTCATATTGTTTGCTGAATTTAAATTAGTTTTTGTATTGTTGCATATTTTTTCTGTTTTTATAATATATTTCATATATTATAACATCAATATATTTCATATATTATAACATCAATATATTGCTTTAATTTTTTTTTAAAAGTGCGCCTAGCTTCAATCAGGCGCGCGCCTCGCCTTGCGCCTAGCGCCTAGGCTCCAGAGACACCTTTGCGCCTGGGTGCGCCTTGCGCCTTAAACAACAATGATTGCGACTAAACCAAGATATCATCAAAATAAACCACTACAAGTTTATTTAAGAATGGCTTCAATACTGGTTCATAAATTTCGTGAAAGTGCTAAGAGCATTAGACAACTGAAAGGCATAATAAGCAATTCGAAGAGATCTTCCTTTGTCTTGAAAGCTGTTTTCCATTCATCACTAAGCCAAATGCGGATTTGGTGATAACCACTTCGTAAATCGATCTTGGAAAATATCCGTGCTCCACTCAATTGATCAAGCATGTCTTCCCATCTAGGAATTGGAAAGCTATACTTGACAATAATTTTGTTAATATCATGACTATTAATGCACATTCTCCAACTTCCATCATTCTTGGGTGCTAGTAAAAAAGGGTCTGCACACGGGCTTTTGCTTTCTTGAGTCAACCTTTTTTTAAGTAAATCTTCAACTTGCCCTTATAGGATCTCATGTTCTTGAGGATTCATTCGGTAGTGTGGCAAATTAGGTAAACTAGCTCCAGGAATAAGGTCAATTTGATGTTGAATATCTCTTATGGGAGGCAAGCCATCAGGAAGTTCTTCCGGTACCCATGTAACAACCCGCTTAATTAAATACCGGGTGGCCAATCCATTACCCACTTAACTCGAATTATTCAGTTGGCTCATTCTTAGCATCACTGTAGAAAACAATTTTCTTTCTTTATTAATTACCTAGTAATCAATTAAGCTAGTGTTAAAATTTCCAATTTTAATTTTTAATAAAATTCCTTTTTAACAATACCAACAAGTTATAATATAAACCATCCCACAACAATGAATAATGAATAAGTATCATCACAACTTAATTAATGTAACTGGAATAAATTTCCCAGTTTCAAACATCTCAATACAATAAACCAAATAAAACCAAATGTATCCAAAACCAACACAAATAAGACCACTGATTGAGATAGAATGGAAATGACACGAATCCTTTGGCAACATGCCATAAAAGAAATGACTACAGAGCACATGAATCAATAGAAGGATGCGTCTAATGCAAAGTCCACAACTCCATAGTGTCCATAACAAATAAATATCCAATCCTCTATGCTGGGCGTCCCTGTGGCTGACACCTGATATAGTATATACAAGAGGGAAGAGAATATGCAAGAGAAAACGGGTTAGAGCCCGATTGTAAAAGATTTTAAAAACAACAAGTGAATAAATCTACAATTAACTATTATTATATACATGTTAGATTCTCGGACTCTCTCTTGAGATTCTCACCTCTCATCTAGTGCGCACGCTTAAAGTATCTCCAAGTTATTCTAGTTATTATTCCCACTTTCACTAGATTATATTACTGTGTCAACTATCCATAGCCCTTATCTTCCCTATGTATTTTCTTCGCAACACATGGAATAAATAAATGTATATTAGTTCAATTCTCAGTACAATTAAGTGTTCTCAAACTTAATTAATTTCAGATTTCACTATCTTTCTTATCTACTTAATTCACACAGTAGATAATATCGTAAGTATATATATACATTCACTCTATTATATATATACAATATTGCACCCCGAGGCATAGCTGTGGTGCATGCATACTCTGTTATCTAGTCCCGGTACATCTCGTTACTGTATAAAGGATTGTTGATTCGGTATATTCCTCGAACGACAAATATCAAAACACAAGTAGTGGAAGCGAACATAGTCCTAAGCCTTTGGGCTACGCACATACCTACGTACCAAAATGACCGTTCAATGCCATTGTTCTCACTAATGGCAATCCAACCTAAGCCCTATGTTCTGAGGCAACAAGTCCCCCCCCCTCTCCTCTCCCCATAAGGCTCATCATGATATGACTGCCCACAACGCGCAGACCTCCCGTCGATAGCAAGTAGGCTAGGTATGTCATACACATAAATCATCAAGCAATAGGTATATACTCAACCTATATAATATTAGGTACACACTCGACCTATATCTCATATTAGAAATTCATCCTACCCCAAGTACCCGTTGTATTTCTCGAATACTTACTACCCGTACTTGATAATTACGATTAATCTCATTATCGTATTTTATTATGTAGTTATCACTCACATAATTCATTTCTTAATTCAATATTTAATTTCTCAACATTAGTCTCTCATTATTTGTTAATGTACCAAAAATTATTCAGAACCTACTGTTGGCCAAAATACAAAATTTCAAACTTTTCTAGGCTAAAACAGGATTTTTGAAATCTCGTTAGAAATCCCTGAATTCTCGTTCGAACGACATAGCATCTCGTTCGAACGATATCATGTTTCGTTCGAATGACTTCAAACGACATCCCACTTCGTTCGACGTTTCAGCAGTTCGTCCCCAACCTTAGTTTTTTGCGTTTTTCTCCATTTTCTTACACCCAAACCCACATGGAATATATTCTAACGAATCCCAATTATCTCAACATCATTTATACATGTTTATGGGTGATTATAACACATAAAAAACATCTAATTCCTTACTTCAAGAAGGGTTTTTATCTAAATCAATATAATCCTTAAAATCCCCAAATTCTATATTCACCATTTCTGTTCTTCATAAAACCCATAATATAATTTCGTGATTTACAATTTAAATCATCAATCTCATAACCTCTAACATGTGAATTTCTCTACTACATGCAATATCTATCCCATTAATTAATATATTCATCATTACATGCCCAATTTCATAATTCTCATGAGTGAATATTAATCCTATGCTAATATGGATATTATACTCACTAATTGGAACAAGAATTACACTTGCCTTAAGGTGTAAGGTCTGATCCTTTGGAGAAGATATGTGTAGGATGTCCCCTCCTCTTTTCCGGTGGTGATGCAAGGTGGCTGTCCCGTGGTTTGCTCTCAAAACCTCTTCCTCTCCTTGGAAAACCTTTCACTCTCCTCAAAGACCTTTCCTTTGTTTTTGGGTGAATGAACCTAAGTTCTCTAATCTCCTTACCTATATAGTAAAACCCAAATTTTCGTGGTTACTATTCACCCTCAATTAAAATGACCAAAATACCCCTCTGGGTGTCCATTTGGTTCCCAATTGATTCGAGACCTAAATCAAATCTCCGGGTAGACTTTTGTGCCTATTTCGACCCTTCCGAACTCAACGGTGCACTCGAAATGACCATTCGAATGACTTAAAAATAATTTTCCTTTTAGCCCTTTCAACTTAGTCCCGACACGACTCACGCGCGTCCCGACTTAATTTCAATAATTCGCTTATTATTCACTCGCGACCATATAATCATATATTACTTTTAATCACCAAGTAATATTCAATATCAATCACATATTACTTTATTCTATAGTAATTTCCAAACTATTCTGGGCTAAAACAAAATTTCTGAAATCTTGTTAGAAGTCCCTGAATTCTCGTTCGAACGACATAGCATCTCGTTCGAACGACTTCAAACGATATCCCAGTTCATTCGACGTTTCAACAGTTTGTCCCCAACCTTAGTTTTCTGCGTTTTTCTCCATTTTCTTACACCCAAACCCACATGGAATATATTCTAACGAATCCCAATTATCTCAACATCATTTATACATGTTTATGGGTGATTATAACACATAGAAAACATCTAATTCCTTACTTTCAAGAAGGGCTTTTATCTAAATCAATATAATCCTTAAAATCCTCAAATTCTATATTCATCATTTATGTTCTTCATAAAACCCAGAATATAATTTCGTGATTTACAATTTAAATCATCAATCTGATAACCTCAACATGTGAATTTTTCAACTACATGCAATACCTATCCCATTAATTAATTTATTCATCATTACATGCCCAATTTCACAATTCTCATTGGTGAATATTAATCCTATGCTAACATGGATATTATACTCACTAATTGGAACAAGAATTACACTTGCCTTAAGGTGTAGGTCTGAACCTTTGGAGAAAATATGTGTAGGATGTCCCCTCCTCTTTTCCGATCACTTTTCCGGTGGTGGTGCAAGGTGGTTGTCCCTTGGTTTGCTCTCAAAACCTCTTCCTCTCCTTGGAAAACCTCTCATTCTCCTCAAAGACCTTTCCTTTGTTTTTGGGTGAATGAACCTAAGTTCTCTAATATCCTCACTTATATAATAAAACCCAAATTTTCGTGGTTACTATTCACCCTCAATTAAAATGACCAAAATACCCTCTAGGTGTCCTTTTTGTTCCCAATTGACCCGAGACCTAAATCAAATCTCCGGGTAGACTTTTGTGCCTATTTCTACCCTTTCGAACTCAACGGCGCACTCGAAATGACCATTCGAATGACTTAAAATTAATTTTTCTTTTAGCCCTTTCAACTTAGTCCCGACACGACTCACACGCGCGTCCCGACTTAATTTCAATAATTCACGCATTATTCACTCGCGACCATATAATCTTATATTACTTTTAATCACTAAGTAATATGCAATATCAATCACACATTACTTTATTCTCTAGAAATATTCAATCTGGATTAATTTCAATTATTATTCATATTTATTTCCAATTAATCCCCATTTTACTTTTAATTAATCTCATATTAAAAGTCATTAAAATTACGGGGTATTACAACCAAATCTTGAAATTCAGATAATAATGGTTGGAGTGAATCAGGCACTCCAGTAGGTTCAACAACCTCTTCTTTAGCCAATCCTCTTTTATTTTCAGCCAAGTCTTTTGCAGATTCTTCCTCAACTATTAACAACAACTCTCCATCTTTTTTATAACATTTGGGAATTTGATACTCCTTTTTCAAAGGTACCAAGATATTCTTCTTGTTGTCCCAAGAAAATTCATATGTATTTTCTTTCCCATCATGTTTGGCATGAACATCACATTGCCACGGTCGACCCAACAAAATGTGACAAATATCCACTTCTATGACATCACACATAACATCTTTATATTTTTTACCGATTGATAGAGAGAGTTTGCATACCTTAGTAACTCTAGCCTCTACTCCTTTCTTTATCCGACTGATTTAGTAAGCCAAAGGATGCTTTTCAGCTTTCAGTTGTAATTTCTTTACCAATGACTTAGCTACCAGGTTTTCCACATTGCCACTATCGATGATAACATGACAAATGTTTTGCTGAATTGTGCAACAAATTTTGAAATGGTAGTGCCTTTGATTCTCAATTTCTTATGTAAGAGCCATTAAGACTTTTTGACAAACCAAAGCCTGAGACTCTTTCATCTCCAGCTGTGATTTTAACCTCTTCATTATCTTCGAGAACGTCATCATGAGACACCTCATTGCCATCCTCATCCACCGTAGCAACCTGAGCTCTATTTGGGCAGTTATTTGACTGCTGTCCAGGTTGTCAACTGTAACACCCCATAATATTGAGGATTAAATATTTAATTTTTTTGGGAGTTATAAAAATATTTAAATTGGAGAAACTTAAATTCATGACTTGGAGAATTTATTTGAGTGAGCCGAATTATTTGTAATTGACGACTTTTAAGTTTAATGGTTCAAAATCTCGTGTCACATTTTGAGGTTGAAATTTGAAAATTTCGAAAAGTATTTCGGATGGCAATTCTGAGTGCACGGTTGCGTGCGGATGGGTCGAGACAGTCAGAAAAGAGTACTCGAGGGTAGTAATTGGGTCTCGAGGTATTTTTGGGCTTAGCCGGGCTCACATGGGGTGAGTTGGGCCTTTTTAATTAGGCCCACATGGTCAAAAACGGGATTTGATGTTTTTAACCTAATTGAGAGATTAGGGAACAACAGTCAACTCAACTCTAAGCCTAGGGCTTGAGAGGGAAATTGGGGAAAAGCAAATCAAGAGCCAAATTTGGGGATTTCGGAGCCAAATTAAGGGACTAAACCAACGGATCAGACACTACGAACGATTTCAGGCAAGTGGTTAACTGTTGTGATTTCTAAATTGATGATAATCAATTCATATCATAGTGATGTGTAAACCAAAATTCGTTTTGGGGATAAATGGGTATAAAATGGGGTTTTGTTCATGGAACTATTGAATGAGATTCAAAGTAAAAATTGTGGTGATGTATATCTCTGAGTATAGATATCTGATTTGCACGAAAATTCGGAATATAAACTGGTGGAATTTGGATTTGGAATTTGGTTTGTAGAACAAGTTGATGAATTTTAATGGAAAACCCATTTCGGGAAATTATGAAAGTAAGTGGAGAAATTGTGTATTTTAAGAGCCATATGATGTGTAGGATGTAGATTAAACATATTTATATGGTGAGGTGTTTTGATTAGAGGTTGGATTTAAGGATAAAAACCTTGGATTTCGTCAATGGTGGAAAACAGTGGCCTGGAGAAGACGAAGTCTGGATCGATCGATCGATTGACCCATGGGGTTCGATCGATCGATGGTTCAGGAATCTGGGCAGTTTGGCCAATTTTGATTATAAAGAGAAATTTATTTAAGATTTAATTCCTTACTTTATTTAGAGATAAATTAATGTGAGGCACATATTCCTTAACAATTATAGGGTGATATAATTGGGTGTAGGAGGGTGGAAATTGTATGTCATGAGATGAACAGATTTGGGGAAATAATTCATAAGTATTGATATTGAGCCGAGAAGTAATATTCGGGTATTGTAGTTGGGTGACGCTACATTATTAAAGGAATTGAGGTAAAATACTTAATTATGGACCAAGTGGGCGAGTCCGGGTATGTTGGTAATTATAGGTAAATATAATTGAAAAATTATGGAGATGAATGTGTGACACATTGTGGGCGAATATGTGGGTATGAAATTATGAGATGTAAAAATGGACCGAGTGAGTCCGGATATGTTGGTTATGTGACACCAAAGTACTAAATTAATTATTGAGAGAGTAATTAATTTGGAGTCGGAATATAGACTCGGGAAATATTAAGGTATGGGACAAGTGAGTGAGTCCGGGGATAATGGTTGGGTGACACCAAGTTATTAAATTAATAAGTGTGATAATTAATTTAATTAGAGTCGGATTGTATACTCGGGTAGGATTAAATTAATAAGTGTGATAATTAATTTAATTAGAGTCGGATTGTAGACTCGAGTGGGATTAAATGAATAGGTGTGATAATTAATTTAATTAGAGTCGGATTGTAGACTCGGGGAGGTATTAAATTAATATGTGTGTTAGTTAATTTAATTAGAGTCGAACGATAGACTCGGGGAGATATTAAATTAATATGTGTGTTAATTGATTTAATTAGAGTCGGACCATAGACTCGGGGAAAGTATTATATAAATTGAGGTGTGAGTTAAATATATTAGAGTCGGACCATAGACTCGGGAAGACGATAAATTATTAAGTGAAAAAAATTAATCACGTTGAGTCGGGCCATAGACTCGGGAAATTACAGGCAGTGTACGGGATTTTAGTACACGGTAAAGCTGGAGTTTATAATATATATATACGGTGTAGTGATAGTATATATATATATACGTGTATATATTGTGTGTGATATTAAATTAAAGGCAGTGTACGGGATTTTGAGTACACGGTAAAGCCGGGGTTTATATTATATATATACGGTGTAGTGATAGTATATATATATATATATATATATATATATATACGTGTATATATTGCGTGTGATATTAAATATCAGTGACTAGATATTTATTCAATTTATATACTCTAATGCTATCAAGGGAGGTTGCGCGATGTGGGTGAATCCCCTAGCTTGAGGAGTAGGGCGAGTATATCCCCACGTCATAGCGTCCGGTATATATGGGTGAGGGATTTATCTCACTTTCAGGGAAGGAATATGACCGCCTCCACTACGTTTATATTTTGGGCCAAGTTGGTGAGCGATTCCAACTTGGGGAAACTAGGTTTTGTGAGCACACCTAGTGAGATAACATTTTAGAGGGAATCATCCGGTGAGGGTATACTCGAAGGGATGGATATACGTATGTTATATGTGTAGATGTTGTGATAAAGGTACGTATATAATGGTAGTAAATATTATATACGGGTAATAATACGGGGTGTGATGTATTTACTTTATATAACTTGTGACACGGTTATATGCTACTATTTAAAAGGAATTAATTAAGTTAATTGTGAGATAACTTATAATTCAAGAATCATTATACTCGGGTTAGAGTAGTATGGCAAGGGAAGGTTATACCAGGACTAGTTGGACGGGGTAGTAGAACTAGGTGGGGTTAAGGTAACCGGTAGGTGTGCACAATAGTGGAGGGGTGAGAATGTCCACAAGGGAGTGCGACACTAACTTAAATATGAAGCGCATTTGTACATTTTAAATTACTGCAGTTAATTCACTTGCTAAATATTTTCAAAACGTTTTGGGTTCTAACCCTTGCTATAAAACTTTTTTCAAAACCTTTTAGGTGTCCAGCCACAGGGACGTTAGGATTGATATTCTATTCTAGGGACACGGAGTTGCGGCATATGTGGATGCTAGCAGGAGTTTGGATTAGACGCATCATTCATTCATTCCTAGAGTAGGAATCTTGTATCAGTTTCAGTTTTATTTAGGGCATGTCGCCCAGACTTTCAGTTCAGCTTTCAGATTTGTTTTATTCCTGTGTTGGATATTTGTTTTGGATTATTTCACTTTGGTGGCCGATGGTTTATTCGGCAAATTGTTTAATTAATTATTCAGTTGAGTTTTATTCAGTTGTGTGAATGGTTTATATTTATTTCCGCATGTACTGTTTTGTGTAATTAAAAAGTTAAAAATTGGCACCAGCTTTTGGAATACTAGGTGGTTAGTAAATTTTAAAAAGGTTTCGACAGTGATGCTAAGGATGATCCAACTGGGATTCTTGTTTTAATTTGGTATAGGACTGATCACCCGGTATTTTATTAGGCGGGGTGTCACATCAACATCGGTGGCCATTGATAAGGGTTGTTAGTAGTACCTTTTTGAAGCGCTTTTGATTAGTTGCTATAGTACCGCTCTATAAAACCCTAGCGTATCGATCTTTAGCAGGTTCGTTTCTCCTCTTCTCTCGTCCTCCTTTCTCCTCTTCTCTCCTCTCCTTTCATCTCTTCTCCTCTCCTCTTCTGTTTGTTTATTGGGTCTTTTACTTTTCCTATATTTTTCCTTCTTTGTCTCTTCGCTTTTCCTCGCTACTTTCACGATTGGTTCTCTAGTTTCTATTTTCTTCTTTTCTCATCTTTTCTCTGCTGGAGAGTACTTCAAATCACTCTTGATCTTTTTTAGAATTTTGATTTGTTTGATTTTTTAAAGTTTTTTAGGGAATGCTGAATCATTTTTAGTTTAAAATTCATTTTCCTTTTTTTAATAAATTTCTCTTGGGTTTTTAAATTATTTTAATTTAATATGTCATGTGACTATTAATCTCAACAATTTTTCTAATAATTTTGGGCAAAGTCTAATTTTTAAATTAAAATGTTTAAATTCTAAAATTGGTAATGTATTAAAGTCTAAATGACTCTTTATTTTTTGTTTCTTTTTTTAAGAATTGTATCGTATAATTATTTTGGAAAGAAACTTAGTATGTTGGTTATCTTAATAATGCAGAAACATGCATTCTTGATTTACCCCAAAGCCTGCCTCAAGATGCTAGTAGTTTAGTTGAACCTATGAAGACTGCATTTGGACCATCATGGAGAGAAGTGCTTTTTGAAAAGAAGCTTCCAGAAAGAAATATTGAACCTGGGAATCCAGCACTTCTTTTAATTAGTTTATCTGCTTTGAGATCGTTGGAGCTTCTCAGGTGTTTTGTCTGCTTCCATTCAATTAAAAAAAAATTATTCGAACCTTTTTGTGGATCTGATCTTGAAGTCTTCCTTCTGATATCTGTTTGTGTTAACTAGACAAGTTTACAGTTAAAAAAAGAGAAAGTGCAACCCCCTCCTGAACTTGGCAGCTTTTGCAAGTACCCTCCTGAAATATTCTAAATGCACCCCCTCTAGACTTTTTAGCAACATGTAGTGATGTCGTCCCAACAAATTTCATAGTTTAGGGAAGTTTTTTGTGTAAAAAATAGTTCCCGGTGGGATGGGGGTGGAGGGTCTGGAAAAAACTGAATGGTTCAGGATTTTTTTGCACTTGTACCAAAAATAATCTGTGTACAGATGAGGTGGTAAACTTTGTGTAATTAAATATTCTGCTTTTGTAGGGGTTTGCGGCCTTTGACTGGAGAATGCCAAGCTGCAAAACTTTTTTCAAAGCATATGAAGGTCGAAGATCAGGTAGGTAGTCACATATATTGTTGTGAAACGTGTATCAATATTATGTTGTTTATACATATGAAGGTCGATGATCTGGTATTATTCTCAAAAATAGAAAAAAAATTGAGTACTTGAAATTATGAAGCCAAGAGATTTTTAGGATAATATGAAACAACGACTTCTTCATAAATGCATAGTATGTTATATTTTACCATCCCTTGGTGTGTTCTATAAAATAAAGTTACTATTTGGCTAGCCCTTATGATCATCTTTTTTTTATTCTTATTTTTTTATGTTTTCACTTGCCATTTTTAGAAAACAAAATTGAATGTGTAAAATATATTTATTAGTTTTTGTTTGATGGCAGGTCTCAGTTTTAAAGAATCGTGTTAATATTGCAAGTGGTACACCGAGCAGGTATGTGATGGAAGTATGCTACACTTAGTACATGGGCAAGGCTAGCCAGTATTCGATTAATGACAATCAGATTTAATGATTTTTGGGGTTTGAGTCCAGTCCTTTGTTAGGCATGACTAATATTTGAGTTTTGGGTGCCAAGCATATGGGTAATGCCCTTTTATTGAAATAGAAGTAAAGGAAAATAGAAGGCAAGGGCCACTAGTTGTTAAATAATAGGGCAGAAAACTCAAGGATGTGCTTTCTGTCATTGTACACCCCCACCCCCACCCTCACCCCCAACCCCCCCACACACAAAAAAAAAAGAAAAAAAAAGAATAACCAATTCGCCCTACGACGAAACAGTATAATGAATATAATAATTAGCATTTTGAAAAACAAAGAGAAAGTCAGGTATTGCCATCAATAATGATCTCCAAAACTTAATCCCCCCACCATATTTGGCTATAAACCTAAAGTGTTTGGTGAAAATATCCCAACCTTTAGAAACCCTTTTCAAAGATGTTTGCAAAGAACCTCTAAATACTCTCATAGTCCGATTCCCTTTCTTGACCTCATATTTCACGGTCACAATCTTTTTCCAAGATGGAGTGCACTTTTCTTTTGTAGCATCCCAACCATATGCCTCGGTGCACCTAATTAAATTTAACCAAATATATAATGTTCCCATTTTAATCGGAGAGCAAGCTTTATCTATAGTACAAGATGGTTCATCCTCTCCATGTACCCTCGAGCTCTATCATCATTGTTCAGATTATCGGCCAAGTTTCTCTGATACGGTTCGAGTTTGATGGCGATACGATTCTATGAAACGATTCGAGTTTGATGCAATTTTTAATTGAACTACGAATATCGCTGAGATATCGGTGAAATGGTTGCACATCGGCGAAATTGCGACTGATTTGGGGAATCTTGGCCGAGATACCTTTATAGAAGAAAAATCCTAAACTGAAGGTCACGACCCATACAATGTTTGAGGCGAGCGTACGCCTTTACACACAAAAAATAAAAAATATAAAGTCTAATAAATTCACAAAAAAATAATCGAACACATTAAATAATGGCAAAAGGGTCCATAATCATTCAATCCAAACAACCAACCAAACTTCAAGTGCATCATCATTACAACATAACCTAGTAAGTCTGAGATTAACATATTGTTTCATCATAAAAACATTAAAAAACCCAAAGCATCCTCAAGGTAACTACTAAAACAATAATGGATCATGTGTATACAAAGGCTTGAAAAGTGGATTTAATCCATCTTCATCCCCGCTATCACCATCATCGCTAAGAGGATCTTCCATGAAATCATCATTATATCTAATGGTCATCTCATCATCATCATCACCCGAGTCAACATCAACAAATTCTTCTTCATCCCCCAAGATCTCCTTTCCCTTATCTATAAAAGATGAAGTATATAAATGAGTATGTAACTTTTTAGGATAATTCTTTAATGTTAAAGAAAAAAGACAATAAAAATATTTAATACTAACCCTTTCTTGAAGTGTTCAATTGTGAATTATTCCTCTTTCTTACTCGTCCCCCTCCTTCACGTTCACGTCGAATAATCTCCCCTCCTCCCGTTACATCATCCGTCACTCCCGAGGCATCCGTCACCACTGAGGCATCCGTCGAATGGGAATCATCATCTTGCCCTGCAACCCACTCATCATCCGACGGTACATGACCAATAACCAAAGGGTCCTCATCCTCCTTAAGTGCCTTCTTTTTTAAAAACTTCGTTTGCAACTTCTTGTTGTACATTATATACACTAATGAGTTTAGCCTCTTCGTAGACAACTGATTTCTTTTCTTTGTATGGAGCTGTATAATTTTTACGAATAATAATTTTTTAGTCATTAAATAATAAACTTGTGTAACAACATTTATTTAAGTTTATTTTTAACAAACGAATACCTGATTAAATGTGCTCTAGTTGCGTTCACATATTTACGAAGAGCATGTAAGACACAATCCTTACCACAAAACTAGTTAATTTTGGAGTTACATCTCCAAATTGAATCCACCAATCCGCTAAAACAAGATTAAAGTAAATTTTAGATCAAAGTTTATATAATGGTATTAATCAAAAGCGAAGTGCACTTAACTCAAAAATTTACTTATCTGGACTACGCAACTTGAAACTTGATTTCGCTGCGACAACTGAAAAATAAAACCTTCCTATTCCTAAAATCATCAATTTGTAAATCTGCTTTCAATCTATCTTGCTCATTCGGAATAAGCTTTTCCATGCAAGTCAACAAACCCAATATAATTTCCGGATGGTTCGAGAAGTTCTCATCATATTGATAATGGGGGTTAAGAAAGTATGCCGTCGCATGCAAATGGCGATGTTACTTGAACTCCCACTTCGTATCAATGATGCTCCATATTTCCTTATAAGACCCCTCATCTCCTCCCAAGTTTTTAGCTATATCCTCCTTTGCTTTGTCCATGGCACCGTAAATGAAGCCCATCCCTGGTATCTTTTCTGAATCGGTCATCCACAAAACACTCACAAGAGGTTTTGTGCTTGACAAATGTGGGAAACCGCGTCGCGAGTGTATAAAGATATGCGTCGATCGTTGGTATCGGCTCCCTCCGCTATGCAAAAATCTAAACTCAAACTACACTTGTTTAATAAGTATAGCGATAAGTTCGAGTATCGAATCCACAGGGAATGTTCGATAGATTGTAACGGATTTATCACTTCAGGAATAAAATTGTAAAAGGTGGTGGGTGGTTGTAAATAAAAAGGGAAAAGTAAGAAGTTAAGTCTAAACAATATTTAATAAAACGAGAGTCGGGATCGCATATCCGCCATGGGCTAAACAACTAATAATTAGAATTTCGGTTTGAAAACATTTAACCGAGCATTTTTAGTTAATCATAAACATCACACATGAAGGGATTTTATCCAACGATGCGAGATTAAACAATTAATAAAAAGTGATCGCACGCGTCTTGAAATCAAATTATCTTAATAAATACTAACGTTGCGTGGCAAATAATAAACTAATTTTAATATGCGGGGTTTCAATTAAATGTGATTTTACACAAAAATCTAATTTTCGGAGCTCGACGCCCATTAATGGCGGACACACAATCCCAAACCGTATACTACTCACTACACATGGATAAATAAATAAAATAACTAATTAATAAATAAAACAAGAAATAAACAAGTACAATTAATTTATCTAGGCAAGAAATAAATACAAAGAATGGAATAAAAGGAATACAAGCATAAATAAGATAGAGAAGATATAGGAATAGTGACAAAGACTTACATTAAATGGGTACACCAAAGAAAATGGAGGAGTGGGGTTATCTCCAACAAATATCCCCAAATATACCAAACCCTAGGTCTAAAACAATAAAAAAGGAACTAAAACTAATCTCTCCCTACAAAAATACACTAAGGGCCACTTATATACTAAGTTGGAACAAGGAATAAAGAAAAAGAGAAAAGAAATGAAAAAGGGAGATAAGTCTCCAAATAAACTAAAGAAAAAAATAGAAAAAGAAAATGAAAAGGGAAAGGGGGTTAAGCAGCAAAAATAGAGTCGGCTAAATACAGAGTACCGGTCGACCGCGTGAGAATGGAGGGGCACACTGGTTGCAACACAAGGCAAAAACGGGAAACCCAGTTCGCGTGAGAATGGAGGGGCACACTGGTTGCAACACAAGGCAAAAACGGGAAACCCGGTCGACGGGCCGGTCGACCGGTCCTGCTGTGACAGCCAAAGAAATTCCCTATTGCAGCTCCCCTTTACATAACCCGAAACCGCCAAGCTCCATGGCCAACAATGGCCAAGACCTGCTCCAAGCACACTATATGTCGAGACCCACCAATACCACCATGTCCAAAAATGGTGAAAAACCAAGAACTCCACACCTCCATTAATGGCCAACAAAAACCTCCAATATATAAATGTCCAAGACCCATTGGCGCGTGTGGTCAATATTCAAGCTCCAATTTCGGACGAAAGTCCTTAATTTGGGACGAACCCAAAACCCGAGCAAAACCCGAGCCATCTTTGAATTGAGTTTGCTGCAAAAAAACGAGTCAGGGACAAATAGGGAATTTATGAAATTGTTAATGAAAGAGAAAAGGGACATGGTGGGTATTAATGAAATTGTTATTTTTCTTATAATTCTTTTCCGATTAAAGGTCCGTGTTTCCTTCGTTCCGACTCCGATTCGCGCACCGTTCGCGGCCACGCAAAGCTTGGATTGAGGGCTACAACTTCCGTCAATACTTCGGGAAAAAATCTCGAATTGCCCCTGAACGTGCAAATCGCGACGGAACTTTATCGGAACGCGCCCAAACTTCATACTAAGCACTTTAATACCTATAAAAGCTCAATTATACCTCAAATAACATGTTAGCGTATAAAACGGAGGTTGTTTGATTAACGAGCATAATTATAGGCATTAAAGTACCCGAGGGGGCTAAAATGCATAAGTTTCGAGGGTATAAAGTGCAATATTCGATACGAATCACGCCCCCTAACTTACACATTGCGAGTCCCTAGTAATGAAATTCAAAGCAAGAACTATAAGAAAAACACATGTATATATGCATTGAAATATAAATGCCACTTTCGTAGGGAACGCGATTGCATTTAGCATATGCAATAAGCCGTTAAACCCCTAGGTTATCCTAGTGGACGAGTGTCGTCTCGTGAGGGTTTTCAGGGATGAAACCCACAAACATCATATGGTTTCCTCAAAATATGCCCAAACCAACATGCGACAAGCCCAACAATATTGAAAAGGATTTCATACGCGTTATTAGCACGATGAACGAATTCAAATGAAAGTCCCTTTCATTAAACATTACAGAATGCACCTCATAGAATTGAATCCTTAAAATGTGGGAGGGGAGCCAGCACATGCAAATAATGACTTGGCCAAAAACTTAAATAAACCGGATAAAAATTAAAGCAAACATATATTCAATCCTCACGGGCATTACACTCATCAAGTGAATTAACTCGAAACAGGGAGTTAACACACGGAACATGCGGGCATAAAGAGTAAATGTAAATGGAAACTAGGCCGCACACATGTCACAAATGAAGAACGCAATATATAAAATGAAAAATTGTAATCTCAATGAAAGATACCGCTCATTAAAGTAGGCGAAATGCATTTTCACAGATTATCGCAACTATTTCAACTTTTAAATTAAATGCACCCTAAGATCACATAGGACTTGAATAGGGTTATAATGTAGGCTTGGCTAGGGTACGAAATGAAAGAAATATATGTACGGATTCAAAGTGTTTGGAAATGAAAACTTGGAATAATGGGAAGAAGTGGGCAATATAAAAAATGGAAAGCAAGTTCCAAAATCAAGCATTAGATATGAATTGAAGAGTAACAAGGATTATTGAACTATACATACACATATCCAAACTTTCTCTTTCTTTTGTTTTCTTCTTTTTCTCATGTTTTTTTTTTTTCACTACACTTTTTCTTTTCTCATTCTTTTCATGCTCAAATTGCAACCACACTACACAACATCATTCAATCCCAAGCAACATTCCAAACAAAGGCATGGAAGGTAGTATGTATGGTTTATAACTCCAATTAGGAGTTGGTTATGGGATTTGGGGTAATGAAATGAAAGGCTAATATTTAGGCTCAAAGGGGTTGACGAGGGGAAACATAAAAAGTGAGGTTAAGGCTAATATGGGTGATATAACAAAGATTGCCTATGATCATTTCTTAAAGTTTACGCAATTCTCGAGTCAAAACAATATATGAAAATCATGCTCAAGTAACACATTTCAAGATATAAACTCAAGTAATGAACGATCAATGAAAGAATAGAGAGATTACTGACGAATTTAACGTTTTTAAACAGGAAAGAGAAGTGTATAACACTCACAAACGAAGAAAAGCCCAAAGCTCACTTGGTGTAAGTATATACAATGCAACAAAATATTATCGAGATATAAAAATCTTAAACCAAATCAATACAACAAGAAAAGCGCATGCTCTCATGGGATTAAAGTTTAATTCATGAAGTTATTCATAATATCAATAATTGAGGACTAAAGTCTAATAACTTTTAAAATCGAGAACATGCATCATTGAGTTGTCTTTTGGATCGGACAATTATTAAAATTTATCATTGGAAACAAAGGTAAAATGCCCAACAAAGGAGAAAAAAGAAAGAAAATCTTTTTTGAAAATTTTAATTTTTTACAAGAAAACATACTTAGTAACTAACATGTGATAAAATCAATGGACGAAACAAAGAAATGGATAGAATATCCCACACCCCCTAACTTAAATGTTGCATCGTCCTCGATGCGCATTAAGAACACAACATAAAGAGAGGAAAAGAACGATATTACCAAAAATTGAAGCGATCTCCATAAGCACAAGTCCAAATGAATCTACAAAATAAGTTAGTACCAAGAATAGCAAGAACAAATAACAAAAAGTTAACTAATTACACTAGACTAAATTAGAAAGAAAGAAAAACTAAAGAAAGAAATGATAAAAAGCTAACTATATACAACCTACTATTTGAACTTCTAACTAACTATATACTAGAAGTCTAAATAGTTGAGGCTCCACCATGAAAACGATTTGACTTTGGAGGGTAACCGGTGTACCCTCACTTGAAATCATGCCTTCCGGAAAATAAGAACTCCGTTTGAACAACGGAAGGCATGTGTAAGGCGTAAGAAATGAACCATCCCCAATTAACATTTTTGGAGGGAGGATGGGGGATTTGGATAAAACAGGTGACAAAAACACACGGGGGCCAAGAAAAAATGAATTATCTTCCAAATATTTTGAAATTGGAATGGGAGGGGGCGTACATGAGGGCAAACGATGCCTTCATGAAAGGCGACTCGAGCAAGTACTCCTCATCGGTGAAAAGGTTTAACACTTTAAAGTTTGGAACCGATTCATCGGTACTTGTGACAGTGTGATAACGGAGAATGAAAAGGGGGAGGAAAGAAATTCAAACTCAAGAGATGAGTCATCATCGCTTGAAGATTGAGTTTCGAAGGAAATAATATCATTTTCAATGAAACATTCTTCTTCAGGGGTAAAAAAAGAAATCATTTCATTGCAAATGGATACTACGTCCATTTCATCCTCACTTTCATTCTCAATGAAGCCATGGGCCAAGTGAACAATGGTTTGTTCCAAAGTAGACACAAAGTTCTCATTTGGTTCAAAACATTCATCGACTTCAAAAGTCTCGGAAGAAAAATCGTTGTCGGATTCAAATAATAAATCTAACTCATGTTCCCAACAACGATTTGTTCTCGATAACGATTTTCAATTTTCTCATTTTCAAGCTGCGCAAACCCTCGCCGAAAGTCATAGGCCGAGGCGCGGATTCTTGAAAATGAGAACTTTGAAAAGTACCATTGGGACTATACTCAAAATCATTATTATAAGAATTTTGAAAGCTATTGCAATTCGTTTCAAATTTCTTATTATAAGGAATTAGAGGCCCAAAATCGTTATCCTCCTCCTCCTCCTCCTCCTCCTCAAAGTACACGCACTTTGGCTTGACTTTCGTAATACTCGCCCAAAGTCATTTTAGATTTTGCAATTTTTTGGGACTGTATTGACCAAAAGTCATAGGGGTACGGTGATTTTGAGAATTATAATTACGATTACCGAAAGAATTAAATAAGACATGCTTACCCCAAAGAAGGCTCGAGAAAGCGAATTCCACAAAGTGATTCGCGCGCAAAAAATTCAAGCGATTCCTGGCGCTCAAAATGTTAAGGCAAAAAATACAAATAGAAAGAAAATATTACGAAATACTAAATCAAATAAATTCTAAAACAAACTCATCCCCGGCAACGGTGCCATTTTGATTAAGCGCGAGGAAGAGTACGTCGCGTCAAAACAAATTAACTCGGGACTAGCAATAAGTTAGGGAGTGTGATTCGTATCAAATATTGCACTTTATACCCCCGAAACTTATGCATTTTAGCCCCTCGGGTACTTTAATGCCTATAATTATGCTCGTTAATCAGACAACCTCCGTTTTATACGCTAACATGTTATTTGAGGTATAATTGAGCTTTTATAGGCATTAGAGTGCTTAGTATGAAGTTTGGTCGCGTTCCGATAAAGTTCCGTCGCGATTCGCACGTTCAGGGGCAATTTGGTAATTTCACACTTTGGGATTTTTGCCCGAAGTATTCAACGGAAGTTGTAGCCCTCGGGCCAAGCTTCGCGTGGCCGCGAATGGTGCACGAATTGGAGTCCGAACGAAAGAAACACGGACCTTTAATCGGAAAAGAATTATAAGAAAAATAACAATATCAATAATACCCACCATGTCCCTTTTCTCTTTCATTAACAATTTCATAAATTCCCCATTTGTCCCTTACTCGTTTTTTTGCAACAAACTCAATTCAGAGATGGCGATTTTGGCCCTAGGCTTGGGTTTTAGGTTCGTCCCAAATATAGGACTTTCGTCTGAAATTGGAGCTTGAATATTGACCGCACGCGCAAATGGGTCTTGGACATTTATATATTGGAGGTTTTTGTTGGCCATTAATGGAGGTGTGGAGTTCTTGTTTTTTCACCATTTTTGGACATGGTGTTATTGGTGGGTCTCGACATATAGTGTGCTTGGAGCAGATTTGCGATCTCGAATTACCCATTATGGGTCTTGGCCATTGTTGGCCATGGAGCTTGGTGGTTTCGGGTTGTGCAAATGGGAGCTGCGATAGAGAATTTCTTTGGCTGTCACAGCAGGACCAGTCGACCGGCCGGTCGACCGGGTGTTTCGTTTTTGCTTTGTGTTGCAACCAGTGTGCCCCTCCATTCTCACGTGGTCAACCGCCTTAATCGCGGTCGACCGGTACTCTGTTTTGGCCGACTGTATTTTTGCTGCTTAACCCCCTTTCCCTTTCCCTTTTCTTTTCTTTTTCTATTTTTTCTTTAGTTAATCAGAGACTTATCTCTCTTTTTTCATTTCTTTTTCCTTTTCTTTTATTCCTTAATGTAACTTGGTATAAAAGGGGAGACTTGTTTATTTGTTGGATATTTTTAGGTTTAGATAGATTTTAGTTGGTTTTCTCTTTGGGAGGCTAGGGTTTAGAGAATGTTTTTGGGTGTGCCATTTTCTCCCTCCTAGGGTTTATCTGTATAGTGGGTTTGCCCGTCGCGGTTGTGTAGAACACTGTCCGTCATCTTCTTTATTAATTCGAGCTTCCATTGTTGGTATTTATTTATTGCTTTACTTTTAATTGCTTTGTAGTGTAGATTTATTTCACGCTTTATTATTTCCAAGCCTAGTTTAATTTTTAGTGTTAATTAATTTAGTTGTCTTAATTAATTAATTAGTTTAATTATTGTCATTTAATATGTCTAGCGGCTAAGTTAAATTAGGTTGTGTTGGATTGAACTCACCGAGGGTTGATTTGGTTGCTTTGCTTTGGTGTTGGAGTTTTACGTGTTTATTTCGATTGGGTTGTCCTAGTTATTACGCCTAGGAGATTTAAAGGGGTATATCATGTATGCTCCGTATTTACGACCTTGCGTGCGTAATTTCCGGGGTATTTATTGACACCAAAATCATATTAGTCTTCTATGCGAATTTAGGGGTATGACAACTCTTGATTTAATTAATTGACGAAACGAGATGCAATCTTAATAACTCATGAACCCATGTAACCATTTTATACTAATTAACTCGGGGTGAGGGATATTCGACGCAATCTATAGTTTTTATTCGCTGTGTTAATCTAGTTTTATTTTCCCTCGCCTAATATAAACTTTCCCTTTTGTTATCTTTTCTTTCTTTTTAGGTAGAAAATCATCTTTTACACTTTTATTTTGAGAAATATTAAATCCATTAAATTCTAGCAACTCGTCTTTGTGGATTCGATACCTGGACTAGCCGCTATACTCCCTTAAAAGAGTGTAGTCATAGTTTAGGTTTTTGTATAGAGTTGGTGAGCCGAAAATAAAACGACCGACGCGTAGGTGACTCTCGCGCCGCGGCGAAACCCAACCTATCAAATGGCGCCGTTTTCGGGGAAACCGTGACGCGAACCATAATCTCATATTCTCATATTCTTGCAAATCATAATCTCATATTCACATAATCTCATATTCTTTCATCGCTTACTCATTTTTTGTTTACACAAGTCAAATTTTTATGGACTAGTTGAATTCCTTCAAAAGTAATGCTTGGCCAGTGACTCGTGAGAAAGTCAATACTAATACATTGGTCAAAGTAAGAAATTGGTATCTCTCAGCAAATTGGTGTTTATGCTATGGCATATTGCAAGTGAGAATTTACTAATTTAGATAATTTAAGTGTGAAATAGGATCACTTGTTGATTCATTACAAGTTTGCCTGATATATGTGGAATAAGGTCTTCAAGGAATTTAGTATTGAGGGTGCTTTTCCGGACAAGCGAACTATATTTTCAATTTGGAGTAGATATGCCACGGAAGGAAGGAAAAGGTGAAGACATTCGCGGAGATTCATTGTTATGGCGACCATTTAGAAAATTAGAATCAGAGAAGTTCGAGAATTTTTGAAGGCAAGAAACTTGAAAATTGAAGTTATATGGGAGAAGACTAATATTTCCAGCCACGTCTTGGGCCTTTTTGTCTCCCTTGTTTCGATGACTTCCTTTCATCTTGTTTTCCTTAGTTGCAATGCCGATGATTGTATATATTGATAGGTCTTTGTGCTTAGAGCTTTTTTAGGTCAATTTTGTTTTGCTCAGACTACCTCGCCGGCGTCCAATAAGGCTCGCTGTAACTTCCAATCCGAGCAACAACTTTACTTTGAACATCATCAATCGAAAACCCTAAAGAACCAAGACCCTATCCCACCTCAACCTCGGCCTAAACCTATCCTCTCCGTTTACGACATTAGAACACTCCCACAGGCATCACACGCCGCCGCCTTAAACTAATGTAAATGACGTCAAATGGGAGCAAGGAAGGATAAATCTCTCTAAATTTTTCCAAATATCTCAAAATGGAAGAATGCCTAAAATGAGGCTACATATGAGTATTTATAGGAAGGAGGTTGCTTGGCCTCTAAGCCAAGAATCTAATTACAATTATGTCCCTAGGAGCCAATAACCTTCCTTCTTCTAAATACTAAACAAACAACTATTAAAAGAAAATACATCAAATAAAGGAAATAAAAGAAAATAACAAAAATACAATAAAATCCTAAAAGTACTAAAAATAACCCCTAATTCTTGATTCACATCATTTCTCTCTGCCTTCGAAAAAGTTCGTCCTTGAACTTTAAAATTGAGGTTGAATGCAAAAATTCCCAAAATGTGCGGAAGAGGCAAAAATGTAATTTGCTGAAAATTTGAGGAAGATTCTCAAATTCTTGCATCAGTCTTCATCTTCTTCCTCATGCCACACATGTCCAACATAAAAAATATCTACCACCCGGATCAAAAACCAAGGTTTTGGTGTCAAACCCAAGGTCTTGAATTTGTTCTTGATAGGATTGGGTCAAAATGAGCTGAAATATGGTTGAATTTGTGGGAGGAGGCCTCTTGATTGGTTCTTGGTAATTTTGGTGGGTTTGGGTGGGTTGACTTAGGGTTTCCAATGTGGGTATACGTGTTTGAGTGGATCCAAACACGAGAGGGTATATGGTAGAGGTAGGGTTTGGATTTAGAAGTTATTGATTAACAGGTGGACAAAACCCTAATGATTTTGGGTTAAAATTTTGATCGTTGGTCCCCACGTGAGAGGTCCGGACATTGGATTGAAGGTGGGGGACCTGTCCGAAGGTTTGCACCACTGTTACGGTGTGAGTTAATGCCGAAACTTGGTTGGACGGTGGAATCAATGTCGACGAGGGACTGGAGCTAGAGATCGGAGGTCGGTCGGGATCCTTTGTGGGGTTAAATGGTTCAGGCATGTTATTTGGTGCTGGACGACCTTCATTAAGGCAGGTTGGTTGCCTTTGGCCATGGTTTGGGATGGTGGATGCGCCGGTGACTGCTGGTGTTTGATTTTGACCCATCGGATGGGTCTCACGATGATGTTGGCTTCGTAAGTGATACCCGGTGAACTGGGAAGGGCCGGGCTGCTGATCATCGGGATGGTAATTGGTCTTGGATTAGTGATGTTTTGGGTCAGGAGAGGTTTGGACGAGGGCAACGGTGTTGGTCGGTGATGATCTGGGCAATCGCGATCCTTCGAGGCAGGGTTTAGGGCTGTTCGGCCAGCGGGCAAGGGCGGTGAGGTGTTTCTTGATGAGGTGGTGGGGGAAATAGGGTTAGGGTTTTGATTTTTTTGGGGTAGAGGTGCAAAATGGGTTGCGGAAGTGTGGGTAGAGGGGTTTTGGGGGCTAGGGTTAGGGTTAATGGTGGTGGGTGGCTTAAGGTGTCGGTGGTGGGGGTGGCGGGGATATGTCGAAATTTGGAGGAGGGGGTCATTGTGCGAGGTGGTTGTTGGTGGAGGAATACGCGCATCGAGTTCAGCAATCCGGGCCATCATTCTGTTGAGGGCCTCTAAGATTTGATTGTGAGGGGTTTCCGCGGAGGTGTTCATCTTTTCTTGGACCCACGTGACGTTGTTTACGAGTTTTTGTTTTATAACAACAACAACAACAACAACAATAACAACCGGATATAATCGATTAGGTTCTGATACCACTTGACTTAAATGACGTCAAATGGGAGCAAGAAAAGATAAATTTATCTAAATTCTCTCAAATCTCAATATCTCAAAATGGAAGAATGCTTCAAATAAGGTTACTACATATAGGTATATATAGGAAGGAGGTTATTTGACTTCTAAGCTAAGAATCTAATTATAATTATGTCCCTAGGAGCCAATAACCTTCCTTCTTCTAAATACTAAACTAACAACTAATAAAAGAAAATACATCAAATAAAGGAAATAAAAGAAAATAACAAAAATATTATAAAATCCTAACAGTACTAAAAATAACCCCTAATTCTTGATTCACATCATAAACATTTGGGCACTGGCAACCTCATGCGAGAAAAAATCATTTAGCATACCATTTGGCAACCTCACACTAGGAAACCATTTATATAGAAACCAGGTTATTGTCTAATCACAAAATTTCAAATTCAAATATGGATAGAGTACACCTAAGTTTAGCTTGCTAAATTCTCCTTAAATCACCAAGTGTTTAATCGAAAGATAAAAGTCACTAACACCAGCAATTAGGCACTAAACCTCGTTGGTAAAAGCACAAGCTTCAAGAATAATAGATCATGTAGACTCTATCCAAGCTCCCGCACGGCAAACTTACTCCTGAAATACCTCTATCCTAAGCGTTAGTGAGGAATATAATATATATGCTTACATGCCTTCTCTAAAACAAACCTGCATTTTTCTCTCTGATGTGCTCAGGTAGCCTTAGTGGCTTATGGGCAAGTGAGAAAAAAATCAAGAGAGATTTTAGGAGCTTTTTTATTTTTTAGTTAGTAGTTGGGATTGCTAATGTTTTTTTTCCATATTGTTTATTGTGTTGTTATAACAAATTGCTATCTAGCTAGGACTCTTTGAGCCTTGGCGTATATATAGGGTGGAAATCTCTCTTATACCCTCATTAAATTACTAATAATCTATTGGTTCTGAAATTGCATGTTTGTGATACAATCTCTCTTGTACCCTCCTAAATTACTAAAAATATCTCTTGATTCTGAAATTGCATGTTTGTGATAGAATCGCTATCGTGTTACATCTCTTTTCTTTCAATTTTGATGCTTCCTACCAAACTGATCATACGTATTCCTTATGTATGTAAGTTCATAAGAATTAATTCACTAAAGTTGTAGCAATATCTCAAATATTGTCTCAAAAGTAATTTTTAAAATTACAGCTGATGGCCAAAGGCTTTATTTTGTTATAAAAGAGAAAGACCTAAAAGATAATCCTAATCCTAAAAGATGATAACTAATTCATTATTACCCTAATCTAATTAAATGTTTTATTCTCCCATAACTCAAAAATCCCGCCACATTATTCTTCCCTTCTTCGAAATAGCTTGTCCTTGAGCTTTCAAGGAAGAAAAGTAAGAATGATGGAGTTGTCGGAAAGGTGACAATATCCCTCCTTCGAAAGGGGTTTTCCACGGACTTTGCTTTGTAATGGCAAGATGAGCACAGGGGCTTCCCCGAAGCCAAGTCAAGGTTAAGAAAGACAAATTATTACTCGGAACTTGTGACTAAAAGGTTTGGGCACACACAAACATCCAAGAAGACGGCCATACCAGATCATGATAGGGATACACAATCGTTCCCATTAACTCAACGTCGAAACACTTAACATTACACAGGACTCAAACTCATCCCAAACAGGATCCACAAAAGGCTGCCAAACCACAACCAAAAGGGACTTCTGGCACACTCTTTCCGCAGGTAGCTTGAAACAGCATGAATTGACTTCGAGTTCATCATCATAAATTTGTGGATCATCGTAAAGTGGGGTCTCATCCAAGCCTACAAACTCATCCGTTGGAGGCTGAAACAGACCCCCATCAGCAATCTTACTCCCTCTGTCAAACATTGGAAGAAGTCACTAGCGTAGTATTCCTTCTAGCACTTTCACTTAGGGTGTGTTTGATTACAAAGTTGGAAAATGATTGAAAAGTAGTTTATTTTTATGAGAAGTTGGAAAATGAGTGGAAACATATAGTTGTGGTTTGTCATACTTCTGAAGTTTCCATGGAAATCAATTCTTTGAGAGGTGGCTAAGAAACGTTTTCCATGGAAAATGATAAAACTATGGATCACTTCTCATATTAATGATTATTGTCTTCGTAGAATACATTGAAATTTAGCACCACAAAAGTAAATAATGCACTAAAACAAGTATTTTCCATGGAAAAGAAATTAACCTCAATCAAACGGACCCTTGTTTGATATCCAGAATTACCATGGGTAATGAAATCTTTCTTATTTTCCAGCTTTTGAGTGTGTGTAAGGGTCCGTTTGATACACATTGGGCAAAAGTGTTGGCATGACAAAATTTACCAGTCCTAGACAAATATTTTTTTCTCACATTAGGCTATCAAACACCAAATGAGGTAAAACAAGTTTTTTAGGCAAAACATTTTATTAACACATTTTCGTCCATATTATCATATATAATAATAAAAAATATGTTTTTTTTTTAATTTTCGTCCCAAGCTTTATTTAATAAAAAACAGTTTTTTCTTTTCTTTTTACTTCCCGTTTTTATTTATTAAAAAAGTAACAAACTATATATAAAAAAAGTTTTTTACCCCAAAACTATTTATTAAAAACAGTTTTTACATTAAAACAGTTTTTAATTTTTACATTAAAACAGTTTTTAATTTTTGTATTAAAACAGTTTTTATATTAAAACAGTTTTTCATTTTTACATTAAAACAGTTTTTAATTTTTTTACATTAAAACAGTTTTTATATTAAAATAATTTTTTGCATTAAAACAGTTTTTAATTTTTTACATTAAAACATTTTTTACCTTAAAACAGTTTTTACGAAAAAACAGTTTTTACATTAAAACAATTTTTATATTAAAACAGATTTTACATCAAAACAATTTTTAATTTTCTACATTAAAACAGTTTTTACATTAAAACAAATTTTTACATTAAAACAGTTTTTTACATTAAAACGGTTTTTTACGAAAAAACAGTTTTTACATTAAAACAGATTTTAATTTAAAACAGTTTTTTTTAACTATTTAAAACAATTTTAAAAATATTCATAACAATTTTTAAAATATTCATTACATTTTTTTTAATTATTTAAAACAATTTTTAAATTGTTTTTTAAATATTAAAAGCGTTTAAGAAGTTAGCAAATTTGTTGGCAAATATTTCTCACCCGTATAGCAAAGCAAAATTTGCCAACATGTAATGCATAGGAGGTGTTGTACATTGGCAAATAGCTTATAGGCAAATTTTGCTATCAAACACACCAAATTGTAGGCAAATGTCATATTTGCCAACTTATTTGCCATTTGTCATGGTAAATAATGCTATCAAACGGACCCTAATAGTATTTATTTGCCATGGAAAAAATTTCTTACACAATGGTACAAGTTGGTAACGAACATTTCCTTGAAATGTTTTGTTTTGGGTCGGTATGAAATTTTTTCCATGCTATCAAACACGGAGGGAGGTAAGAAAAGTTCTCCAAGAAATATTTTTTCATTGAAACTAGGTAAGAAAAGTTCTCCAAGAAATATTTTTTCATTGAAACTTTTTCCACCCTGTGCTATCAAACACAGTACGTGTAACCAAACCAACCTCACAATAAGAAAAATCATTTATATAGTAACTGTTTTTTTGTCCAGATGAGGTTCATTGCTTAATTGTTGGTGACAGTATCGATCTTGAGGTGACTATTAAGGGCTCCATAGGGGACTTGGATGCTTTTTATATAGTCAAAAACAAAGTTTCTAGATAAATAAATTTCCTGATGTGAGGCTGCTAGTGCCCAAAACAGTATGCTAATTATCCTTTCTTGTTTCAAGCTATTAAATCTGTTTCAATTTTTACTGAATTTGTGGATTTTAAAATTTGGGTTTTAGGATAAAGAAATTAATCGATATGGAGGCACTGGGACTATCGCGACTAGCAGTTATCGTGCTCGACATGCACACGGATGTTAAGGGCTACTCCTTGTTTACACTTCCTCAAGTCAGGTATGACTTTTAATTTACCTACACGTCCCCAACCTCCTTTTAAGAAGCTAGGGTGTGTTTGGTTGGCAACATTTTCCATGGAAAATATAGAATTCCTTATTTTCCAACTTTTCGTCTATTTGATTGTCTAAATTGGAAATTTTTTCGAGGTTTGCCTCAAGTACAACCCGATAATTCATATTTTGGACATTTAAATATTTTTTTCAATAATGATATGTACCCCAAACATATCCCCAAAACATTCCCAAAGTGCATTAAGTGCTTGTACATTGGGTGGGACTAACACACACATATATATACAGTCTACAGACAGGCTCCTGTACATACCAAGTATACATACCGATTTTTTTAAAATAGTAAAAAAATTATCTTTCGATTGAATTTTTTTATATGAAGTTTAAACATTTCGAGGGATCCATATAAAAAAATCAACTCAAAATAACTTTTTTTGCTATTTTTAAAAAAACCGGTCATACTTTCGCAACTTTTAAAGCACTTTAAAAGATGTGAAAGTTTGATCGATTTTTTTAAAATAGCAAAAAAAGTTATTTTGAGTTGATTTTTTTCATATGGATCTCTTGAAATATTTAAATATCACACAAAAAAACTCAACTCATTTTTTTTAATATTTAAAAAAAATCCATTTGCGCCAGTAAGCATGTATACTTGGTATGTATGAGATCCTCTCTCTCTCTCTCTCTCTCTCTCTTTTAATATATATATATATATATATATATATATATATATATATATATATATATATATATATATAAAGACAGTTAACGTGCGTAATCTCTCTCGTAGTACTAGCCTAACCATATCCCAAAGCCTAACCTGACTTCTCGATCTTAGCTAAGTACTCCCTTACTTATAGTTTAACTCTCTGATTATATACTTCTGGCCAACATGCTAATCTAATCAAGCACTAGTCTAACCATCCCGAAATCCTAACTCGATATCCTGATTCCCACTCGTGATCATTCACTCTCCTGTTCATGTAATTTTCTAACACGAAATTCATCCTCGGTTAGCTTACGACCTTTCCTAACTCTCAAATTGAATTCCTAGAACCCTAAACTCATTACCGGACCCAAGACTCCATGCCCATTCCTCAAACGGTCCGAAAAACAATCACGAGACAGAGTTAGCAAGCCAGCAAAACCGAACCGAATCGGTTTGCTCCCCCCTCCCCCTCAGCAAACCGGTTCGGTTTGCTCGGGGTGCCAGAACGAACTTTTGACGGAATTTCATCTTTAACCTTCATCCATGGTGGTCCTAACCTTCACCAAACCCCCATATATGAACCCTAATTCATCTCCAAACATAATCCAGCAATTTTCTACGTAAAAACCATTCCAAAACAATATCTAATTAATCCAACAACGAATTAAATCAAGAATTCAAGCTAAACTAAACCCTAGTTTCAAAATTTGATTTTTTCTTCTTAATTCATCAAAGAACTTATTTTTATTATAGATTTACATCAGATTCATTATAAAAATATTCTTAGATTCATCTCCTATCATTTATATAATTCAAGATCCGGATTTTCCTTAGTTTTCCAATCCGAAAATCATGCTATTGTACACCAAAGTTGCATGAATAAATGAAACTACACAAGATTATTGAATGCAAGTAAATATTTGCCTTTAAAGTGATGGATTTATGAGATTTCTCTTCTGGAATTCCCCAATGGACAATGATCTTCAACCCGGAAAGAACGACTCTTTTCCCGGGATCCTCTTTTCGACTTCTTTTCTCTCTTTCTCTTCACTTTTCTTACTTTCTCTCAAATCCTAGCCTCTTTGGGTGGATGAATAACAATCCCCCTCTATCCACCTTGTTTATATATTAACCTAAAGCACTCTAATCCCGAAATAGGATCAACCCCCTTTAAGTAAAATGATCCGTATACCCTTCTAAAGCTCTCACTTAGTTTAAAAATCCCTCGGAACCCAATTGTAACCCCGGGTACTTATTCTAGACTATTTCGACCTATTCCGGTCCATCGGCGCACTCAAAATTACCATCCGAGTCAACTAACATAAAATTCCATTTCATGTCCGACACGACTCTACTCACGTGTCCCGAATGAAATACCGACTTGTCGCTCTAACTCACTTATGACGTAACATAATTTAATACGTTTTCATTTACTTATCACACAAGTAAATATAGATATACATAAATATTAATCCTTTTGTTCGCTAATTAATATTTATTTAAGTCACTTTATTTCCCGATTTAATTAAAATTACGTGCTCACGTAGAATTTAAAGTACTTTAAAAATACGAGGTGTTACATGAACATTTTTTGGGATCATAAGTATTTATGCCCTTTTTAAAGATTCACTTGTTGGTTATGGGACTTGTTATAATTTTAAAATTATATGGGAGTGAAACCTCATAAATTTTTGGAGATGAGACTAAAGTAAAAAAAATTAGAATTTTTTCTTGGTGGGAATGAAGAAAATATTTTCCTTGATAACCCGCTTTAATCAAACACATCCTTAATATTATACTCCTTATGTTCCAAATTAAGAGTTCACTATTCCTTTTTGGATTGTCTCAAATTAAGAGTCCATTTCCCTTTTTTGGACATAATCAACTAAACAAATTTCACAAGGGTATACAAATTGATTGAGTGTATCCTTAATCTATACAAAAATATGGACTCTTAATTTGAGACTGAAGGAGTATTGTGCATCAATTTATAAAGCAATGTAAACAAATTATAATTGTATGATAATGGATAAGTAAGGTAAGCCAAACCCTACGTAACTAATTGGTTTTTCCAGATCACAGAAATTAATTAATTATTTTTATTTTTATTTTTTTATATATGGGATGAATAGGGGTGAATCCGGGCGCAACGGTAAGGTTGCCCCGCTGTGACCTGAGGTCACGGGTTCGATTCACGGAAACAACCTCTCTGCGCAAGCAGGGGTAAGGCTGCGTACATCCAGCCCCCCCAGTACACCGCAGTGGCGGGGGCCTCGTGCACTGGGTTTGCCCTTTTATATATGGGATGAATGGGTTTAGTTTAGAATGAATGAAAAGTTGCTTCATTGTATTGGGGTTTTGCAGAGATGAATTCTGGGGCTTATATAAGAGCCATTTTCACCGCCGACTACTTCAAGGCGATATTCGGATCTGTATGTATGGCCCGCTACCACTAACTAAGAAGCTTACTAATCACTAATTAACAATTTGTTCTGCTGCGCCACCTCAAAGGTTACGCCTGTTGTTCTTGTACTCTCTAAACAAAAAAAAATTGTTTTTCGCAATTCATTTTGTACGAGGAACTAATATTAGCTACATATTTCAACAGCTGTTTTTCTAATTTATTTCATGTCAGGTTCTGATATGCTTAGCTATTAAAGAAAATGCAAATAAAATATTGGAACCCTAGGGGATGCTACTATATGACAAATTTGAAGGAAAAGTAATTAAAGTGGCAAGCTGCATAGCATTAAGTCTCACAAAAATATATAATATTTCTCTTTAGAAGAGTTTATTTTCTCACTCAAATGTTGCTCTCATTTTCTTTCTAATAAATTATTTATGAAAATTTAAACTCTCTGAAAAAGTCTCTTCATAATTAAATTTATGAACCTTTTTATCTATTTGTAAACTTTTCCCACGCTAAAATGCTAATCTCTTTTCTCCTTGTGAAATAAATCTCTAGAAATATGTTCTCTCAAAAGGAAAAAATTTAACCTAAAATTGTTAATCTTTTTCCTCTTTAATCCGCATCAGATCACCTATAAGATCTAAAAGGTATAATGATCTTAACCCTAGATCTAGTCTTTCTTATTTTATTTTCCAAAACATGATCAATTAAAGTCCTATGGGAAGAAGTTTTTAATGTCAATCACCAATAGTTTGTGGGAATGATTTATATTTATCTTTACATATTTTGTTATGTCATTCGATTATACTTGGAAGTAATTTTGGCGAGTCTCTTCATCGTACTTAGGAATTTTGGTTATAGTATTGTTGAATAGTTTGCAACTTAGATGAAGATGACATCCCATTGATATGCCTACTACAATATCAGTAATTCTTCTTGACTAAATTTATATTTAAATATATTGTTATGTCAGTAGATAATATTTATAAGTAATTTTAGTGAGTCTCATCGTCTTAGGAATTTTTGTTATAGTATAGTTGAATAGTCCGCGACTTAAATGAGGATGATATCTCATTAATATAACTACGAGCCTACGACTACAATGTCAGTAATTCTTGTTGACTATGGTCCAGTTTGGTTGCGCAAATTGTTTGATTATGTAAATTGGTTCGTTGTGAATTAGTGAATTGTAAATGAGTGAATTTGAAATGAGTTAAATCCAATTTTACACAATGCTTGGTAATTCGAAATTGATGTTAAAGTTCTATGAAAAAAAGAAAAACAAATAAAAGAGAAAAGGGGGGAGGGGAAGAGAGAGGGAGAGGGGACATGCATTTTATGTTATTCCTATTTTAAATGGATTCATTTCACGTTTTTTGTGAAATGATCCAATTTCAAATTTTGCACGAGTTAAAATGGGGCAATTAATGAATCATTTCATTAATGAAATCAAACACAATTAATGAGTCAATCTGTAAATGGATCAATTTATTAATGATTCAATTTACAATTTTGGGACAACCAAACGGGGGCTTATAGGAACTTGTTGGATAGTTCAAGAAGACTATGTCGATAGAATAAGAATGTATTGAGTAGCACCAAAGTTGAAATTCAAGTCTATGTGTTGAATAGATTATAATTTTAAAATTACATGAATTGTAAACGGTAAATAAATTCTAAATTTCAAGGTACATTGAATGTTGGAACATTGTACGTTGGGTAGTTAATTATAGGGCTATATCTGGTATTATCTTTTTAGAGGAATCCGCGTTTAGATTTGATGTTCTGGATTGTAATACCATTTGATAAATTCGTACATTTTGAGACTATAAGTAAACCTAATTGGCGGATCTTTTTAATAATTCACTAGAGTATCAAATAGGTTAATTTCTTGATCAAAGAGTTTAAGATGTTAGTAAATTTTGGATTATTAGAAAATTAAATTTCACTAAAAGGATATTTGTAATTTAGCATTGGGAATAATACTGTATACTCTAATGTTGAAAATAATGCCACTCTATTCATATAATTTCTAAGATAGTTAAATTGGAGTGTAATTACAATTATTTACTAAAGTCAATTAAAATTAAATAAGAAAGAAAATAAATTACATGGCCAACTTGTAATTTTGAAATTTCTATTTAAAAGACAATTTAATTATTGGTATTGTGTCCCTATTATATATCAAATAAAGAAGTAAGTCCTAATATCTTTAAAACCCTTAAATAGACCAAGGCCACCTCGTACTTATATAAATAGGAATTTTGTGTGAGAAATACAAGAAGGTCCAGCAAAGTGAGGGTAGAAAGATGTAGTCCGCCTTTTTTTTAAAAGGGAAGGACAGAGATAGAAATATTATTGTCAAGGCTCTTTTAGTTTCATCTCCATAGGTTCTCAAAAACCTCGTTTACTTTGGAAGGGGACTATGTCGGATGATCAAAGTATGTTCATAATTGACCATATCAACTCCAGTCCCATATATTGTCTCTTATACCTATATCCACAAAGGCATTCTCCCCAAACCCTAGATCTACTTTTCTGGATATAAGTTTTATTTTATCAAAAAATCGACTAATTCAAAATACTTAGTTTTTTTAAAGTCACTCCATCAAGTGGTTTTTGAGCATCATGGTTGTGGATTTATCATATTTTAGATCCATGTAGTCACCAAGAACCTATAAAATATATGTTTGGATGTATGTGAGTGAACGCGTGTTAAAATGGTTTTGTTGGGTCTTGATTATGTTTATTCCCTCCATTATGGCCTAATGTATGATTATTTATGTGTTTACATCTTACTGTTGTTTGTTTGTATTTATTTATTCATACTTGGGTGGTGTAATTTAAATTATGCAATGTGATGTACTTGGAGAAGAATTGAGGGGAGGTAATTTTTGTTTCTATTAGTTTAAAACCTACATTTTGATTGGTTTTTAGTATTTGTGGATATATTTGTAACACCCCATATTTCATACATATTGGGTGGTTAAGCCTCAACACCAAAAATAGGGGATGCCAAGTAGTTTATATCATTCTTTGCATCAACGATAAAGTAAATACGATTGAACCATCCATAGTATAAGATAAATAATGCAAATAAAAAATAATAAAAACGATTCTCTAACACTGAATCTAATAAATGAACTTAGAGTGAGAACTCTTGATAGTAGTTACCCAATTAAAATTAAATTTTTGGTCGAAGGATAATTTTCCTTTCAAATTAATCAATGGGTTAAAAAGCATCCTAAAAATCTATGTGATAAAAATGTTTTATAAATATTAAAATCCAATCAATTTTATCTTCAAATTAAGACAATTGATTCTAACATGCGAAAGGCAATGACTTATAATCACACAACGCATTGACTGACTATCAACTCTTTCTCACTATATCCTCTGAGGAGAGTGCCAATAGTTGGAGAACGCTACATAATTAATACTCAAGCGAATTAACCTAGTTGTCTTAGAATTAATCTCTATTGTTTGTCAACAAAGATTGTGTAATGGAACAACTCCCATTGATATCAATATGGAAAGGTGTAGGAGAAAGTTTTAAAATTGCTCAGTTTACTTATATTTTGGCTTATCTCGTTACACTTACACTGCACCTTCACGATTACTTCTATGGATTCGAAGACAATGTTAAAGACTTTTGGACAAGTTTTAAAATTGCTCAGTTTACTTATATTTTGGATTATCTCGTTACACTTACACTGCACCTTCACGATTACTTCTATGGATTTGAAGACAATGTTAGAGACTTTTGGATGATTGAAGAATCGTACTTCTTAACAACATTTAGAAGAAGTTATGGATGCATTTGGTAAATCTTTATTTTTCCAGGGGTTTTTAAATTTTTAAGATTTTTTTAAAAAAAATTCGCTAACTCTTTAGAACAAGAATGGCTTGTCATTCGAACGGGCTATGCAATGTCATTATAATGATTTCTCTTAGTTCGAATGAAATCTGGAACGTTGCCTTTGGTCAAGTTTTGGAATCTTGTTAGAAGCCTTGTTAGAAGTTGTTCTGACGAGAATGGGTAGGTCGTTAGAACGAGACTTCCAACGATCGAACGAGGTGTGTAAGAACATATTTTCATAGGTCTGTTATCAATTTATTATGTCATATACCGCTACATCGTCGAAGAGTATTCAAGAGTCATCTACATCAAAGACGGATCCGAATTACTCAAGTTCTTCATCATTCAAGACTCTGCGAAGTTTACTTTGGTAAAGTTATGTTTTTAATACCTTAACTTTTCACTTAGAGCTTTTGGGATATTTTTACAAAATATTTTCTAAGTGTTGGAGCGGACTTTTTCGTCAAAATTTGAGAATGAGTATTTTTTCAAAGTGTTGAAGCGGACATTAAAATAATAATTTTTTTGCAACAGTCGTTCGCGCGATATAGCATGTCGCGCGATCTTGTTCGAACGACAACTGTCCTTTGTTCGAGCGACATGCTGATCTCGTTCGAACGAGCTCTGTTTTCGAGGCGACGTGTTTTTCCTATAAATACTCATTATTTGGTAACGTTTTTATTAAGAAGTCACAGCGTTTTGACGAACAGAAAGAACTGCGAAAGCAGAATCCTTTTTGGCTTCTTCCTTTAGGGTTTATTCCCTTTTTTGGTTTTCAATTCACAATACTCCCATTTGCTTTAGTGAATTGTTATGGTGTTTCAAGTACACAACTTTGCTTTTGTTCAACCTTTGTGGAGAAGGGATCTCCATATTTGATCGGTGGATATCGAGCGTAGTCATTCTGCGTGTGGACGAGCCGAAGACGACGAACCGAGGCTTGGAGGGTATTTCGCCGTCTCTCGTATCTTTGAAGATTTGCTGAAGGCACCGAGCATTACACACTTATTAGGTTGTATGTAAGTCAAAGGTCTTGTGAATTCTTTAAAGTGTTTATAAAAGGTTTTACCCGAAAGGTTTTTTTTCCTGATACGGTCGTCTTTATTTTTCATGCATGGGTTGAATTATTTATGATGTTTAGATGCATGTGTAGGGGTGAATTAAGTTTGTTTAAAAATAGACTCTAATTAAATAAGTGTGCCAGTTTAGAAATTTGCGAATTTAATCATTATCACACAGTCACGTTTTTACAAATTGGTATCAGAGAGGGTTGCGCTAATTTATCGCGTATTCCTATTTTCCGCAAAATCGCGTGGTATTGATTTTTTTTTTTTGAAAAACCAGTTTTGTGAAAAATCGCATTTTTTATGGAGCACTTCTATAATCAGATGCCTATTTTTGACGGGCTAATTATGCCTACTGGAAAGCTCGTATGAAATCTTGTTTAAAATTCATTGACGAGCGTGTTTGGTTGCTTTGTGAAAATGGGTGGACTTCTCCCACGGTCACCATTAATAACACCACCTCTTTAAAACCCGTGTCATCCTGGACTGAAGATGATTATAAAATGTCTAATTTGAATTCTCGTGGTTTGAGTGCTATTTCTGGAGCTATCACTCCTGATGTGTTTCGCCGAATTATGATGTGCACTACGTCTAAAGAGGCTTGGGATGTTTTGAAATTGATACATGAGGGTACGAACGCGGTTAAAGAATCTAAGTTACAAAATTTGGCCACCCAATTTGAGACTATCACCATGTCTGAGTCTGAATGCTTTGATGATTTTTATACACGTTTGTCGGATATTGTTAACACCAGTTTTAATTTGGGTGAGGTGATTGATAACACGCGTGTCGTTAAAAAGATTTTGAGATCTCTTCCAAAACGTTTTATTCTTAAAGTCACTCTTTTGAACTCTTTGGAAAATTTGAAATCACTTAAGTTGGAGGAACTTATAGGAGATCTTCAAACCTATGAGATTGACATGTTTCCCAAAACCATTAGGGCTAAGGATAATGGCGTTGCTTTAAAGACTCATTTTAAGAAAAAGAAAGAAAAAGTTTATGAGTCTGATTCTGAAGAAGATTTTGATATGGCCTTGTTTGCGAATTTTTTAAAAAAGTTTCTCAAAATGAATAAAGAAAATTCTTCCAACAAAAAGAGATCTTTTGAGTCAAATTAAAAGAAAGTGGAGGCCGAAGATAGTGACAAGGAGGATGAGATCAAGTGCTTTGAGTGTGAGGGCAAAGGGCACATAGCTATAGAGTGTCCTACTAGGATAAGGAGAAAGGGCAAAGAGACTGCTATGCCCGCCACTCTTAGTGATAGTGAGGGTGATGAGGGAGATGAGTCCGATAAAGGTTTAGCACATGGGATGGTTGTCGCTTTTTCTAGTCGTGTGAGCACACCCACTTTGTCTGATGAGAGTGCACACGAGAGGGATGATAGTGATTTGTGTTCTTCGAGTGAGGAAGAAAGCGAGGAGGAGAGTGGAGATGAAAGTGAGCTCCAAAAAGCTTTTAGAGATTTGTACACCTAGACCTTGAAAACAAAGAAGTATAATAGAGATTTAGATCGTTGGGTTTTAGATTTGGAGAGAGAGAAGGAGGTTTTAAGAAAGGAGAAGTGTGATTTGACCAACACGTTGTCTAGTCTGACGCCACGTGTATCCCAACTCGAGAGTGATCTCGATCGTGCCAGGGAGGTCAAAGTCAATTTTGAGAACGCACCTAAGAAGGTTGAAAAGGTGGTTCTTAAGGGTAAAGGTGAGAAGTTAGGAATAAGTCATGATGGTGCTTCTACTTCCCAATTAGCGTCCGAGCCGGTTCCCACTTTAGTGTTAGATTCACGTGAGTCTATCTAAGCGTCCCATTCCTGTTAGGAGAGTGCGTCCTAGAGTTTTTGAGAGAGATGTTTCTAGGCCTATTTATATTTGTTGACATTGCAAGAGGAGAGGTCACCTTAAGGAATTTTGTTTTAAGTTGGGTTATGTGTCACGTTTTGCTTCTACACGTGTTTCTGACATACATGCACCCACACATGATACTTTACATGCTCCCGGAGATTACATGAGAGAGTTTGCACATTTACGTGAGCAAGTTAAGTTTTTAATCAAAACTTGACAAGATTTGATGGAGGTTTTTCATAAGTTGGCACTACCTTTGGAAAACCCCTCCGCACCTAACGATTGAGGTTTGACTTGTTTACTAGCATAGGATGATTTTCATGATGTCATTATTTGCCTATTGCTAGTATGTATCATTTTCGTATATTTTTTTTTGAAATTTTTTGAAAAATACAAAAAGATTTTAGTTTGATAAATTTTTTGAAAAAACCAAAAAGATTTTTGTATTTGGTTTGCACCGTTTATAGATGAACACTTAGGATGACCGAGTCACAACATCATTCCATTTTTTTCATGTGACTATTTGATAGTGGTTTGAGACAATATATCATGTCATCTTTGTGCTTTATAATGTTTTGAGTCATTAAGATGTAATTAAGTGTTACTTCCTACATGTTTGACTCATAATTTACTTTATTGCCCACATGCATTGATCTGTTTGATTATTGTTCTTGTCTTATCACATATTGGTTGGGTGTTTTCACTTCAATCTTGTCCTTAAAACTAACCAAGCGCGATAAAACTTGATAAGAAAGTTGTGCATATAAAAACCGTTTGGTGAGGTTTTGTGTGTTTTTGTTTGAAAACGGTGAAGGGCAACGAAAGGTTTTCATTTATCCTTTGCGATTAAGCCGCCGTTTAATTGGACCTAAAAAATTGAGGAATTTTATTATCCGAGGTCCAAAGAGGTTTAAAAGAGCCCGAAAAAATTTAAAGGCAATAAAAAGAAATTCATGCCAAATATGGGCCATTTAGGTTTTGCACCAATTCTCCAAAGTTTGTGAATTTAGTTTATACTCCTCTATTCAAAATATAAATCTGAGGGAGTTTGGTTGGAGAATTTAAACGGGTTTGCACGTCCTTGAAAATCTTGGAAAAGCGCTAAATAGTTTTGGACGTTATTGGTGTGGAAATCACTTTGACTATGATTTGTTAATTTGCATAAGACGATGTCATCTAAATTCAACAATTTTTTACACCTAAGGATACTTTTGATGTTCATTCGTTAGGGGTACACATATGCATCGTGCACATATGATTGATTGAGTTTATTTACCTATCGAATGTGTTCACGCCCATACATTCCGTATCCATGACTTGGTTGTTTGAGTTTAAATCCATGGTGTGATTTTTAGTATCTTATTTTTGTATGAAAAAATTGAAAAATCCAAAAATAGCTTGTGGATGTTTGTGGGACATACCTTTGTATGCGCGTAGCTCGACCTTTGTTTGCTATGCATTTTGTCGTGTCACTCCGTGTTTTGATTTTTTCTTCTTATCTGTTTATTTTGGGGACATCATAAAAAGGGGGAGAAAGAATTATCATGTTATGGGGGAGTTTTTGCATTATGGGGGAGATTTGGTTTATTAATGCTTTATTCTTATATCATTTCAAACTCGATGCGTCATAACGGTATTTTGCTTTATCTCATGTGTGTAGGTACAAAGATTGAAGATCATGATGTTGCCCACCCTGATTAAAAAAACTTTGAGATTTGTCGAAGATGATTGAAGAACAGTTTTGAGGTCTTGCAAATTTATTCATGGGAGGGTAGATTTGTATAGGCATTTTGGTTTTTGATAATTCGATTTTTTTTTGTATGTACCGGCATAAACATAGGGGGAGATTTATAAGGACATATTTTCATAGGTCCGTTATCAATTTATTATGTCATATACCGCTACACCGTCGAAGAGCATTCAAGAGCCATCTACATCTAAGACGGATCCGAATTACTCAAGTTCTTCATCATTCAAGACTTCACGAAGTTTACTTTGGTAAGGTTATGTTTTTAATACCTTAACTTTTTACTTAGAGCTTTTCAGATATTTTTACAAAATATTTTCTAGGTGTTGGAGCAGATTTTTTCGTCAAAATTTGAGAATGAGTATTTTTTCTAAGTATTGAAGCGAACATTAAAATAATAATTTTTTCGCAACAGTCGTTCGAGCGACATAGCATGTCGTTCGCGCGAGATAGCATGTCGCGCGATCTCGTTCGAACGACATCTGTCCTTCGTTCGAGCGACATGCTGATCTCGTTTGAACGAGCTCTATTTTCGAGGCGTCGTGTTTTTCCTATAAATACTCATTATTTGGTAACGTTTTCATTAAGAAGTCACAGCGTTTTGACGAAAAGAAAAAACTGCGAAAGCAGAATCCTTTTTGGTTTTCAATTCACAAAACTCCCATTTTCTTTAGTGAATTGTTTTGGTGTTTCAAGAACACAACTTTGCTTTTGTTCAACCTTTGTGGAGAAGGAATCTCCATATTTGATCGGTGGATACCGAGCGTAGTCATTCTGCGTGTGGACGAGCCGAAGACGACGACGCTTGGAGGATATTTCGCTGTCTCTCGTATCTTTGAAGATTTGCTGAAGGCAACATTACACACTTAGCAGGTTGTATGTAAGTCAAAGGTTTTGTGAATTTCTTTAAAGTGTTTATAAAAGGTTTTACCCGAAAGGGGTTTTTTCCTGAAACGATCATCTTTAGTTTTCATGCGCGGGTTGAATTATTTATGATGTTTAGATGCATGTGTAGGGGCTGAATTAAGTTTGTTTAAAAATAGACTCTAATTAAATAAGTGTGCTAGTTTAGAAATTTGCGAATTTAATCATTATCACACAATCACGTTTTTACAAGGTGCTTTTTCGTCAAGCTCTGGAATCTCATTCGATATGTCGTTTGAAGCCTGATCGAACGAAAATGGGTATGTCATTTGAACGAAGTACCAGTATTCGAACGAATGCGCGAGATTTTGTTTTTTAAATTAAATTTGATCAAAATATCTACTATTTATCCTTTTATAACTAATTTTCGTTTAAATAGAGATGCGGGATTATAGTCTCTAAAAACTCTTTTTCAAAGTTTTTAGACCATTTTTGAGTTCTATTTGTGATCAAGCTCTTCCAATATTGTTCCAAACCCTTGGAAAGTTAGAGATCACTTTCTCAAATCAAGAAGAACTTTTCTAGTTCAAATACTCTTGTAGAGATTAATCTCCACTGTTGATTTGTGAAGCAAAGGCTCTACTGCTGAATAAGAAGGTTGATCGGTAGATACCGAGGGGAGATTTCTTCCAATGGGAGGTGCTGGACTATGCCGTTACTGAAGAATATTTGAAAAACTGCACATCATACTTAGTTGTTCTAAGTAGTTTTTAAGTTGACCGTGCCTATCAAATCTTGTATTGTGCTTAATAAAGGTTTTATCCTTTTAGGGATTTTTCCTTACTTCTTCGAGTATGCATGGTTTGTTGAATATAAAATTAGACCACATCTTCGTATGCACACTCAATTAAACCAAAGATAAAATTTGGTAAAATTGAATTTGTGCGTGGTTGATTAATGTACGAATCATTCCATAGAATCCTTTAATTCTCAAATTGGTATCAGAGCCGTTTACACTAAGTTTTTGTGTGATCCGTTAAAATTTTGAATTTTACAGATTATTTGTATAATAGGATGCATGTGCGTGATGTGACATCCCGACTAATTAAATACCGGGTAGCTACTCCTTTATTAAATTGATACAAAATACCGAGTTGGTTTAGTTCATTGCATCACTGTCGAAAACATTTTAATGCTACTAACCACCTAGTATTTAAAAAGTAGGTTGTCCATTTTAATTAAAACCGATTAACATTCAATAAATGAATTATGAAAAGTTAACATAACCAACAATATAGTCACAATAGAATAACCATCCATTAATAATGAGTCTGGAGGAAAACTCCTCACAACAAACCGAATTCCGAAATAAATAAATACAAAGTCCGCATCACTAAAATTAATTACAACCCAAAGTCTGAAATAACTGAATAAGTAAAATGTCTCTAAAAGGAATGGGCGACATGCCCAACAAATGATAAAAACTGATAATGGAGTCAAGATCAGAAATGGAGGCGTCTACTGTCAAGGTATTGTAACTTCCACAGCAGCTACAGCACGTCACCTGAATAGAACTCCTATGCACGGTGTCCTTGTGGCTGGGCACCTAAAAAGGTTTTTACAAAAATAGATTTGAAAGCAAACGGGTCAGAGCCCGAATGTGAAAATAATTTAAAAATATGCAAGTGTTTAATATCATTAAACAGTGAATATAAAGTACATGATAGTGTGTGCACTCACATGAGTTCCTCACCTCTTAACTAATTGTGCACTTCTATCGTACCCATACCCATTTCTTGTTGCTCCCATATCTATCTAGTTTAATGCTAAATCTAACATTTCTATATGATATCCAACTCAAATCTCAACATCTTCTATTTAACAGAGTATTGTACCTTATTATACAGTTTCCCCACTTTAGCATTACAATTTATTTAAAATCTTACATTTTCACTTTACAAACCGTAGCTATTATTTATACTCACAATTGTTCACGACAACTCATTTAAATCAACAGTATATTATTCTCACCATAAATATACAATACTAGCACCCCGAGGCTAAGCTGCGGTGCTCACATACTCTGCTATCAAATCCCGGTACATCACGTACATGAGAACCACGTATTCCAAATCTCTCAGGAAACGTTTCATTAACAACAATCACAAATAGTGGAGGCAAACATAGTTCACATCACATGGGTCACGCACATACCTACGCTCCCATGATCAGCAGACTTATTAACTTCTCAATAAGCCCTTCTCTGACCTATGTCCTCGAGGTACCAATCTAAATCCCCCCCGTAGGCACACAAAGATTAGATGGCCCTAAACGAACGCCAACCTCCCATGATAGCAAGTACGGTAGGTATGTCATACACATATAACTACATATACTAAGCATTCTCACATCTTAGATATTAAAATATTTTGTTAGTGGTATACTTCTCGTTCTTATACCAACACTTAGTGTTATACAAATCACATGTCCCCGATTTATATGTATTTAATTTATCAATTAATCTCACTTCGTGATTAGTTACTCGCTTCCCAATCCACAAATGATATCCGGTTTGAGTCTCTATTCTAAGTTTTACTCCTCATTGTACCCCAATCTCCCAACTATACCGACTAGTTAATAAGGAAAGGTTATCTCACCATTTAAATAAGTCTACTTGATACTAGAAATCAATTCAGGCCAAAAAGGCCAAAAAGGACACCCTACTTCAGTTGTCCCGTTTCTCTTCTTCCTTCCCCGAATCTTATACATGGATTTTCAAAAGAGTTCTTCTGACTCTCCCGCCCCTTGTCAACTCCGCTGGGTGTATTTGAGATTTTCACCACCGTTATCTGCGACAGTGCTCAGGGGAACTACTATTCCCTAGAGATTATTCTATTGTCACCAGCCTAAACGATAATCATGGTGAATTTTATCGCGATCACCATTTCTAGAATACGCCAAGTCTCCTCTTGAGTCTCTCCTCCTGCAATCCTTTTTATGGCCCTCATTGGTTGTTCAAAAATCTTCGACATACAAAGTCCAACAACTCGTATATGAATCTCATCAGTTACACCTAATAGCAGGATAACGTAAGTTGTAATACACATAGGAATACAACAATCCTAATGATAGGGATCTATATCAAAGAACGCTACACGAAAACGTAGTAAGCCGAACAAATCCTAAGGACATTAGAACCTGATGCTCTGATACCACCTCTGACACCTCGCCTAATTAAATCCTGGGTGATCAGTCCATTACTAAATTAAACGGGAATCATTAGTGGTTTCACTCTTGGCATCACTGTCGAAAACTTATAAAACTTACTAATTACCTAGTATTTAAAAAGGTTGTGCCAAATTTTATCTTTCTTATTTACATGCATCAATTTAAACTTATGCAAAACATTCACAATGCAACACATCAAGTAATAAGTAATGAACCAACTGAATAAATAAAATGACTTGATAAACATTCTAGTTAAACATCCGTAATAATCAAATCCATAATGAATTAAATACGATAAGTCTCAATAAACTAAAAACCAAATATAAATACACTGTCTCTGAACTACTATCTGAATAAGAGTGGGCAACATGCTTTAATTAAAATAGAGACTCATAAGGAAGAGATGATAAATATGGAGGCCTCTATAATCGAGGTCCTACAAATTCCACACCAGCTGCAACACGTCAAAGGAAAGAAACTCCTATGCTTGGTGTCCCTGTGGCTGAGGACCTAAAAATGGTTTTACATAAACAAAGATGAGATTTGCAACGGGTTAGAGCCCGAGTGAAAATAGTTTAAAAAAAAATAGCAAGTGATTTAAAAAGCAAAATCAACAGATATTATATATATTAGGTTTACATGCCCTCTCTTGAGATCCTTACCTCTCAACTAATGTGCACACCTAACGTATGTTTCGACCACCCGAATTAATTATGCTACCCCACCTAACTAGTCCAAAGAAATATTTATATTTCTTTAAACCTTAACACATTGTGCCCACTCGTTTCGCCCATACTGTACATTAGTAAAGTCTTTACATCAATTAACCAATTATGAAATTCTTAATATATGTTTAGCTCTCCATATACTAAATTATTTAAGATGTCACTATCTTTCTCATATAATAAGTACGTAGTAGAATATTTCACTAGTATATATATATATATATATCACTTTATATAATATATATACAAATATGGCACCCCGAGGCTAAGCTGCGATGCGACTCCCCTGGGTTGAGCTGCGGTGCATGCATATATCACAAGTATATATATTTATCACTCTATATTATTTATATTAATACGGAACCCCGAGCCTAAGGTGCGGTGCAACATACTCTGCTATCAAGTCCCGGTACATCACGTACAAAATAAAGGACTACCGGTTTAGAATCACTCTTGAACCATAAAAACTAATCACATATATTGGAGGCTAACGTAGTCCTAAGCCTTTGGGTTATGCACATACCTACGCACCCAAATGACCGTGCACACCCTAAATCACTGTAGTGTGCATTACCCAAAGTTCTGTGTCGTGAGGTACAAGCCAATATCCTCCTAAATGGGCTCCTCAGAATAAGACTGACCACAACACGAAACCTCCCGTGATAGCAAGTAGCGTAGGTATGTCAATACACATAAGAATCATACACTAGGTATTCTTACAGCCTATAAAAATCAGTAAGTATACACACAACCTAGATATTATCATTCGTACATAGTATGTTTCTCTCGAATACTCACCGTACCTATTATTACTTACAATTTTTATTCATCATCGTATTTATATGAATTTTTTATACGAATTTTCACACAACTATAACGGCCCTAGTTACCCCTTCAATATTTTTCAGTAGTTATTCCCGTCGTCACTAATGGTCATAAACATAGGTTGTCTCATCACTACGTCACCCTTCTCGAATTTCATTCATTTATCAATTACGAATATTTTCTCAATTATCCCAATACTTACTCGGCTCACTTTATGTAAAACTAATCTCCACTTTAGGCCTAATGTCCTTATTATAGAACAACAATCACAATCAATCAATCTAGGCAACCTCCAATGGAATAACAACTAAAAATAACATTTCATAAAGTTTGCCCCTCATATCTCCCCATATTTTTAAAATGCAGTTTTGAGGCTTTTCGGAGCCGTTTTTGGAGAAAACGTATCAGCGAACAAAATACAGAAAACATGATTTGCTACAGGAAACTCGGAAAAAATAGCCATTTTCGGAACCAAAACGGTGCAAAACAGTTTCTAAAATGACGGTTTAATTTACCCAATTTCATAGACTTCTTCAAATTCAAGAAGTTATTCTACAATTCGATCCTGCCCATCAAAACCCAGATTTCTCCCATATAAATCATGATCCAATTATTTATTTCGCGATCTCTACATAAACCAATCAAATCTACATGCATGATCCTGCCTAAGAACATTTTCTCATTCTCCAAATTAATCCAAAACATGTGATATTGATATAAACCCTATACTTATTCATGTTATGTAAACCTAATATCCACTTTAGTCCTAATGTCCTTATTATAGAACAACAATCACAATCAATCAATCTAGGCAACCTCCAATGGAATAATAACTAAAAATAACATTTCATAAAGTTTGCCCCTCGTATCTGCCCATATTTTTAAAATGCAGTTTTGAGGAATTTCGGAGCCGTTTTTGGAGAAAACCTATCAGCGAACAAAATGCAGAAAGTAAGATTTGCTACTAGGCAACTCGGACAAAATAGCACTTTTTGGAACCAAAACGGTGCAAAACAGTTTCTAAAATGACGGTTTAATTTACCCAATTTCATAGACTTCTTCAAATTCAAGAAGTTATTCTACAATTCGATCCTACCCATCAAAACCCAAATTTCTCTCATATAAATCATAATCCAATTATTGATTTCGCGATCTCTACATAAACCAATCAAATCTACATGCAAGATCCTACCTAAGAACATTTTCTCCTTCTCCAAATTAATACAATGATATTCATATAAAATTCATCCTATTCTAACTTGGATATTATATCCTTCTTAGATTGAGAAAGATAAACACTTGCCTGTTATTGCAGGTCTGATCCGTTATAGAAGAATGGTTTGGCTGCGTTTCTCTTCCCCCGATCTACACGATGGTGGTGTTTGTGGTGTAAGAAGGTGGTTATTGGCCTTGGCCTAAAATTGATCCGGTACCTAAGTAAAACCCCCGAGTATACTTTTTTGACTATTTTGACCCTTCCGGACACTTTGGCGCACTCAAAATGACCATACACATGACTTAAAAATAAATTACTTTTTATTTCATTATATGGAGTCCTGACACGACTGACACCCGCGTCCCGACTAAATTATTTTAACTGTCGTATTTTTCACTTGCGACAATTTTAATATATTGATAATCCCATATTACTTTATTCACTAAGTAATATTCATTATAATTCACATTAATAAATACTAACCCTTGTCTCGCTAGTTAATATTTATTTTAATCCGAATTAATTTCCAATTAGTTTTCCATATATAATTTAATTAATCCCACATTTAAAAATCATTAAAAATATGGGGTGTTACATACTTCCCCCTTATTAACGGAATTTAGTCCCGAAATTCAAAAAAGAAAAGTATACTTGGTAAGAACAACACTGAATATTTTTCACGAATCTCATCCTCGCTCTCCCAAGTAGACTCCTCAACATTTTGATGCTCCAACCAGACACGCACAAGTGGAACTACCTTCGACCTCAATCTCCTCTCGCTATGATATAAGATAGCCATCGGTCTCTCCTCATAAGAACTGTTGGGCTGTAAATCTATCTCCTCCAACGCAATGTGAGTGTGAGTGAACTCATCTCGGAGATATCGCCTCAGTGAAGAAATATGGAACACATCATGAATACGATGCAAGTGCTTCGGCAACCCAAGTCTATATATGCCACTAGTCCAATCCTCTCAATGATAGGAAATGGCCCCACGTATCTCGGCGCTAACTTCCCCTTCTTCCCAAATCTCATTATCCCCTTTATATGAGATACTCGTAGTAGCACCTGGCCTTTCCACATTAAACTCCAGGAAGAAGCGCTTAGCATCAACATGACTTTTCTTCCTGTCCTGGGTTATACTTATCCGATTTCGACTAGGTTCGATCCTGACCGAAATATCCTGGATCAACTCTGGTCCGAGAAGTTTGTTGTTCTCCACCTCTAACTAACAAGTGGGCGAACGATAAGGTCTCCCATATAATGCTTCGAATGGTGCCATGCAAATCGTAAGCTGATACGAGTTATTTTACACAACTCGGCTAGTAGAGGATACTGCTCCTAAGCCCCTCCAAATTACAAATGCACATCCATAGCATGTCCTCCAACATCTGATTAGTCTTCTCTGTCTGCCCATCCGTCTGCGGGTGATAAGCCGTACTCAACCGCGACTCGGTACTAATGGCCTCCTAGAAACTCTCCCAAAATTGATACACAAAGTTCTTGTCCCTATCGAACACAATATCAAGTGGCACCCCATGTAATCTTACTATCTCGGCTATAAAGATCTGGGCATACTGTCTCGTAGTATAATCAGTCTGCACTGATAGAAAATGAGCTACCTTGGTCAACTGATCTACAATCACGTATATAGAATCGTGACCCCTCTGTGAAGTAGGCAACCCAGTAATGAAATCCATGAAAATGCTCTCCCATTTTAACATAGGAATATCTAACGGCTGAAGAAACCCTGCCGATTTTTGATGGTCCTCCTGTAACAGCTGACAGGTGGCACACTTCGATACGAACTCGGCGATGTCTCTCTTCATCCCACTCTATCAGTACCGTCGTCTCATATCCTGGTACATCTTATCCCCTCTGAGATGTTCCCCGAACCGTGACCCATGTGACTCTGCCATCACTGGGTGTCGTAAGTCCTCTCCCTCCGGGACAACCAACCTCCCGTTAAATCGTAGACCCCCCCAGAACTCATGGAATACAACTCGGTTCCCCCAGCTAGGAGTTGTCTAATCCGATCCTGACAATAAGAATCTGCTGCCTGTGCCTGTACCGCCCTCTTGATATTCTGGGTGTGACGGTCATAACTGACATAAATGATCTGTCAACTGAATCTTGATGTTTTGGCTTTCGCATCCATTCACCCTTGTAATACATACCATTTTACACTTTTCGAATGTGGATGATACTAAAAATCCAACTAGCTAGGCCGCCCATACACCCTATGTCCTTTGCATTACTGTACAAATCAAATAGATGTAATATACTTGTCTTAAACTAATTCTCGCGCACTTGGCATGATCGTACAATAAGGTTATGCTCAACCATTACAATAGTCGTAATTTACTATTCCCCCGAGTTATTTCCCCGATCTACTCATAGTGTAAGCGTTCTACATTGGTTTTCACATTAAAATTATACATCTCTACCGACTTTAGTTTATAATATAACTATCAACACTTAGTTATAATCACGCGTATACTCAATAATTAAGGTACTAAACTCATATCCTAAAGACCAAACTTTTCTAGACTCCCAACGTTCGCTAGTTTCATGCATGGGATGTCTCGCAAGAAAAATTCAAACAAGGAACCCCCCGATACACTATTACCTAACATTGCCGATTGTCGAGATCCATAAGTCCCTTAGTCCATAATAAGTACCTCCCTAAAATTCCCGTCCATTGACATAAATAGTCTACTCGTCCATTTTACTGTCCCTTACAGATTAAAGACGGCATAAAACATGACGTTCTCACTATCACGAGTTCTCAGTGCTATATATAAATAACGAGCTATATCTATCTGCTCGACAATAAACACAAAGCTCCCTGAATCACATCTGTAACAATTCCCTACACACTGGGATCAAATATAACAAGAAAACATACTCGCTGAAGTCTTTGATACAATGCACTTTTCATACATATGTATATGTTCAACCCTCTTTTAGGTGATTTCTCATAAAATAGCATATCTCACTCTGAAATAACAAGCACGATAGTTCGTCACGCAATCTGCTACCGGTCACACCCTCGGTATTAAGTCACTACACAATATAATAAGTCTTACTTTCTTAACTCCCAAAGTAGCAAATCATAACGTAAAATTCTCGTAGAGCCCACCCGTCTCCCTTACGGGCAACAACAAAGAGACCCGTTACCCGCGGTAAATACTTTTATAACCAAATTGTTACAGCTAACGCACCCACTAAACTCGACTCTCACTCGAATTTTAGTGTTAACAAATCATATATATTGTGACACACCCATGTCACTCGAATTAATCCCATGATCGCAAGGATGAAACAAAACTTTATCTCCATGGGGCATCTGCCTTACCTGATCGTCGCCCCCTTGCACGTAACTCTCGCGGTCGAATCGATCCATGATCATTTACGATGATTGTACATCTATGATCTCATCCCGTAGTTGCCCCTTGCCTTATTGTTGGCAATTCTTCATTTTATGGCACATGCGCCCATCTTTGAAACGTTGGCTCGAAAATCTCTCGACCTCTAATCATGGTCTTGCTGACCTCCCCCATTATTTCCTTGGCCCTGACGGTCCTGAGGGGCGAAAGGCTACTGTTGCTGAGGACCCCACTGGTCCTTCCTGAACCCATCATTATTGGTTGACAATCTTTGGGCCAAACTCTCAGCCCAATTCCCTTGCTGGAAATCTCACTCCTCATACCATTATGCCCCACTGGCACCATTCTCATTTTCCTTCCCCGTCTGATTGGTCTTGCTTTCTCGCTGCGAACAAGTTCAATACAAGTGGTCCTACGCACTATGCATAGAATATCTTTCTGTGTCATTCCCCTGTCTCTGATCCTGCTGACAATTTTGGAATGTCCTTCTCTCGGACCTGACACTCTTAGTCCCAATTTCTACTCCCGTTGTCCCTTTGGCTCCACTGGCCCTATGGAACTCGATGTCAACCTCGATGGTCTTGACTGAATCCATCTTCACTTGGTAGGAATTAAATTGAATTAATTAGATGGGTTCCATACAGGGTATACCCTCATGCGACGTTTTTCTAACACCGTTAAATCCAATCTGTGCCCCTCGATTAGGTTTTCCAACCTTCCTGCTCCCTTCTTGTGGAAGCATTGACTTAACATGTAAGCGTACTAGCTCGACGACGTCGACACAAGTCATCTTAGCCTGATTTGCCATTCGCACTTGTGTATTCTACTCACGATTCCCATATCAAATATAGGCCTTTTATATGATATGTACCCTTCCTTCGTCGGGTACAAGGGTCGTTAAGTAAGTCGACTCCTCTTTCATGATCGGTCTTCATCTGCCCCCCTAATTATAATTTCTGAAACCCCATTCACAACTCTGTCTGAACGAAAGATGGAAGATCTTACTATCAATTCGCACCCTAATTTCCCGTTTAATTCCATATATACCTCTTTATATGTGGTAACCGACTCCCACCACTTTATGTTGCTCCCTATGAGCTAAAAATTTCGCCCGAAATTTACTCCGGGGTATCACTACACTCCACCCCACTTCAATTTTCCCATTTCTCTTCTTCCTTCCCCACATATTATACATGGATTTTCAAAAGAGTTCTTCTGACTCTCCTACCCCTTGCCGATTTCGCTGGGTGTATCTGAGATTTGCACCAAAGTTATCTGTGACAGTGCTTAGGGGAACTACTATTCCCGAGCGATTATTCTATTATCATCAGCTTGAACAATAATCATGGTGAATTTTATCGCGATCACCATTTCTAGAATACGCTATGTCTCCTCTTGAGCCTCTCCTCCTGCAATTCTTTTTATGGCCCACACTAGTCATTGAAAAATCTTCGGCATACAACGTCCAACCGAACTCGTATATGAATCTCATCACTTACACCTAATAACAGGATAACATAAGTTGTAATACGCATAGGAATACAACAATCCTAATGATAGGGATCTATATCAAAGAACGCTATATTGAAACGTAGAAAGCCGAACAAATCTTAAGGACACTAGTTAGTGATGCTCTGATTCCACCTGTGATACCTCGCCCAATTAAATCCTGGGTGATCGGTCCGTTACTAAATTCAACGGGAATCACTAGTGGTTTCTTTCTTAGCATCACTGTCGAAAACTTACAAAACTTACTAATCACCTAGTATTTAAAAAGGTTGTGCCTAATTTTATCTTTCTTATGTACATGTATCAATTTAAACTTATGCAAAACATTCACCATTCAACACATCAGATAATAAGTAATGAACCAACTGAATAAATAATGACTGGATAAACATTCCAGTTAAACATCCGTAATAATCAAATCCATAATGAAGTAAATACGACAAGTCTCAATAAGCTAAAAACCAAATATAAATACACTGTCTTTGAAATACTATTTGAATAAGAGTGGGTGACATGCTCTAACTGAAATATGGAGGCGTCTACTACCGAGGTTTTGCAACTTCCACAACAGCTGCAACACGTTAAAGGAAAGTAACTCCTATGTTTGGTGTCCCTGTGACTGGTCACCTAAAAATGGTTCTACAAAAACAAAGATAAGAGATTTTCAACGGGTCAGAGACCGAGTGAAAATAGTTTTAAAAAAATTAGCAAGTGATTTAAAATGCAAAATCAGCAGATGTTATATAGATATTAGGTTTACGTGCCCTCTCTCGAGATCTTCACCTCTCAACTAATGTGCATACCTAACATATGTTTCTACAATCCGAACTAATTATGCTACTCGACCTAACTAGTCCAAACAAATATTTGGGATACGCACATACCTACGCACCCAAATGACCGAGCACACCCTAAATCATTGTAGTGTGCATTAAATAAAGTTCTATGTCGTGAGGTACAAGTCAATATCCCCCTAAATGGGCTCCTCAGAATAAGACTGACCACAATGCGAAACCTCCCGTGATAGAGAGTAGCGTAGGTATGTCAATACACATAAGAATCATACAATAGTTATTCTTACCACCTATAAAAATCAGTAGGTATACACACAACCTAGATATTATCATTCGTACGTAGTATGTTTCTCTCGAATACTCACCGTACTTATTACTTACGATTTTTACTCACTATTGTATTTATATAAATTTTCACACAACTATTAGGTCCCTAGTTACCCCTTCAATATTTTTCAGCAGTTATTCCCGTCGTCACTACTGGTCATAAATATTGGTTCTCTCATCACTACGTCACCCTTCTCTAATTTCATTCATTTATCAATTACGAATGTTTTCTCAATTATCCCAATACTTATTCATGTTATGTAAACCTAATATCCACTTTAGTTCTAATGTCCTTATTATAGAACAACAATCACAATCAATCAATCTAGGCAACCTCCAATGGAATAACAAGTAAAAATAACATTTCATAAAGTTTACCCCTCGTATCTGCCCATATTTTTAAAATGCAGTTTTGAGGAATTTCAGAGCCATTTTTGGAGAAAACGTATCAGCGAACAAAATGTAGAAAACAAGATTTGCTGCTAGGCAACTCGGACAAAATAGCCATTTTTGGAACCAAAACGGTGCAAAACAGTTTCTAAAATGACGGTTTAATTTACCCAATTTCATAGATTTTCAAATTCAAGAAGTTATTCTACAATTCGATCCTACCCATCAAAACCCAAATTTCTCCCATATAAATCATGATACAATTATTGATTTCGCGATCTCTACATAAACCAATCAAATCTACATGCAAGATCCTACCTAAGAACATTTTCTCATTCTCCAAATTAATCCAAAACATGTGATATTGATATAAAATTCATCATATTCTAACATAGATGTTATATCCTTCTTAGATTGAGCAAGATAAACACTTGCCTCTTATTGTAGGTTTTATCAGCTGTAGAAGAAAGGTATGGCTGCGTTTCTCTTCCCCCGATCTTCACGATGGTGGTGGTTGTGGTGCAAGAAGGTGGTTCTTGACCTTGGAACCCTTAGGAATACCTCTCCTCCTTCATCCCGTGGCCTCTCTCCTTTTCGATAACTGATAACCCTAAATTCCTTTTCATATCAGATATATTAACTCTCCAATTTATGTAGGCTCAATTTTTCAAACATTTTAAAAGACTAAAATACTCCTCCGGGGTGTCGGTTTGCCCTAAAATTGATCGGGAATCAAAATAAAATCCCCGAGTACACTTTTCTGACTATTTTTACCATTTCGGACACTTTAGCGCACTCTAAGTGACCATATGGATGACTTAAAAATAAATTACTTTTTATTTCATTAAATTGAGTCCTGACATGACTGACACGCGCGTCCCGACTAAATTATTTAACTCTTATATTTTTCACTCGTGATAATTTGAATATATTCATAATCCCATGTTACTTTATTCACTAAGTAAATTTTATTATAATTCAAATTAATAAATACTGACCCTTGTCTCGCTAGTTAATATTTATTTTAATCCAGATTAATTTCCAATTAATTTTTCGTATTTAATTTAATTAATCCCACATTTAAAAATCATTAAAAATACGGGATGTTACAGAGAGGGGGAGTGGATAATACGTTGTTTATTTGCATAGAGAGTGGTGCTATCTTGGTTGCCCATATCTATGTGGACGACATATTATTTGGATCCATGTGCTCCCGTCATGCTCACTCTTTTGAGGAGTTGAAAAAAGAGTTTGAGATGAGCACGGTTGGCTAGCTTACATTCTTCCTAGGTCTTCAAGTTCGTCAGCTTGAGGATGGGATATTCATATCTCAATCCAAATATGCAAAGGACCTAGTGAAGCAGTTTGGTTTAGACTCCGCTAAGCACTCACACACCCCTATGAGTACATCGTTTAAGCTTCGTAAAGACACTTGAGGCATGGACGTGGAACAAACCCTTTATCGAAGTATGATAGGTAGTCTTCTCTACTTGGCAGCTAGTCGTCCCGATATTTCTTTTAGCGTTGGAGTCTATGCACGATACTAGGCATCCCTAAAATAGTCTCACTTAATTGTGTCATCAAATACGTGAGTGACACTCTTTCCTACGATATTTTGTATTCTTTTGATATCGATGATCGTTTATCCGCCTATTTGAATGCCTATTTAGTTGTGGATGTAAATGGTCATAGGAGAACTTCGGATGGGTGTTTTTACTTTGGGAGTGATCTTGTCTCGTGGTTGAGCAAGAAGTAAAAATCCATATCTTTGTCCACGAGGGAGGATGAGTGTATATTGCCGTCGGGAGTTGTTGCATACAACTCTTATAGATGAATCAAATGTTTGAAGATTATGGGATTTCTCAAAACACAATGACTATTTCTTGTGATAATACGAGTGCAATCCATATATTTCGTAATCTGGTCCAACATTCTCACACAAAGCACATTAGGATGTGTGAGCATTTTATTCATGATCTCGTTATGGAAAAGGTCATGTCCTTGAACTTTGTGAGCATCAGATGTTAATTAACTGATATATTACAAAACCTTTAAATGCATTTAGATTTGAGGATCTTAAGAAATCTTCGGGTATTCGTATCGTTGATTGTGTTTAGGTACTTTATCTAGTGTAGGATATCTATCATGTTCATATCTCATATTCCTATTGATAGGTTGTATTATCGTTGTATTTATTTAATTTTCTTTTTGATATATTTAGAAAAATCCAAAAAGAATTTTATGTTTATGAGAAAATTTGAAAATTTCAAAAAGATTTTTTTTTTGAAAAAGTGAAAAAAATTAATTTTGATTTTTTTTTGAAAAAGACAACAAGAGTTTTGTATTTTCGTTTTTCATTGTATGTGGATGAACATTTAAGGTATTAAGATAACCCCTA